>CM053769.1:580274816-580331673 GCA_028658325.1 Potorous gilbertii | reverse complement strand
GTCTAAGCATGTGCAAAAGAATTCCAGATGCTAGATTTGTCTAAGCATGTGCAAAAGAAATCCAGATGCTAGATTTGTCTAAGCATGTGCAAAAGAATTCCAGATGTTAGATTTGTCTAAGCATGTGCAAAAGAATTCCAGATGTTAGATTTGTCTAAGCATGTGCAAAAGAATTCCAGATGCTAGATTTGTTTAAGCATGTGCAAAAGAATTCCAGATGCTAAATTTGTCTAAGCATGTGCAAAAGAATTCCAGATGCTAGATTTTAAAAATTCCATGAGGTTAGGAACTGAGCTTTATCTTGACTTCCTATCTCCCCTAGTGATTAGTCTAGTGCTTGATACTTGTTTGATTAATTGTGTCCAATTTTTTGTGACCCCACTGGGGTTTTCTTGGCAAAGATACTGGAAGATACCATTTTCTTTTCTAACCCATTTAACAGATGAGGATCTGAGGCAGACTAGGGTTAAATGACTTACCCAAGGTCTCATAGCTATTAAGTGTCTGAGGCTGGATTTGAACTCAGGTCTTCCTGACTCCAGGCCCAGCACTCTATCCACTCTGCCACCTACCTTTACACAGTGCTTTACACATAATAGGTGTTTAATAAATATTAATTATGGGAATATGTCTGGAGGGGATAAAAGTAGTCTAAGAAGAAAGGAAGGGAAGAAATATGTGAGAGCAAGGAACTTTCCAGCACAGAGTTGAGCATATAGAGATACATGGTAAATATTTGTTAAGGTGAATTGGTAATATATCAACTGGAGGATGAGAGTCTAAATTGGTGCGCTCATTGCAACAAACTTCATCTTAGAGTTGCAGCTATACTGCTTTGCCTTCTGGGAGGCCACTGACACCATGGGATGTTATGTAGATTGGCCAGTCTGGAAGGCTGCTCCAGGATCTCTGGCTATTCATTTTCATATGAAGCAAATGGTCTGGAGATAGATGGAAATTTGAAGAGACCCTCTGGTCTGTGAAACAAATAGCCCTTGAGGTTGAAAGAGACATGAGAATCAGGGACCTCTGCAGACCCCAGGGGTGAACAGAGAAGCAGATGGCAAGTGCATTTTAGTGTGAAAGTCAGGGGTGGGTTGGGGGATGGGATGAAGAGTATATTGGTTCAGTAGAGGTAGAGATTCAAACTAGAAGGATGTAGCCCCACGGAGTTGAGGGATTGAGATGTGACTGGGACCACTTACCCCAAGCAGGAGAAAACAGAGGTCAAGGATGCTCTCAGAAAAAGATCAGGGATAAATGGGCATTTCTGGGACAACCATCACAACTCTTTCTCCCTATTCATAAAAGTCTAGCTGAGGATTAAACTGGTGTTTCCAGGTTATTGGACTTCTTCCTGTCAGAGTGTTTCTCTGCTTCTTGACCTTAAAAGGCAGGTGTAAACCTTGAATGAGTCCATTTCTAGCTCACCTCCATTCAAGGTGCCCAAAGTTGGTCTATCCTTAGAAGGACATAGAGAATAAGTAAGTGTGTGTTCATCCTTTGTTGCTGAAGAAGACCATGCCATCAGAGAAATGATGACATGACTTGCACTTGACTTTGTTTTGAGTGAGGGAGGGCTGTGCAGGTCCCCAGCCTCACTTCTCCTCTAGAGTCATCTGAATCCAGTGACCAGATATTCATCTGGATGACTGGAGATGACCCTGGATGAGACAATTTGAGGTTAAGTGACTTGCCCAAGGTCACACAGCTAGTGTGTCTGAGGTGAGATTTAAACTCAGGTCCTCCTGACTCCTTCACTGGTTCTCTATCCACTGAACTACCTAACTGCCCCTGAATAAGGAAGTATTGTCAGTTGGGCAGTAGTCTTCTATGTCCCGCCATGACAGCCCTGAAACAACTCATTTTGGTTTCTTGTTCTTGTCAGGTGTTTGTTTACTCTTACCTTTCAGGACCTTGAACTAATAATTTATTTCAAACTCGTTGAACTTCCTGGTCCTTGTCCTCATTCTGTGGGTCCAATATCCTGCCTGTCAACGTTTGCAGAGGACTGTGACTTTGATCCAGGAATTTTGAGGTCTGATTTTTTGATGGACTAGAAGGGTCTGAAGAGGCTTCAGATATATTTGGAAGTAGGGAGGGGCTGGATGTTCTTTAGTCTCTGGAGAGGTAGAAAGGAGGGCTTGGAAAGAGTTGAAAAGTCACAATAATATTCTGTTACATTCAGACACCATCATTTCTCCATTTATTTCTCACTGATGGGCACCTCTTCATTCAGCCAGGTGGTTCAGTGAATTAGAGTGCTAAGACTGGAACAGAAAGACCAGAGTTTGAATCTAGTCTCAAACACTTACCAGTTGTGTGATCCTGGATAAGTCTCTTCACTTCTGTCTGCCTCAGTTTCTTCAGCTGTAAAACAGGAATAACAACACCTACCTCACAGAGATGTTGGAAGAATCAAACAAGATAGTATTGTAAAGCACTTAGCACTGGCACATAGTAGGTACTTAATACATACATGTTTCCTACCCCTCATTCCTCCCTCATGCTGCCTACCACCTGACAGACAGGTAATAATTAAGATGCAAAATGAGGCATACATTTTTAAACCTAGACAGCAAGAGGACTTACTTTGGTTATCAATATTTATTACAGGGGTTTTTGTTTTGTTTGAGTTTGGGAAAGGTTTAGATAAAAGGAAGGATAAAAGGGAGAGGGAGATAAAAGACATACTTATTATTTGAAAAAATAAAATTAAATACAAAAAGGAATATAGAGAGCTGAGAAATTGTGGAGAGAAACCTGATGGCGAAATACTTGGGCAGTTAACCTGAATGTGATCTTATATAGAAAGAGAGGAATCCAGGGCCTTGAGGGATACCATGATTGTATTGCTTTATATGTGTGGGAGATGCTTCCAAGTCACTCTTGCCATCACTAGGCACTTTATTCATGCCATTGTAGAATTATGGTAACTAATCTAGAACATCAGTAATTTTACTGTTGTCGGAGGTGTTCCTTCGATAGCCATCAGTAATCATGAACCTCCCCAGACGTGGAATCATTGTGTGCTAGAGTGTCTGTACTTTTCTCACCGCTTTGTCTTCACAATGCTTTCTTTCACAGTTTCTGGTATCATTCTGACTTAGATGTTTTCAGATTCTATATTCCTTATACCTTGCCTAAACTTTCTAAGTGCCAGGCTGAAAGGAGTGTTGAGCTGGGGATGGGGAGGGCTATGGGAGCTGAGTGTTAAAGGGCAGATCAGTTGTTACCAGAGGGTAGGATATGATGGGCATGTGCCTGGCCCAGTGCCAGCATGTTTGATGGGTTCCCTGGATGGAAACTCTGTGCCCTTTTTAGTAATTTCCATCTGTAATTTTTCAGTTTTTTATGGACAGGGAGTAAATCAGGGTCCTGAGCCTACTGCTTCATGTAAAGGATTAATAAACTGGGAATTTATGGGGGAAGTAGCTGATGAAGAAAATGGAAAAGAAGAAGAAATTGCTGTTTTTTTCTGTGAAGACCAGGGCGGGGGATGGCTAGTTCTCAGAATGACTTTTGGATTGTGGAGTCTCAGCTGGGAGCATAGGCTTCCATGGGGATTTTAGTTATTTGGAAGGGAATTATACCCCCTTCCTCCCCAGGGCCCAGGCTGGAGTTAGCCAAGCCAGGCAAGTTACTGTGATAATGTTGCCTATTTCCTGATAAATTAGACCTTTAATATGTGGATCTTAGGAATGAGAAGGAAGGTTGAGTGATTGCAGAAATGATTCTCCCACCCACCTTGCCAAGATTGCTGGGGTATCTCTGAAGACAGGAGATACTTTTTGTCTCAGCTTGGGTTGGGGTCCCTCCTCTGATCATCACAGTTTTCAGTGGTCTGACTCCCTGCCTGAAGAATCTTAATCTTACTAGCAGCATCTATCTGCCTTTGACCAGGGAGTCCAGGATGTGCACTGATAAAAACACATTTATCTCCACCTTACATGAAACAAAGCCTGCAAATTTTAAATTTTTTTTCCCTCTTGCCATCTAAGACTTCATCTACTGGAGAAGGAAGAAAAGGACAGGGAACTGAGGTAGATAGAGTCAGAGAGAGAATCATTAATCATTTGGCTATAATATTGCTTCTCAAAGGCCCCATAAAATAGTCACAGATGATAGTATGAGCAGAAAACGTTCTGCTTGGAGGAAGATTAGAAGGAGGTGTGGAGGGGGACCTGAGCTCAACTCACCACTGAAGTTCATAGCACAGGAGACAGTTGAAGCCAGACACAGAAAAGTGGGTTCAGGAAAGACAACCCAGCTCCCCCCTAGATTCCTCTCATACCATTGGTCTTACTCTGTTTTGAAGCTATTTTATAATGTTTTTTGGGGGGAGGAGAATTGGAGTCGGAGTTTGAATTTGAAGTCAAAGCAGGGGGCAAAACTGAATTCTTATCCTACCCCCGCTACCCAGCCCTCCATATATATATTCTCAGTTTGTTAAAGGTGCTCTGAAGCAAACTGTAAGTGTTCACCCCAGGATCTAGTGCTTTATTCCAGTGTCGGGGGAAGGTGAAGTCAATTACAAGTTGTCTACTCCCACTGAGACTCCGCAGCAAATTGGGCAGTTCTGTTTATTTTATCAGTAATTCAATCTAACTAGTATTTATGAAGGGCTGACTGGGTGCCAGGCACTGTGCTCATCGCTGGGGAAATACAGACAAAAATGAAAGCTTTTACCTGCCTTTGAGAAGTCTACTTTCTATTGGGGGAAAACAACATACATATACTATATATAAATAAAGGGACAAAGTAATTTTGGTAAGAGCTGGAGAGTTGGGGACTGACAGCCCTGGGGATCAGGAGTGGCTTCTTGAGCCCCTGAGCTTTGAGGGAGCCCAAGGCAGCCAGATGAAGAGGGAGAGCATTCCAGGTAAGGTGGAGAGGCTGAATGCAGGAGAAGGAATGTCATGGAGGTCTGTTTGGCTTTACTAGAGCATAAAGGGGAAGGGGGTATTGTGAAGTCCAGTTGATCAGTAGGAGCCACGTTGAAGAGAACTTCAAAATGTCAGGTTGGGAGAGTTTGTATTTTATATGTGAAACAATGGAGAGTCATTGAAGATTTTTGACTAGAGAAGGGATATGGCCAGATATGATGTTTAGTATTATCAGTTGAGCAGTTTTGTGAAGGATGAGCTGGAGAAAGAAGACATTAGAGTAGAGGGTTCTTAACCTCAGATACGTGACCTTTAAAAAATTTATTTTGAAAACTGATTTTAATATAATTGGTTTACTTTGCAATCCTCTATATTTTATTTATGTATTTGATAATATTATTCTGAGTCTCACCAAGACTGCTAAAGCTGTCCATGATACAAAACTTTAAGGACTCCTGCCTTGGAGGCAGGGAGCCTAATTTAGGAGGCTGTTGGGGTAATCTGTCTTTAATTAGGGTGACGGCAGTCTTAAGTGGAGGGGAAGAGATGGAGAAAATGTGTTGGGGGCCATCTCCTGGGCATTCGTGGAGCCACAGACAGAGGTATCCTTCCAAACTGCCTGCACTGACTGAGGGACCATGTAATTCCTGAGATAGCCAATTTCCCCAAAATCTGTCTCTCAAGGTCACCGATTGGTTACCCATGTTGTGAAAGTGAAAGAAACACAAAGCACAAGAAGCAGCCTGGAGTCTAAGATCCAGATTTAGGATTATCCACTCCTATGTCCAAGCAGTGACCATTGGTTATGGGTTGGGAGAGAAGGAGAAGGTGCTCTTTTCCCTACAGGAAGTCCTAGATGGAGAATTCCACTCCAGAGAGATGTCTTGGCATGGAGAATGCAGTGGCAGAGGACAAGGTGGGAGTGGGACTCCAGGGTTCCAGCTCTTCCATGGACAGGGGTCAGTCTGCTCTGAGGAGGAGAAAATGCTTCTATAAACCAGATCCTGCTCACAGAGAGAGGATGCTTCTAAGATCTGAGTGCTCTGCGAACAGAAGCAGGGTTGGGGAGGGTGTGCTCTAAAAGATCCTCCAAGAGTTCCAGCCACAGGGACTTCTCCAGGGAGAGAGAATTCTTCCTCCTCCTTTTTAAAATCACTGTTGTTATCTGAGGAGACAGGGCACGTTGGGCGCTGGAAACCCTACTCTGAGGATGAAGCACTTGCTGTTCTGGGGAAGAAAGGCACTTCAGTTAACCAAGCTCCGCTGAGGGAGACTGTAGTATCCAGGGCACTGCCTGATATTTGTCTCCTAGAGAAGAGGACCACCAGCCCCACTTCCAAAATACATCTCTTCCATCAGCTTGTTACCTGATTCCTTTGCTCTCTTCTTGGTCCATCTTTTCCACCATCCCTGGGAGGTCACAGCTGATGGACGACCATGAGATGTAAGGCTCACTGAGGGAAAAGGGCAGAGTCTCTCAAGGATCCCTATTTCCATTTTAGCTCCTGGGTAATGCCCTTTTTTGCCCTGCCCTGATTGTGAGTCCTGTCAGCTCTCTCCTCTTAATCAACAACCATTTACTGAGCACCTACTATGTACCAAGAAACAGTGACATGAAAGATTCACAACAGCAGATAACTGAACACTCATTTCTTGGCTTTGAGATATGTCTGGTGATGATTTGGAGGGGAAGGGACAGTGTTTTAAATAGTTGCTGCTCTCTGAACGTGCTCCAGCAGGGCCATTGGGGACTTGGGTGGGGAAGGGAAACTGGTCCAGAGGGAAGTGCTTGCCATGGATGCAAGGTTGAGAACGAATTCTTGGCACCACTGAGGGCCCCTCAGTACAGGAGCCAAGGGACCCATTAGTGCTGGGCAACAGTGAGCTCTGTTCTTATTCAGCTTCCCTGGCCTGGGCTTTCCTACAATTCTCTTCCAACATGGATTTGGCTCTCATTTGGGATCTGTGAGTGAAAACAAAGAAGGACAGTCTCTCCTTTAAATGAAATTGTGTGTATTTACCTTACAAGTGGCTGTAAACTGTAATGGGGAATCAGAAAGTTTGAGCCTGGCTACCCAGGAGAACTGGGGAGTTTTCTGGAGATGCAGTTTACTTCCTCTGTTCTCCAAAATTTCTAAGTCTAGGAACTGTTTACTGAGCACCCACTCTGTGTCCTGAGCACAGAGGGGGAGACACAAAAGAGAAGCACTATTGTATAGTGGCTGTAGTTTGTGATTGGGATGACCTGGTTTTGAATCCTGTATTCTGCCCCTTGCTACCTGTGTTATCGTGAGCAGGTCACTTCTCTGGACCTCAGTTTCCTCCTCCATAAAGTGAGATTAGATGACATTTAACTTCTAAATCCTGTGATCTTTAAAAAGAAGATAAAATTTCCTCTCATTAGAGAAACAACAGTCTTAAGATAACTCCCCACAGCTGAATGATTTGAGAAGCTTTCCACTCTCCAAGTATCATCTCTGCTGTCTGATTCCTTCCTTTGAGTTAAACATTACCCTAGTCCCATGCCCTCTCAAAATCCAGCTGGTCGTTGGGGGAAGGCTCCATGAATGGTATCACTAACCTCTCAGAGTAAATAAGTCTTAATGGAGTTTTAACTATTAAAGTAGAATGCTCCATTACAGTGTCTGGGACATAGTGTATAATTCATTAAGGTTTGCAGAACACCTTACGTGTATTTATCTCATCAGATCCTCACAATTCTGAGAGGTAGGTGCTCCCATGTAGGTGGGTGCTTCCTCCCAGGTAGATGTTCCCCTCCCTGTTATGACCAGGCACATCTCAAAGCCAAGAAGAAATGAGTATTCAATTATCTTCTGTTGTCACTCCCACTTTAGAAATGAGGAAAGTGAGGCTGAAAGATATTGGGTCATACAACTAAGAAGGATCTGAGGCAGGATTTGAATTCAGGTCTTCTTGACTCCAGATCCAGAACTCTATCCACTGAACCATTCAGGTTCCTCAGGTGAGGTTGATGGGAGAGAAGAGATCTGGACATTTGGTGGTGACGGTGAGGTGGGGAAGGGAGAGACCTAGGGGAAGAGGGCTCAAGATAGGGCTCAGATACTTCCACTTTTTGCTGAGGGGCTAGGCTTGCTCAGGAAGGCTTGTAGAGACCATCTGGTTAATGCCAGCCTTCTTGGGGCAGTGTGGAGGAGCAGAAGGTGAGGGGTGGAGAAAATCAGGGGCCTGGATAATTGGCCCACTGGCTTCTCAACCTTTGCTCAGGATGAAACTCCCTTCTAAGAGTCTTTCTCCAGCAGGAGATCTTGGAAAGGTTACTGTGGGCCCATGTGTGTGTTTTTCCATTCATTGTACCGTATACCCGCAGGAAACTCACCCCAATAATAATTTTCCAAAGGGAGAAAAAGGAGGCTTGGCAAGTGGCAAAACAATCATTTGACTTAACTGGCTGCCCCTTGCCACCTGTCTTCTTAGTATAGCCTGCAGCTCTCCTTGGCTGGAGTAAGGAAGTCAGCCAGCCAGCCGAAGATGGAGAAGCTAGGGGTATGTGATGAGAAAGGAGGAGAGAGGAGAGATGGGGAGAGGGAGGAGGGAAAGAGAAGGGAGGGGGGAGAGAGAGAAAAAGAATGAATATGAGAAATATCCAGATTTGCCAGGTCCCCTCCTGCTGAAGGATGGTAGTTTAGGGAACATTTTAATTATCCAAACTGAGTAATAGAACCGGTGTTTGGGAGAAGGGTGGACGCACCACGCTGAGCACAGGACTGGCCTCCTCCCAGAATCCCATAAAAGCACTGTTGCTACAAAGCAGCCTCTGTCAATCATCCCGCTTCTGGGGAGAGATTTGCTTTTTATTGCAGCTCTTAAGTAAAATGATGTGTGGACAGTGGGCAGCAGCACCATGCAGGCTTCTCTCTACTGGGCAGGACTAGTTCTTTACTTACCTGCCATGACGGGAAATTGCTTCTGGGCATTGACTTGTAATGAACACTTTGCAGTAGTTTCTCTGGCAAGAGTGTGCCTGACTGAGGCAGCTTACCTCAACACCTACAGGCAGATAGTGGGGTGGGACTCCCCAGGCTGGCCTCCCCTGCCTCTTCCCCTTGACCCTCTCCCAGTACTGACCCTTTCCCACTCCTGGCTCCTTCCCTGTCCCTCTTCCTTTTTCCTAGTCCAAGAAACCTACAGAGATGCCAAATAACTTTACTAGGCATTTCCAGCAAGGTTCTCCCAACCTTTCTCTGGGTATAAGCAGTAAACATCTTTGTCCTAGTGGACAAGACATAGTGTGGTACACTATAGAGGTAGTATGGTACAGCGGGAAAAACCCTGGACTTGGAGTTAGAAGATTCAAATCGTGACTTTGCTACTTGCTGCCTTGGACAAGTAACTTGACCGCTCTGGGCCTGTTTTCTGATGTTTAAAATGAGGTAGTTGCATTAGATGACCTTTAGAGGCTTTCTAGCTTTAAATCTATAATCCTATGGCTTGGTTGAAATTCAGCAAGGCATCAGAACATTCCAAGTGAGGAATTGTGGTTAAGTGGAAAGAGCTAGAAATTGGGAGTGAGAACTAGGGTTCACATCTCAGCTCGCTATGCTTACTATGTATAATCTTGGGAAAGTTGCTTGTCTTCTCTGGGCCTCAGTTTCTACTCTGTAAAATAAAGGAATTGGACTCGATGATTTCCACCTAGTCCTTTCTAGCTCCAAATCACAGACCCTATGACCTATTAACAATATCATTGTTGAGTCCAGTGTGGTAGAGAGCAGTAATAAGTCTCCAGGAAGGTTCTTTTCAACTCTTCTTGTCTTGGGCATTTGGGAAGGGGTTTGACCTTCCAGGGATTGAGCTGGCCCATTCTTGAGATTTCTGGAACTTTGAAAGACTGATCATTGTAGAATTAACATATGTCTATATGATATATTGTGAAACATTTTAAGGGTAAGGGCTATTTAGTTTTAGTCTTTGTATCCTCAGGATAGGCAAGTGTCTTCTATGGTGGCTTAAGAGCTTCGAGCCAGGAGGTTGTGGTTTCAGAGTCCTGTCTCTATCACAACTGGTTGTGTAACCCTGGGAAAATCACTTCACCTCTCTGTGAGTTTCAGAGACTTTGCCTTGATAGAGTTTTCTCACCTAAGAAGTCCTTATATCAGTGAAATCACAAGCTCAATTCCCATCCCTGTCCTTGGTATATAGGGGATGGTGCATTGGACACAGATAAGTCCTTCATAATAATATTGGCTAGCAGTTACATAGTGCTTTAAAGTTGACAAAGTGTTTTAATATATATCTATATATAAAATATATTGTATTAATTATATATTAAAATTTTTTTATGTAACCATAAAATATAATACATGCATATATGTATATGTGTGTATATATAAATATACATATATATGTATACATAAATATACATATATATGTATATATAAATATACATATATATATGTATACCTCTCTCTCTCTTTCTCTTTCTCCTTCACTTGTTTAAAGGCTAAATTTTAGCTGAGTGGTCAGTTCTTGGTGTTTCTATTGATACATTTTCATTTTAAGATTAACTTACACTTATAGCGACTTGTCCAAGGTCGTAGTCTTTCCCCACCAAGACAGCGTAACCAATGAAAAGCTACCAGAGGAGCATTATCAGAGGGGGCATCTGCCTTCTCTCTACCAGGAATGTTGTACAGTGAATAGGATAGCAGCTGTCATAATTTTTGGCCTCCATGTACCGCCTTCCATAGACTAGACATCCTTTTGCCTCTTGTACAAGTCAGAGATGTGTGACGCCTTAAGATTTTAGATTAGCACTGGGTGGTAGATGGTGGTAGGTGGGCTGGGAGGGATAAAAATAGTTCAGGAAAGTTGTGGTAGGGGACCAGGGAAAATACGGCACCAGGGTCTGAGCTCCAAGGGAGAGGCTTGGGCATGTAGCCCTTTTTTTATTTTTTATTTTTGGTGAGGTGGAGTGGAGAGGAGAGGAGGAAAGAGGAGAGGAGAAAAGGCCCTCTAACAGAAATACAAGAGCAAAAACTGAGGTAACTGGTAGATCCTTTTATGTTTTAGTAATTTTTCTGTCACCCACCTAAAATAATTTCATCTTGAAGTTTTGTTGGTATTGAAAACAGCTGCCGAGTAAGTGAAAGCAGCTTTAATTGGGATTCATAAATCCACTTTTTAACAAGCACAATTAGGAATACTTATTACAGACCAGCTTGAAGACACCAGGAAGGCGCATTTAGCATGGGCAGCTTTTATATGGCTTTATTTCATAGGGTTGGAGACAGTGTGATGCTGGAATCCAAATTAGGCCAAAAGAAGTAAGTCTCCTGTTTAAAAGCTAAATCTTACCCGAGCGGTCAGTTCTTGGTGTTCCTATTGATATAATTTCATTTTAATATTAACTTACACTTAGAGCACTTTAAGGTTTACAAAATGCTTTCCCTACATCTCTCAGAGGTAGGTAGTGCAAATATTTTATTGTAAATTTGCAGATGAGTCAAATGAGTCTCAGAGAAATTAAATGACTAAGATCACACAAGTATCAAAGCCCTCATTCAAATATGTGTCTCTTGACTCCAAGTCCAGTATTCTTATGAGATCTTTCATTGAAAGTAAGTAAATTCAGTTATCCCTTTCACATTGTCAGAGTCAGGGGCCCTTGCAATCTGGAAAATCCACGCATAATTTTTTGGCCCTCCTTTCATACCAGAAAAGAAGTCTGAATTCTTTATTTTTCTTTTATGGGGTGTTCATAGTACCTTATTGTAAAATTTGGGCTAAGTATTTGGTCATAGGCTCTGTGTTATATGCTGGCTTTCATGTGTCATCTGTGGCTTCCTCAAAACTGTCAAAATTCCTATTTAATTTCTTATGCTAATCCGAGATACCTCAAAATCTGTGATGGGCAAAGTTGAAATGGGGACGGCATAACTGTATGTAGGTCTTGGGTAATACTACACGATAGTATGATCTCCTGGAGGGATGTTCACTTAATTCAAATATTTATGAATTTAGAAGCAGTTGTCTTTAATAACAAATTAGAAGTGTTATTGTGCCTAGAGTGTTGGACCTGGAGTCAGGAAGATCTGAGTATGAATCCTTTCTCAGACTCTTACTAGCAGTGTGACCCTGGGGCAAGTCCTTTAGGCTCAGCTACAGCATCTGTAATGGATGATTCCCAGAGTCCATACAGAATGTATGGGTTAAAGGTGGCTCATGGGGAAGGAACATCAGTCTATCAAGTGCTTGAATGCTTACTATATGCTGATGGCTATGTGGAAGGCACAGCTGCACTAATTAAAAACAATAATAACACGTATCTTTTAATTCAATTAAGTAAGCATTGATTGCCTACCACATGCAAAGCAGTGCTTTATACAGATCATTTCTCAAGATAAGATAGTGGGCTATGTTCTTTGAGTGTTTTTGTCATTTTACAAATAAGGGAAACTGAGGTTGAGAAGTGAAGTGATTTACCCTTCACAAGGTTATTAATTAGATAGTGAGAGGCAAACTCAAGTCTTCCATGAACCAGCCTGGACCAGTGTTCATATTGCTCCCTGAGGCCATATATGTGACATGGTATTGGCCTCCAGGGATCTCTGTGTTAGCAGGTAAAAGAAAATTAATGAATGGGAAACAGTCAAAGATATGAAACTCTACATCAGCCATGGACTATTAACTATGAGTGTTTAAGAAATTCAGAGAAGGGAAAGATAAGAGTGAACTAGAATACTCAGGGAAGGCTTTCATGGAAAAAAGATAGTTCTTCAAGGAGGAGTCGGATCATGGCTCTTTGCAACAACACCAATAGCTAGCATTCGCATGATTTCTTAAGATTCCAAAGTACTTTATATATGTTATCTTATCTTATTTGATCTTACAACAGCCCTATGAGGTGGATGCTATTAACCTCCCCCCCCCCCCAATTTTACAGATGAGATATTGATGTTGAACTTAGAAGACTTTCTAACTTTCCCCCAAGGAAGTGTCCAGAGGAGGAAAATCGACCAGTTATCAAACTTTTGCTAATTGCCTACTATGTGATGGGCACCACCAAGTACTGAAGTTATGAATAGCAAAGTGGGATAATACCTGCTTCTGCTGGAGGAATACATCATATGTACAGATAAGCAAATACAAAATACAGGACGCATTCAAGATAGATACCTAATGGTTTTGGGGTAGGGTTAACTGGAGGGAATCAGGAAAGGACTTTTGAAGGAGGTTGTAATTAAATTGAAACTTAAAGGGAAATTGTATGTACAAGAGAACTGAAGGGAGGATAGATAGAGAGCCTTCTAGTATAGGGTAGGGGGTGGTGTATGTGTGTTGAAGGAGCGTATGGAACACTCTTTGCAAAAAAAAAAGGCATGGTAGCAAAAGTTGAAAAGTTATGTATAGGGAATGGCTGGTGAGTCAGTTTGGGCAAAGTGTAGAGTACACAAAGGGGAAATAGTGGACAATCAGCCTGGGAAAGAGGAAGACGAGAAGCAGACTGTGAAAGATGTGAAATGCCAAACATAAGAGTTTTCACTTTATTTATTTATTTATTTTTTGGTTTGACTTGGAGTATTATTTTTTTTAATCTTTTGTTCTTTCTTTTTTTTAGTTTTATTTATTTATTTTTAGATTTTGACATTCATTTCCACAAAATTTTGAGTTCCAATTTTTCTCCCCATCTCTCCCCTCCCCCTACCCCATAACACCTTGCATTCTGATTAGCCCTTCCCTCAACATATCCTCCCTTCTATCACATCCCACCCTTCCCTTATTCCCATCTTCTCTCTTTTCTTGTAGGGCAGGATAGATTTCTATCCACCATATCCTGTATTTCTTATTTCCCGGTTATATGCAGTAACAATTCTCAACCTTTGTTTCTACTCCTTTGAATTCCAACCTCTTTCCCTTCCTCCCTCCCCACCCATCCCCACTGAGAAGGCAAGTAATTGAATGCATGCTATATATGTGTCATTTTGCAAAAGACTTCCATAATAGTCATGAGTTTTTACTTTTAATGGTGAGCTACTGGGCAGAGTAATGAAATGGTCAGATACGTACCATATTGGTCGCTGTATAGAGGATGGATCAGAATGAGGGGGGAATGGATATAGGTAGGCCACTGAAGAGCTTATTTTAATAGTTCACATGGCAGTTGATAGGAGTTTTGATTAAGGTGCTTTTGATATACATAGAGAAGGGAATGGATGCGAGGGATGTGGAATTGACAAGACTTGGCAACTGGTTTGGTAGGGGCCACGAATGACAATGAAGAGTTGAGGATGACTCTTAGGTTGTAAACCTAGAGAATATGGATCAATATAGAAGAAGGGTGATGCCCTTGACGGAAATTGGGAAATAGGAGCCATGTGTTTGAGGTTGGGGAAGATGAGTTCAGTTTTTGATATGTTGAGTTTGAGACAAGTATGTATAAAATCTAGGTAGAGATATATGGACAGTAATTATTGATGGAAGACTAGAGTCCAGGAGAGAGGAGGGAGGTGGATGTATAGATTTGAGAATCATAAGTATAAAGGTAGTAGACCCCATGGGGGAACTGATGAGATCACCAAGAGGATGTAGAAAGTGAAGAGGAGTGGGCCCGGACAGAGCCCTGAGGTATACCTGTGAATGGGAGTGGGCACAGATGGTTGTCCTGTGAAGGAGAAAAAAAAAGGGTCTATCAACCAGGTTAGAAGAATATGATAACAGAGCAGTGTTATAAAAATCCAGGGAGGAGAAAGTATCCAAAAGGAAGGAGTGCAGGTCAGTCAATCATTCAGTCAGTAAGAATTTATTAAGCACCTACTATGTGCCAGGCATTTCGTCAGGCACTGGGGAGACAAATACAATAAAGAGATATTCTCTGTTTGCAAGAAACTCTCATTCTAATAAGGGAGACAGCCAAGACTTCCCTGTATGTGTTCTGTAAGTACATAGAGTAGATCGGGAATAAATATGAATGAATAGAAAGTAAATAGAAAGCAGTTGGAGATGGAGGGGAGGATCAAGAAAGCCTTCCTCTATACAAGTTGATGCTTGAGCTGGTTCTTGAAAGGAAAGACTCTGTGAGACAGAGGGGAAGAGGGAGTGCTTTCCAGCCATGTGTGGGATTCAGTCAAAGACTGGAAATGGAGTGTCCTGTGTTGGAGATCAGCTTAGGAGCCTGTTGAAATAATCTAGGGTAGAGGTGATTACACCTGAACCAGAATGGTAGCTTTGTGACTAGTGGTGAAAAGGGGTCAGATTTGAAAGATATTGTGGAGATAGAAATGGTAACATTTTCCAGTTGACTTGACATATGAGGTAAGGAAGAGTAAGGAGGCAATGATAATGTCAAAGTTACCAGTGAGCTTATGATACTGAAAGAATGATGATATTTTGGGCAAAAATAGACAATTTTGGAAGAGTTCTGGGGAAAAGAGAATGCATTCAGTTTTGGAAGCCAGGTTGCCAAGGGGCATTGAATGTAACTTTTTTCTGGCAGTTTGAGAAAGGGAGGAGAGCTATAGGATGAGAGTTTTACTGATTGGTAGGGTCAAGTAAAGGCTTTTTAAGAATGAGGGAAACTTGGGCATGTTTGAAGACAGTAGGGGAGAGAGCAGAGGAGAGAGAGAAAAGCGGTAGCAGGGAGAAGAGATTGTGATCTACTAAATCAGAAGGAAGGGGTCAAGCTCCTATGTTGAGGGGTTTGCCTTGGCAAGGAAAAAGGCCACCTCATTGTCAGAGACTGGGCAAAAGAATCAAGAAGAGGGGAATCATGTTAAGGGGTTTTGAGATGAAGAGAAAGGGAGAAGAGGGAGTAGTAGCTCATGTAATGACCTTAGTATAAGAAGAGGCAAGTACCTTAGCTGAGAAGGAAGGGAACCCAGTGGGAGGTAGGTATGTAAGGCTTGTGGAGAGAAAAGAAGTTAACAAAGCTGCTGAGGGGTCAAAAAGGACAAAGGCTGAGAAAAGATCTTCTGTTTTAAAAGCAAAAAAGAAGCTATTGGTGATCTTAGAGTGAGCAGTTTCAAGAGTCCTGAGGATGGAAGCCAGATTGCAAAAGCATGGAGCAGTGGCTTGGGAGGTGAGAAAGATAAGGAAACACTTGTAGTTAGAACGTTTTCTATGTGTTTGTGGAAGGGAGAAGAGATAAAGGAAAATACCATGAAGGGGAAAGGACAATATTGTCACAGCAAAAAGCACTCATTAAGTGAATATTTTCATACTGAACTGAACATATAAGACAAGTTCCAAGGACAAGGACACTGAACATGGAGGATTGAATATCTATGACAGAATAGATATGTTGAGGACATATTAATATATATTATATATAAATAAAAATTTTGTGCGTTGAATTTTATTTTCAGTTCCAAATTCTCTCCTTCCCCTCCCCCACCCATTAACAAGGCAAGAAAAATAAAACTCATTACCAAAATGTATAGAACATGCAAAATGAATGTCTGCATTAGCCATGTTGTGTTGAGGATATGGATAAATGAACAGCAAAGTTTGAAAAAAATTGAAAAAAATACAGAAATAGTTAAGATTACTTCTCTTGTGAGGGATACATGAGCCAATATATTCTGAGATTGGAGAGTCTGGGGAATTCTTTGCTTGACCAGAACCAATAGGAATAACTTCTGTAAATCTAGGAAGTCTTTGTGGAGGAGGGGACTTTTTTTAAAGAGCTGCTTCCATGAGTAAAGCAGCTCATGAAGATTATATTCTAAAGCATGGAGTTGTTGGGATCTGTACAGAACATATCTACTCTGAAGCAGTCAAAGATATCTTGGAGTATGATACTGAAGTATGAAAAATATGATGGACTTTGTGGCATGGCAGAAGAAACTGGACTTGGGAGTTAGGACATCCGAATCCATGTTCAGGCTCAGACGCTTACCACTCTGGGCAAATAATCTTGTGATACCCCCCAAGCCTCAGTTTCCTCATGTGTAAAATAGGGATAACAGTGCTTGAACTCACAGAGTTGTCATGGAGAAAACACTTTGTAGATGTCAAAGCACTGCCAAAATATGTAGTTTTAGAATGATAGAAACTGCTCAGGCTTTCAGAGATGGAGGGTGGGCAGAGGGGAGGACCCTTTCTTTTTGTATGGCTTGAAAATCAGTTTGGAAATAGTCATTCAGAGAGTCTCCAAGGTCATAGTCATGCCTTGATGGCTGGTTTTTATTTTTTGAGTATTTTGTCAGCGAAAGCTTTTCTTTAACCAGGCATCAGGACCCCAACAGTATCTCAACTAGATTCAGTCTTAGCTAGGCTGCTTTCCAGCTGAGTGATCTTGGGCATACCAGTTAGCCTTAACTTCTTCTTGTATAAAATAGAATTGCTGCACAAACACTAACCTCCTTGGGCCTCAGTTTACTCATCTGTAAAATGATGGGGTTAAAATAAATGATCTCTCTAAATTTATGATCCTATGGTGATTGTAAAAGAGCTTTGGTTTCTCTGCTGACAGGTGGGGCTGGAGTGTAATGTATTATATTTATTGGTTGTGATGTCCAAACGATGAAGAACGTATAGGATAGTAGGAACCTTGGAGAGCACCCAGAAAGGAATGGTACCAATGAAATGAATGCACGGATGATACGTTTAAGACTGGAAGGCAACTTCAAAATCACTCAGTCCAACTGCCTTTTATTTTTTCCTCCAGCTTCTGGGGTCATACAGGTAATATATAATAGAGTCAGGGTTCTAGCTTAGGTTTTCAGAATGAAAGGACCTTGCTCCTTTTTCTATGCCAGCTTACATAGTAACCCAGTGAGTTGCATTATAACCTTATTTTGACCAATTTTGAAACAGCCCCAGAGAGAATAAGCAGTTGGCTACAGGTCTCACAGCTGCTTTGTAGCTGAGCTGACTCTAGGTTCTAGGACTCTCAGTCCAGATCTCTTCCCGCTGTGCTCCATATCTACTTCTCCCATAATCTATAACTCCATAGCCCCCAAGGCCCAGGGAGGTTGTTATTGTTTGAAGGAAGCCACCCTCAAGGAAATCTGGCTTCAATGCTGCTGTTTTACTAGGACTTAGCAGGAATCTCATTGTTGGAATGCTTTTAGGTTGCAATGGTTACATTTCACGTTGATGCCTGACTGGATTCATTGTAGCTCGGAAAAGAGGCTTTTAGCCTAATTGAACCACGGTGTCTTGAAATGGCAACTAATCAGTCAACTTTCATTTCATTCCTTTCATTTGTGGCTAATTATATTTTCCTTCAGGGATTAGGTGAATCAATGTAAATAATGGTCTTTCTCCCACACCCCTCTCCACTCTTCACCTTTTTATTTTAGGGACTCTTAGATAAACAGTTGCCAGTTGTAAAAATCAGCTGTGAACAATAAGTGTTTCCCTCCCCAGATGGAAAAATCCTCCTGTCCCAGGAAAGGGTGTAAATAGCAGCATGTCCTCCAGTTTCTGAGAATGCACACTAAGTGATGATGAGAGGGTGCTGAGCAGGTATCTGACTTAAAGATACCCGTTTTCTTCTCATGAGCAGACTGAAAGACTAGCCCATGGTTAATGATTAATTTGGGGGTTATATTCATATTTAGTGATCCAGATCTGTTAAGGGACAGAGCTACTTTTTTAAACTTCCCCATTAGAACCAAAGGAATGTTGAATTGTTAGATCTAGACAGGACCTTAGAGGTCCGCTAGTCTAACCCCCTCATTTTACAACAGAGGAAACTGGCCCAGAAAGGTTCAGTGTCTTGCCTATGATCACACAGCTAGGGGGCACTTCTGGTTTGGGGGCTCCATGCCATTTCCAATGATTTTCTCTCGCTTGTTTCACAAGTTTCCTTTTTCTTGTCCTGAAGGAGTTGAAGTGTAGTAGAGGGATTGATTGAATTGTCTCTCTCTGATGTGATTGTCTAGAATTTAGAGGATGGCAAATATTATACCGATGGCCTTTATTTACATAAATTATAATGCTTTTGTAGTTAAGCTATAAGAGAAACTACCTTGGTACTACCAAAATGGAACAGGAAGTCAAGAACAGCCCCAGCTTTCCATTTCTGACTAGTGAGCTGCTCATGCCGTAGGCCTGCGGAAGGTGGATCTTGGAGACACTCAATTGGCCCTAGCCAAGCCCCTCCTGATTCTGACTGAGCCCTCTTCTCACCCTGATCTCAACAAGAGTTTGAGCATCTCCTTTCCCTCATAACATTTCTCTGTGCTGAGCCAGACTTTGCTAGGGTGATCTATCAAACCCGTGTTTGAACTACTTGTCTGATCAGTTGTCTTGGTCTGTCCTGGGTTCTCAATGGAACTAGGGACACAGATATTGGCTGTTGGGCTCCTTCCTTTTCTTCAGGACATGTTGATATGAAGATTTGTTTTGTAGACTCATAAGATATAGAGCTTAAAGAGCTAATCCAACCCCAGTAATTTTGCAGATGATGAAATGGAAGCTGAGAGAGGGCAATGATTTGCCTGTGGGCGCATGAACTTGATATTTGAACGTTGATCTTTGGACTCCAAATTCAGTGCTTCTTCTACTATTCCTTGCTTATTTACACCCACAACTTCTGGACCCCTATTAAATTGCCTAGGATGAGAAGAGGGCAGTTAGGTGGCACAGTGGATAGAATGCCAGGCCTGGAGTTAGGAAGATGTATCTTCCTGATTTCAAATCCAGCCTCAGACGCTTCCTAGCTGGGTAATCCTGGGCAAGTCATTTAACCCTGCCTGCCTCAGTTTCCTCATCTGTGAAATGAACTGGAGAAGGAAATGCCAAACTACCCCAGTATCTTTGCCAGGAAAACCCCAAATGGGGTCATGAAGAGTGGGACACAACTGAGAAAGGACTCAACAGCAACAACAGAATCAGATGGGGGCCAGTTCTGTCTCTTCAAGGAAGATATTATCTTTGTTCTCAAGGACAAAGTGGAGATTTGAAGTCCTTGGTGCCATTTGTTAGGAAGGTGGACAGTAGTCCAAGGGCAGGGACTTGACAGGGAGATCAGTATAAGGAGAATATTTGATGAGACCATTACATGTGGCAAGTCACTTAACAATGTGAAGAAATCTGGGGTGAAGGAAAGAAAGAACATCCTTAAACCAGGGAAATGCCCCTGACCTTTGATTGCTCGTATGTAAAATGAGAGAACTGGACTGGATGGGCCTCTAAGGTGTAGAGAATGGTGAGGTGTAGTAGAATGAGCATGGAATTTAAAGGTGTAAGATCTGAGCCTAAATCCCAACTCTCTCATTTATTATCTATGTCACCTTGGGCAAGTCACTTCAACTCTCTGAGCCTCAGTTTCCTTATCTGTAAGATGAGGTGGACAGATGATGTTGAACATCCCTTTCAGCTCTAGAATGGGATCTTGTGCTATATTTTCTGTGCTATCATTTCATGATGCTAGCTAGGGTGTTAATGCAAATGGGAGCTTCCTTCATGGATGGGGAAGGAGTCTTTGCAAATACTAGGTGAATGGAAGAGGGGGTCGGGGTATATTAACCCCCTCTTCCTTTTATTTCTGCATCAGCTGGAACTTTTGGTTCTCAACTTTGGAAATCTCCATACTAGGAAGCTTCTAGGTTTCTGCATTTCAGGTGTATGTATTTCCCCCACCTTCCTGGGCTCCTGTTTCACTCTGAAGTAGACATGCATAATCAGATCTCAGGTGGTTGAAGTGGAGAGGTGGCTCTCCCCTTGATCTGTGGGGGTTTATGTGCATAATTCCCTTTAATTCACTACAGGAAGGGGTTGAAGAACCATGACTGGGAGTGATTTTCAAAGTCTCTCTTGGAGTTCAAAGATGTATCTCTCCAAGCCTGGCCAGTAAATTATAGGAGGAATTTGCCATGAATTTGCAATGTGGAGCAAGTTCCCTGCTTCACTTTGCAGTCCCTACAGATGTGCAGAGCTGGGTTTTTGTGTGCTGCCAGAACCTCTTC
Source organism: Potorous gilbertii (assembly GCA_028658325.1). NCBI lineage: Eukaryota > Metazoa > Chordata > Mammalia > Diprotodontia > Potoroidae > Potorous > Potorous gilbertii. The sequence continues at coordinate 580,310,891 of CM053769.1, read as the reverse complement.
CCCATTTTGAGAGGCAATCTGCCAACCCAGTCCCTGTGCCAGCGCCAGCCCCGCCAGCTCCTGACCTTTGCTACTATGTATTTCCCCAGGCCTTTATGTTTCCATTTTAATTTTGCTGTTGAACTCACAGTTATTTCTTACTTGTACAGGAAGCGGAGGCCAATTGTGCGCTCACTCCACTGCTGACAAAAGCCTTCATTATGAGTGTATATCTTCACACTTTATTTGCCTCTGTGGTAAATGTAATTTTCCCATCAGGACAATCAGTCATTTTCTGATGTGATCTGTGCTGCTCTCACAGAAATAAATTAATGCTTGTATTATTGTGACAATCTATTTGCTGAAAAAAAAAATGTGTAAATTAAAGTGAAAGTGCTTTAAGTGGACAGGCATATAGGAGGCTCTAAACCCAAGCATTAAGTCTCTCCTTAATTTTCCTCAGCTTTCCCATTCTCTCACCTTCTCTCCTCTGCCTTCCTTATAAAATTTCCATCCTACTCCTCCAACCCACAGTGTTTTGCACAAACACAGAAAGGAAGCTAAGTTAAATACACAAAGAATGAGGAGAACTGCAGTTAGGAAGATGCCAGGGGCTAAGCAGGAAGCAACAAACCAGAAACAGGCTGAGGATGACAAAAATCCCATGAAAAACCAGAATGCAACCGAACAGAATACAGGACCTATGTTAATAGGTCTAATCAAAAAGTAAGAAAGAAAGCAACAAAAGAAATGAAGGGAGGAAGGAAGGAAGGAAAGAAGAAAGAGTTAGTTGGGCACATCTTTAAACCTTGAAAGGGAGGGAGTAGAGATCTGGCTTTGGGGAGGGGAAGACCTGTCTTCAAGTGCTGCCTCTAACACAAACTGGCTTTTGACTTCTCAGTGCCCCCTAAGACTAAATGTTGCAGAGTGGTTGCTGCTCTGCATTGGCAAAAGGAGTATCCCACCTGGGAAATTCCTATACCAGTGAATCAGTATGGCAAAAAAAAAGTCATCATGACAACCCATAGATTTTTCCTAAAGCAAGAGAACTAGAATTTTGGCCCTGTCTTTATTACTTAGAATGCATTGAGCAATGAATGGTGTTTGTGATCAGATCTCCAGTAGCTAGCAGGAGGGTTGGGTGATACTTTTGTCTTTGAATTGGAGTAGTCCTTTTCCATTGTATAAATCAGGAGAACCACCAGACTGTAGGAAAGGAGAAAGAAGTCTCCTTGAAAGATGAGAGAATTTAGAATAGAGCTGACTGAATCCTCACTCAGTCCTGTATTTCTTGCTACTGTGAGGATGCTCTCTTGGACCTCTTGCTCTGATATCCTCAAGGCTAGAGGGGAAAGAATAAGATGCTGTCAAGTGTGTAGCTGGCATTGACCTTATAAGAGTCTTGAAAAATGGTAGTAAATGGAGAGATGTCTCAGGACTGCAAAAGATCAAATGTACCAATTTTAAAAAAGGGGGTGGAGCCTATAAGGATTGTATACAGTATATATTGTATTGTATACATATACAGCATACTTGTCAGCTTTTCAGAGGGCATGAAGCTGGGAAGGCTAGCTGAGAGAGTGGGTTGGTGGTATCGAGATCCAAAAAGATCTCACCTGATTAGTGCAATGGAGAAAAATCTAATAGAAAGATGTTGCCTAGGAATTAAGGGCAAAGTCCTACTCTTGGGTTTAAAAAAATCAACTGCCCTAGTTTAAAATAGCAAAGGAAAGACTATACAATGACCCTCATGAAAAGGAAATGGCTGTTTTAGTGGATTCAGATCCAACATTAGCCAGTAAAATGAGATGGAACCCTGCCCCTTTCCCCCCAAGAAAACTCCACAAAACTAATGGTAGTCTAGGCAGAGTGAAGAGATTCTGTAAGGAATATTGTGTTCAGGACCATTTTTACCATTTTAGGAATGATATTAATAAGCTGGAGAGCATTTGTAGGAAGGTGGCCAGGATCATGGGAAGAATGGTGACCATGCCAGATATATTGCAGAAACTGGAATTATTCAGCCTAGAGAAAGAAGACTTAGAGAGGAGAGACAGCTGTTTTGAAGTATCTGAAAGCCTGGCATGTGGAAGAGGCTTTAGATTTGTTCTTCTTGGCACAAAGGGGTAGCTAGGAAGCAGAGTGGAAAGAGTCTATTGGAATCAGGAAGATCTGCATTCACCTCATGCCTCAGATACTTTCTCGTTATGTGAGCTTGAGCAAGTCACTTATTCTGTTCAGCCTTAGTTTCTTAATCTGCAAAATGGGGACAGTAATAGCACCAGTAGACAAAATATCCATACAATTTGATCTGCCCCTAAGTGAAGTGGACTTCATCAACAGAGAGAGGCTTCTCCCTCCCTCAAGATCTTCAGGTGAAAGAGGAATGATCACTTGTTGAGGGTGTCACAGAGTGGATCATTGGTCATGGATAGGCTTGGATGGGTAGATGATCTCTCAGATTCCTACCCATCTTGTGATTCTGTATTCCTGTCAATCCCTTTGGATAACCCTGTGCCTATATATATATATATATACATAACTCTCAGATGCCACATCTAAATTGCTCTGCTGTGACAAGATCTTATCTGTCTCTTCTTTCTTCTGGGCTCCGTAGAAACAGTTTTATACGTTTAATCTCAAACACTGCCATCTACTTTGCGTTGCTTTTATGGGCCAGATTTAGGCAACCCCAGTGTGGGAGAGAGGGACATTCTTTTTTAAAATTAAATTTTATTTTTGTTAGTTTTTAAATAAACAAACATTAACATTTCAATATACAAAAAACCCCCAAAAGAATCTCTATGAACTTCGGTTATAGAAGTGTTTTCTTTTAAGCATATATTAAATGTAAAACAGTAATAAAATTGTCCTGTTTGTGTCCTTTTGAATTTCTTTCTGTGCTCATCTAGATTGATACTGAGTTTCCTTTAAAGTTTAGTTGGGAAGGCAGAAGATTGTTCTTGTAGCAGAACTTCTTGGAATGTGAAGGAGACAGTAGGAGAGAGATTTGAATCCTTGTGACCTGCGATTTGTGGGATGGGGGAGATCTCTCACTAGACTCTTCAGTGCTTGGTTGTTCCTTTTGTGGGGTCTGACTCCCATGGCCCTTCTCTTACAGCACAGAGTTTTAACTGAAAGTCAGTAGACCTAGGGCACCATCCTAGCTTTTCCCATTATCTTATTGTATAACCATGGGTAGTGACTTGTTCTCTCAGCATCTCAGTTTCTTCATCTGTAAATGTAAGGATTGGACTATAAAGACTTCTTAACCTTTGTTGTGTCATAGATCCCTTGGGGAGCCTGGTGAGACATATGAACTCTTCCTCAGTCAGAAAAATGTAATCCTCCCCAAAATAATAGAATTCTTGTAATCTATCCAGATTCCTTGGGTGTCTCTGAAGCCTGAATTCCTGAATGGGGTGATCTTTAATGTTAATTTTAACTCTAGAATTATAGAAGGTCAGAATTAGGATATTGGAGATCTCTTCTAAGGTTGGATTTGGAGATATTCCTGAGTATGAAAATTTCCAGAATCTTCTTGAAGACCCATTGGATGATGGCCAGAAACTCTTACAAACTTAATTTTCAATTCCATGTTATATTACACTGAACAAGGGGGAACTGGTTCCTTTTGTACAAAGGGAACCCATCTCAGATACATAACAATTTTTCTTTTTAGAAACAGGAATCTGGAGCTCTCATATTAACAGGTGATGTTAGCCTGCAGGTATTTGTGGGTCACTGGAAAAAGTTGGTATTTCTAGAAAGGAGAAATTAACCAAATCATCTTCATAATTATTTTAAACATGACATTTACTTTTCTGTGAGATTTTAAAATATCATTACACTATAAAATTCATATACTTCTATATACATATATAGAAATAAACACACATATGGTTGTCCTTTGTTTTCAAAGAGGACCAAAATGACATTACCATGATAAACTCAAGTTTCATTGTATCCAACTGGCTGATCCGACCAATACAAGCTCAGAATGCTCTACCACATATACTATTGTGAATATTTGGGATGGTTACTCCAAATTTGTGCATCCTGTGTTTATTTTGTGCTGTCTCAATTCTGCTTTGCTCACAGAGCATAGCATCTTTTCTGATGTGGGCACGCCATGCTGAGTGGTCCTGTGCCAGTGTCTCCCACGTCGCACAATCAAATCCAAAATTCTTGAGAGAGACATACACACATATACATGGGACAGGGAGAGGGAGGGAGGGAGGGAAGGAAGGAGGGAGAGAGAGAGAGGGAGAATGAATATGAATGAGAATCCTTCCTCTATGATGTCCTTGAGAAGTGGTCATCTAACCTCTTCTTGAGGACTTCTACTGACAGGAAACTCACTACCCTTAAAGTCAATTCATTTTAGTTTTGAATAGATTGTTAGCAATAATTTTCTAATGTTGAGTTGGAATTTGCTTTCATGTTAGTGTTGTTCTACTTTACAAGATCCAAGCAGAGCAGGTCTAGTTATTCTTCATATGACAACTGTTCACATATTTGAGGACAGATATAATTTCCCTCTTAAACTATCTCTTCTCCAGGCTAAATGTTCCTGTAGTTTCCTGACTTTTCACCATCCTGGCCACTCTTCTCTGTGTATGCTTCGCATTGTCAGTATTGCTTCTAGAATGTGGAGATCAGAAATGGTCACATTTTTCTAGATGTTATATGACTAGGACAGAGTGCAGCAGGGTTATCACCTTTTTCATTCTGAATGTTATATTAATGCAGCAAAAGATCATATTAGGGTTATTTTTGGCTGCCTCATCATGCTGCTGACTCACTGAGCTAAAAGTACTCTGAAATACCTAGATTTTTTCACATTAAGTATTTTATAGTCAATTTCCCTTCTCCAATCTTGTACTTATACATTTGATTTTTAAATCAAATTTAGGATTTTACATTATCCATATATTTTGATCTTGTTAGCTTCTGTTTAAATTGTTTGTTTTCATTTTAAAAGATTTTTTTTGATCCTGTTTCTATCATTCTGTTTATTAGTTTCTATTCTCAGCTTTCTGTATTCAGAAATTGGATGAGCTATGCCCTTTTATACCTTCATCCATGTCATTGATGAAAATGTTGGACAGAACTGGCTGAGGACCAAATGTTGTGATGTTCCACTAGAGACTTCCCTCCAGGTTGACACTAAGCCATTAATTATGAAGAGGCAGCATAATACAGCAGAAAGCATGCTGATTTATAAATCAGAGAACCTGGATTAAATTCTTGGTTCTGTTCCTACTACTTGTATGACTTTGGGCAAATCATCTAATTTCTTTGCGCCTCAGTTTCTTTATCTGTAAAATGAAAGGATTGGACTGCATGGCCTCTGATCTCACTTCCAGCCCTAGAGACAAGGTCTCTGACTTCAGTTCATTTACGAGTTTCAAATCTATTTAATTCTTCTTATTTGGTCTATAGATTTCCATTTTGCTTGGAAGGATATTGTGGGGCATGTCAAATGCTATGGCGGAATCTAGTTATACTGTTTCCAGGTCATTCTCTTCGTCTTCCTGTCCAAGATCTCTGACAAAATGGAAATGAGGATTAGTCTGGCATGACTTATTCCCAAGAGTCATTACTTCCCTTTCTAGATGTGAAGTGCCATGAAAGCAGAGACTGTAGCACAGTGTTCTGTACACAATACTGTGTGTCAGCACCATGGCCAGAGTACTCACAACATTCGCTGCAGATTAGCTGGGAATAGCAAATTGGGTTAGCACTTTGGAAAGGGAAAATCCCACGCCAAATCGCAGCTGAATTATATTGTACACCTTACAAGCTCACAGGGATGTCTTGTAATGGGGAGATTGAAAGATAAGGAAGAATAGCTCCCAGTTAGTTAATAGAGTGGGCTTAAAGAGTTTGGTGATGACAGAGTTATGCTGTGGGATCTCTGACATGTACGCCAACCCTTGTTAAAGTGGTCTGGGGAATCATGTATTACGTCTATATCTGTCCTCCCCTGGGCTGCATATGGAATGTGTCTATGCTGGCTACTTCCCAGATAACTTGGGATCAAAATACTATTCCAGTTGGGTCTATAATAGATCCTTCCTGAGACAGTCTAGGCTGCACTTCAGATATGGCACTTGTATGTTATTCTGTCCCATCAGTCTTGGAGGGGCAGGATTTTGTAGAGCTCTAGATATAACAGAATGTTGTATGAATAAATGAGTGAATGAATTACTGAAACCTTGCAAAATATGTCTTTAATAATCCTGTCCTAGAATTTTACCTACAATCTATGCCGGACTAGAGCTTGAAGTAATGACTTTCTCCTAAGCTTTTGAAAATCAACTTATTTGCCCTTCTCCAGTCCCACAGTGCTTCTCCCATTCACTTCAATTCCACAAAGAAAGTTCAATGATTGTAATTGACAGAGGTAGCTCATTACTTATTTCGTTTATTTCTAGAATGAGGGAGGAGGGAACAGGAAAGGAAGAAAGGCTGGCTGGCAAATTTGATTCTTAATTGAAGTCTGTGGTAGGCACACCTCTGCCTCACTTGTTGAATCTAGGGCTTCTTAATGTTTTTTCATTTTGTATTCCCTTGCTTCCTAGTTTACTACGCCCGCTAGACAACTGTTTGGAATGCAGTAGCTCCGGTTTCCCTCTTGGCCTGATAGTAGGTCTAATCTGGAAGAGGTAGAGGGAGAGCCTGGGGGTTGAAGAGGTTGGCTTCTCTCCCTCACAGACTCCACAGTTCTCCTTTGTTACCAAATATTAGTTGTAGTTTCATGGCTCCGGTCTTCATGGGCCTCTTCGCAATCATCTGTGATCCTTCCAGTTTGGGAAACCCTAGCTTTATGCCCTGCCACTCAATGAGTTTTCTTGCAGAGGCTGAGCAGGGAGAGCCAGCTTGGAGTTCCCAGTGTGGGCTGAAGGGAGTCCCTGGCAGGAAGATTATAAGTGAGAGTACTTTTGAGTTGGCTGCTGCCCCAGTGCCTCTGCCAGGAAAGTTCGCAGGGCTGGTATGACTGTGGAACAGAGAGGTTCAGAGTTTGAGGAATGCCAGAAGTTCTGGTTTATGGTGATGTCTTCTTTGATTAGCAGTGTGTGTGTGTGGGGGGGGGGAGGGAGGAAAGGTTGTGGGAAATATATCCCTGTGCAGTTTGAGGGTCTTAAGCTAAGAAAGGAATGAATACAGAAAGAAAGAGAGGGAGAGAGGGAAGGAAACAGCCAGTTTAATTCCTTGAGGAGCGCTCCTGGCAGAGATTAGGGCTGACCCAGCTTTGCGGTTTGGGCATCTGCAATCTCAGAGTGGAGGGTTGTCATAAGGGAGGAGCTTCCCCTTCTTTTCTCTGGTCCAACCTTGATGGGAACTGGGCTATCCTGAGGTCATAGCACAGGATAGGGACTGGGTTATCTCTTTCTAGTTTATCAGATAGACTCTGTTACATAGGGCTCTTTGCTCTTACTGAGCCTGGGAAGGAAGAGGGGAGGTGTGTGTGTGTGTGTGTGTGTGTGTGTGTGTGTGTGTGTGTGTGTGTATGCGCGCATGCGTGCGCGTGCCACATATTCGCTGTACATGCATGTGAGCCTTTGTGATTTTTGTTTAGAGAGTATCTGTGTATACTATCTGCATGTACCTGAATAAATTCATGAATGCATGCCTGATTGTGTGTGTTTCTCTGTAGCTTGGTAGATGTAGGATTTTGTATGTCTTCATGGAGGATTGTGTACCTGTATGTGGTCATGACTAAGTGACTGTAATCTGTTCTTTTGACTGTGTGGTTATGTGCCTTCAGCTACATCTGGGATTGTGTAGGCACCTATATATCTGATTGGCCTCACTGGCCACAGGATTATATGGAATAAGAACACGAGTTCACCAGCGCTGTGCTACCCATCAATAGGAGGTACTTCTCATCTGGAGCACCATAAGAGCTTCCTAACGGGTCTTTCTGCATCGAATCTTTTCTCTCCAGTCCCTCCTACATGCTGTATTCATCTTCCTAATTATAATAAATGCTAGTACCATTCTTCCTAAATCACCTTGTTTTTAACTGTGTTGTATTTACTAGTGCTAGATATATGTGTTTTACACATACATGTATGTGCATCTATCTATCTACCTGTGCTTGTCCCCTCCATTATAACGTAAACTCATTGCAAGTGGGGACTGTTTCATCCTCTGTGTTGAATCCCCCATTCTTAACATGCGCCTGGCATGTAGTAGGTGTTTAATAAATACTTAGTAAGTCTAGAAGGAAAGGCTATAGCTAAATTATGTAGGAAGAATGCTATATTTGGAATCAGAGGACATGATTCAAATATCTTTTTCTTATCTTTTAAAAATGCTAATATCAGACAGTAAATATAAAAAGCACAACGTCTGTAAAGGATTGGTGATACAAAGATTTTTCTGATAATGTCATTGCCTAACTTGGAAGCTTTCAATGCTTAATGAACTCCTTAGATTTGCATTCTACACTTCTTAAAATTATAAGATAATAAGAGTTGAAAGAAATGTTTGAATCAATCTAATCCACCTCCAACTCTCAACTTAAGTTGAGAAAACTGAAGTTGAGTGACTATTCCAAGGTAACACAAGGAATTAGTGGCAGCTCCAGCTGTAAATCCAGCATTTTTTACATTGTACCACATAATCCAGGTTGCCTTCCTTTCCAGCCTTATTTCTCTTTATCCCTTCATGCTTTACAGAGTAGCTAGCACATAGTAGGCACTTAGTAAATGCATATTGATTAATTGATTGATTTATATGCCTTATACTCCAGCCAAACTAGATGACTAATCTTTTTTTCTGCTCATGTTTTTTTTTTATTTTTAGCCCTGCTCATGCTGTTTTGTCTGTCTCAAATATTCTTCCTACTCCCATCTCTGCCTGTTGAAATTCTAGCCATTATTCATGTTGCCAGTCATCTTAAATATCTTTTTCCACCATGAATCTTTCTTTGAGCACCCTCTTCATCCCCACCAGTACTGCCAAATGTACTTTCTTCTTCCCCTAAACCCCACCCCAAGCACTTTGTCCGTATTTTATTTATGAAGATCTGCCCATTTTTGTCTCACATCCCTTTGCTACATCATAAGTTCATTGAGGTCAGGGATTACTTCTTATTTATCTTTATTCCCATGAGTGATTGGCTTAGGACCTTCTACAGAGTAAAAACCAAATAAATATTTGTTTAATGAGTACATTCCTGGATTTGTGTTATTTAAAATTTTCACCATAGGATTAAGCAATATAGCTTGATACATTAAGTTTGTGAATGAATCATCTGTTAGGTTAGATATAAAGTCTGGACATCTTTAGTTGGATTTTGTTGTGATTGATGTACTATATTACAGTTCTATTATGGTGGCATTGAGCTCTATACAGCAAAAGGTAAATGAAAAACTTTCTTGAGTTCACTTAGGGAGAAGCTGCTTGATAGAATGGGAGAAAGGACCAATTGCTCTTCTCTGATTACTTGTTAGAGAGATGTCATCCTGGAGAAAAATGAGAACTGAATGATATCATATGTGTGAGGTGCCTCTAGTGGATTAGAGGGAGGATTCTAGGTGTCCCAGCATTTGAGTGAGTCCATAGGCTATTTTTCCTTCTGTCCTAGGAGTTGAGTGACTAATTCATTAGGAAGGATGCTGTGTAGTCTGGAACTTGATGAAGGTCAGAATCAGAGGCACGGACAGACCCAGGAAATCAGAGTCAGTTCCTAGTTGTTGCAGGGGGGCTGTAAGGGGGATGACACAACTCTTATTATGCATAAAAAGTGTCCTTGACTCTCCTGATTCCTTCCCTGTCACCTTGTAATCTGGGAGCTCTTCTCAGAGCCCTGAAGGAGGCCTAGTTGTGTTTTGAATAACTCTGGTGAGAGATACTCTTTTAACTTGAATTAAGTGGAAGGACAAGATGGTACCATTTCTCTCCTGTAATCTCCTAAGATGTGCTGGCCTGTATAGATGAAGAGGATGTTATTGACCCAAAGGACACTTACCTTAAGTTGTTTCTTCATTAGAAAGGATGGGTTGCATTGATCAGTCTACACTCCCTTGCTCAGTCCTCCTGGTGGCTCATCATACATATAGATATAGAAGCTTTTGAGTTAGGTTGTTCAAGTTAACACTACTATGTGTTGGGCATTATGGGTATAAAAACTAAAACTGTTACTACCCTCAAGAAGCTTACATTTTATCCAAAACAACATCGCCATTGCATAGATAAATACATATAAATTATAAATAAAGTAAGTACAAGGTAATTTCAGCAGGAATGGGGGTAAAAGCCAAGAGTTGGGTGGTGGTGAGAGAAAGGGCTCTGAGATAAACCTTGAATACAGCTGCAGGCTCCTAGTGAGGGAGATGAGGAAGAATCCCAGTCATGGGGGACAGCTTATGCAAAGGCGCAGCAATAGGAAATGTAATGCTGCATATGGGGAGCAGTAAGTATGGCAGTTTCCTGAAATACAGCATCAATACACAACTGTAACCAACTGAGCTCTAATGAAAATCTTATAATTGCTGAATGGGAGGGGATTTCAGGGCGTGCACGGCATAGGGAGTGACATGATGTTGTAGAGCACTAGAGTCAGGAGACTTGGACTAGTTCCTGGCCCTACTATGTATAACCTGTGTGACCTTGGACAAGTTGCTGTTCCTTTTTTATCTACAAAATATTAAATGCCTGCTATGTGCCAGGTACTGTGAGAAGTGTTGGGGACGCAGAGGCAAAGGCAGTCCTTAGTCTCAAGAAGCTCACATTATTAAGGGAGATAAACATGAGAACAACGAGGCATACGCAACATACACACAGAATACTTGCCCAAAAATCATAAAGAAGATGGGCTGGAGTGGGTGTGGAGGCAGACCCAGAAATGCTTCCTGAGGGAGGTGGGTTCACTGAGTCTCAAAAGAAGCCAGGAAAACTCAATAGTGGCATTAAGGAGGAAAAGCCTTTCAGGCATGGAGGATAGCCAGTGCAAAGGTGTGGAGATGGGAGATGAGCATTATGTTTGAGGGGTAGCAAGTCAGTCAATTTGGCTGGATTAGAGTGTATGGAGGGGAAATAAAATGTAAGAAGACTGGAAAGATGGGGAGAGAGCATAGGAGAGCTTGATTCTGGAGGTAAGAGGGAGCCCACATTGTGTGTGTGTGTGTGTGTGTGTGTGTGTGTGTGTGTGTGTGTGGGTGTATGAAAGAGAGAGAGATGGAGGCGGGGTTTGGTAGCTGAGTGGAGGATGGATTAGAATAGGCTGTGGTCCCTAAGGTTTCTTACAGCTCCAAATCACATTTGATTATGACATCTAGTTCAATCTTGACTTGAATCTTGACCTCAGCTGCAACTCCCCTAACAAATGGTCTTTAAATCTCCCTTTGAACACTCCCAATGATAGGGAACTTGCTCTCCCCTAGAGGCAGCTCATTTCACTTTTGGACAGCTTTAATTGCTAGGAAAGTTATATTGAGACAATTTATGCCATTGGTCTGAATTTTACCCCTCTGATCACTTGGATGTGAGTTTCTCAGGATCTGAGACTAGTTTGTGCTATTAAAAACCTAGACTTAGAACATCATAGTCCTTCTGTTTTGGTTTGGGAATGGGGAGGAAGAGCATGATTTGGTTGGATCCATCCCTGGGATGGATCTAGATCCTTGGTTTTTCCATTTCACTTACAGAAGTAGACCTTTAGAGTCATGTGAATCAGCTACTTATTTAACAAATGGCAAAAAAAGAGTCCCAGAGAAGTTAAATAACTTGCCCAAAGTTACTCAGCCTAGTTAGTGGGGGAGCTAGGATCAGAACCCAGAGTCAGCGCTCTAGATGTTGAAAAGTTTTCCCTTCCATGAATCCCAAATCTGACTCTGCAGATCCCACACGTTGTTCATAGCTCTTTCTTTGGGGTCAGACAGGCTGTATTTAATTTGTCTGCCGTATGACAGATCTTCAGACCTTCTGGTTTCAGGATGGAGTCTTAGATATGCAGATTTCTGACTTTCATAGAGTGTACTTGAGTAATTTGATTTAGTTTGAGTTCCCTGTGTGCCAGTACCCTTCTTTGAGGAAGGCATAGCATGGAGCTGCAGAGAGAAAGGCAGAGCAACCATTTGAACTTAGGCCATTGGTTCACAAGACAGAGGAGGAGATGAAGGGGACCTTAGATCATCTAGACCACCTCCCCTCATTTTACAGAGGAGGTGATGGAATTGCAGAAAGCTTAAGTGACTTGTCTTTTGCTTTTAAGGATGTTGATCCCTGCACTGGGAGTAATTTCCTGCTTGTTTTCCAAACCCTGCCCTCACTCCCCTTTCTAGCCCCAGGCACCAAATGAAAGAACAGAAGTTATCTCCCACTCATTCCTGAGAAACCAGAGTGATGGTGAAGGTGAGATTCAAAGTGACTTCCTTTGCTTCCTGCCAGCCATGCAGAATTTACTGTGCTCCATAAATATTATACAACACCCTGTGTCCAAGGCAGGGCGGCTGAATCAATGGCTCAGAGATAGGTGCTTTTGGATCTCCAGAAAGGTCTTCCTGCCATCCTGGCATTGGTGGTGGTGGTGGTTGGTGTGGAGGGCAGAGTTGGATGACAGGGTGGAGAAGAGCAAGCAGAGAAGGAGAGGATTAGGGCCTGGATGGGGCTGGCAGTTGCTCAGGAGAACCATAGAGGTGATATTGGTGAGTATGTCACATGCCCCTCTTTGACCCTGATGCCTCTCCCTAGCCCCCGCCTTTGTCAGCTTCTGAGAATCCTGGACTGCCAGTGGCAAACCTACCCTGCTCAGTAGGGCTTGTTACCAACCTGCCTCTGTTTTCACTTCTTTGCTTCCTGCTGCCTCCAGCGTTTCCACGTGTGGTGTGCATGTGCTCACATCTGAGCCAGGCAGGATTTAACTTCCCTAGAAGAGGTACACTGTGCACAGAAAAGTCAGTCAACAGGCATTTAATAAATGCTTACTGTGTGCCAGGTACTGTCCAAAATAAATTCTGAGAATAATCTAGCAAAAAGCTAAAAGAGACACCACCTCTACCTTTGGAGCTTACTTTCTAATGGAGTTGACAAAACAAAAGGAAATTGAAAAGCAGAGCAGGGTAAGAGAATAAGGTACCCAGGCATCTGAAGAGTGTAGACTTGGGGGAAATTAAGAGATAGCTGGCATGGATACCCTCCTTAAATGGAGGTTCTGGGAAGAACCATCCACTCTCCAATCAGAGCAAGGGGTCCCAAGAGTGGATGCTTCTGAGGATAGAGTTCCAGAGCTGAAAAGGTCTTCCAGGAAGAGGAATTTGTGGTATATGTTGGAGAGATCTAGAAGAGTGATGCCAATTGGGCAATGACAAAGTAGCCCAGCAAGGCACCCCACTCTGAAAGAAACCAGAGAACCAGCCTTGAAGAAAACACCATATACAATACCACCTCACACTGGGATCTGGCTTTAGTTTGCAAAATATCTCTCAACATTGTTTCCCTTGATCCTCACACAGAACTATTATGAGCTAAGCAGGACCTCTGGTTCTGGCCCTACTACCATCACTCTAGTAGGAGAGTCACTTAATGTCCTCAGACAGGGTCTCATTGATGAATGAGACCATAGGATCATAGTTTTAGAGCTGGTAGAGCCCTTAGAGACCATGGATTCCAGTCCAATCCCCTCTTCTTGTCAATGAGGCTATTGAAGCCCAGAGAGGTAAGCATGTTGCTCAAGGTCACATAGTTAAGTAAGTGGCTGAGCTGGATCTCAATCCAAGTGTCCTGACCTTAAAATAAAGTTATGCATTTGATTTTAGTTTTCAGCATTCACTTCTATAAGATTTTGACTTCTAAAATTTTCTTCCCCTTTCTCTCCTCTCCCCTCCTCAAGATGGTGTGCTCTTTGATATAGGCTATATATGTCCAATCATCTTAAAGATATTTCCACATTAATCATGTTGTAAAGGAGAATTAGAACCAAAGAGAAAAACCACAAGAAAGAAGAAACAAAGCAAAAAAAAGAGAGAGAGAAAATAGTATACTTCGATCTGCATTCAGACTCCATGCTTCTTTCTCTGGATGTATCCTGACTTTCACTACATCATTATGCTTTCAGAAGTCTCTGAAATTGGAGGAACAGGGAGCCCCAGTCTCACTTTCTCTCTTCAAGCAGTTTCAGTGTCCTATTTCCCAGTAGTGACTACGATTTTTCTAGCAATCTCTTCTCTCTCTCTCTCTTCCCCTGGTGAATATTTACTCAACTGGTTATGAATATATATTTATATATTTGAAATCATGGTCAAATGTGCTTGTGTGATCTTGGGGAAATCACTTAACTTCCTTGGCCCATTCTCTTTTCTGTAAAATGAAGGAGGGGGTTGAACTAGGTGGTGTCTAAAGAAGGCAGCATGGTACAGTGGAAAAGGGTATTTGTTGTCTCTGGAGTCTGAGGACTTGGGTTCATATCCCCTCTCTAACATTCATTCCCTATATAATCTAGGTCAAATCACTTGGCCTTCCCTAGCCTTCTCATCTGTTAATGAAGGGCTTGCATTAGATGGTTTCTGAAATCTCTTCCAGCTCAAGACTTATGGTTTTGTGACAAGGTGACCTCTGAGGTCATTATCTCTTCCAGCATAAATTTATGATGGTCCTATCATCCTTTAATGAACCTTAGTTCTTTTGTAACATGCTCTTCATCCACCAAAACCCTGTTGTGAACAAAGTACTTTATAGACTTTAAAAAGCTTTGTAAATGCATTCCTTTTGTAGTCATGGAAATATTCAGGGAATCTATTCAGGAGACTAGGTCCTAGAATCTATCTGAGGTCTTCACTTCCGCTGATATCTTGGGAGGCTGGGACTCATTCTTGTGCTTCTCAGTAGTAGGTTAGAACTTTGCCTCAATTTGGAAGTTATCCTGGCCACTTAAGTTAGGCAGGGATGTTTGTTCTCAATTGCTGTTAAATACTTCTTTGTAAAGACAGACAGGTCCTGATGGACAGCAACCTAGAAGTTAGTTTCTCATTGCTCTCTCTAATCTTGTTCTATGTGTTTATAGGAATTGCGGGGAGAAAGAGAAATTGAGAAGGTTTCAGGGGCTATGGTAGTGGTGGTGGGGTGATGTCCACATATCCTAGTGGGAACTAGCAAGGTCCTTTATATATAATTGACCCTTAAAAATGTTGGTTTAATTGAATTAATGGAAAGAAGAGTCTCAGCTCTGCCCCAATTCACATAAAAAACAAACACACACACACGTGGAATTACATTTTTAATACATAAATTTTCCAGGGCAGCAGATAAACCCATTAATCAGAAAAAGAGTACTTGGCACCCTAGGAAATAGAGAGAGAGGACCTGTAAAATTCATTATTTGAAACAACCTCTCTCTCTCCCCACCTCCTGCAGTTCTTTCTTTTTTTTGTAAGGATCATGGATTTAGAGTTGAAAGGGACCCTAGTCCAACCCACTCATTTTACAGATGAGGATACTGAGGTTAAAAGTGGATTCCCTGAGATACACAGAGGTAGTGAGTGGCAGAGCTGAGATACAAATACTGATCCTTTGGGTCCAGTGTGAGTGCTTTTTCCATGGTAAAGTCAGACCCTTGAGGATGCTAAAGTCAAAAAGTTATTGTTGTTTTGAATTCAATGAGCTTGGAAGAAAGCTTTGCAATCAATAGTGTAACATTTATTTCCTGTAGCCTTTGTGAGATGAGGAAACAAATTCACATTTTTTTCTTTCCTTGTCATCTTCTTTATGTCTCAGATTGCTTAATCCCTTCCTTTTACTTCTCCTTCGAAGTCTAAACAATTTTCAGAATTATATCAACCACCTCACTTGCTGGGCAAAACATAGCACACAATCTACCCTGCTATATCAATTGTTTTTACTTTTTCTTACTCTTTTGGTCTCATTTTCCTTTCCTTTAACCTGAACCTAACAGCCTGAGAATGAAGTACAAGGCATTCTCCTGATCATTCCATCTCATCTTACATTTGTTAGAAATTCAGGCTGGAGAGAGGTGGGGACCATCTAGAAGACAGATGCATGAAGGGGCTGGGGGCTATAAAGAGGTTTGAGTACATGGGATAGGGTGGGGAAGTTGGCAGAGGATTGGGTGCTGCCAATGGAGAAACTGAAAATAGGGTTTAAGAGCTAAAGAAACAAAGGTTCTTAGGATAGAGATTGCGATGGGAGAAGTTTGGGCTCCTTGGGCAGGCCTTTTCTCCTTTTCCAGAATTCTCCAGTCTCCTTCCATAGTCCATTTTCTGGGCCAATTTCTCCCCATGCCTATTCTCTTCCCCTTTTCTCCCTCTTCAAGGTGAATGGAGTTAAGTAGTGATAATTGTGGAAGGTTTTGGGTTAAGTGACCCTTTGTTTATGGACAACAGAGTCAGGTTCCCCTAAAGCACGGTTGTATATCTCATGCCTACTTGAGTGTGACTTGTTTCCTCCTGTGGAACTCATTGGGTACTGGTTAAGTAGCAACTCTGTTGGTGCCAGCACTTGGCTCCATTAGCTCCTGGGGTTTTGTACCAAAACTTAAATTTGGTACAGAGGAGGGTTAAGGAAGGTCTTGAGTCTTGTAGAACTAGGACTCCCGGAGGCACTATGGTCCCAAGTGAGGACTGAGCACCGGTTGGAATTTTAAGTCTTGGAGAAATATTGAAAAAACATCCCATCCATCCCATTGCCTACAGCCGTGAAACACAACAGTATACCTAACATAGTCGTGAGAAGGGAAAACTTTAAAAGACCTTAAATAAAGCCTTGATTTCATTTCACCCTAAATCACCTACTTCAAATCTTACAACTTCTTCCTTGAGATATAACAGTTGATATATAGGATCTTATAGAATTTTAAAGCTATAAGGGACTTTTTCCTCTAACTTCACTGCCTCATGCTACAGTTTCAGCTCATTCTTTTCTTTTTAGGCTTTGTTGGAGATGGAGAATGGCCTGCCACATGATAGTCCTTCAGAGGTTTGAAGGATAGAGCTGTGAGGAGATCTGAATTTGAATCCTGACTCATCAGTGTTCCAGTGGGGACCTTGAGAACAGCTGGCTGAAAAGTGCAGAATCTGCAATCAAAGGGTAAGATCACTTAGGATTAAACACATGTAGCATACTGGGAAATGGCAGCATGGTTTTTACAAAGGAAAGTTGTGCCCAGTCTGTTAAAACATGTAGGTATGTTGGAACCAGTGCATATAATTCAGACTTTAAAAATGTCTGATAAGCAGCACCATGTGCCTGGCACATAGTAGATAACTTGGGTTTTTTGAGTGAAAGACTAAGCAAGGATATATCCTAAAGGCTGGTTTTTAAAAAATTGAGAGTCCTTGTGATTGGGCAGTGTTTTAAGTGTAAGAAAAAAAGATTAGGGATAAATGAACACAGTTAGGTATGAAATATTATAAACAAGGAGTTACTACCAGAGATTGTTGCTTCGACTCGGCTTACAATTTTTTGTGATCTGAAAAGAGAGAGTAATCAGATCTCTAGGTTTTCATATATCATCAAGAATATTGGAAATATTGGAAAAATAAAACCAAGAGGAATAATCTGTAGTAAGGGAGCTCACAAGGTTGTGAGTGGGCAGAAAAATAGGAGAAGATATTTGAGCCAGGAAAATATAAAGCATTTGGGGAAAAGTAATCCAAACTATGTTTACAGGAAGAAAAGACATTGAATTATTCCTTATGATCCAAAAAAGGGATCCAGGGATCATTATAGTCTCAGAATATGACCTGGTATATTTTCAGGGGTAGAAAGATGGACAAAATGCCCCTGAGACATCATCATGAAAGGAATGGGAAACAGAATAGAGAGTGCCATCCTGCCCTGGTTAGAACCAGACCTGGTGTGTTTATACTTGGAACATTCCATTAACAGCATAAGGGGAACAGCAGAGGAGTCCACAGAAGGGCAGTAGAAATGATCGAGGGGCTGCCCCTTGAAAGATTTAAAAAAATGAGGCCTCTTCATTTTGTAAAATGAAGTCTAAGAGAGGGTATGATCAAAGTCTCCGAAATGTGAATTGGGTGAATAAAGTTGTTCACTGTGGCTGAGAGTTCTAGCACAACAGGGGCTCCCTTGAAGCTTCTGAGATAAATTTGGGACAAATAGAAAGAAATCTTTATTTTTTTAAAGGAGGTAGTAAATTGATGGAATGTGAAAGGGGATGGCATAAGGTAAAAAGAGACTCAAGGAGACTTTAGATCTATTCACAGATATTAAATCTGCTACATAGCAGTTAGAAAATCTTTGGAAATATTTGGGTTGCTTGGGAATGTGATACTCTGAGGTTGACATTGGGTATGGATTTGGGGTGGGGAAGGTACTTTATTTTTCCATTAACAATACTTTGGTTCCTTTATGAGCCACGGAATCCTGGCCTGAATACACCCCTTAGCTGACAGATGTCAGCTTCTCTATTTCTGTCTACTTCTCTGAGCTGCTTCTCATCAATAAAAATTTTAAAAGGAAATGAAAGAAAATGCCCATTCTATCCGTCTCAAATCCATGAGTTGCCCTCATTGTTCCGAGGACTGACTTTGCCCTCTGAAAATCTATGGGCGTTCAGTTTTTTGTCACCTCCACATTCTTGAGGTCTTCCTTAAGTTTGCTTGTCTCAACTTCTCATCAGAACTAGACCTCCCAGGCTCCCTCCTCATATTAGAAGTAGCCCAAGGGAAGAGACTGCACTACCACCTCTTGGCAAGGGCTCTCCCTGGGGGGTTTGTGAGCACTCAATTAGAGATGTTGACTGACTTGACTCTCCCTGTGCCCCTTCATCACAGCACTAAAGAAGAAAGATGTGCGTTTTCAAAGCCAGCCCTTATGTATGCAGTGAATCTCTTCCATAAACAACACTATCTAGCCTTCGGGTCTTTCAGTGGATCCAGGAAGCAGAGAACAAAAATCCAACAGATGCATGGATGTCTTTTTAGGACAGATAATTATTAACGGGCCCCAGCTCAGGTCAGGCTTTGACTGAGCAGAATGGAATCATGGTGGAGCTTGTTCTGGTAGAGGGGCTTTTGGCTCTCCTGCTTCCATGCAAGGGAAGGTGGGAATTGTGCTTAATTGTTTCCTTAAAAGGGGGCCTGCTCTCCTTTGATGGGTAGGGGGGGAGGTTCCCTCCCTGAGGGAGGCTCTTCAAGAGTCTTGGGCCAAGAGGGAAAGCCCTCAGGAGCTCAGAGCATCTGGAACGCTGTTTTCCATTTTTCTTTCCCTCTTCTTTCCCATCAAAACTTCTGTGTCCCTTTTTCTGAGATAATCTTTCATTTGTACTGTCTATATATCTTCTATGTATCTAGTTATTTGTATGTTGTTCCCCCCATCATTTGAATGTAAGCTTCTTTTTAAGAATGAACTTTTTTTTGGGACCTTTCTTTGTATCCCTGGTGCTTAGTATAGCACCTGATACATAGTCATAGTAAGTGCATGCTGTAATTATAGTAATATATATAGTAATAAGTGCTTATTGACTGATACCCTGTTCACTCAAGTCCCTGACTTTATGCTCTGCTAAGTGATAGTTTATATAATTTTTTCTTTTATGGATGAAACTGAATTTATTGGAGTAGGAGATTCTTAGTGAGGAGCGTTCTCTGGCCAGTGTAGATCAGCACCTACTTTGCAGCTTTATAAACTTAAAAAGTTGCCTGAGGCTGACTGGGCTCACTTTGCTAGTAAGAATTCATTGTGGTTATTGTTGTTAGACATAAAACTTGAACCTAGGTCTTTGTAAGCCAATCTTAGATCAGATGCGTAATATTTTATACTTTTAAAAATATGGTCACATCCTTTATTTCATTCGAACCTCAGCATATCCCTTTGAGATATGTAAAGCAGTCTCTGTTTATATTTTGTAGATGAGATGATTGTGGCTCAGAGAAAAAAAAGACCTGATAATAGAACCAGGACTGGAAAGCTGGCTTCCTAACTCCTAGCCTGGTGCTTTGGCCACTAAATGTTGCTGAAATGGGTTGTGCAGATAAACTAATCCATGCCTGAGTGTTAGCTAGGTAAAATATTATCACCCCTTTACCCCAGTGTAGACTCTGGTAAAAATGTCCATGTTAGAAGGTCTTAGGAATGGTTCTGCTGGGAATTGTAGGCACAATGGCAGGTGAACTTAAGACTTGGTTGAGCTGTCTTCCTTACCTCCATCCTTGTGGCTGGAGAGTTGGGTAGAACATACCTTATTCACATTATTAATAGATATAGGGAAGGCAGCTAGGTGGTGCAGTGAATAGAGCACCAGTGCAGGAGTCAGGAGGACCTGAGTTCAAATCTTACCTCAGACATTTCACACTCACTAGCTGTGTGACCTTGGGCAAGTCACTTAACCCCAATTGCCTCATCCTGGGTCATCTCCAGTCATCTTGATGAATATCTGGTCATTGGATTCAGAAGGCTCTGGAGGAGAAGTGAGGCTGGTGACCTGCACAGTCCTCCCTCACTCAAAACAAAGTCAAGTGCAAGTCATGTCATCACTTCTCTGATGGCATGGTCTTCTTCGGCAACAAAGGACGAACACACACACAGGTATAGGGAACTGAACCACAAAAAATTGTCGTACTTCAGTGATAACATTTCCATTTGTCCCCAAGATTGGAACAATACACTTCTCTTTCATCTACACATTCCCATGTCAGGGCTTCTTAAACTTTTCCACTCTTGAGCCCTTCAATACTTCTTAAACTGTGGGTGCCTATATGGGATGTTGATCCACAATTTAAGAAGCACTGGCTAAATGATTATCTCTCAATAAATGACTCTAAAATTCATTGATCCAGATATCTAACCTTTCTCCTGAAATTCAGTATATCATACATATTGCTTGCTGGAACCTCTCCCTGCATATTCTATGGGCATTGAGAACTCAAAATGTACAAAATAGAACTTGTATTTGCCATCAACACATCATTTCCTTCAAACTCCTCCATTTTTGTAGATGATTCAGGTGTGTAATCGGGGAATTGTCTTGACTTGACTCTTTCATTCAGCCTCCACATCCAGTCAGTTGCCAGATCTTGTTGAGCTTTCTTCCATAACATCTGTCTCATCCTTCCCCTTTTCTCTACTTGAAACTTCTTTACTTCAGTCTGTTCTCTGCTCTCACCTGGCCTTTTGCAGTCACCTCCTTCTTGGTCTCCTTGCCTTTGGTCTCTTTTCTTTCTAGTTCATCTTCTACACAGCTGCCAAGTTAATAATCCAAAACCACATCTGCCCTTTTCACTCCTCTATTCAAAATATTATCAGAGACTCCTTATTGCCTATGGGATAAAATATAGAGTCCTCAACCCTTCATCAGGTTGGAATCCTGGTTTCAACTAACCTTTCTAGTCTTATATCATATTACTTCCCTTCATGCCCTCTCCCTATTCTTGTCTCTGTCGTATGTCCCTGCACTAAAGGCTACTGTGCCTTTAGCTGTTCTCCTCCATGTCTGGAATGCCCTCCCTCTTCATGTTTAGCTCTTAAATTCTTTAGCTTCCTTCAAAGCCCAGCTCAGAGGCTACCTCCTAAAGGAGGTCTTTTCTGATACTCCCGTTTTTCCTTTTTTAAAATTAGTTTGTATGTTCTTTGTAATTACTTCCATGTATATCGTTGTGACCCTTAATAGAGTGTAAGTTCTTCTAGGAAAAGGATTAGTGCATCCTTGTCTTTATATCTTATACCACAGTTCTTCCAAACATAGTAAGCACTTAAACTTGTTGAATTGAAATGTTGTAGTGAATATAGTGTTGGACTAGGAGATGAGAAGACCTGAGTTTGAAATATGCCTCAGAAATTTACTGGCTGTGTGACCCTAGTCGCTTAACCTCTCTCAGTTCCAATATCCTCATCTGCAAAAGATGATAAAAGTTATCTATCTTCCAGGGTTGTTGTGAGGATATGAGATAATATGCCAGTCAGTCAATCAGTGTTAAGTGACTACTATGTGCCTGGCACTGTGCTAAGTGATGGGGATGCAAGAAAGGTAACTCAACAGGCTATATTCCTCAAGATTTTTCTAATATGACATGACTGAGAAACCTCATCATCCCAGAAGCTCACTCCCCACCTGGATCATACACCAAGGAATGGACCGGGGTGGGGGGCCTCTCCCTCTGATTGGATGGCTCTTCCCAGAACCTCCATTTAAAGAGGATACCCAGGTCAGTCATCTCCTCATTTCTCAGTAGGCTGAACTCCTCTTTGTCATGCCTCTGAACCTGATATTTTCTCCCTTTCCTTCCTTTTTTTCTGAGGGTCTCTGTCTCCCTTTATTATTCAGTAACTTTTCCCTCTCTGTCTCCAACTCACTACCTTTTGTACCATTTACCCTGGGCATAGTTTGTGTTGCTTGCCCTAGGCCCAACCAACAAAGAAGTGGAAAAGATGAGATCAGAACCCAGGTCCTCTGATTTCTAGTTCACTGTTCTTTCCAGTATATTCTAATCCTTCTGGTTACAGACTGGCATAGTGGATACCTCATGGGAATTGGGGTTAGAAAGACCTGGGTTCCAATATCCCTACAGCCATTAGCCAGCTTTGTGACCCTGAGCATATCACACTCTGAGCCTTAGTTATTTCATTCATAAAATGATTTTGGAGGTCCCTTTCATCTCTAAATTGATGATATTTTCCTGGGAGAGAATACCTCATGTATTCCCTTGATTTTAAGCAGGGATGAATCCTGCCTAATGCAGGATAATTAAGGTCACACTTAATCCCAAAGATCTTAGGGTAAAAAAAACAAAAACAAGCAAACAACTTGAAGGAGATTCATGAAATTTAAGAATTAGAAGGCGTCTCTGAGATCAGATAGTCCAATCCACACCTGACCAAATGTGTTAGCTATCTTTGCAGGCTTTGTCATCTGCAAATGTGAGAAATGGGCAAACTCATCTCCATCAAAGGTATTGAGAATGTTGTACAGTAGGAAGCTAAGTACAGATCCTCAGGACACTATTTTGGAGACTTCCTTTCAAATTGACGCTGAATTCACCAGTCCTGTTGCCTCCATCTTACCCTCCTATCTCTAGAATGGTACAAAAATCTTGTTAAACCTTGCTGAAGTTAAGCCAAAGCAATGACTCAAATAATGCAAATGAAAATAAACTCAGTAAAATAAAGTTGAATTAAGAGTAATTTTAATGATGTTTTGACCCTAAAGAAAAAATAAGGAAACACCCTCCTTTTGGTGGACAGGTATGGTAGGAGGGGCTTTTGATTTGTGTGGAATACAGCCCGTACTACTAGATGCTAAATGCCTTCTTGGGTCAGTTTGTTTGGCTTAACTGTTTTTCTTTCTTTGAAGGGAAGACTTGGAGGAGTGGATTATATCTGGAATTGAATGAGCTAGAAACAAAAGGTAGCAATAAAACTTTAAAAACATAGATAAACTGTATTTATAGTATTTCCCTGACCTACCAGTCAGTTCCAAAAAGAAATGTGGTTGGATGTAACTAGTTCTCCATAAATCCATTCAGGTCCTTTGTGATCACTGCTTCTTTTTCTAGATATTCACTAATATTTCCTTTAATGAATACTCTAAAATTTTTCTAGAAGTCAAATTCCAGTTCACTAGTCAGCTTGTCTTTTCTATTCTCTTACTTTGTTTTTTTCTGAAACTGAGGGTAAACCCCTTCCTCCCTTTCCCCTGTCCCTCGTGTCTAATTTTCTCCAAGACTTTTCAAAGATCATAGACTTAGCAAACACATCTTCCAGTGCTTTCAGTACCTTGATCTGTGGTTCATTTAGGTTCAGTCACATGAACTCACCAAGGCAGCTAAGTTAGTAGCCTATTAGCCATTAGCTATTAGCTCTCTTAGTCATTTTTGATGTGTTTTTTTTTCAGTCCAAAGATCATTTTCCTTAGTGGAGAAAGCAGAAGAAAATAAGATTTGAGCAGTTCTATCTTTCCTCCATAGTCATCAGTTATCATCCCGTGCCCAGCAGTGGTCGTATCCTTTCTTTCATTTTCCTTTTCTCCAATACAGTTAGAAAAACACTATGAACTCTTTTTGCTGTCCTTGGCATTCCTCACCAGTCTCAGCTATTTCTGACTTTTAGCACTCTTGATATCCTTATGTAATATTTGTAAAGCTCTTAGCACAATATCTGGCACATAGTAGGCACTTGATCCCTCCCTCTCTCCTTTCGTCCCTCCCTCCTTTCCTTCCTTCCCTCCTTCCTTCCTTCCTTCCTTCTTTCTTTCCTTCTTTCCCTTCCCTCCCTCTCTCCCTCCCTCCTTCAGCTCAAGTGATTTACAAGCTTCCATTTGCCCAGAAGTAGGGGCAGTGGATTGGTGTCTTATGCCTGGCTCCTGGTTTCTTTCCACTGAAAACATAAGCTCCTAGAAGAAAGAGATTGTTTCACTTTGTCTTTGTCTCCCTAGTGCCCAGGACCATGCCCAGCATAAGGGCAGCTCTCAGTGCTTGTTTATTAATTCTCCTTTCTACCAGCCCCTTTGTTCTTTCCATTTCTCTGGGTCCTTTGCTTTCTGCTTCCAGGTTCTCTGATGGACTCTTCTGTTTCCCGCCTTTGATAATCTTGGCCATCTCCTTTCTTGATTCTGATAGCTATGCCCCAAGGATTTAAGCTTCATCCTTTCCAGAATGAAGTGATTGGTTTTTTTTTAAAGCATTCATTTTTCAAATAATTCTATCTTGCATTTGTGCCATTTAGCTTCCCCCTTCTTATTTTCTTCCTTTTTACTCCTCCCCACCCCCATCCCCCACTTTTTTTGATATCCAATTTACTCCAAATGGCAGCTGGCCAGCCTGGCTCAGACTAATCATAGATTGTAAAGCAGAGGCAGGAGGCAATGTCAGCTGACTTGGAACCATCTAAAATGCAGCTCTCCACAACTCCTCAAGCCCTGCCACCCCCACCTTGGGAAAGGACAAAAACCCAAAATCATATATACAGTCAAGCCCAGATTGTCTCAATGTGGATTATCCATACTGTGGATTACCTGTGACTGTTTAAAACCTACTGTGAGGCTAGCTCCCAATAGGACGAAGAGAGCAGGTGGCCTTGCGAGGTGGGAGAAAGGGCTCAAGGCCTTTGGTGAAGAGGAAGAACAGGAAACTTGTCATTTAGATGAGATTTTAATGTTGACTTGGCGAGACAAGATATTTCAATTTCTTTTGGGAGACAGAGACAGATGTGAGTATTAAACTCCAATCAGAGATTTAGGGTGAGGGTAGGGTTCCTTTCCTCACAATTCCCTTTATCCTTGACTGTGACATTTCAGACTTGATCTATTTTTCAGAATTTCTTACTCTCAGAAGACAGTCTGGACTCAGATGTTTTCCAAAGGGAAAACAAGTATAACACACACTCCAGAGTGAAATAAGGCAGGTGCCCAAGGGATTCTGGAGGGAACCTTACTCTTTTGTAGGTAGGAGAAGGGATGATTATATAGAATATTGAGCTAGAAGGGAATTTATAAACTATGTGATCAACATCCCTCCCCATTTAAAAATTATTGCTCTTTTGTTTTCTCATCAACAATAATAAGTATCACCTAAATTTCCCAATTATATCCCTTTCCCTTCCTCTTCCAGAGAGCTATTCCTTATGATAAAGAGTAAAAAAGGAAAAACAACAGGTAATAGAAAAACTAACCACCATTTTCAAAAGAGCTTGACATTACATGCAGAGTTTCACACCCGTAGGCCCCCACCTCTGCAAGTAGAGGAGTTGTCTTGTTATCTTTTATCTTTGGGTCAGAAGCTTGATTATTGTAATTTTATGTTTCTTCATTATTCTTCTTTCATTTATATCGTTGTCATGATATGTGGTCATAGTGTATATATTGTTTTCCTGATTTTTCATACTTTACTTTGCATCAGTTCATTTAAGTCTTTCCATACTTCTATGTATTCATCCTACTGAGAAACAGAAGAATTGAGGGAAAGGGGCAGGTAATTGACATAATGAAGAACTTACTGAATATGGAGTGAAGCCCGGAGTTTAAATCCTGCCTCACAGACGTGTTATGTGACTCTTTCGCTTTTCTCAGTCTTCGTTTTCTCATCTGTAAATAGGGGATAATTTTAGCTCCTGCTTTCCAGAGTTATTGTGAGGATCAATTAACATCATTTCAATGCTTTGCAAATCTTAATGTGCTTATTAAGTATTAGCGTTTACTGTTATAATCATTGTTTTTTACAACCTCATAATATTCCATTACATTTATATACCATATCTTGTTTATACATCCCCTAATATACATCCCCTAAGTTTGTTTCCAGTACTTTGCTACAACAATGAAAAAAAATACTACTACCAATGTTTTTGCCCCTTCATTTACTGTAGGACCAAACAGAGGGAAGTGACCAGACCAATGTCACAAAGCCTAGTAAGTGGCAGAGCTTTGACTTGAGTCCAGGAGATGCCCAGGAGTTGAAGGGGAGAGTTCTAACTGCTTTGCTGTTTTCGTTATGGTAACCCTGCCTTTTGGGTGACAGAGACAGATTGAGCAGTTGATGAGGGTTATATAGGTTTGCTATGAGATCAAAGATGTTTCTAGATGGAAAAGTCATGCTGTTTCTTTCTTTCTCCCTTCCCTGTTTCTCCTTTGGGCTGGAGATTACCTTTCAACCCTGTTACTGTCTTGTGCCTGCTCTCATTCAGTGTCTTTCTTTCTCTGAAGTATGAATAAGACCAGCCTGCCAGGCTTAAATAAACATTTACCTGAATATGGGAAAGGGCCAGTCAAATGTATCTTGGAAGGGAGGTCTAGGGGCAATGCCAATGACTTGAACCTATTGTCAGTGTATTGCTTTGTCTGGGAACTGTTTTTATTCTCTGTCCTGATACTCAGTACTCAGTTAATTGTTATAACCAATCAGCTTAAGTAATTAGTTAAGGCCCACTCAATTTAACAAATATTTATTAGATGCCTGTTATGTGCAAGGCACTGTGAGAGGTGCATGGGATATAAGGGAAAAAAATAGACAGAGTCTCTGCCTTGTTGAGCAAATATTGTATACACAAATGAATAACAAAGAATATAGAAAGTAGTTCAAAATATTCAACTCCAGGAATCCCTTCTCAGGGTAAGAGGAATTCAAATGTGAGACAGAATAGAATTGTAGATTCAGATCTGGAGGTGACCTCAGGGCTCGTGCAGTCTAAGCCAGTCGTTTTATGGCTCAGAGCTGGTGTGACTTGCCCATGGTCACATGGTTGGTTAATGGGACTTTAATCCAGGTTTTCTGATTATACTTTGTCCTGCAAATTACCTCAGTATTCATTTTTTCCTTGTCATTGATGATTTGTAACTTTCCTCCTGACCACACTGTCCTATTCCCCTAGTTTCTGAAGATCTGATTTAATGTTTCTTTGACCACCCCCTTGGCTCTTCCCTTTGCCTCCTTGGCATTTCCCATTTCCTGGCTGCTCACTTTGCCTGTCATCATGTTCTCTTGTTCTTTGGTACTAGTCTTCTTATTTACTGACAGCCTCTGGTTCATGACTGCCTTGATCATTGTTCTTTGTGGGTGTCCCCCTTCTGGCTCTTTTTCTGGTCCCGTAGAATCACAGAGTTGGAATATCTTGCAGAAGTAGTCTGATCTATTTTGTGTCTGTCTAGGAATGCCTTCTCCATCCTCTCTGAGAGAGTGGTCATCCAGCCTTTTAATGCCTCCACCATAAAGAAACCACTTTTCCTGAGGTTGTCTATTCATTCCAGTTTTGGAGACTTCTCATAGTTGAGGGAGTTTTTTTTTTTACAAAGAACTGAAATCTGCCTCCTCTTCAACTTCTTACTGTTTCTGTCTCTGTCCTCTGAGGCCAAACAGAATAAACTTTACCCTTCTTCTGCAGGAAAACCCAGCAGATGCTGGAAGTTAGTTTTCCTGTCTCCCCCCACTTCTCTTCTCCAGACTGAATATTGCTAGAACATTTAGATGATCTGTGCCTGACACAATTTGAGTAATCTGTCAGGATACTGGATAGCTTGTCAAGGTCCTACATGCATGCCTGGGTAGGACCCCTTCCTCCTGCCCTCCTGTTTCTTTAACTCTGACTCATTGGGCAGATTTGCCATAATGGATGAGGATCAAGCTAACCAGGAGATGCAGCTTATTTTCATTTCTGATTGTGTACTCCTCTGTGTCCTTAGCATGGACAAGTGTATCTTTCCTGGGCTATCACTTTGGTATTAAACAGATTCTTCTTCTCCAGGCTTCTTCCAACTCTTATGGCACTACCAGTATTTCAGATACAAGCCAGGAGAGGAAATGATTGAATCTGAACAAAATTCTGTTGAAATTGCTAGAGGAAAAAAAATCATAGAAGCAGATGTGTTGTTTATCTTCAGTTATGTAAAGCATGCTTTAAAAAAAAGACTTTTGAAGACTTGGGCTAAACATGAGAAATTGCTAAGAATGCTAACATGCATTAATGTTTATAGGGTACTTTTCCTATAATTGTGAGACAGGGCAGGGGAAATAACATTCCTATCTTACAGCTGAGAAAACTGAGGTGACTGTGTACAGTTACCCATGAATCTGTATGGCTTCCCAGCTAATAAATATCAGAGGCAGGATATGAATGCATGTCTCCTGACTCCGAGTGAATGAAAGAATCAATCGGTAATTTCAGTTTATTAAACAGCTATTATTTGTTAGATGATAGGGACACATAAAAAATGAAATAATCTTTGCTCTCAAAGAGCTTCAACCTTTTGGTGGAGATGGTGTGTACCTATGCTTGTATAGATAGAATAAATAACAAAATAAATTATGAGGAGGGCACCTGCCACTGGAGGAGAGGGGTGAAGAAAGGCTTCTTGTAGAAAGTGGCGCTTTTGAAGGAAATCAGGGGTTTGATGAGGCAGAGGTGAAGAAAGAGCATATTATCGGCATGGAGGACAATGATGAAAAGACACGTAGAGGGGAAATGGAATGCCCTGGGGGAAGAACAGTAAGAAGGCCTCTTTAACTGGACTATAAAGTACAGGAGGGAGAATAGTATATAATCAGACTGGATATGTAGGTTAGTACCAAGTCAAGAAGGATTTTAAAAGACAAATAGAGGAGTTTTTATTTTATCCTACAGGCAATAGGGAGGCATTAAAGTTTATTGAGTAGAGGAGTGACATGGTCAGACATGTGCATAAGGAAAGTCACTTTGGCAGCTGTTCAGCACCTCTTACTCTCCACCTCATTTCCTGGAATGGATTCCAGCTAGAGTGTGGAGTGACCTGACATGTAGGACTCTCTCAATCCACTTCAACAAAAGCATCTGACTTGCTGTGATAGAGAACCAGACTAGGGGTTGGAGGGGCTACAATTGCAGGAGTCCCTTCTGGAAGGGTGGTTGAGATTCATTTATTCATTAAACAGCTCTGTGTCCAGGTTGGGGGTCGGGAGGGAGAGGAAAAAAGTTTAGATAAAATATCTCCATTCTCTTTGGAGCTGACCTCCACAATCCTGTATAAGCCTTCAAGTTCTATAAATGTTTTCAGTTGAGATGAGTAAGACTCACCTTGAAAAGCTGAGACTTAGGGGAGGGAAAATAACTGGGTAGCATTAGGTTGCTCCTTCTACATGTGGAAAGTCACGGAGTAACTTGCAGATTTGACAGCAGATTGTCAGTCAGGAGGATCGAACCACCTTGTTTCTCTTTGAGCAGAGTTTCTGACTGACAATGTTGATCATCTGAAATTCACCGATATTCAGAAGCCCCTTTCTCCGCACCCTCATCCTTTCTACTCACCTTCCATCTCAGTTCAAGGAATGTTTCAAGAGGACTTTCCCCTCACCCTTCGCTGTGAATAATACAGTAGCTGCCCAGGGGAGTTGACTCTTGCACCAGTTTGCAAGCCTGTTTAAAAAATTCCAGTTTTATAAACCTCTTTGAAAGGAGTGACAGGTCTTACTCCAGGATAATCATTTATAGATCAGGTGATGATTTCCTTCTGTGTCTTAATGACACTTGTATTCTCAGGAGAGCCCAGTCAGCCTTGTCAGATACTGCTGATGCACCTTCTTGTGTGTGTGCGTGTGTGTGTGTTGGTGTGTGTCTCCAGGATCAAACAGTAGCCTGACCAGTCTTGTCAGATAATGTTGATGCTCCCTCTCTCAGCCTGCCTGCCCTGGTCAGTCAGACTCAGCCTTTTTATTTGCATTCCCTTTCACCTTTGGTGCCCATGCTGGAGCTGAACTCAAAAAGTTCCTTCCTCTGAAGAACTGTCGACTCTCAGGAACACGAGGCTCTAGGAATCTTTTTGGGGAACAGGCTCTAGAGGTTGAAGGTACCTCTAGAAATGTATTCTTTGTTCTTGTATCATTAAAAGATATACCTTCCTCTAATCTCTCAGTCTTCCCACTGGGCACCTTCAAAGGACTCCTTTACAAAGGAGAGATTGGAGGACGATGTTGGATGAAAGCAGGGTAATGTTTTCTTGGCTTCCTGGGATCCCTAGGGTTGTAAAGATGGAGCTTTTTTCAAAAAATCTCAGAGATCGAAGGGACCTCCACCATCTTCTAGTTAAACCTCTATGTGAACAAGAATTCTCTTTATCACCTATCCCACTAGTCGAAGTAAAAAAAAAAAAACTTCCAATGATGTGAGCCATTGTGTTTGGACAACTCTTGATTTTTAGAGGTTTTTTCCCCCTTATGTTATTCCTAAATTTGTCTCTCAGTCATTTGCTCCTGGCTCTTTTCATCTGTGGACAAACAGAACATATTTGTAGTTTGTTGATTTAGAGCTAGTAAGGACTTGGGAGGTCATCAAGAGCAGCTCCCTTAATATTATAGGGTATAGTGATTTGCTCAAGGCCATACAGGTAGGAAGGTGGAAGCCGGAGCTTAGACCTACTCCTCTAATCCCCTCCGGCCTTTGACTGCTTTTGAGAACTATCATGTGCCTCCCATTTCTACTCCCAGTCCCCCCATCCTCAGCCTGAACATTTCCAGTTCCTTTGACTGATCTTATCATGGTGATATAGTTGCTATTTGGATTAGGCAAAGAGTCTGGACCAGGGCTCAAAAGGAGAATTTTCAGGAGGAAACTCCTAAGTTTTGGGAAAGTGGGTCAGTATTATTAATTCTCAAAGGGCTCTTTGCATTTCTTGAATGCCTATTTATGTGTTAGGTGTCAAGAATATAAAAACAAAAATGAGGCAGTTCTGCCTTCAGAGAGCACACATTCTGTTTGGGAAGACAACTTGTACACATATAAATACATACTTGTTATATGTGAGAGGGGAATTGAGAGGCCTCAGAGAGGAAAGTCCAAGAGAGAGCCTTGGGGTGCACTTGAAGTTAGAGGTGGCATTTGTCCTGAGCTTTCCAGGAGGTGGCAGGGATAAGGGACTACATTCCAGAGAGGCAAGACAACTTGTGCAAAAACATGGCCATGGAATCTGAAATGTGAGGAAAAAGCAAGAAATCCAACTGAGGTTTACCTTAGCATGCATGGAGTAGAGCATTTTATAATAGCCTAGAATGGTAGGTTATAAAGGATTTAAAATGCCAAATAGAGTAGTTTGTATTTAATTCTAGAGGTAATAGGGAGTTTATTAAGCAAGGGAATGATATGGCCAGACTTGTGCTTTAGAAAAATCAATTTGGCAGCTACATGGGGGAGGAATTGGGTAGGGGAGAGACTAGAGACTGGCACATAGTTAGGAGGCTGTTGCAGTAGTCCTGGTGAGAAGTGATGAGGGCCTGTCATAGGTGGGTGATTGAGTAGTGGGCATGGAAGAGGGTGGTAGGCATGTAAGTAGAGAGAATAAAGGTATGAGAGATTTTGTGAAATTAGAATCAATAAGTCCTGGTAACTGACAGGATTTATGGGATGAATGGGAATGAATCCCTGAGGATAACACTGAAATTTCAGACTTGTGTGACTTGAAGGTTAGTGGTACCCTTGCTAGAAATAGAGAAATTCGGATGAGGGATATAGTTTGTGTTTTGGAGGGGGAAGAGAATAAGTTTTATTTTGAACACTTTGAATTTGAGATGAGATATCAGTTTGATATGCCCAAAAGGCAGTTGGGTATTTGGGACTAGAGCTACAGAAAGAGTTGAGGGCCAGAGATATGAATCTGGCAGTCATCTGGATAGAAACGATAATTTAATTCATTGGAGCTTATGAAGTCACTCAGAGAGAGAGAGAGAGACAAAGAGAAAGGGAGAGGGAAAAAGGGAGAAGGATAGGAAGAGGGGGAGAAGGAGAGGGAGAGGGGAAAGTCCAAGGGAGAGCCTTGAGGTACACTTGAAGTTAGAGGCCATGGTATGGATGGTGACCCAATAAAGGTGACTGAGAAGTGATCAGACAGATAGAAGGAGAACCAAGAGAGCAGTGTTATAAAACTGACCAAGGAGGAGTAGCTAGAAGAAAATGGTCAACAATGTCAAATATAGAAGATAGAATGAAGATTGGGAGAAGGCTATTCTACTTGTCAATTAACACATCATAATGTTAGCTTCAGAGAAGGAAGCTGAAGTTGAGAGATGAAGTCAGAATACATTGCAAGGGGTTGAAAAGTGAACAAGAGGAGAGGAATTGGAGGTATAGAAGGTACTCAAAGAGTTTGGATATGAGATGGAAGAAGAATATAGTATGGGGATGGGTCAAGTGAAGGTTATTTATTTATTTTTAAAGAACAGGGATGCCTGACCACCTTTGTGGGCAATAGAGAAGGAATAAAAACAAAAGGAGGGATTGAAGATTATAGAAAGGGGGTGATTTTTGAGGGGTGGGACAATCTGCTGGAGGAGACAGGAGGAGGTGGGATTGAAATTTGGGGTTGGGCAAGAGAAGGACCACCTCTTTTTTAACACCTGGAGTAATGGAGGGCAATGTCAAGGAGGGCTTTGAGATGTAGAGAAGAGGAGGAGAGAGAGCTCACAGCAAATGATCTCTTTCCTCAGTAAATTATGAATAAAGGCCATCTGCCCAAGAGGGCAAAGGGAAGATAGGTTATGAGAGGTGTAAGAAAGGTTTGAAACTGCTGCTGTGGGTGTGTGATAGAGAATCAGTCAGGGAGGAATAAAAGGATTGCTTTCTTGCATTGAGGGTCCAACTGAGATTGGAGAACACGAATTTTTAGTGGGCCTAGTCTTCTTGGCTAGATGACTTCTGTCATGTTGGTTACACAGCTTGTGGGTAGTAGAGGAGGTAGATTATGGTACTAGTCTAGTTAGACTTTGGTAAGATGTGAGCAAAATTATGAAAATGGGGCAAGGAATTAGAGAATTAAAGACAGTGTAATATTGAATTGCTTACCTCTAGGATCAAAGCTGGGAAAGGAGGGAAAAAAAAGCCAGAGTAGAGGCAGCAAATGACTGGGGAGAGTAGTACTGGGTCAAGAGACCTGGGCCTTCAAGTTACTATTCTTAATGATAGAGGATCGAAGCATGAATAATCAGAAAACCACTTTGAAGCTTTAGAGTAACATATTTTCAGGCATTGCCATTTACTCCCTTCGTCAAATATTCCTTCTGTTACTAGCCCAAGATTAGAGCAGGAACGTTGTGAGGTGGTAGAAAGAGGATGACATTTGAGATCAGAGATCCTGCATTCAAATCTTGTCTCAGTTACTCTCTTAATACCTGATATGTACCAGGGTAGATCACTTCACCTCCTTGGCTTGGGTTTTCTAAGGTGAAAAATTAAGGGGTTGCTCTACATGACTTCTAAGATTTCACCTCTAAATCCGTGATTCTAATGTAGATGGGCATCCCGGATAATATTCTTGTGGATAATTGAATCACCTGTATTTCCTGGTGGACCCAGTGTACAAGTTGGTAGCGGCTTGAGGCAGAGTACTGGGAGGAGGGCTAAACCACCCCAGGCTGTCTCTATCTCTCTTGTGTATTTAAATGGAGAGTCAGAAAACGTGTCGGAGTGAGATCGTAATTAAATTGTGGACACAGTGCCAGACAACTTAACTAGAGCCCCCTCATGCTACATGCTCCCGAATTTAATTTTCCAAATAAACTCAGCGTGGCATTGATGCCCAGGGAGGATCAATAGAATGGAAATTGCTTGCAGTTTCCCCTAAAGTGTTGCAATGGATTACTGCTCTCACATTTCCCCTCCGCAGTCCTTTTACTGCCAGAGTGGGCCCGGTATTCATTCCAGGCACATACGATTTAAGGAAACGGGGGAAAAAAATGGAAACTACAAACTGTGCTCCCAAGTACACTCTTGCTAGTGATATGTAGGCTTTCAGAAGATTTTTAGATCATAAGTCATTGTGGGAAAAGTGGTTATTGTGAAGTAACATATTTCCTAGGTTTTGTGTGGGTGGGTGGGTGAGCTTGTGGAGGAAGTTTGGAGATTGGAATATTTTGAGAAAGCGCATTGTAACAAGGTTGGGGAAGTTTAAGCCAAACCTCAAAACCTAAATGGCAGAGTCAAATGCTTGGCTTCTGCTTTGCAGGGAGGTGGGAACAGTCCTTTGCTGATATCTCGCTAATCTGTAGTCTTCAGGTAACTTTCTAGTTCTCTTGTGTTCCTTTACTGTCCTTGGGAGTGGTAGGTGCAGAAGGGGTACTATGGTCACAGATAACTTTTGAAAACTCATGGCCATAGGGTTGGGGAGTAATGGTGCTGCACAGATAATCCTTTAAGCTCATTCTATCTATCTATCTATCTATCTATCTATCGAGAGTGTGTGTGTGTGTGTGTGTGTGTGTGTGTGTGTGTGTGCAGTTGGGGTTAAGTGACTAGGGCACAGCTACTAAGTGTCTGAGGCTAGATTTGAACTCAGGGAGGGCGGAGCCAAGATGGCAGAGTAGAAAGACACACATATGGAGGCTGTCCCCACACAGCCCATAAAACACCTGTAGAGAGGGACTCTCAACAAATTTTGGAGCAGCAGAAGTGGAGAACAACAGAGTGGAGGAGATTTCCAGCCCAGGGTGACTTGAAAGGCCCATGGGAAACGTCAGTTGCACCAGATGCTGAGTAAAGCTCAGAGTGCAGAGCCCAGCCCAGCCTTGGCCATGCACGCACAGGCTCATGAACAGCCCTCTGGGGCGGAATCTCCAGTCATGGAATCCCCAGTCCCAGCAGCAGAGGGTCTGCAGATCCCTCAACCTACAGGCGCCAAAGGTCAGTGATGGGGTTTATTAAGCTGGCCAGGAAGGGAGAAGGGATTTCACATCAAGCAGGCAGCAGGAGTTCTCAGGGCAGCCCCTACAGCATCCTGAGACCATAGCTGGATCATAAAAACCCCTGGGAACACTGAAGAGCTGAGTCTTACCTCAGCCCTGAGTAGACGCACTGAGGCAGCTGGTCTTTGTCTCACACTGAATAGAGGCCCTGCTCCCGCAGCTTGACTGAATCCCACCCCCAAGTGCTAGCTTGGCGGAACTGGAGGTCAGATGCCTGTGGAGAGGTAACTGCTAAGATTCTGGGCACAAAAATCCCTCTCTCCGTCCAGACCAGTACACACTTGATCATGCCACCTTGGAGGAACTGATATCCTACAGGTCCCCAGAGTATACCCTACTCTTGAAAAAGGACCCAAAAGTCAAGTAACTGGTTGGGAAAAAGCCCAGAAAAGGGAAAAAAAATAAGACCGTAGGTTACTTTCTTGGTAAACAGGTATCTCTTCTCATCCTTTCAGATGAGGAAGAACAATGCTTACCATCAGGGAAAGACATAAAAGTCAAGGCTTCTCTATCCCAAACATCCAAAATAAATATCCAATGGTCTCAGGCCATGGAAGAGCCCAAAAAGGATTTTGAAAATCAAGAGAGGTGGAGGAAAAACTGGGAAGAGAAATGAGAGATGCAAGAAAAGCATGAAAAGCAGGTCAACACCTTGCTAAAGGAGACCCAAAAAAATGTTAAAGAAAATGACACCTTGAAAAATGGGCTAACTCAACTGGCAAAAGAGGTTCGAAAAGCCAATGAGGAGAAGAATGCTATAAAAAGCAGAATTAGCCAAATGGAAAAGGAGTTTCAAAAGCTCACTGAAGAAAATAGTTCTTTTTTTTTTTTTCCATTTTTTATTTTTTTTTCCCCAGGACTACAAGGTCCCAATATCTTCTTTGTTTTTTTTTATTTATTTATAAATGTTCTACAATCACTTCCTTAAAATTGAGATTTTATACCCCCACACCTTCCCCCCCTACCCCCCTCCCTCCCCATGACA
>CM053769.1:580215242-580274316 GCA_028658325.1 Potorous gilbertii | reverse complement strand
CCACTTACTTAAATCTGACTTTATTTGTGCGAAAAGTGTCTTGTAATTGTGTTCATATAATCCCTGGGTTTGTTTTGGCAGAAGAAAATAGTTCTTTAAAAATTAGAATGGAACAGATGGAGACTAATGACTTTATGAGAAACCTAGATTTGAACTCAGGTCTTCCTGACTCCAGAGCTGGTGCTCTACCCACTGTGCCAGCTAGCTGCCCCTTCTAGTAGTTTTGACTGCCACAAATTCAGCTCAGCAGATGTTTGTTTGTACTTGTGTGGAGAACTGTGCTAGGTAAGATACAAAGTTTAGATTAAATGCGATCCCTCTTCTTTTAGTCTGTCAGGGAGCTGTGTCGCATATATAACACAAGACAATAAATTGTTGGGTAGAGGAGAGTGGATATGGAGGAGTATAGCATACAGCTATCTCTGGTCCTCCCTGATTAGTGTGAACAATGAATTCACCAAAATGGTCACATTATTCAAATTTGCATTGCATATTTCCATTGGGCTGGAACCAGTCATGGTATTTCATATAATTATAACTTCAGATAGCATGAATTAATATACATGGGACCACTTCAGGCAAATTCATTATTTGCAGTAAAAGGAACCTGGCTGAGTTGTTGGTTGGTTTTGCTGAACTGCTTTTTTCCCTCTCTTTTAAAAATTCTTTGTTACGTGGAATGAATTTCTGATTAGGGGAGACAGGAGGAAGGCTATATTTAGAACTACTAATGATGTTAAAAAAAACCCAATAATACACAAATGTAGAAGAGAAATACAAGCAAAGTATGAGATCCTGAGTAAAGTCCTGGAATAATCAGAGATTTCATGGAAGAGGCAAAATATGACTTGAGAGATGATTTAAAAGTGGTGGATTTCAAGTTAAGGAAGAGACAAGATGTCCCAGTTGTAGGAGCAGAGTGAGTAGATGTATGGAGGTAGGAAAGCAGGAGCCGTGAAGTAGAAATGATGAGTATACCTGTTTGATTGAAACATAGAGCGAGCTAGAGTATAGGCAGTTAGGTGGCACACTGGATAGAACATGGGGTCTATAGTCAGAAAGATTTGAATTTCAATTCAAACTGGGCAAGTTGCTTGATCTTTCTCTTCCTCAGTTTCTTCAACTGTAGAATGATACAAATAACACCTACATTGCATGTTGTTGTATGGATCAAATGAGGTAATATTTGTAAAGTGCTCAGCACAGTACTTGGCACACTTAATAAATGCTTATTCTCTCATAATACTCCCCTTTCTATTTTCCTTTTTTTTTTTTAGAGAGGAGTTGTTTGTCCTTCAAAGAGGATTAGTGACTTCTTCGAGTGATGTCTTGACTTGTGTGTGAATTGGATTTGTCAGCCTCACTCTTTTCCAGAGTCATAGAAGTCCAGGGGCGGGACAAAAGTTAAGATGACTGGTAATGGCCCAAGATGGCAGTGGATGACCTTGGCATCTTCGATGCCATGGGAACAAGTTGTTCCCATCCTCCCATTCAAGTCTTCATATGCTTGGCATAACTCACCAATATGTTTGAGACCCATTGGTTACCTGCAACTTTGTGTGCCAAGACAGTTTATGGGGGTGTGGCTACTGTGCATGCTAGAGCTTCTTGGAGCTACAGGTAAGAGTTGAGTGCCCAGGTGGACACCAAAGGTGGATGAGCAGCTCTGAAAAGCGCTTTGCAAACTTGGCACCAGAGGGTAGAGAAACTTGAATACCAAACAAAGGAATTAGAATTTTATTAGGTAGGCAAGAGAGAGATGCTGAAAGATTTTGGACAGAGGAATTACTTGATCAGATCTATGCAGAAGGAGGATTAATTTTTGAGTTAAGATCAATTGAAAGGCTCAGACCAAAGGGTGTGTGTGTGTGTGTGTGTGTGTGTGTGTGTGTAAATGACTATGTACTGCAATATTGGCCATAGGAATAGAAGGTAAGGGGATGGTTGTAAGAGATACTGTGAAGGTAGAATTGAAAAGAACTTGGATGGGGGAAGGAAGGAGAGAGGGAAGTGACAAAAAGTCTTGAAGTTAATGACCTGTTTGATCCCACTATGAAAGAAATAATGAAGTCAGAAGGAGAGCAGATTTTATGGGAAATTGATAGACTTGGTTTTGGACATGTTGATTTTGGTATCTTGATGGGATACCCAGGTGGTTGTGTTCTACAGGTTAGAAATGCATATCTGCACCCCTAGAAAGAGATTAGGACCAAAGAGAGAAACTGGAGAGTCTCCTCCAAAGAGGTAATAGTTATAACAGGGCAGGTGAACGAGATCAAAATGGGAGTACTACAACCACTACTGCCAGATCACTAGGAATTAACCAGGGGTTTTGTGTCCTTTTCTTGGCTTTGGAGGTGTCACCAATGAGCAAGAAAAGAAGAAAAATCAAGTGTCCAGGACATCCACAGGCTGGACCTTTGGGCCTTGGATAATGGAAGCTCTTCAGTATGGGAATTTGTTTTTGTTTGATTATGATGTTTAGATACAAGGGTTTTGATTTTCTTTTTTATTGTCTAATGTTTTGGGGTGGGGGAGAGAGGAAGGAGAGCTAATAAACACTTGGTAAATGAAAAAAATTAATTAAAAAAGAATGGAGGTCTTCCCTAGCCCTAGCAATCATAGTTGCTGTTTTGAGGGTAGGGTAGACTTGACCGTCACCTACCGTTGGAGTCCAGGAGAGAGGGAAGCCTGGAGCTGAAGCCTCTGTGGGCTTGCTGTGGGATGCACTACTTTCAGAGAGGCCTCTCTACCCATCATTGAAATCCCAGTTTATAGTCTCCTTTAAGCCTATCCCACCTTCCTCTCTAGACATCATATACCACCTCAATGGACAAGAGAAATGCAATTTGTGAGAGAAATGTAGTATTTCATATTATATTTATGTATTTGAATTAGCCCCTTGAAAAAAGACCATAAGCTCCATGAGGACACATGTCATTGTCTCTCAAATCCTGACAGATGGAGCTAAAGATGCATCATGATGTTGACAGACTGACCATGTTTGGAGACTTCCAGGGAGAAAAAGATCCTGGAAATTAATTAGTGGCCAGGGACAATGGCTACCCTGAGGCTGCAGGCCCTGAAGTTTTCTTTTTTAATAGAAAAGAGTATCTGCTCATCTGTTGATTGATTTTTTTCCTTCTAAATTCCTTTCTCTTTTAAAATGTGAGTGTTTGGAATCTCTTGATGCATCCTAATGAACTCCAGTCCTTAGTCATTTTGTTCTTGGCTCCAGATGAGTTTTATCACTGAACTGTAAACCCTGCTCATCTTTGGGTGTCTCTCTCCAGTCCCCCACATAGATAGCCACTTACCCATTGGTCAGATAGTCTCAGAGCAAAGAGAAAAAGTTTCTCTGACTCATGTAAAGGCATATGGGCAGAAGAGATGGTTTGGGTTATGACTGAGAAAGCCCTAGTTCACCATCAGGATGTTGGGGGAAGGTAATGACAGTTTTTGGAAGCAGAACTTGTCCATGGAGAGGGACTTGAAAAATTCTAGAGATAAAGATATTGAAGATATTGGTGCCCTAATTTGATGAAGAAATCCTGAAAGCTAGGAGGCTGGCTTCCCATTGGATTCAGATTAAATGCTTCCATGGAGTCAAGTTGGTGAGTTTGACCTGAGAAAAGATGTGGTTTTACACAAACAGTGGAAAGAAGCATTTGTGTAAATCACTGGTCTCCAGTCTGTTTTGTGCACCCCTATAAGAAATAGTTTTTTTTAAAGATCAGATCTAACTGGTTAATTGCTCTTCCTCTTTTCATTGCCCATGTAGACTAAGGAGCCCCAAATGTGCTCAATTGAGAGAACCCCATACCTGGATAGAAGCGGGAGAAGGTGTTTTCTGAATCTGGGGCACCAGTAGACAGGAAGGGTATATATGTTGAGTTTGAGTTCTTGTGTTATTTACAATGCTTCATGGAGGTGAATTGAAAAACACAAACACAGCTGTTGCTAATTTAAAATGTAACATCCCCCAAACTGGAGGAGAGGAGTTATTGAATATGTGACACAGGAGAAGAAAGATTACTGTGCATATTAAGCAGGGTGAAGAGTGATTGCTGAATACATGATGTAAAAGGAGATAGTCTACACAAAATTAAATACAAAAATTCAGTAGAAAATAATTATTGTCCATACATTATAGGCTTGACACATGGTAAGTTTTCTACTTCTAAAAGCTTTGCGTCATTTCTGAATGACCTGTTTAGCTGACGGTTTCTCTTACCCCTCTGAACACTAACTCTTCTACACTGTTAGAGATGGTTATATCCTTCTCTTGGCTTTTAACTCATTGTAGGAACTTCTCTGAAACATCCTTTCTGGAAAAGCAGGTGAATCCTTGGGCTATTTTGAGATTCGTGTGATTATAACAGCAGCCAAAAAAAAAAACCGAAACAAAATCCATTCCAGGCTTTAGGACTTATGGTTTCTCCCTCAGATCCTTCTGTCCTCTAAAGTTCATAGGAGAGGATCCGAGATAAAGATCTGGAATGGTTCTCAGCAGCAATCTATCTAGTTTGACCCCTTCATTTTAGAGGTTGCAAAGCTGGGAGTTTGTGAATTATCTAAGGCTATACAGCTAAATAAGTATCAGAGGTAGATTTGAATACAGGTCTTCGGACTCCATAGCTAGTTTTCTTCTCATTGTACAGTCGTGCCTTCCAGAGTCTAGTGAGACTGAGCAATGTAAACCAGAGGAAGGTAGCCTCTGTGCAGAGGGGAAAAGAAGAAACTAGAGGGAAGTAGATATTGTGTGAAGCTTTCATATTCAGCCTGATTTGTCTAAGTCTAAAAGATCTATCTGGCTGACTTCTTTCCTGAGCCAGGGAATGCATATAAGTGCGATTGCATTATGCCTTCTTTCCCATTAGAGGCAGCAGCATCCTGAGGCTCCATGCATGGGACAGATCCTTCTCTCAGCCTCTTCCTACAGAAATCCCTAGATCTAGGTCATAGCCCTTCCCCTTTCCCCACCTTTCACTTCCATTGAGGTCCAGAGAGA
This sequence comes from Potorous gilbertii, assembly GCA_028658325.1. NCBI lineage: Eukaryota > Metazoa > Chordata > Mammalia > Diprotodontia > Potoroidae > Potorous > Potorous gilbertii. The sequence continues at coordinate 580,269,305 of CM053769.1, read as the reverse complement.
TAAAGATACTTGTCCACACTCACATAGCTGGTAACTGCTAGAGTCAAGATTAGAATATCCATCTCTGGACTTTGTTCAGTGAGTGTCCTTGCCACTGTTGCTTTTATGTCCCCCCACAATGGGCTCCTCTCCTGCTGTATTCCCCCTCTGGGGAACCCCTCACCCACTGATCCCTTCTATCTTTGCTCCCATATCTTTGGGCTTTTCTTGCTCATTGTCTACACATCAAGAATGCCCATTCCTTTTCCCAAGGTAGTAAATTAAATGGAATTTGATGATGATGATCACCTTTAGGGCCAGACAGGTTGCTGTCCTTGGTTTCCTGACTGTCACTGTATAATTTAGACCAAACCAGAGTGAGGCACCCAGAATTGGTGGCTGTCATTGAGTGACGTGAGGAGAACCACCGATGGTTTGTGTCTTTGGTAGTCTGGTGTCAGGGAGGGGGAACATGTCCTAAAGGCCTTTGAGGAAGTCCAAGTCCTGGTGTGTTGATTTCTGTATTTTAATGAATAACCTTGAAGGAGGGATACCAAGCTTCACCAAGAGAGGAAGGAAGCAAGCGTTGGCTGATGATTGAAAGGCAGATTGAAACCTGCTCTTCCTGGCTGAGCCACATTGCAGATTTTGACAACAAATTGACTGAAGGTTCTCTCTTTGGGAAGCAAGGACATCAAAGTAACATGAGGAGTTGGTGTTCCTTCTTACAGGAGGAAAGGGATCAAATCAAGTTGGAGTCCTCTCCTTGCTTTTAATTTTTATTTAATGCTTTGTTTTTTATATCACATATACTGAGTATGCTAGTTCCCTCCCCTTCCTCATACAACACACAATAGCTACTGTCTTACAACAAAGAAAAATGGTTAAGAAAAACCTAATGATTCAATGATGGAATTTTCCAGTATAAATAATATTACACATGTATAACCCTCACTTCTGTAACTGGAAGGAAGTATATTACATAGACTCATAGATGCATAGGATCATAGATCCAGAGCTAGGAGGAGGCCCTCTGGTACAACACCCTTATTTTACCCATGAGGAAACTAAGGCCAAGAGAGAATAAGTGACTTGGCTAGGGTCACACTGCCTGTGTGTGCAGGCATCCTAGGCAGAATTTGAACCCAATCTTCTGGCCTCAAAGTCAGTGCTGTTTAATTTTCCACTCTTGGGGCCAAGCTTGGTCATTGTAAATTCCCAGTTTGACTTTCTTTTTAGCAGTATATTTATTGACATTGTGTTAGTCATTGATACCTTATTTTCTCAGTTCTGCTTTTCTTGCTCTGAATCAGTTCCTTCATATCTTTCTATGTTTCTGATTTCCTCATTCTTTCTTACAGCACAGTAATGTTCTGTTATATTTATGTACCACAATTCGTTCAGTTGTTCCTCAGTTGAAGAGTACTCATTTTGTTTTCAGTTTTTTGCCTCTACTTCCCTTTATTAAGTTTTATTTTTTACTTATAGGCGTGCTTTGTATTTTTTTTTTAAAGTCATGATGACATAGATCATTTCTCTGAACTCCCTAGTGTTGCTGCTGTGGAAAAGCTTAATTGGATGAGCACTTTGGGTGTGGGGTCAAGAAAAGGGGTTTAGATCTCCCATCTGACTGACTTGGGCTGTAACTGGTATGACAGTGAAGACTCGGAGAGTTTTTTTTATTGATCTCTTTTTGTGGAAGAAGTCATCTTTAGGACCTTGTAAAGGGGGTGGGACTGAGGTGGGCATAGAATAAAGAGAAAATCCCTGAATTGCTAGGAAAAGAGAGGCTCTTAGCAGGGGACTGGTGTGTTGGAAATGGTGTGTGCGTATATATGTGCAACTATTGGTGCACATATACTAGTGAATTTTGTGTTCCTGTTATATTATTGTTAGCAAAAGATTAGGTAAGAGTGCCTACAGTGATGCTTTATCCACTGGCTAGGCTGGAGGATGGGTTTGGAGGGGGTTTGATATAGAGCTATGTAGGTAGAAGGTAAGGATAGATAATAGTTACCCAGGGTTGCCCACCTTTGAAAATGAAAATGCTGCTTTTAAAAGGATATACCTTGTTCCTTCCAATAGATTGTAAATTCTTACAGGGTTGCTGAAGACTGTATCTTTTATAGCTGTTCACATGGAGTTTTACATAGGGCGAGTTTCTGTAATGCTTACTGACTTAGTAGGGAAGGAGGGAGAGCTGGAGAAGGAATGGGGACACACTGGAATTTATTGATTCCTTCTCACCCTTCAGTTCTTTGCCATTGTCAAAGTTGCCTTCCCTTTTTATAGCTCACATAGTCTCTTTTCCACCCTGGCTCCAGCCCTTGGTTCTGCAGGAAGGCAAAGGGCCTATATTACCTGTGCCTCCTCATCCTTCACTTTGTCATTCATGGAAAGTAATGTCATATTAAGGCACATTAGGTTTGCCATCCTGCAGGCCTTAAAAGCTAGGGTTTTTACAAATTAGCAGGGGTAGGACTGTGAGGACAAGAAACGGTTTTGCTCGTCATGCTGGAGGCACCAGGAATTAATGTACACTTTGAGATTGTGCGGATATTGAATTCATTCCTTAAGTCAATCCTTAACCAAGAAGAATGAGGGAAATTTGTTTTTTGGACAATTAGCAAGTAATGATAACCTTGTGAAAATAGCTATTGATGAAGGGCAAGTGCTGAGGGACTGGGCGGATGGAGGGGAAATCAGTGGAATATTTAAAGGAACATACATCAGTGGGCCCAGATGACGTTTCCTGGGGCTGGAAAAGACGGCCTGACAAAATAGTTGACCCACTTATGGTGATAGAGGACCATAGTGTAGTGGTAGGGGTGCTCTTCAATTCAGAGGTGTGTGTTTGATTTCTCAGACTAGAGGTGTAACTAGAATGAGGCAACTGAGGCTTTGTTCCAGGGTACTGTCATGGAGGGGGAGGAGAAATCTTCCTAGGATGGACAGGAGTAAACTTTTCTGAGGCCACCACTGTCCCTGTGTCTTACCTGGTGATGGTGGACAGCTTACCCCTGGCTGCCATATTCAGCCTCCTGTTCTCTTTGGTGCCTTTTCTCTTTGGGCTTGTCAACCTCCAACTTCTAGCTAATGGCTTGGGAGTCTCCTGTCTTGCCATAACTGTGCCTTTGGTTGGTCTGTCCCCTGTACCATGACTGCCCAGTCCCCTCACAAATGTTTTTGCTCCAGGTGAAAAATATCTTAATTACTGTCTTGCTTCAGACTTGCATTCTTGAGGGATCATTTGGACAGGAAGAGTCAGGTGGTTCTCCAACCAGCCCTTATTCTTTTTACCTTCCTAGACTTTACACCTGCATCATTCAAACTGAGCTTTTTGTCTGATAAAGCAGATGAAGCTACAGAGCCCGTCATCCTGTAAGGTTGGAGAAGCTCCTTATAAGTGTCAGCTCTCCTGACAGCCATCTCCCCTGTGCCTAAAACGCTGAAGCCCCTTAATGATGATCTACCTTATGCAGAGCTTCCCAATAGGAAGCATCCCCCTTTTGTTAGAGGGACCATGAGACAGGCGAGGGAGCTAGATTATGTGAGAGATGGGCAGATATGTAAGCACTCGTATACTGTCCAGAGCCTGGTAGGATCAGGGGGGATGTTTGCAGAATAAGCTCCCTGAGGTCAGAAGCCAGGCTAGCTCTGTAACCCAGACAGGGCCAGCCTCTACTCCCTTTCCCCTCTGCCCTGTGAGTGTGCTGCACATCCTATGTAGTTCATAGAACCATGGAGTGTGAAGTGAAGGGAAATGAAATGTTACCTAGTCCGCTCCTCCCCTTCATTTACCTGAATATTAAACAAATTGAGGTTCATAGAGATCAACTTCATCCAGCATGCTAATGGCAGAACCATTGTGAATGAATGAATGAATGAACTGCTTATTCTGTGCAAGGCACCGCGCTAAGCACTGGAGATGAGATGTTCTTAGCACGTCTTCTCTGTTGTTTGACTATGACCATTTGTCAGGCAAACACTTCTGTAAAATTCAGGGATGCCAGAGATTTTTTCTTGTAGGGAGATAATTCCCCAAAGGCAGAGGGACTGTTTGGAGAATATTCCAGTTAATTGTCTCAGGTGTTTTTTTTTCCCTGCAGGACTGGCCCTTCTCAAGTACTGGCCCCCTCTCCATCTGCTTCGTTCAATTCCTTTCTTTCATCCCTCCATCCTTCATTCTGCTGTGGCCTTCTTATTTTTACCTAAATTACTGTGGTTGCTAGGTGTGGGGATGGCTTCATCTTTAATGCAGAAAGAGGGACAAAAAAGATCTGCACTTAATTTAAGATGACAACTTAGGTTTCCTTCTGGGGTTTTTTTTGCCAACCATCTCTTAGTAAATTACATCTGACAGCCAGAAATAAACTCTTGCTCAGATTTATGCTTTGTGGGGACACTTAGAAGGCTGCTCACCAGATGATAAAGGCAAAGAGAACCTGGAAAAGGACTCACTAATTTGAAAAAAAACTTTTGTGCCATTTGCCCCCATGGTCCTACTCTCTTTAACATTCCTTGCTGTGCTCCGCTCTGAGACAAACCTGTTCACTCAGTGGGTGTGATGACATTGAACATTATTAGCAAAGCTGAGCCCTTTGCCCCCAGCCAAGGTTGGAGTGGTAGGCTCTTTTCTTCTAATGAATTTAACAGAAAAAGGCAGGGAGAGGTGCAGCTTTAGATAAAGAACCAAGGACAAGGCATCTTTGAAAGTTTTCCCAAAGGAGATGTCAATGTTAGCTGAGATTGCCAGAATTTACTTTAGCTATTACTATGGATGAATAATTATGTGCAATTCAGCCAGTGCTGTGGGTTCACGGCAGGTTAATTGGTAATAATGGGTTTCATTCCAAACAGTGAGGAATGATATTTCAAAAAAAAAGAGGCAGTCCTGTGCTAAGAAGGGTGTCCTTGCTCTGCACACTCGATCTCTGCTCTGTTCATCTAGGAAGCAGGACTCCCAGTCTGGACAGAGAGCATGTAGAACTCAGGAGGCCCCAGAGGTCCTGTGACTCATTTTCACTTTCTCTCACACCTTTCTGCTGTCAGGCTGTGGTTCTGGACATTGACCAGTCTGCTCTGGAAAAGGCAGGAAAGTTGGTCGCCACTTTTCTGGTCATCCAGACTGAGCTGTGGTTTTCTTCTCAGGAGACTGTCTCTGGGTAAAGAGTTTAGAGGAGAAGATCACTTACTAATACTACTCCTTCTTCCCAGGGAAAGAGGCATCTGAAGTTGGATCTGGTGCCAGGTTAACTCTCAGCACATAATCCATTGTTTTTTTCATTACAAACACAAATGAGCACGAGTAGTTGGGTGGTACTCAGCTGGTTTGCAGAGGTATTGAGTGTGGCTTTATTGGCAGAGCTGGCCAAGATCATAGGTTATACATTTAGGGCTGGAAGGGACCTAAAAGGCTCTCTGGTCCAATCCCCTTAGTGACCAGTGAGGAAACTGAAGCCCAGAGAGGTCAGATAACTTCATGGGTAGTAAGAGGCAAAACTGGATTTTGAAACTCCAAATGGAACACTCCAGCCGAGATGGGATCTGTTTATTTATTCATCATGCATTAATGAAGTGCCTCCTATGTGCAAAGCACTCCATTGTGTTTGTTTTTTGGGAAGGGGATGGGAGAAGATGGCTAATGATATAAGCCCTGCTCTGGAGAAACTCGCAGTCTGATAGTAGGAAAGGGCAAATACAGAAACAGCAAGCTAGAGTAAAGTGAGTACAAAGGGGAGCTTCATGGGAAATAGAATGAATATTTCCTATAGGGGAAATAAGAGTCCTGAAGGAGAGGGCACCTGATTTGGGGCTCCAAGGAATGAATTTACGTTGAAGGAACTAACAGGGGTGGGGAACCTGCGACCTCAAGGCCACATGTGGCCCTCTAGGGCCTCAAGTGCAGCTCTTCGATAGGACAGGGCCACACTTGAGGACCTAGAAGGCCACATGTGACCTTGAGGCTGCAGGTTCCACAACCCTCATAGGAGAAGGGCTAACCAAGCCAGGTTTAAGGTGTGATATGAGTAAAGACAAGGAGACATAAGAATGCAGAATGGGAAGAGGGGACAGCCCATTTTGTCTAAGGCATAGAGTACATGTAGGGGAGTAGTATGAGAAGGCTAGAATAAACATAGAATCTCAGATTTAAGAACTAGAAACAACCATGGAAATCATCTGGTTCAATCTCTTCATTTTACAAATGAGTCAGAGTCTAAATGACTTGCCCAAAGATGCATGGGTAGTTAGTAGCAGAGGAGTAACATGGAGGAGTTAGTAGCGACTGCTCCAAATCTAGTGCTCTAGATTTTATAGGACTTTGAATGCCAGGAATTTATACTTTAGGCAATAGGGAGCCACTGAATGTCTCTGAGTAGGAATGACAAGAATGACAAGGTCACAGTGGTACAGTAGGATGTATAACCAGGATCCCCAGGCAGGATGTATAATTCAGCCTGGGGATATGAACCAGGGAAGCTATATAAATTAAGGTCTAGGTATGAACAAGCAGTTCATTGTACTGGGTGCTGAGAACATGTTGAGCACTGTGCTGAAGTCTGGCATTACATTTTGTTACACATTTTTTATACAAACTAGAAAACTAAGGAGAGGATAATAAATTATTTCAAATATTTGAAGAGCTCTGGTTAGAATAGATTATCATCTGGAAGAGTAGAAAATTCCAGATGGCAAAACTTGGCCTGGTGTCTGGAAGCAAAAGGAAGACAGATTTTGGGCACAGTGTAAGAAAGAACTTCCTGACAATTAGACTTCCAACAATGGAATGAAAGCCTGCAGAGTCAGCATGGGATAGAAAAATGAGTATTGGACTTGGAAGGAGAAAGCCTAGTACAGTAGAAAGAATCATGGAAACCAGAAGGATCTGAATTCGAATCCTTTTTCTACCACTGAAGACTACAGGCAAATCACTTCAACTTTTTGGACTTTAGCTTCTTTATTTGTACAAGAAATGACTTAACAAAGTCATTGTCAGCTCTGAATCTGTTACTATAGCTCAACTTCGAATAGTATCTTTCCTACTCACTACCTGTGTATCCTGGAACAAGTTACTTGGCCTCAATTTCAACATGTGTAGGATCTGGAAAATAGGTGATATCTCAGGTCCCTTCCAGGTTCAAATCCTATTAAAAACACTTTGTAAAGGGTAGAGCCCTTAAGAAATGTGAGCTGCTATGAATAAGAGGTAGTGTAGTGTAATGGAAAGAATCAGAACCACCTGGTTCTAAGTTTGAACTTTAATGCAGCTGTAGAGAGAGCGCTTCTCTCCTCCTTCCTTCAGGAGCTCTTAGTCAAAGACGATTAGGGAACAAAAGGGGGATTCAGGCAGAGGGGATAGAGTGATAATAGAAATGGAGGGAGAGATGGAGGAAGAGGCAGAGACCAGGAACTCAAAGATGAAGAAGTCAGAGAAGAAAACAGAAGAGAGAAATAAATAGTAATCCCAATGCCTTTTCAATTCGTCATCCTCCATGTAATTTCCTTTTCCTAGGATTATAAATGCATATGTTTTTATTTTTTATTTTGTTATTATTTTATTTCAATTAAAAATTTTTAGTTCTGAATTCTCCTCTCCTTTCTCCATTGAGAAGGCAAGAGTTATGATACCCATTATACATTTGAAGTCTGATCTATATGTGTAGGAGTTTGATGCAGCTTTGGCATTCTTTCCCACCCATTCTTTTTGCTGATGAAGATACTGAGCTCCACCAGTGAATCAACACATTAGCAAGTTGTAGAACAAAGGTTTGTACCCAGATTTTCTGACCCCCAAATATAGTGTCCTTTTCAAATATGTAGAAAGTAAAAATTTCCATGATTTCAGAAGAGATGTTGTTTTGGTCTTTCTGCAAATCTGAATTAAATTCCATCCCATTCTTTGAGGGTAAGACCTTGGTTTTGCCTTTCTTTGTATCCCAGGTGCTTGGAACAGAACAGATGCTTAATAAATGCTTGTTGACTGATTGGGATCCATGGTCTGTATAAATGTGAATATCCTGTCTCATGCTTTCCAAGTGCTTGAAAATCATCTCCGTTTGTGTACATGCATCTGTACCGGCATCTCCCGGCAAAGTGGTGCCGGGAGGTCAGATGGGCTACCCCAGTTGGTGAAGCTGGACCGGTGTGTAGACTTACCTGAGTCCCACAGTGAGTCTGAAACAAGAGGACAGGCCTTCTATGAAGACTGGCAATGTTGGGCTTATTCTGTCCAGCCCATATTTCTCTCTGTCTTCCACCTCTCTGTTGTCATTAGCAAACACCTGCATGGGCACAGCAGCTATTGATTGCTTTTTGCCTTTCAGAGTTTGCCAAGCCCAGCTAATGATATAATCTCTGCATAAGGTCATGTGAGCATCTGTAACAAATTTAGTACCAGTGTTTAGTACCAATGCTGGTTAGCACCAGCATCAGCAATCAGCTTCTCCAGCCTGGGGGCAATCCATGGTCCTAAGGAGATAGCCCAGGTCAGTCTCAACCTTTCTGGGGTTTCTGGAATTCTCCCCTACTTTTTTGGTTAAGTCTGAGAATCTTTTCTCATCACCCAGATATAATCACTGTGATCACTGGAGACAACCTAGGATAGACCATATTTTACAAGCAATGATGTAGGGCAGAAGTAAAAAAGAAAACAAAGTTATAAAAAGGAATATGGTGGACACAAAGGCATGCAGTAAAGTTGCACTAGGTTAACCCTAAGCTATTTAATAAACCTTATTCTTGTCTTTTCTAGTTTGCTTTATTTAAAGCCAGTTTCAGGGCTATTTTCAGGCCACACTGGTCAGCATATTTGGTGTGATACATACATATACACACACACACACACACACACATACACACACACACACATGTACACACACACACAGCATCAGATTTGGAATCAGGAAAATTAGGTTTAAATTGGGGCTCTTTGTGACTGTGTGTAGACAGGTCATTGAATTTCTCTGTACCCCACTTTTGCTGTTCAGTTGTTTCAGACTCTGTGGCCCCATTTGGTGTCTTCTTGGTGAAGATAGTGGAGTGTTTTGCCACTGAGGGAAACAGGATTAAGTGACTTGCCCAAGGTCAAACACACAAGTGTTTGAGGCCAGATTTGAACTCAGGAAGATGAGTCTTTCTGACTCCAGGCCCAGTGATTTATCCACTGAGCCATGTAGCTATTCTACTTGCCACATTTATAAAATAAAGGGCTTGGACTGGAAGGTTCTCTTCAACTCTTACTTTATATCTAAAACATCAGTGAGTTAGCAGTCAACAAGCATTTCTTAAGTATGAGGTAATGTGTCAGGCATTGTGCCTAGGTGCTCAAGATACAAAGAGAAAAGTGAAACCATCCCTGCTCTCAAGGACTTTGTATCCTGAATGGGGTTATAACACAGGTATGTGAGTGAGTAGAAAGCATCTACAAAGTCAATACAAGGCCATTTTGGAGAGGGGGCCCTAGCAGCTGGGAGGAGGGAAAGTTCATGTAGGGGATGATGTGGGAGCTGAACTTTGAAGGAAACTAGGAATTTGAAGAGGTGGAGTGGTGGAAGACTTGCATTCTAGGTCTGGGAGTCAGTCTGTACAAAGAGAGATGGGGAGAGGAAATATCACTTGGGAGTTCAGTTTAACTGGTCCAGTTTAACTGGACCCTGGAGTATATCTGTAAAAGGAGGGTTGGAGCCAGGTTGTGAAGTGTTCTGAATGCCAAACAGAAAGCTCTGTATCTGATCCTAGAGATAACAGGGAGCCAGTGAGTTTCTTGAGTAGTGGAATGGTGTGGTCAGATCTGTGCTTTAACAATATGACTTTGGCAGCTGTGTGGAGGGTGGATTGGATGGGGGAGGGCCTGAAGGCAGGAGACTAATCAGAGGGTCAAGGATGATACCAAGATTTCTCATCTGGGTCACCAAAAGGGTGGTGGTTTCCTCAACAGAAATAGAAAAGTTTGGAAGAGGCTTGAGAGTGGGATGGTTGATAGTTCTGTGAGCTCAGTAAAAAGACTAGGGTTAGTTGTATAAAAGAATGAATGAATAAAAAAAACATTAAATGATGCACCTTAAATTTAATATTATTGTAAATTTGTGGCTTTTTTCCTGCATTTAAATTTTTATGATGCAATATTGCATCACATAACCATATAGTGACCATATTGTAAATGAGTCATTACACACATATATGTCTACCCATGCATGCTGGTGTAAAGACCTGGCTGCCAACTTGGCCACTGGTTGGTTATAACTTATATTTTGTGTGTCTATTTGGAAAATAATTAATCACTATGACTTTAGCTCTGTCACACAACAGATGGAACATGTATGAATGGTTTTTAGAATTTTTCTTCTCATTTTTCCTTATGCTTCCACTGTCTTCTTAGTTTTATTCAATGTCCCCCAGTTGCACCCAAGGCTACTACTACCTCCTGGATCATTCTGGCACCCCTAAAGGGATGGTATCACCCACTTTGGAAATCTATGATTAGAGGCACTGGTACTGCTGATTTGATTACAGATATCAGGCAAGGGGAGGGTGTATGGTAATGAAGTAGAAAATGGTCAAGGTGAAGATATGTGATACCTGGGATTTCAGAGCTTTTCCTGGCTCTAGATCTGGGAGTCTTCTTGTATAGATATCTTAATTGAAATCATGTGAGCTGATGAGGTTACTAAACAAACACAGAAGTGAAGAAGTTGTAAGACTGAACCTTGATGATATACCCATAGTTGGGAAAATGACATGAATGATCTGGCAAAGGAGATAGAATGGGTGATGATTTCAGGAGGCTATAAGATATATAGAAGGTCACAAAAAATGACCACTTGTTTCTCAGCAAAGTGTGAGGAGATTCTCTGCTGAGAGATTAGGAAGGTAAAACAACTTGTTAGTGTCCTCATTTTTACTTTCAAAGTAGCCTGTAAGTTCAAAGGGCACTCCAGTCCCTGATGGAGGGTGAAAAATCTAGCACCCCATTCAAATCAATTCAGTCACTGATAAGGAGTTAATCTTTAAAGACCCTCCCTGCACAGCCCTGTTAAGGTTAGGGTATTATAGCCATGTTGCTGTGTTTAGTCTTTTTCATTAGTGTCCCACTCTTTATGACTCCATCTAGGGTTTCCTTGACAAAGATACTGGAGTAGTTTGCCATTTCCTTCTCCAGCTCATTTTACAGATGAGGAAACTGAGGCAAACAGGGCTAAGTGACTTGCCCAGGGTCACACAGCTAGGAAGTGTCTGAGACTGGATTTGAACTTGGAAAGATATGTCTTCTTGACTCTAGGCCAAGTGCTTTATCCACTGTGCTACCTCGCTGCTACATCATGACCAAACTCTACTGTGAAGTCTAGAAACTACCCAGATGACCCAGGTCTAGTCCTGTTCGTATGGAATTAAAATTGTTTCCCCTAACAACTTTTCTTACTTCATTTAACTTAGATCAGAGCAGCACTTAAGAATGACCACATTCAGAGGAAGTCAGCTTTCTGGCCATGCCATGGAGTTTTACCCAGAGAAGTATCAATTCCTCATCAAGGTATCTTGATGAGGCTCATCCCCTTCAACTTCCTTTTTAAAAATAAATTCAGCATATTAACTTTATCTGAAGAAGCTAAACATGATTAAGATTATGCCTTCAGAACATCTCTCACATCTGTCCCCATTCTCTTCCCTCGCTCAGCTAAAACCCTAGTTCAGGCCATCATTTGAACTATTGCAACAGCCTCTTAACTGGTCTCCCTGCTTCTAATTTCTTCTCTCTTTTTTCCCTTTTGAAATTTTTTATTTGCCTCCCCCATCTGAACAAAAATAAACATGCAAGTATAGCAAAGCCAATTCCCATATCAACCCGAAATGCATGTCTCATTCTGGATTTTAAGTCCATCACCTCTCAGGCAGGAGGTGGGTGGTGTGATTCATCTCAGATCCTCTGGACTCGTGGTTTAATACTGCATTAATCAGAGTTCTAAAGGCTTTCAAAGTTCCTTCATTTTCTTTTGAAGAACATTGTACCTCATCTGAGTAATCATTTATCTTTTAAAACATTTTTATTGATATCTTTCATTTTTTATATCACCTACATTTCCTGATACATTTGGCACCTCCCAGAAAGTCATCATTTATAACACAAAATAAAAAAGGAAAAGAGAGAGTTCAGGAAAATGAACATGCCAACCAAGTGTATGTTGTTTATAATGTTCCACACTCATAGTCCCCCACTTCTGCGAAGAAGAAAGGTGCATTCGTATACACACATGTATATGTGTATATATGTATATGTGTGTATATATAGATATAGATATGTATTTCTTTTTTTTAATTTGAGGAGAGGCCAAGTTTAATCCTCATAATGTCCTTGCATTAAATTTCCTTTCTTTTGTAGCTTTCAGTCAGTCCTCCATTTCAGCTTTAATCTCACTTTACATTTGCATCATAGCCTTAGCAATTACAGAGATTTCAGGAAGTACATTATCTTACTTGATCTTTAAGATAACTGGGATGACAGGGCAGGTTCTATTCCCATTTTACAGAAGAAATGAAGTGATTTATTTAAACTGGCAGAGGTCAAGCTAGAACCTGGATCTAGTGACTTCAAAGAATCCAGAGTTCTTGCTGTTAGCCCTTGCTGAGAGAGACCAGCAAACTCCCCACTTCCTCCCCAGTCCCTTTATGGCATCAGAACTAGAGGTCTCAAGAAACTATTGTCCCTTTGACCAAAACCCTAGAGGTAAGAGGAAGAGAGAGATGGGAGGGATGGTCTTGTCCAAGTTGCCTCTGTCTTGTCAATTCATATTCTTGGCTCTCTTTGACTGTTCTCCAATTTTCCTGGAAATGAGGTGGTGGGTGGTAAAGATGAGAATTTGAATCTGGAGGGGGCAACTGAAAGGAAAACTTTGGGACTGCTTGTTCCCCTCCCCTCCCAACATATAGTTCTTCCCCAAATGTTTAAATCTTTAGAATTAAAACTGGCTGAGCTCTCCCCAGATATGACACATATGCTCTTCTTGCATGAAAGAAGGAGGATTTATTTGTAAGAAATCAGTGTGTTGATCTTCTCTCCGTTCCACTAGCCAGGCTGCCACTGATTGATGTTCCCCATGACATGCAGCCAGGCACCAACTTCTTTCTTTAGGCTCCACCCACTGCTCATAACTCAAGAGGATCGCTATAAATCTAGGAAGGCGGTAGAGCCATCCACTAATAGTATACAGACACCTGGTTTTCTTGGCATAGCCCGTCTGATACCTCCATTTATGGAAAATGAAGCAACTGTGATTTTAGTAGAAATGTCATGGGACAGAGAGCCTAAAGATCTGGATTCTAGTCCTGACTTTGCCTCTCTCTTGATGTGTTATCTTGGGTAATCAATCCTGGTGGGACTCCATTTCTTCATCTCTACAATGGGATGATATTTGCTCTGATACTTTACTTGATAAGAATATTGGGTAGATAAAGTAAGAGAGTAAGTATAGATGAGCCTCGAAAAAAAGTAATATATAAATCCATTCACATCCTTTGTTCAGATACTCAAAACAAGCCTGTGGTTGTCATCAATTTGAATGTTTCCTCTATATCTAGGTATTCCTCTATATTGAACTGTGGGTCTCAATCTTAGATGAGGTCACAAAAAATTTGGCAACACTAAAAGGTTTCTGAATGCACAATGAACAAAAATTAATGAAACATCAAATACATAATGTGTCTGGCAGCATTTTTCCATGTTGCATCACATAATTTCACTTCAGCCTTGGTTCTGAACACAAAGCATGTGCACTTTACCCTGTGCATGCCCTCATGCCATGCAATGCCAATGCAGCCAAAATACTTAGGAAGCCCGATACAGGTACCAAGCCCACATACTTTCCCATCCTGTAGGAGTCTTGTCCATGCCTCCTCATAGAATGGTCACAGCCTTTTCCCCTTAAGGTGCTTATCTCTCCACAGCTGGCCATCTCTTCAATACCTTGTCTTGAGTTGACTGAGAGAGTGGCTGAGCAAGGCTGTGCACTTGTGTGAGAACCCTCTCAGCCATAGCCAGATGTTAAGTCAACAAGAAGTTGATGTCTTACTATGTGCCAGGTACTGTGCTAAACGCTGGAGATAAAAATGCACGTTAAAAACAAGACAGTCCTTTCTCTCAAGAATTTACATTCTGATAAGGGCAGACAACACAAAACAGCAAAGAAGCAAAGAGGAAGGGCTCCTGATTTATAAGTCATTTATTAAGCCCCATCGTATGCAAGGTGCTGCAGATAAATACAAAGATAAAAAACAATGTAGGCCATGCAAAAAAATAGATTTTGTAATCTAATAAATGATAACTGCAGTAGCTCTAGGTATGACCTCATCCCATGGTCAGCCTAAATAAACTTAGGCTAGGTCATCAGGAACAGTAAATCACCAGTCCCTAACTTGTCTGATTCTGTGATGGTATGACCAGACTGTTTATAGGTAGAAGCAGTGTGCATACATTATTCCTGGTTGTTTTTTATACGTAGGTCCTGTTCCCATGGAATGCCCTTTTTTTGTGGGGAGTGCTGTGTAGCTCACACACATTTTAAAAGGATTTAAAGTTTTAAGTTAAAGGAATGAACTTTGAAGATGTGAATTTCAGGCATCATCTAGTAGGTGAGTGAGGGAGATATCTTTGGAGCTGGTGCACCCTAGTTTCTCCACCTAAAGTTGTACTTTGTAGGTAGTCAGTCCCTGACTCTACCATCATATAAGTCTCTCAGTGCCCATCATGAGTAGCTATCTCATTTGGCACCACCACAGTCTGAGTGCCAAACTACTCTGGAAGAGGATAACATTGGACTCTTAGAACCCAGGGCATCCCATGTGATGTAGTAGGAGAAGGGAGAGTTTACAGAGTATGGTATAGTGATGAGATCACCAAGCCTCAGTACCTGTGCCCCACCTGGGTAAGACACTTCATTTTCTGTTCATTCTCACAAGCATTCATTATGTCCCTGTTGAGTGCCAGCTACTACACTATGCAAGGGGATACAAAGATAGAAATAAAACAGTTTTTTCCCTCAAGGAGCTTATAATCTCCTGAGAGGGGATGCAACATATGTACAGATAACTGAATACTAAGTGTATACAAAGTCACATGAAAAGGGGAGGAGGAATCAAGAAAAGGCTCTGTAGGAGGTGACACTTGGCTTGTGCTTTGGAGAAAGCTGGGGATTCCAGGAGGAAGAGGACATGTCCAACAGCGCCACTGAGGGGAATGAGAAGGTGTTGTCTACCAGGAACAGCCAGCGGGCCAAGTGAGGAGTATGGAACAATGTATCAGTCAATATGAGAATGTTTATAAGTTATAATATAAAAGTTATAAAGTAGTAATTTATAACAGAAAATCATATATATGCATATTGAGATATTACATGTATATATAAAACCTATATACCCACAGATATATGTGTGTATAGATAATACATATACATATGCACACATAAAACACATGTATATATATATATATATATAAAACAGCACATCAGTTAACATGAGAATATTTATAAATTGTAATAGTAATTTATAATACAAAATCATATATACTCATTGATATATAACACATATACCTATATATAACATGTACCTATAGTTATATGTATATATAACACAACAGGCATATATGTACCTATATAACACAATATATATCAGTAAATATGTGTTTATAAATTATAATAGTAAATTATAACGGGGAACCATGTATGCATGTAGATATACAATGTACATACCTATAGATATAGAAATATATAACATGTGTGTGTACATATGTACCTATATAACACGTGTGTAACACAATATCTATTAGTAAATATAAATTATAAGAGGAAATAATATATACATGTAGATATATAACATGTGACTATAGATATAGGTATATATAACAGTACATATACACATGTATATATAACACATATGTAACAACACATCAGTAAATATGAGAATATTTTTAAATTATAGCAGCAATTTACAAAAGTGAATCACCTAGTTGCCAAACTTTTTTTGATGCAGTGATCATATGAACATATTTTTATATACTTGCAGTCATCGTGTATCTTATTCCTATTTCTTTTTCTACTTGATAATACTTTATTGAACTTCACCAATTCCCATCCCAGTTGCTCACTCTTTGGGTGCTCTGTATGTGTATTTATTGATACCCAAAATAGATATAAGGTGAATTGGATTATTGATTGCCAGTGTTGTCAGTGACAGGCTGAGGATTTTGTGTTTTTATCTCAAGACAATAGAGAAACATTCAAGATTTTGAGTGAGATGAATGGTGATCTGATCTGGTCAATCAGTGCCTCGATTTCATCAGTAAAGTGGACATCCTAATGCCTTTATGGCATTAGAGTATTAGGTGTCAGGGTTATGATGAGGGAAGTACTTAAGGGTTTTCAAACTGCTGTGTAAATGCGAGTGGTGATTGTTATTTGGGGAAGGTATTGTTGTTTTAGGCAGCTTATTTAAATGGTTTAAATGGTTGTAGGCATTTGGAGCCAAATTGCCACAACTCTCTCTATCCAAGGTGTCTGAAAACGAAAAGAGAAATGTTTTGTTTGTGACTTGGACTTAGCAGTTGCATCTGTATCAGACCATCCTGGTTAGGAATGAAAATGAGGCAGACTTTAAAAAGTGACGTTTTAAATATTTAGTCTTTTTTCTAGCCATGTATTTATCAAAAATGAATCTCTGGAATCTGCAGCAGCGTGCATTTTCAGTCCATTTGCAAGTAGTTCACGCAAGCGAGTATTTCATCAGACAAAATGGGAAATGCTGTGTCTCGACCAGAGAACAAAACATCTCTCAGGGACAACAGCAGGAGTCACATCAGCGGATTAATTTAAAATAAAATCCTATTCCCGAGTTCCCATAACCACCTTGGAGCCTGGTATATACATACAACTTTATAGCCCCTTCCATTTAAAGCAAAAATAAATAAATAAATAAATAAAGGCAACAAAACTTTAACCTTCCCTTTAGAAATCCATCGGAAAGGTCAGAGCTGTGCTCCTGCAGATTTCCCAGGCTCAGCTGGGAACTGATTAAAGCCTCCAGGCCTTGCTTGTCACTGTTGTCAGAGACAACTATATAAACTCTTTGTTATTCACTTTGCTGTATATTATAAATATATTTATCTTCCTCTCTCAGGCACCGACAGGACAGGTGCTGGAGGAGCAGAGAAACCCTAGCATTAAGCGCTGTAACAATGGCCTTAGTTATTCATAGTAGGTTGGAAGATCTCAGGAGGGGGAGGCAGGAAATTTTCTCCAGAGGTCAGAGTGTGTAGTTGGCCGGGGTTGTGGTAATTAGCACCCTCTCCCCCTCACTCCACCATTATGGAGTGAGCGTATATAAATGCCCACTCCTAATTCAGTTCAAATGAACAAACCTTTATTAAGCACCTTCTGTGGGCTAGGCACTGGACTAGGTACTCGCAGTGGCTTGAGTAGGTCACTATCAGGATGAAGACTATACAAAAGGATGGGTAGGAAGAAGAATTGGTCAGGACACCCCGATCAATAGATTTCCCTCTACCCCAGCCCTGGCTGATGAAATCATAGAGGGAACATGCCACAAAGACAATGAAATCTTAATGTGTCGAAGTAAAGACGTAACATAGATATATACTCTGTCACCTCTTTATGAGGTTTGCCATTTTCCTTGACAGAATTAGAGGAATGGCTAGCTCTTAGCTGGCACAGGATGAGCCACATCTCTGGTGACCTTTAAAAAGCTAGCTTGCTAGCTCTAGATGGGGAGTCGAAGCAGGGTGCAGTTTCAAGGAATACAACTCATGGACCTCCAGAGGAGTTCCGGCTATGGAGAAAGCGTTTTGTCTCAGAGCTTCTTAGCAGGGAGCAGACCCAGTGAGTCAAAGAGCCAGTCAGTGTAAGTCGCTCTGAAGGGCATCACTCCTGGCAGCAGAGAAGAAAGCTATGGATTCAAGAGATAATGAGCCCTTGGAATCAGAAACTGAGCTCTGGGGCAGAGCAGGCTCAGACTCAGACAAGTGACCTGCTCACCAGAGATCTCCTTGCCAGGGGGGAGCAATGTGGAGACACCACAAGAAGAGAAAAGGCACGTGGACCACTCAGTGGATCCAAGGCTGTGAGATGGCTTAACCGAGCCCTTCACCACTAATGTACTCTCTGGGCCCATTCTTGGCACTGTCTCTGCGTGCATTGATAGAAGTGTGTGCCCCAGGTTTAGGAGAGCGATATTTTGTAGCTACCATTCTTACTATACCATCTGCATAAGTGCCTTTGCTTTACAGCTCATTATCACTACAAGCTGACTGTAAAAGATAAATACACAATGATAGAGGCTTGGGAACTAGAGTTTTTAAGAATATAGACTCATGGAATATTGTTGAACCCAAGGGTAGTTGCCTCCCTGGGACGTAACCTGCCCCCTGTTGTAAGTGCTGAGTTGGTAGGGTAGTCCCTGGAAAGTATTAAATATGAAACCATAAAGCAGGTATTTAAAATGCTATAAATGTGTCCATCTTATTATATGTACAGCCCTATATCCATACACACATATTTTCTCTGGATTTCTATTGTACACACATATAGTATAGTAATATTTCAAGTTTTTTAGAATCATTGGGGGACATACTAGCCTGTGAGTCTTCTCCCTACTTTCCTTTAACCTTTTCCGCGGGTTAATCCTCTTTTATAGGTTCTACCTTGTTCCAGACTGTGGCCCCATCCTTTCCCTGGGCAGAGATAGTGGTATGGTGGAAAAAGCGCTAGGTTTGGAGTTGGATCTGGGGTCAGGAAGCATGCCTGCCTTAGCTGCTCGGAACCTCAGTTTTAATTAATATTTTAAAAATGGTGATAGCAACATCTTTAATATCTATCCTATGGGGCTGTTGTGAGGACCAAACGAAATCATCTCTATAAATGCTTTGCAAACCTTAAAGACTAATTCTCCTTCCCCTCCTTCTATTCTTCTTCCACCTTCTCATTTTCCCGTTCCTCTTCCCTGCCTCCTCTTATTACCAGGTAGGACAGCTATAAGGTGTCCTGTTGAAATGGATTCGATCAGTTCTTTTTCAGTCTCTCTGATTCTCCATGGCCCCATTTGGGGTTTTCTTGGCAGCGATCCTGGAGTGGTTTGCCATTTCCTTCTCTAGCTCATTTTACAGAGGAGGAAACTGAAGCCAACAGGATTAAGTGACTTGCCTAGGGTCACCCAGCTAGTAAGTGTCTGAGGCCAGAATTTAATTCAGGAAGATGAGTCTTCCTGACTCCAGTCTCAGTGCTCTATCCACTGTACCACCTAGCTGCTCTGTTGAAATGGCTTCCAAACACATAATCTAGTTAGTCTTGAGGCTGACCTTAGTTTTGTATACAGCATACAATACAGCTGTTCTCAACTGGGTTCTTGCTTTGTTTTTCTTTGAGATGCCCCATTCAGTCTCTCAGACTTCCTGTTGATGTCTCATGGTATCCTGGAGATGCTCCTCTTAGGTCTTCCTCACAGAAGTTTTTTTTAAAGAGAGGCACAGATTCCTTGGATTGAAACTATGGATTTTATACTTTTGGAACAAATAAAGTCAGATCTAAATAATTGGAAAAACATCAGTTGTTTGTGGGTAGGCTGAGGAAATAGAATAAAAATGATGATTCTACCTAAATTAATTTACTTATTCAGTTCCATACCAAACTACTAGAGAATTATTTTATAGCACTAGAAAAATTAAATCAAAATTCAGCTGGAAGAACAAAGGTCCAAAATATCAAGGGAATTAATGAAAAGAAATGCTAGGGAGGTGGCCTAACCATACCAGATCTTAAATTGTATTATAAAGCAGCAATCATCAAAACTACTTGATACTGGCTAAGAAATAGAGGGGGATGGATTAGTGTAATAGATTAGGTACACAAGATGCAGTAGTCAGCAATTATAGAAGTCTACTGTTTGATAAATCCCAAACCCCAGCTTCTGGGATAAGAACTCACTATTTGACAAAAACTGCTGGGAAAACAGGATAACAGTGTGGCAGAACTGGGCATAGACCAATGTCTGACACCATATACCAAAATAAAGTCTATACGCAATTTAGGTATAATGCCTGATCCTATAAATAAATTAGGGAAACAAGGAATAATTTAGCAGTCAGGTTTATGGAGAATAGAGAAATTTATGATCAAACAAGAGATAAACATTACAAAATGCAAAATGGATAATTTTGATTACATTAAATTGAAAAGTTTTACACAAAGCCAATACAACCAAGATTAGGAGGGAAACAAAATGGGAAACAATTTTCACATCTAGTGTCTCTGATAAAGTCCTCATTTCTAAAATATATAGAGAATTGGGTCAAATTTACAAGAATTTAAGTCATTCCCCAATTGATAAATGATCAAAGACTTATAAATAGGCAATTTTCAGAGGAGGAAATTAAAGCTATTTATAGTCATATGAAAAAATGCTTCAAATCACTATGGATTGGAGACATACAAATCAAAGCAGCTCTGAAGTATTACATCACACCTATCAGACTGGCTGACATGACAAAACAGGGAGATGATAAATGTTGGATAAATGTTAATCAAGACTAACTAGGTTATATGTTTGGAAGCCATTTCGACAGAGCAGCTAGGTGATACAGTGAATAGAGCACTGAGACTGACGTCAGGAAATTTGGAAATGATGTGGGAAAATTGGAACACTGATTCATTGTTGGTGGAGCTGTGAGCTGATCCAACCATTCTGGAGAGCATTTTGGAACTTTGTCCAAAAGGATATAAAAATGTGCATATCCTTTGACCCAGCAATACTACTTCTAGTACTGTATCTCAGAGAGATAGTAAAAATTGGAAAGGGACCCACGAATACAAAAATATTTGTAGCAGTTCTTTTTGTGGTGGCCAAGAACTGGAAATGGAAGGGGGGATGCCCATCAGTTGGGGAACGGCCAAACAGGTTGTAGTATATGAATTCAATGGAATACTATTGTGCTATAAGAAATGATGAACAGGTGGATTACAGAAAATCCTAGAATGACTTATATAAATTGAGGCAGAATGAAGGGAGCAGAACCAGGAGAACATGGTCCACAGAAACAGCCACAGTGCGTGATGACTGACTTTGATAGACTGAGCCCTTCTCAGCAATGCAAGGACCTAAAACAGTTCCAAAGGACTCATGATGGAAAATGCCATCCATTTCCAGAGAATGAGCCATGGAGTTGGAATGCAGAGAAAAGGAGACTATTTTCTTTTTTGTTTTATTTTTTTCTTTCTCGTGGTTTCTCCACTTCATTATAATTCTTCTATGAAACATGACTAATATGAAAATGTGTTTGATAGGAATGTACGTGTAGAGCCCATGTCAGATTGCATGTTGTCTTGGGAAGGAAGAGAGGATGAAGGGGGAGAAAATTTAAAATTTATGGAAGTAAATGTTGAAAACTAAAAATAAATAAATTGGAAAAAAAATATGGGTTTTAGATTTACTTTAGGCTTTTAGTTAGGGATATTTATGTCTTTTCTCCTTTACACCAATCTTCCATTTTGTGACTGATGTCTAAATTTGTATTATCCATTTTTTAAATAACCAACTTTGAGCCCTTACCCAACACTATAGGTCTGCCTGGATTTCTGGCCCCAGCTTTACCCCATCTACCTTGTACTGCTACCTCTAGAATACAGGATATGAAACATTACATTGTAAAAAAAGCTTTCCAGATAAAATACATGTGTGGCAATAGTGCTTACCTGTTTATCAGAATTTTTAGAAAATTTATCTACTTTGGATAGAAATATTTAGAAAACATAACCCATATTACCTTGCCATCTTAAATATAGTACCCTCATGGACTGAGTATAACATTTTCAGTGTTGCCCTGCCGAGCATCAGTCCTTGTGCTGTGTTGTAACAACTGCATGTTCCCCTGCCCTTTGGAAACTCTCTTGAGCTTGGCTCCTCATTTCTATCAAGAGGTACCCCAGTTCCAAGCAAAGGCTAGGATATGGCGTTCAAAGCGTTTTCACCTGGACCCTAGCTTGAATGAAATAGCTGAATCTTAACAGCCCAAAGAAGGCTCGAGTTTCCAGTTATAATCAATAGGAAGTATTAATTTAATCAGAAGAGGAAAAAAAATCAACCAGGAAAGCTATATTTCCCTAAGGAAAAATAACTGGCAGGGGCAGTTGAGTGGCAGTCTTCATTCTATATGAAATAGGAATGCAATTCTCTTCCCTCTCACTCATTCCTGTTTCCCCATCTTCACTCTGGCTCATTGCCTGATCACTTTGGCTTAATAACAGTACTAGACAGCAAAACACAGCGCTTCCCTCCTACCCTGCCTGAATTAATTCTGTGATGATGGTTTGGAATGGGACATGGCTTTGATGAAGAAAGTTGTAGCCAGTGGAACCCTGTGCTATTTATTCCCATCTTTCTTTTTTTTCCTTTCCTGAAATAAGGCAGTATATTTCACTGATAGCCAGTCATTGACTGACAATCTGCTCTATTAACTCACCAATCTCTGTCCATTGACATAGTTAAGGGACCTGGTTAAGATGAAGGGATGAGGGAGTGTATGTGAAGGTTTGGCATCGTACTTGCTTGCACATAGGAGAAGGATTATGCTGATGTCTTCCTATACATGCAGATGAGGATGGGGTGGGAGCATACATCCTGTTCCTCTGCCAAGCTGACAGAATTGGTAGTATCCGCCTTAGGGATTACATTCAGAACATTTTTAAGGGTCATAGATGCTACTGAGTAGCAGGCAGGACTGTGTTGGAGCTAACTCAGACAGCTTTTACACCAATTGTTAAAACTTCAAAATGAGCATTTACATCTCTGAAACCTGCAAATGCTACAAATCAGGTCATGATTTATTAGTTTGTTGATTTCCTAATTTTAAGAAAGTGATGGAGAAAATGTTAATACAGACAGCATAAAAGCATGTTGTGCATACATTTCCCACCCAGAGATCTGGTTGTTAAATATTTACCAGCGTATTCGTGGTAGCAGATAAGAGTGGTGACATCTCTTGCTGGAATTTAGAGAATTTTAGAGACACCCCCCCCCCCACCCTGCCAAACTCTCTGAGCTGAATAAGGTACAGTCTTCTTTCCAACCAGAGGAAATGGACTGTATGACCTTTGGAGGTCCTTGTTTATGGGAGGAGTGACATAGAGGGGGTTGCAAGATGACAAGTGGGATTCTGTTTTCTGAAAGGAAGTGTGGTACAATGGAAATAATACTCGTCTGTAAGTCACAAAACATATCCCCAGATTGTTGTGGTTTGGGGTGCACAGGGGATCTGCCTCGAAAGAATTTGATTTGACCATGCAAGCCTTCTTTCAGTCAGAGTAGCAAGGTTTTATTATAACACCAGAATGATAGATTTCTGAGTAAATCTGATATTGTGACCGCCTATAGGAGCCAGGTTGATTCTTAGGGAATCTGCATTTTAATGGGATTAACATTGATATTTATATAAAGAACAGACAGTGAGAAGACCTGGATGAGATTAAGGAATGGTAAATTACTGAGGTGGTCCAGGTGCAGACAATGAAAGGAATAAAGTGGTCAGGGAGCCACAGTGAAATCACAGTAAAACGGATTATTGAATATCTAGATAGGCTGGGATGGACCAGATGCCTCAGCTGAAGGAAAGTTCAAGGCAAAGACATGGTCTTTTCCTTTCCAAAATCCTATCACTGGTTCAGATTCCATCACCCCATCAAGATCACCAACATCTGCCACTTACTAGCTGAATGACTGAAGCAATCATTTGATCTCTGAGCTTTGGTGAGTAATTTTGACTTTGCTGATCTATCTTACAGGATTGTTGTGAAGATCAGATGGTTGCTTTGTAACCATAGTAGTAAATTCTTGTTAGGTAAGATTCATGCTTGGGTATGGGCTGTGGGGTAGAAAATACTCTGTTGGTCACAAGTGCTGACTCTGTTATAGTCATTCTCAACCAGAGAGAAGACAGCACCAAGTTGAAAGTTGTTTATTTCAGGTAACTGATTGAATAGCATTTCAGGGACCCATTGCTGTGTTTGTGGGTATTACCCTTTGGAAATCAGTTATTTAGATCTATCTGTGATTGTTTAGGGCACAGTGAAACGAAGGCAGCAGTTGGGATTCTGTTGAGGCCACTGGGCTTTGCTGTGTGCCAGGGCACAGTCAGCCAGCCTCCACCTAGCTGTGCTAGCCACTTGAGCATTTTTAAGTTTCATACGATTTAGCGCTGAACCTGACATGCATCCTGTGGGTCATAAGATGAGGGAGGAGGCGGGGGATGCCTCGGAGTGTGAATGAATCAATTCAGCTTATCCCTACTAATGAAAAAGAAGCCCCCACCAACTTAAAGTATCTCCCTTACTGATGGCGGGTCAGGCTCATCATCTTTATATATAAGGGGTGGCATGTTATCATCACAGATCAATTCCTCTTTCGGATTCATTGCTGATGAAATCCCCTCCTATAACAGGGAAAATCACTGTGTAATGAATGGATTGCCAAGCCCCAGCCAATGGCCCATTTATTTTAAGCAATATTTGAGACCATAAAATTCCATTACAACAATGAATTTGCAAGGAAGGAAAAGCCCCTTCAATTATATTATAATGGGCTTTGACCTGTGCTGTTTTTGGTAACTCTTCATCCATTGTCCTAACCACTTATTGTCTGGATGCAAATTGGGAGCAAATGCCATCTTGGGATATTTTTCCCATTAGTTTCCTTATTCTTCAGCCTCCCTCTTTAAAAAACAAAAAATCCCAACAAATCAGGAAATGTCTTACTCTCTTTAGGGGGTGTTGTTATCCTGAAGTTATGAATCCCAAGGGTCTTCTTAGCCCTGGATCTATGTTCCTACCTCTTGTCTCCCTGGGTCTGACAGTTAGTTCACACATATGGTTCCTGCTCTGGTCACTATGTCCTACTCCCTGAACTATCCATGGACATTTTCTCCAACTACAGTAATCCGGAAATCAATAAAGAGAAATAAAGAGGTCCATACTATAAGTCTGCTTTCTCACCTGATGTCCAGTTCCTGAAATATGTTTTGTGAATCCAATATGGAGAAATCCCTAGGACCATAAGAAACCTGATAGCTGACTGTGCCATGAACTGATAAAAAAAGATCTTGTTTTTTCTTTAATTTTATCCAGAAGAGATCTTATGGATTTTTAAGGAACTTAATGGTACCTTGAATTGCAGATTGTGAGGACAAGCGTCTGCCATCAAGGGGAGTTGTCTGGGGGAGCCTTGGGGACTCCACAGGGTGGGAGAAATGTTCCTAATAGTTGATCAGATTTTCAGAGATGCCTCTGTTTCAACCATGTAGCTGCTTGGAGAAACACGACACCTCCACTGACTTGCTTCTTGCCCAAGAAAGAGAAATATGATAACAATAAATTAAAATTAATAACTCCATCTTTATGACCTGGAGTCAAAGGCAGTCTAATGTCTGAGATTCCTGTGAAGTCCCTGGATTATTTATTGCACAGATGTTGACAGTAGCTTCATTGGGAATTTCCAGCCAGTTTGACACCTTTTCCTTCCTTCCCTCCTCCTCCTTCCAAAGAGCCACTGTTTGCCGATTAACTTCTATGCCCCTTGGCTCTTTGGGGGCAGTGTCTGATTCTGGAAGAGATGACTTAGAACAACCAGGCTTCCATTGCAGAGCAAGACAGAAAGGAGGAGGGGGGAGTGGGAAAGCAGAGCAGCAACAGTTCAGGTGTTAACCTACTGATGTGGAAAATTGCTCTGACAGTTATGATGTTGCTTCATGCAGTGAGGGTTACACTATCATTTACTCTAGACCACGCCTGCAAACTCTCAATGCCTGCCTCACTGAAAAACCACCAACATGCTGCTGCCTTGGCAGGAAAAGGAGCGAGTCGGCAATCTCTTATGCCTTCCTTGAAGTCAGGGCTCTCGAGGGAGCCAGCTGGGGTCAAGGGCTTAGCTCCATGTCTAGCCTACCTCTCTGAGTTCCGTTGAGCTTCAGGGTTTAAAAAGATGTGGCATTGAGATGATGTGATACTGTGTATGTCCCGTATGACAACACATGGCAGCTGGCCCATGCTATTTAAATTTCTCCATCTAGGGGTCTTTTGCGGGGCTGGTGATAGCATTCTCTGCCCACGAGAAGGTTCAGAGCATGTGGCTTGAGCCTGTAGGTTGTGCAGACAAAATTCCAGTACTTTCCTATATCACCCAGTTAATTGCAGATGGATTCCTTCATAAGGTAATGGGATATATATCACCAGGAGAACTTTCAATTAGTCAATTGATCAACAAATATTAGCCAACAAATATTTACTGGGCACCTTCTATGAACATGAGAACCTTCAAGTGCTATAGAAATGTTAGATGTGAGCTCTGTTCTGAGGGCTGCAGGGGAATTTCAGTTTGACAAAATATTTCTTAAGTTTTCCTTATGTGCAGAGCACGGTGCTAAGAGCTGTACAGAGACGAAATAGAACAGGACTTTACAGTCTGGTAGGGGACTTGATATACATCCGAATAATATAGCATTCTTATGCTATATAAATCAACTAGAAAATACTTATTAATAACCTACTTTGTTCCAGGTACTATGTATGCTACGCAGTTGGGGGTTCCAAGACAAAAATGAAACAGAACCTATCCTCAAGGTATTTATATTTTATTGGCATTCTAGAGGCAACTTGGTGGTGCAGTGTGTAGAGCACTGAGCCTTGGGTCAGGAAGGTCTACCTAAGTTCAAATCTAGACTCAAAAACTTTACTATCTGTGAGAACCTAGGCAAGTCACTTACCTTCTGTTGACCTCAGCTTCTTCAACTGTAAAATGAGGATATTTTGGGGCTTTTGTAAGGATCAAATGAGATAATATTTGTAAGACACTTACATGCCCAGCAAATAGTAGTCACTTAATAAATGCTCGTTTCCTTCTGTTGAGGAAGAACACTTATAAATAAGCATACCTGGTAAATTTTATTTTATAAATTTATAAATAAATTATAAGAAATACCTGGTAAATTTTCTTTTCTTTTTCTGTGGGAAGGGAAGGCACTAGCAGTTGGAGGGATTAGGAAAGTCTTTGTGTAGGAACTGTTGATTAAGTTGTGTTCGGAAGGAAGCTAGGGATTCTAAGAGGCATGAATGTGGTGGTGGTGAATCCTAGGAACGAGGGACAAAACATCAAAGTATGGTGATGTGGGTGGAGTATTGGGTCACAGATGAAGAGGGAGGGGACAATGTAAGGAACTGGGCACTGAACGCCCAGCTGTGTAGTGTGTGTAGTGTGAACCCTCGCATAGACTGTGATTGCTGTGGAAGTTCAGAGATAGAAGAAGAGTGAAAACTAGAGAGTAATCAGGGAGGGCTCCATGGAGGAGTTGGGATAGAAACTGGATCTTGAAGGGAAAGGAATAAACATTTATTAAGTGCCTACTATGAGTCATGCACTGGGCTAAGTTGTTTGGACAAATATTCTCACAACAAGCCTTGGAGGTAGATTCTCTTATTATCCACATTTTACAGTTGAGAAAACTGAGGCAGACAGTGGTTTAGTGACTTATCCAGGATCACACAGCTATTAAGTATTTGAGGCTGGATTGGAACTTTGGTCTTCCTGACTCTGGGCCTTGTGTTCTATCCACTGTACCGCCTAGCTGCCTGTGCAGAAACGATTCGTACGATTTAGTTAAGCTGATACAATTGGGAGGAGCATTTCTGGTAAAGGAGATAATCTTAGCAGAGGCACAGAGGCAAAAATGAATAGATATAGCTATGTTGGCAGTACATTAGGGGACTGGACCGAATAGAATAGATGCTTAAGTGGGAGGGAATAGTCATTGTCTAAACCCCTGGCTGTTGTGACTTGGGATGGGCCTGACTCACTGAGACAGGGTCTTCTGTCTTGTCCTTTTCTCTGAGTGTGTGTTCCAATAGGCAGTTTTACCAGTTGAGGAGGAGAACCCGTCTCTTAATACAATCTGGCATCACTGATAGGTAGCTCAGGATGACAATAGCAGTATCCTGGACCCCACAGTGCAGTCATTTGGTGACACATTTTCAAAGCATTGTCTGCCAAAGTTACATTGTGCAGAAATGAGCCAGTGATGGGAGGACAGTAGAGTAGTATGATAATGATGGGCCATTCATATCTGCCTGGCATCTTTGCTGCCTGGAAAGATAGGATTTATGGAAACTGGTGGTTCTCTAAATATAGACAACACACAGGAAATGCAAACTCATAGAGGCCCATTAGAATTTCCTCATTGGCATGGAAGACAAAGGGCTTGATAGAGAACCTGGGATTGGGCAGGTGTGACTGGGATGTTTCTGACTAGGGCAAAGATCCTAAGCACTTGGGCCCTGGAGAATTTGTTAATTTTTACAGTGGTTCTGGGGAGTGAGAGGGTCTCTCTTATAATGGAAAGAACCCTGAAGGTAGGGTGTTGTTGTAAATAGGGGTTCACAGGGTCAGAAATCCTGGGTTCTAGTTTCATTCCAGCACTGACTTGCTGTATGACTGTAGGACAAATGACTTCATCCTCTATGCCTTGGTTTTCCCATAGCTAAAAGGGGAGGGACTAAGGGGGTCCTAAGATCATAGTATTAGCACTGGAATGCACCTGCTCCAACACTCTCCTTTTACTAATGAAGAGCTGAGGCCCAAGAGACTAAGTCATTTTTGTGCATGGTTATACAGGTATAAGTAGCCAAAGCAGGTTTTGAATCCAGATCCTCTGACTTCAAAGCTACTGTACTTTCTTGCAAGATATACAAATCCTGAGGTCCAAAGAAGTCATTGGAGGAAAAGGGGTTGCTTTAATTCAGAGTTATATTTTATCATTTTGTCAACAGGAAAATGAGGTCAAAACGTGTTTCATCATTTCCATTCCTTTCTCCACCAGTCATAGTTTTTCATTGACCTAGGGAATCTTGGTTCTTAAACAGCACTTCTGATGGAGAGGTAACTGAGAGAGCAGAGGGGGAAATGTGCCAGTCTTTCATGGAGAAATCCTCCAGGCAGATGATTCTTAAGACCAAGGGGCTGCTGGAGAGGTTACTGTGGGCTCACACTAGAGCGTTGGCTAAGAGCTTCCTGTACCCTTCTATTCACTGAACCATGGAGTTCCTGTATTTGGGTGATTACCGGTGGGCTGAATGCCAATCACCTGCATTAATGAGGCATCTGGCTTCTTGCTTATGGGCAGAGATGAAGGTAGTGTTGAGAGCTGGCATCTGGCTCTCTACTTCCTTCTTGTCCGGAATGTTCTCTACGGCCACCTGCAGTGCGGGTTGAGAAGTCAAGCTCGTTCAGCTCCTGGCCACAGGGAGGAAAAGGAAAGTCAGGGTAGGTCTTATGGAGTGCCCCATAGGACATGCTGCCTCTAGGCTACCATAGTATGGTTGGGGGCATATTCTCTCTGTTGACTCGGGAGCCTGTGGAGTTGCCTGGGAGGAAAGAATCTAGTCTCCTAGACAGTTAATCTGCCATATAAAGGAGAACTAAGAGTTGTTGAGTCATTTTTCAGTCATGCCTGATTCTTTGTGACACCATTTGGAGTTTTCTTGGCAAAGATACTGGAGTGGTTTGCCATTTCCTTCTCTAGCTCATTTGACAGGAAACTGAGACAAACAGAGTTAAGTGACTTGCCCAGAGTCACATAGCTCATAAGTGTCTGAGGTCAGATTTGAACTTAGGAAGATGAGTCTTCCTGACTTCAAGCCAAGCATTTTATCTACTAGCTATCTGAGAAATGAGAGAGGAAAGCAGAACTGAGAAAATGAAGGCTTCCAGGGAGTCTCAGGGACTTGGCATTAATTTCTCCGGCTTCACTCTTGGGTCATGTCCTGATCTAATGGTAACAGCACTCCTGAAGGGGCTGATGGGAATGAGACCCTGTTACACCAAGGGGGTGATCTCATGGGCAGGAGCAGCAAAGAGGAGCTGCTGAGTTTTGGAGAAGACAGCTTTATTTCTTCTCTTTTCTTCCTTCAAGGATCGTCTTGTGCAGTCCCCTCACTGCAGGGGGATTGTTTTCAGTCAGTCAAAAGTCTTTTATTGAGTGTTTGCTATACTCCAGGCACTGTGCTGAGTGCTGGGGATGAAAAAAAAAACCCAGCAAGAACATGATCCCTCCCCACAAACTGTAATGAGGGAGACTCATATGAGAATCACTAGTTACATTCAAGATATATGTAATGTAGATGGAAGGTAATCTGAGAGGGGAAGGCAGGAGTAGCTGGGAGGCTGGGAAGGCTTCTTGCAGAAGGTGGCATGAGTCTTGAGGGAAGCTGGGTTCCTTCTGAGTTCTTAGAGTTCTGATGTTTTTACAGTGATACTGTATTTCTAGAATTGGGAAAAGACATATTCCTTGACCCTGGCCAGGACTGTATATCTCAGGTTTGCATCATTCACTTATAGCTAACACTGCTTTCTGATGGGTGTTTCCTGCTGATTCGGACATTTCTTTGCCCTACCCTCTACAAATGCCCAGACTAGGCAACAGCAGCATCAGTACTATTGGGAAACAATTCCAGTGTGTTCCTGAGTCTAGAAGGAAATCTCCCTCAAGCCCTCCAGTCTTCCTCCTTTTCATTCTTCCCTTTCTTTTCCCAGAATAAAAAGATCACTGTCCTCAGAGTCTAGAGACTTGAGTTCAAATCTCAGCTGTCTCTCTTAGTTTGCTGAGTGACCCTGAGAAACCCTACTAGCTTTCCTGGAATCCTGTTTCTTCATATGTTAAGTGAAAAGATTGACTGGATGATCTTTGGGGTCCCTTCCAGAGGGACCACAGGAGGGGCACCCGGTGATGGGAGTGAGTATGTAACAGAATTCTCTTTGGGCCATGAGCTATTGGCTATTCTGAGATCTCACTTGTTACAGGGTAGGTGAGAAAGAACAAGGGTTGGAGGGAGTGCTGCAGAGAGGTCCAATACCTCCCAGGCAAAGCATCTAGAGATACTATTTTTTGCTGTGAGCCATCACCTATCCCTGTGGCAGGTCCTTTTCCTTTTGGGTCATTTGGTTGAGAAGAATAATCTCCCAAGAGTGGGGAGGAAGACCAATCACACACTGGGCCAGAGATGGAAGGAAATTAGCAGATGTCCACGAAAGGGGCAGGATCCAGGAGGCAGTGCTGGACCCTACACAGGTCAAAGAACTAATTTTCCTTCTAACAACTGATGCTTGGGTTTGGTGCCTACACGCTCTTGGTCTTCCCTCCATGGAGAAGGTCTCTCACAGTGGATGAATGATGGCTGCTGTGCCTTCAAAATCACTGTACTGCATCACAGACATTCTGACTCCTGGAAGAATATTAATTATTCCCGGAAGACATTTTTATCCTGGGCATTTTCTTTCCCTCCTTCCTCTCCATAATTAACATTACATGTCATTAACAGTCAGATAACTTAGTATGATCAAAGACTGCATAATCTGTTGTAAGAGTCAGAGGAATAACACATCATTTATTATGGTATTGATCCTTCTGGCCTGATGTGTCCTTATTATTCCTGATGGCAACTGGACCTCCCTGTACCCACAGGGCTGGCTTTGAACTTTTTGTGTTGTCCCAGGTTCTCCAGGCATCCCTTAATTCTGAACCTTTGGGATTTGGCAGGGTGTTGGTTTCAAAGGTGTTTGGGGGAAAGCTGGCTTCCCTTTGGGCCACATGAAAGCAAGGAGAGGTTTGGGGCCTTGCTGAAGAGACCACAACTCCACCAGCCACACGAAGGGAGTTGGGGGAGGGAGATGTAACGTTTTGAATTAATTAGGTCTGATAATTGACTTCTTAGGGGCTCCATCTGAGTTTTTCTCGAGGACCATCAGGCTTGGGGACACTTACTGCTTCTGCAGTACTTACCACCTTGTGCTATCCTGATGAGGGTCTGCCAGGAACAGGCCAGAACCCCCGGCAGGCTTGCAGCCAATCGCTGGGTGTCCAGCGAGGCTCTTGGAAACTGCCAAGTGAAATGGTATTTATATCAGTGATATAATTGCAAAATGATACTTGTCTCTTAATTGGCTGTATTTATGAGCAGAGAAAGCTGCCTTCTTCTTGCTGTTGCTGAATCTTGCAATTAACCTTTGTAATTGCCTGACAAGAGTGTTTTATATTCAATCTGTAGTCCCAACATGGGGTGGCACTGGATTGTCTAGTGCAAATTAGAGGCCTGGTTATTCAGCCGCCCCTACTGGGGAAGGCAGTGGGGTTCTTTGGGTGAGGGCGGTAGTGAGAGACCCCTGGCCAAGCGCACAGTTGCAACTGAGAATTTTCTTAAGTGGCTGTTGAGGCCTTTCTGATGGCTGCAGACAAAATCATCTGCACCGGGAAGCTTAAAATTAGCCTGGGAATAAGAGAATCAGAGAAATCTCAGAATTTTAGGTATGTAAGTGTCCTCCACAGTCTGGTCAAAGCCCCTCATTTTACAGATGAGGAAACTGAGACAGAGTTAAGTGACTTACCCAGGGTCACACAGCTAGTTAAGATTTGAACTCAGGTTCTATTCTCAGTGTTCTCTATTCACGGCACCCCCTAATTGTCCTTGTATAAATACTTTACATACATACCCTTGTGTAAGTACTTTAAGTGCTGTTTTATAAAGTAATGTCAAATCCAGATTCTCATTTGATGCTCATAACAATCACGTCAGATAGAAAGAACCGACCCAGATATTGTCATTCCCATTTTACAGATGAAAAAAACTAATGATCCCATCATAAAAAGGGTAAGAGATTTGCTTAGACCACATCCCTAGTTCATGGCAAGATTGGAACTAGAATCGGTCAGTCAACAATTAGTTATTGAAACAATCTATGAAATTCAAGGCCGTTTACGAGGTACGATTGTGCAGGAGGTAGAGGAACTGCCCTCAAGGATGCTTCCAGTCTAGTCCATGCCAGCATGAACGTGTTCCAGTAACAGCACAAGATGAGATCTATGGTCTCCTGACTTGTCCAGCGTGTTATCTACTCTTGCTTCTGAAGAGCTCTCATGTAGAAAGGCAGGAAGTAGACGCAGTGAACGGAAAGGTATCAGAGATGGGATCGAATCTTGGCTTTGCGCTTCCAGCCTGTGGGTGATCTTAGGTGAAACACTTCACCTCGTTTTGGCCAGATGACCTTGAACGTCCCTTCCCATTCCTCAATCTATGATTCCTTCTCACTCCAAATCTGTGCTCTTATAATCTTGAGGTTTTCTCCATCTCTACTGAGGGTAGAACAAGAAGAAATACATTATTAGCAGGGTAGGACCAGGACATAGCCTCCCAGCATCTAGTGCTTTTTTTTTTCTTGTACTGTTTCATGAACAGCTCCTGGGGGGATTTTGGCTGCTACTGGGGTTAGGGATGGGGATAGGGAAGGAAGAAAGAGACAAAAAAAGAGCTTATAGAAATAGGGTGCTTACTGACTCTGGCCTCAGCAGCCAATAGGACTCCAGAGGGGGCATGGAGCACGCAGATAAGGCTGTGCTATACAGACCTGTCAGTGGGAAGTTGTGGGGGGAGGAGCAGGGTAGACTCACCCTTGACAAGCTTAGCCCTTCTTCAACAGTCCTTTTATTCCCTCTTTCTCATTGGAAGAGCTCAAGTGTCAAAAGCATTCAATTTTGAGCCTTGCAATGGCTAATTATTAATGCCAAAGCTGTTCCCAGACCCTTATTAAGTCACGTCACCCGGAAGATTTATGGCCACTTGTGAAAGTGGCTTTGAAATGAGACAAAACTCAATATTGAATTTTTTTTTTCCTTCTTTTTACTTCAGGGTTTCAGGGCATATGACATCAGCCCCTTCTCATTAGCATAATTCTAATGAGCTATGGAGCAGTTAGCTTATTAAAGTGGTTTTCATTGCAGCTGTTAGAGAGTTTTCATTATGCTGGTTTATTGAGGGAGTGAGGATTGGGTGGAGGAGGCAGGGATAAGGAGGTGACGACACACATCTGTAAGTGAATTCACAGGTCTTAGGCCCTGGATTTATTCTGGGAATTAAATTTCCCCGAGACAGTGCCTTATCGTGTCAGTTTACCCATCCAAGTGACAGAAGTTCTAGGGTTTCTTGGGTTTAGTTCCTTCAGCAATGAAACAGCACTCTCCATGGGCATCTTAGCTCACTTGCAGTAGGTACAGCTTAGAATGTTACCACCAGGAGCATCGTTATGTGATGACAAGAGATGAGTTAGTGTCAAGCTGTCTCAGATACTTTGCTAAAAGTACTGACCAAATCAACCCATTACACAGTTTAGGATATGACAGAGAATCAGAGGATCATAAAATTTTAGAGCTGGGAGGGACGTTGGTGATCAGCTGATGAAAAGATTGAGACCCAGAGAAATGCAGTTACTTAGTTAAGGTTGCACAGTTGATTAATGCCAGAGTGGTTTGTGGCAGTTCAGTTGATGGCATTTCTGTTTATTAGAGGTTTTTGAATTGTTTTCTTCTCCCTGAGGTTGTGTAGAAGGTAATCCCGATGGCTTCATTTTTCAGTTATGGCTTTGTCTAGTCTCTCAGAAACTGGAAAAAGAAAAAGGAATGAGATTGTGAGGAATAGAGAGGCCAGTTTGAACCTTAAAGCATGAGAAAGGGAGTCATATGTAATGAAGCTGGAAAGGTAGATTGGGGCCAGGTTATGAAGAATACTAAAAGTCAAGAAAAAGATTTTATAGGGAACTCCTGGAGTTTATAGTGCAGGGGAGTGTCACGGTCAGATTTGTATTTAACAAAAATCACTTTGGCAGCTCTATGGAAGGGAGACTGACAGGGGGAGTCCTTTGGGGCAAGGAGATCATCAGTTTGGAGGTTATTGAAATGAACATGTGAGAGAGATTGTGGCGGTCTACACAGCAGCATCTACCAACTGATTGGCTATATGGGTGAGAGAGTGAGGAGAGGAGGATGATGCTGAAGTTATAAAACCTAGGAGACCAGAAGAATGAATGGTGAACAGAAATGGGCAAGTTTGCAAGAAGGGAGAGTTTTTGGGAAAAGGCAATTCTGTTTTGGGCGTGTTGAATCTAAAACGTCTCCAGGACACGCAGTTTGCGTTGTCTAGGACAGAATGGTCATTAAGGACTAAAGTTCAGGAAAGACATTGGGGTTGGATATATAGATTTGGGAGTCATCTGCATAGAGATAGTTAAACCTATGGGAGTTGATGACGTTCCTGAGAGGGAGAATGTAGAAAGAAAAGAAAAGGTCCAGGACAGAGCCTTGGGGAACACCCCTAGTTAGAGGGCTTGCAGAACTAAGAAAGGAGGCAAACAGGTACTTTGTATAGATTTGTTTGAAGGTTGTCTCCCCCATTCGACGGTAAGCTCTTGAGGACAGGGAATGTCTTTTGCCTCTTTTTGAGCACAATGCCTGGCACCATAAGGCGCTTAACGAATGTATATTGATTGATGGATTGATAGGACAAGTAGAAAGAGAAGTAGAAGAGAATTCAGTTATCCTTTCCACATCATGCCTTTGCCCATCATGGTTTCGGTATATTACAGATCGGCTGAAGAATTAAGTGGGAATTTGGGGGAAGTTTTGCAGAATCCACAGACAACACTCAAAGGCCAGCAGATGACACAGAAAAAGTTTAGAAACTCAGAAATGCAAAAAATGTATGTATAGTATTTTATAATACCAATACATTTTATCTTTCAAAACTGTAAATAAAATAAATAATAGTAAACAAAAGATATAAAAGAAAAAGAAAAATCAGCCTTTTTCTTTGTTATGCAGGGAGGGCTAGAAAATTTTATCTGTATTTTCCAGAATGTGGGGGCATCATACTCCTAACCCCTTGCAATGTGGAAGGGATAACTGTGGTATTGTGAAAACCCAAAGAGAGAGCATCTAGGAGAGGAAGGCAGACATTCCCGTCACAGTTAGTATGCTGATCAAGAAAGATTGAGGACTGAGAAAAGGCCATCATTAAATCTCACAGTAAAATGATTGGTGTTCACTTCAGAGAGTAATAATGTTGGCTCCTGGGGGCCAGGAAATGTCTTTTGTATTTATATTTCTAGTACTTTGCACAGCTCTTGGTATATGGTGAGCGCTTAATAAATGCTTATTCATTCGTTCACAGAGAATCATATACCTAAGTACATAATTATGCGTAATATATATAACATAGTACAAATTCAGTTAAATACTAAGAGGACAAAAAGCAAAGACATCTCATCTAAAATTTAATGGGGAGAAAGTGAACTACCGAAAGGAGTTAGTAATTTCCATCACAAAGAGTCCTGGAGGTGGGGGAAAGGAGAGAAGAAGGGAGGAAAGCAGTAGAAGTTAGACTCCAAAATTCTTAGGTACCATAGAAATGAGATCTTGTAATAACCTGTTTTCCAAGCATTTTCTGGAAACCTTTCCTCAGCGCTGATCTTTCCTATATCCCAGTGAAAGGAGTAAAAGTTGCTAGTGCAAACTCTAGATGAGCATTTATTTATCCTTCTGAAGGACTTGGTGCACATTCAGTAGTGAGAATGAGCATGTAACAGAATTGGGCTTGGAACATGATGATGCTGAGGACTCCTCTTGTTAGAGGACAAGTGATGAACCTCAGAGGATGGAGAGAAGTGCTGCAGAAAATGAGCTTAGGAAAAGTGGAGGCCCAGCACCTCTCAGAGGCATCTACAGATACTGAGTCTTAACTGTGACCCATGTCTTCTCTTGGGTCAGCCTTTCCTTCAGCTCCCTATCTTTCTTTTTTAGTTTTCTCTGTCTTCATTGCCTGAAGGAATGACTCCAAGATCCATGAAGTGAGAAAAGTACCAGAATTGGAGACAATATGTTTATAAGATATATGCTGTGTGTTTGTTGTTAAGTCATTTCAGTCGTGCCCAGTTTTGCATGACCTTATTTGGGGTTTTCTTGGCAGGGATACTAGAATGGCTTGCCATTTCCTTCTCCAGCTCATTTTACAGATGAGGAAACTGAGACGAACAGGATTAAGTAACTTGCCCAGAGTCAAACAGCTAGTAAACAACTGAGGCTGGATTTGAACTCAGGTCTTCCCGACTCTAGCCCTGTGCTCTATCCAATGCAACACTTAGCTGCCCTATGCTATGTAGATGGATGTTAGTTTCAGAAGGAAGGCCCTGGTAGCCACAGGGACCAGGAAAGACCTTCTGCAGAAGGTAGAATATGAATCAGATCTTAAAGGAAACCAGGAAGTTATGATTTGGAGGTTAGGAGGGAGACTGTCCCAGGCATGAAAACCTTCAGTGCAAAGGCATGAAAACAGGAAGAGATGAAGTCCAGTGGAGCGCTAGACTGTGCTGGAGGGAAATAAGATATAAGAAAACTAGAAAAGAACTGAATTTTATGCCAAGCAAAGGATTTTTGATATTTGATCTTTCAAGTCATAGTTATCCAGTGGAGTTTATTGAGGGGCGGTGGTAACATAGACTTTTATTTTAGAAATATCTCTTTGGCAGCTGAGTGGAGGATAGATTGGAGTAGGGAGGGATTTGAAGCAGGTAGAATAATTGGAAAGGTATTGAAATGGGACCTAAACTAGGATGGCAGGTATGTGCATGGAGAGCAGGGGATATATAGGAGACACATTATAGGAGAAGAAATGACAGCATTTGGCAATGGACTCCACATGTGGGCAGAGGGCTGATGATGCTAAGGTTGAGAGTCTGGGTGCCTGAGAGGATGGTGATATACTCAACATAATAGTGAAGTGTGGGAAAGGGAAAGGAAAAGGAAAAAATAATTCTTATTCATGTTGAATTTGAGAAGTCTATAGCACATCCAATTTGAGATGTTTAAAGGGTAGTTCAAAAGAACTGTGGCTTAGGTGAGGAGTTAGGGGTTGAAGATTCCCTCTCTCCCTCTTTGCCTCTCTCCCCTCCACTCCCCCTTTCTCTTTTCTCTCTGTCTCTCTCACCAAATCCATGGGATTGGATGACATTGTCAAGACAGAGTAGAGAGCAAAAAGAGAAGAGGACCCAGTTCAGGGCTTTGGGGGATACCATCTGGTTAGTGGGCATGACCCAGATGAAGAACCAGCAAAGGGGACTGAGAAGCAGCAGGCAGACATAGAGGAGGAGGCCCAAGAGAACGTCATGAGGAATTTGTGAGGAATACCATTCCACAGAGATCTCTTCTATTTAATACCCTATGTTTCCTTGTTTCTCTTGATGAACTGAGGCGCAGAAAGGGGAAGTTACACAATCTGTTAGTGCCTGAGCCATATGAGGACCTGGGTCTCCTGCCTCCTGGCCCTGTGCTATAATCCTGTGTCTGTAAAGCCATTATTGCTGTTGCTCTCAGAAGGGAAGCAGCAGGAATTTTTGTGAGCTCAGCAAGTTGCTTTCCTTCTCTCTCTTTCTCCCTCCTCCCTTGGCTGGCAGAGTCTGGTTGGCTTTCCATTCAGGCTGGGAGCCTCTCATTACCTCTTTTCTAAATGTAAAGCACTCTGACACATTCCTGCACACCGGATTCAGTTGTTTGGCTTTAGAGATTGCTCTATGATGGGTGAAATTGGTTTGAAATAAATGTCTAAACTGTTTCTCCCCTCCTCCCAGCGATCTTATCCTTCCCTCAGCTTTTGTAGAATGATCCAGAGTGCAGGTTAAATATGTAAGTATAGATATATTCTTTATAGGCAAAGATGCTGCCTTGGGCAGGTGGGTGCCAGCAATGTGGGGAAAGAACGTATAAGTCTCTAGCCCTTCTCCCAAGACCTGAAGGGCTTCATCATCCTTCCCGTCCCAGTGGAAAGCCCCTTGAGCAGAGGAGGTGCCTGGCTTGCAAAGTCAGCCCTCTCACTCCCCTCCCCTCCCACTCTCATCTCCCAAAGGCTGAAGAGGTTCCAGGGGGATTCCCTGAAAATCATCTTGTTTGAGTGAATCTCAGGGGCTGATTCAACCCTAGATGTTTACTGAGTATTTCTTCAAGTCTTCATCAAGTACTGCTTTTATATAGAACACTCGTTCAGTAATGATGATGATGATGATGATAGCTAATTATATAGCACTTACTACATGTCAGGCATTATGCTAAGCACTTTAAATTATTTTCTCATTTGATTCTCATAACAACCCTGAGAGGTAGGGACTGTTATGATCACTATTTTACAGACAGGGAAACTGAGACAAACAATGGTTAAGTGATTTGCCCAGGGTCACACAGCTTTTAGGTATATGAGGATAGATTT
The DNA here is from genome assembly GCA_028658325.1 of Potorous gilbertii. NCBI lineage: Eukaryota > Metazoa > Chordata > Mammalia > Diprotodontia > Potoroidae > Potorous > Potorous gilbertii. Next base: position 580,230,165 of record CM053769.1, on the reverse strand, counting down.
GAACTCAGGTCTTCCTGACTCCAGGTTGGGTGCTCTATCCAGTGTCCCACCTAGCTCCCCATTAGACCACTTAAATCTAGGCTTCCTACTTATCTTTCCAGCCTTATTTCGTATGAGTCCCTTCACACTAATCATACTGGCTCACTTGATGCTTCCCAGACAATTGGTCTCCTGTCCCTCCTCCAAACCTGGAATGCGCTCCCTTCATAGGAGGCTCATCTCCATAGACTAAGGGTACATCTTGAACATTAACTGTCTTCCCCTCGCTGACCTGCTAGATCCAGAGGTCTAGGGATGCCTGAGCCAGCATTGTTCTGTGGAGGCTTCAGGAAAAGCTACTCTAACATGTTAAGCTTTTTAATTTAGCACGTGCTGCTCGGATGTGCTGCTCGGATGTGCCCCCGGACAAAACAGAATTGATTCATAATTCTCTTAATGGAAGCAAAGGCTTTGGTTTCTCTTGAAATAGATTGTTACCCCTGCCACCTTCCCCGAGCCCACAGCTTGGTTTGTTTGTCTCCATCCTAATCTAAAAATATGATGTTTTATTTCAATCTTCTAGCCTAATCTACTAAATGCCAGACATTTCTTTTTTAGACCTCTAATTTATAGCATGTTTGTTCAGTTTGGCTTTATTAATTAATTTTCTTCCCAGGACTCAATGACAGAGTCTTTGTGTAATGTTCTCTTACTGTAAGCCAGGTGCTTTTATCCTTAATGAACAATTTCCTGGAAAATACTGAAATAAACAATGATTAAATCAGGTCAGAAGCACAACCGATATGGGAGCTGCATTTGGTCCTGCAGATTTAGCCCCTGTGAGGTCAGGGCCAGGTGTTTATCTCCCTTTGTGGCTGCTTTTTCAAAGAAGCCTTCCTTTGCAGTGGGGGACAGATAAGAACCCTAGAAAGGGTACTTTTCCCTCCTTGTAGAAATTAGTCCTGCCAAAACTTGATCCCAGCTCCAGGGAAAGTTGCTGGGAATAGTCTTACTCAGAAGTTGTGGCAAACTGGCCTTTGGTTCCAGGCTCTTCCCTCAGTCTAACTGCAGGGAGGCAGAGGTTTTTAAGGAAGAAAGGAGGTGAAGTTCACCTTTGACCTTCTTCTTCTTTGCTCTTTCACCTCCTCTTTGGGCCATTTCCCTTTGCTTCAGACACCTAGTGTCATCCCTCCAGAGTGTTTGCAATGTAAAAGGCAAAGCTTAACCACCAAAAACAAATTTATAAGAGTGAAATGATCTTTTCCCTCACTCCTCATTGGTTCTTATCTCAAATCACAAACTTTGTGATATATTGGGGAAAAATAACTGGCTTTGATGTCAGAGGACTTGGATTCAGATTCCACTTCTGATACTACCTTGGTGACCTTGGGCAAGTCACTTAACCTCCTTGGGCCTCAGTTTTCTCATCTGTAAAATTTCAGGGTTGGACAAGATGGTCTCTGGCATCTCATCCAACTCTAGATCTAAGATCTTATCATCCTAATTGTCTTGGATCATTGTATGACAATAGTTATTCACTGTTGATCTTCCTTCTGATATTACATTTACTGTGTACAACATTCTCCTTGTTCTGCTCCTTCACTCTGCGTCAGTTCATATAATTTTCTCCAGGCTTTTCTGGAACCATTCCATTTGTCATTTCATACAGCACAATCATTTTCCTTCATGGTCAAGTACCACAACTGGTTCAGCTGTTCCCTAATGGATGGAGATCCTCTTGATATTTAATTCTTTATCACCATGAAAAGAATTGCTCTAAATATTTTTATTCAGATAAATCCTCTGCCCTTTTCTTCAGTCTCTTTGGGTTACAGTGGTATTGTTGGACTAAAGGGTCCAGCTTTGTAGCCCTTTGGGCATAATTCTAAATTGTTCTCTAGAATGGTTGGTATTCTACTGAAGAATGGTGGTTCACAAGCCCACCAGCAGTGCTTGGTGTCCTGATTTTTCCACATCATCTCCAGCATTTGTCGTTTTCCCTTTCTGCCATCTTGGTCATCTGAAGGATATGAGGTGGTGCCTGTTGTAGTTTGGAGGGTGAGGAATGAGGCAGTTGTGTGAACAAGTATATTTGTGCATAATTTCTTCTGTGTATCTGAGTCACCTCCAAAAACTCTCTATGTTATTTAGCAATAAGATCACCCTGAATTCTAGGGATCATACTGTAAGCCATTTGTATGTCTGGAGTTAATGTACAAACTGACCCTGGAGGCATGGGACTTAGGCTCTGTGAGGCTGCAGCATCCAAGGAAAGTAGGGAGCTTGAAAACACTTGGATAGTTAGATGGTGCAGTGGATAAAAACACTGGGCTTGGAGTTAGGAAGACCAGAGTTCAAATCCAGCCACACTGACTAGTTGTGTGATCCTGTCATGTAACCTTGTTTGCCTTAGTTCCTTATCTGTGAAAAATGAACTGAAGAAGGAAAGGGCAGACCTCTCCAGTACCTGCCAGGAAATTCTAAATGGGGTCACAAAGAGTTGGACACAACTGAAACAACTCAACAGTGACAAAAGATCCTAAGCTGTGTATTCTGCCTTACCTGGAAAGTTCACCTTTTAAGTATGTTCTTGGAAAGTTACTCTCAGATCTGCTCCACCTGTGTTGACTAGTAATATTAATTAAGGATTCAGAGGAAGCTCAGCACTGGTTTGGGCACTTCTGAAATGAGACAGGAGCAGACAATGAACACAAAACGCAGAGTCCCTGCCTCAAACAATTGGAAAGGGACATTATGTTATTACAGTATATGAGTGTGTGTGCTGAAAAGATGTTGGGAAAGGGCAAAGGGAATGGAAATAAGAGTGACAATTCCTGCACCAAGACCTTTACAGTCTAGTTGGAGAGGACGCGTCTTGACTGGGAAAAGATTTGACCCAGTCATAGCTCTGTGTGACATCAATGTCAGTGAACCTCAGAGTTGGAAGAGATGTCAGAGTCCGTGTATTCTACTCAGTACCTAATTAAGATTTCGTTCTATAACTTCTCCTGTAGGTCATCATCTAAAGTTTACTTTAAGCCAGTGAAGTTTACATTGAAGATTCACTCTTGACCATTCATTCTTTTATGTTGAGCATAGCCATCTCTGGGCATTTTCTTTTAGTTCTAATAAGGAGGCAGGCAATCTGTTTCATTTTTGGGTGGCTCTAACAGGAGGGTTTTTTGCCCTTTACATGAAGCCTAAATCTATCTACTTTCAACTTCCACTCATTTCCTCTACTCCTGACTTCTGAAGTGAAGAAGGAAAAATCAGATCTTTTCAAAACATATCTTGAAATACTTGAAGACTACTATCATTCCTCTCTACCTGCCACATGTCAATCTTCTCCAAATTAAACACCCCCATTTCTTTCTTTCTTTTTTTTTATCAGTTAAGCTTCTCCTTTATTTCACCCATTAAACCTCAATTTGTGTGGACAAGGTCAATCCCCCTGGTATCCTCCGATTCCTTCTGGGTAGAAGAAGGAAGATGTGCAGGATCGTGTGCAGCCCTCTCACGCTTCTTCCTCTTCCTCCTCCTCCTCCTCGTCTTCATTGTCATCGTCCTCGTCGGAGCTGAAGGTGCCATCAGGCAGGCTGTAGACCCGGATCACCTGTTTGTTGGGGTCCTTGAGGATCAGGTACTTGCCCTCCTCCAGCTTCATGCAGATGTCGATCACGCAGCGCAGGATGCCCCAGGCGTTCTCCACACTCAGGTTGATCTGGCTGGCAAACTCATTGGGCTTGAACTGCTGGGTGCCCAGGATGACGTGACGAGCCGAATCTTTGACATGGTAGTGGGACACGTACCCGAGCTTGAGGTACTCGGACCCTGCCAGCAGGGCACAGCAGGTCCAGCGCGCCAACTTGTAACTGTTGTTCTTCAGCTCTGTGGCGATGACCGCCCCCCGCTGAGAGTCCAGCTTCTGTCGCCAGTCTACGCCATTGCAGTGCCTGGAATCCCACTCATTGAGGGTCTTGATGTTGATGAAGGACACCTCTCCATTGGCACCTGTCATCACACCATCATGCTCACAGCGGACAATGAGGTCAATGTCATCACCGAGCTTCCACCTGCGGTACCGGTATGCCACCGACGCAATCTCATTCTTGTCCATGTCATCCTCCACAAAGGGATTTGGGTTGGGAAACTTATATCTTTCCTTTCCCATTCTCAGGCACTGCTGGGAGAAATTGTGATTGATGTAGGTTGCCTCCATGGCAAGGTTCCGGGGTGAGTTGAAGGAGTTGCCTTCATCCTGAGGGGGCTCATTGGCAGTTTCGCTCACAGTCAGGAGGTCAAAGTCCGAGTTGTCCCTTTTGTCAAAGAAGAGCTTGGACCCAACTCTCTGGACGACAATATCCCAGGAATAGACAGAGCGTGTGCAACTCATCAGCGTGGCCAGGATGGCATCCGTGGCGAACACGTTGCCCTGAGTCTTTGCCAGCTTACGGATGACGGGGTCATCTGTTGTGGTGACGGTGTGGAAAATGCGCTTGATGCTACGCAGAGGCTTCTCATTCCTTGTGGTGATCCGGTCAAAGGCCTTGTCGTAATATTCCAGGGCCCCACAGCACTCGATGTCCTGTGGCTCTGACACCTCCAAGTAACGCATCTTCATTAACTGAGGAAAATCCATTTCTTCTTTCACCTCCCAGTCACTCCTCACCTCGACGGAAGAATCCCGTGGCTTCTGGGATTTTTGGTCCCATTTCTGCCTTACTCCAAACTGCTTCTGAAACTTTTTTTTGCAGACGTATGCGGTCTCTCTCTTTCTGTTTGGCGCTCTTGGGCAAGGTCTGCAGGCTGAACTGCAACATGTTCCGATGGTCCTTGTCCCTCCGAAGATTCCGCTGGGCAAACCTCATCCTATTCCTTTGGTAAGCTGTCTTCTGGGTCCGGGCTGTGTCTACGAGTTGGAAGCTGGTCTCATCCTTCTCATGGAAATAAGCGTATTGACTTCCACCCCCAAACTGGGAGGAATACTTATTCGTGTACCTCTTATCCTGGTAGGTGGCCCCTGTCCAGTCTGCAACCTTTCCCGGCCGATCTCCTTTACTGAAGGGCTGATAGGGCATGTCCCGAAATTGTTCGGGGACTGCACAGGGACCCCAGCCCGAGGGGTTGTCCTGGATCACAGGAGTCATGAATTTTGCCATCTTCTAAAACCTGCTCAGGCCGCGGCCTGTCCCGATGGAGACGGATGGTTCCAGGCGCAATAAAGGCGCCACCAGCCACTCTCCAGGGGCCGACCAACACCCCCATTTCTTTCAGCGAATTCTCATATGTTATAGTCTTGTCCCTCTCCATCCACTCACCACCACCTTAATTGCTGTCATCTAGAACCCTTCTTTTTTGTCAGTGTTCTTCCTAAAATGTTGTATTCAGAAATCTTGCAGTTGTGGTATGACCAGATAAGAGCATAGTGGGACCAGATTCCCAGAATTCTAGCGATTGAGCTTCTTTTAATGTGGCCAGAGATGGTATTAACTATTTTGGTGGTTTATCTTCATCCTATTAAAATGCCAGATTTTTCTCAGGCTGACTTGTCCACCTCCATCTTATAAAGTTAGTTAGTTTTTTAAATCAGTGGTAGGACGTAGCCTTTTCTCCCACGTAAATTTCACGTTGCTCTGTTTGATCCATTGTTCTAGCTTAATGAGTTCTTTTTGGATCATAACTCTTATCCAGTAGATTGCTCACTTTATATTCTGTGCACACTTAATAAGTATGAGCCATGCCTTCCTTCATTTAAAGCACTTATCAAAATATTGATGATCATAGGGCTAAGTGCAGATCCCTCAGGCGTTCTACATAGAGACTATTTTTGTTAAGGTACTATTAAACCCTTTAATGGCTACTCTTGGGGTCCACTCATTCAACCAGTTCTGAATCTACCTTACTGCTCTCATCTAGCTTCTCTCCATCTTGCCAATAATGTTAGCCTGAAGGGTTTTGTAAAAGGCTTAGTCAAAATCTAGAGACAAACTCTTCCTACAGCAATCCCTCAGTTTACCAGTTCAGTATATCATGATGTATTTTTTTTTCAGTTCAATAAACATTTACTCATTTATTTGTTTTAACGTTCATTTTAAAATTTTGAGTTCTAAATTCTCTCTCCCGGATAGCTTCTTCCCCACCCATTGAGAAGAAAAGGAATGTAATACCTGATATATGTGTAAAGTCATGCAAAATTTCCATATTAGTCATGTTGCAAAAAAAAGCACTCGAAAATAAAGTGGAAAAGAATGTTTCAAATCACACACAGAGTTCATCATTTCTAAATGAAGAATTCTTAAAAAAGAGATGAGTTCTCATTTAGACCATGGTTTCCCTTTCTAGATGTTCACAAGCTCTTGCTTTAGTCATAGACTCTAGAATTTCCCCCAGGGATCAGTAAAAGTCATTGGCTGTTGGTTTGTAGATGCCCCTTTCTTCCTTTTCTGACAAGGGGGAGGCATTTATGTTTCTTCAGTCTTCTCATATTCCCAGTCTTTCAAGGATCACTCATATGGGCTTCCTTCAGATAGAATCCTTCCTTGCAACAAGTAAGTCTAGTCAAACAAAACAAATCCAACATTGCTATATGTCTTCTCTTACTTTTGTTGTATCTTTTGTGTCTACTAACCATTTTATCCTGTCTCTCCAGAGAAAGAGAAAATAGAAGCAGAATGAGAATTGAGTAGTTTTGCCCTCTTCCTGACATCCCTTATCATCATGTCACTCTATAGACCTCTTCCTCTTTTGTCTTTCTCTTTTCCCCAACAGAGCTAAAAATGACTTTTATAGTTATTAGTGTTTATCACTAGTCTCCACTCATTCTGAGTTTCAGTAATGAAAAGGCTCTTCTTACAGGCCTGGACCATGCCTTTGTGTCTGTTATCTGCCCTGACTTTCATCTTTTCTAATTGTATTTTAATATTTCCCCTTTTTCTTTCTTATTGGAAAGGATTTTGTCCAGCCATTTGTTAGAGCTCCTTGAGCTGACTTCTGTAAATTTTAGGCCGTAGGACTTTCCCCTTCCCCTAAACCTCTGCTTTCTCATTGTTCTCTGAGTTGGTGTGATCACTTCCTCAGCAGCCTCCTTAGTGGTCAAGAATCAGGTCCAATATAGCAAGTTACTTCCCTTCTTCTACCCTTCAAAGGATGAAAATATCATTAATTATCACAAATGACCATGAAGAGAGGCTAGCTAAGGACAAAGATGTCCGTTTTCCTCTTTGGCCCTATGGAGCATTTCTCTCAAGTTCCTACCCACTCTAGTCAAGTCAGGAGTCGTACAAGATGAATAATATCCCGCGCTGATTTCACATGAATTCCCTGCAGGTCTCTGAGTTTGGAACAACTTCCAGCCAAAGGAAACAGGCATACCTGGGAGACCAGAGTAATGTGTCCTGGACCAGCCTCACCAAGGATAGAAGACAGAGTACATCATTAGAAAAGGACTTCAGTTATTTTTTTCACAGTACTTAATTCATTTTTTTTGTATTATGTAGAACTGACAAATGTTTCATTACCCATCCATGTATGTATGTTATACATCATTGTCTTTCAGGTAACATAATATCTTTAATTTAAGTATCAACATGATTTATAATAGTAATTGTTTTCTTTGTGGTTTCTTGAAGGACAACACATAAAGTTCTGAGAATTAGCATGCAGTGTTAGGCAGGCCATCTCTGGTCTAGGGGCTCAAGCCCCTGTCCCTGCTTTGAAAAGGAAAATAATCTAAGTTTTTCTCTTGGCTTACCTCTGGCCATCTACCTCATACATGGCCCACTGGAGGAGACAGGCTCTGAAAGCAAGCTGGGAAAAACACTGTGTGTTCAGGGCATGGGGTTTATTTTCCTTGTGTATTTGTATATTCCCATCTTATAAGATGATTAGAGGAAGCCTTCATATGTAAAGAGGCACCCACCTTATTAAACTGATCAGTTATCTGTAGCCTAGGGAAAGGAAACTCCTCTCAACATGGGGGAGCGGGGAATGGTCCATTGGAAGAATGCTGGTTTTGGAATCTGAGAAGCTGGATTTGACTCCCAGAGCTGTCACTTCTTTCCTGGGGGACCTTGGTCAATTCAGTTAACTTTTCTTGGCCTTAATTTCCTCTATAAAATCCAAGGGTTAAGCTAGAATTCAGTGGTATCAAACTGAAATAGAAATGAATCCTTGAGACTGTATGTTGTTAGAAAACCACCAATTAATATTATTGGTATTGTAATTTTGTTTATTTTGCTAAGCATTTCCCCATTACATTTTAACCTGGTGGCCCAGTATTGCCACAGCCCATCAGCGATTCTCTGAGTGTTTGGAAGCCATAATGTCTAGAATTCTGTGGTTTAAGGTACAGAGGCTACACTGATGCCAGCCCAAGGCAGACCAAGCCAGCCTGTGAAGGAACATTTAAAGGAATGTCAAGGGAATTTCAGCAGGAAGAGTGAGGGAGAGATAGAAAATGGAAAGGAGGAGAGAGTAAGATGGTGTTTGAGGGGTGGGGCTGAAAGGAGGGAAGCGAAAATAAAGGGGACAAGAGGAGGAAAGAAGAGAATGAGGAAAGGAAAGATGCCAGTGCCTTCCATTCTCAGATTGCCTTCCATCTAGTCTGTGTGTATCTTGTAGATATCTCGTTAGTTCAGTGTCATCTTCCTCATTAGAGTGTGCATTCCCTGAGCACAGCGTCACTCTTTATCTTTCTTTGTCTCCCCAGCACTTTGCATCATGCCTGGCACAGAATAAAACCTGTGACAAAATACTGACAGAATATTAGAGCTGGAAGAAACCTAGAAATATATCAAGGGCAATCATTTTACAGATTAAAAAAAAAGGCTGAATACAAAAAGTTAAGCTTCTTGTTCAAGGTCATAGAACTCACTGGTAGCCTAAAAGAAATATGAGGAGGGAAAGGGGAGGAGAGGGAAAGGGATAAATGAAGCAGTCACCTGAGGTCAGTCATTCTCCTTGAAGAAGCTGAAAACTTAATGGAGTGGGTAGAAAGGTAGGTAGGGTGCAGTGGATAGAGTGCTACGTAGCCTGGAATCAGGAAAACCTGAATTCAAATCTGACCTCCGACACTTACTGACTTTTACTTACTCAGACATTTATTGACTGTGTGATCCTGGGCAAGTCAACCCTGTTGACCTTAGTTTCCTCATCTGTAAAATGAGCTGGGGAAGTGGCAAAACCCCTTCAGGATCTTTCCAAGAAAACCCCCCAAAAGTGTTATGAAGAATCGGATATGATAGCAACTCCTGAACAACAACACAGAGAAGGAACACCTGGGAGTGATTCAACATTCTGGGGAGGGAGAATAAGAAAGGAGAAAGCCCCAGATTGCTGTAGAGCTCAGGAACCAGAGCAGACTGAAAGGACAGCTGCTGGACAGCCAGCTCTGAAAATGATCTGAGAAGGAAGCTTCTGGGATTGTCCAGTGTGGGAGAAGTGTTTGTATATGGGAACAGGAGGGAATTAGACATATCCGTGCCTAAAGGGGGCTCTGATTTCCTGCTCTGCCGCTTAGAGCCAAGCTCTCTCTCTGCTTGCCTGAGGCACCCTAGCTCAAGGGGAAAGATTTCTCAGCCTTGAAGAAAATCCTTTTCCCAGGTTGTACTCACCTCCCTCTAGTCCAGCTGAAAAGGACACCAGAAATAAGCATGTTTCCAAATGTCCTCTCACCTTCTGTCACTGAACTCTTTAACTTAAATAGAGGTGAGATTTTGGCGTCTCTAATACCTCTGGCTGTGGATCGACTAGTTCTTAGTTGGTGACAGTTTAATGAAAGTGCTATTTGAGTCTAATAGGGATATATGTTTTGAATGACTCAGCATATATAGTCTATATCAAAGTGCTTGCTTCCTCGAGGGAGAGAGGGAATTTGGATTTCAAAAATATAAAAAGTGAATGTTAAAAATGGTTCTTATATGTAATTGAGAAAACAATTAAAATATTCTAAAAATAAAAAAGTGCTATTTGAGTGAGGAAATAGTTTGATACAATGTGTGCACACATGTATGCATATACACATACATGTATGCATATATGCCTAACTGTTAATTAATTATTCAATATTTGGATTTTTTTCTAGGCTATATCTTTTTTCCCCTCTATTCTACTGGCTGCTTTTGACTTCTTTTCGTTAATGGTACCTCACTCCTGTTGAGCAGAGAAACTTAAACCCTTACAGGAGGCTGATTTGGGGGGTGGGGATGAGGAGGGATGGCTTTGGAAGATGATTGAAGGCCCTAACCAGGGAGCCCCTTGAACTGAGAACAGTACTTTTAAATGAGAAAGGTTATTGGCCTCAGTGCCAGCTTCAAAAAGGACCTATAGAATGATGAAGGATGAAGAGGATATTTAGCTGGGTGAGGCAGTATGATGTAGGGGACTGAAAAAGTGTTTGAAGAAAAATTTGATAAATTTATTTCATTATAATTGGTTTCCTTTGTAATCCCACTTATTTTATGTTTTTATTTTTAGAAATATTTAAAATAAGTTTTATAAGTATTACATTTTATAAATGTGATTTTAAAATATTTTAGAAATATATTTTTATTTATATGTTTTACATTTTATAACAATATTTGAAGGAGTGTGTTGGCATCAGCAGATTGCTAAAGTGGTCCATAACACAAAAAAGTTTAAGAATCTCAGGCATAGAATGTAGAGCATTCGCCTTTGAGTCAAGAGTAACTGAGTTTGAATCTCGTCTCTGGCACTTAACTAGCTATGTGACCCTGGCAAGTCTTCTTTGGGTCTCAGGTTTATCATCTGTAAGGAAGAAAGGAAACAAGCATTTATTTATTTACTTATTTATTTGCCTATTTATTTATTTGTTTTCCTCCAGATTTATTAATTTATTTGTTTTCAGTTTTCAACAATCACTACCATAAATTCTAAATTTTCTACCCTTCTCTCCTGGTATGCAATCTTATATGGGCTCTATACATACATTCCTATGAAACACATTTTCACATTAACCATGGTGTTGCATAGAAGAATTAAAGTGAATGGGAGAGACCATGAAAAAAAAACCAGAACATAACAAAAGAGTAAGTAGTCTGTTTCATTTTGTGTTCTGATTCCATAGTTCTTTTTCTGGATGTGAAAGGCATTTTCCATCATGAGTCCTTTGGAATCATTTTTGGTCCTTGCATTGCCTAGAAGGGTTAAGTCTATCCAAATCATTTATCTCACACTGTGGCTATTACTCTGTACAGTGATTTCCTGGTTCTGCTCACTTCAGTAAGCATCAGTTCATATACGTCTTTCCAAGTTTTTTTGAAGTCTACTGAAAGAATCATTTATTAAGAGTTTTCCATGTGCTAGCTTATTGTTCAGTCATTTCAGTCATGTTTGATTCTTTGTTGACCCCATTTGCGGTTTTCTTGGCAAAGATAATGGAGTGGTTTGTCATTTATCTAGTTCATATTACAGATGAGAAAACTGAGGCAAATAGGTTAAATTTTAAGACTTGGCTATGGTCACACAGCTGGTAAGTGTCTAAGGCCAGATGTGAACTCAGGTCTTCTTGACCGCAGGACTGGCACTCTATCCACTGTACCACCTAGCTACCCCTTGCCAGGAGCTGTGCTACAAGTATAAGCAAAAAGAAAGTCCCTGTTCTCAAGGAGCTTTATATTCTAATAAGTGAAGACAACGCACAGAAAAGTTAAAAAGAATGGGGGTGGTGGCAAGTGGTGGAAGAAGGCACCAGGCTGGAGGGTATGGTTTGGAAGTCCCGAAGAAATCAGGAATGGGGCCAGGAGGAGAATGAAGACAGGCCAACTTCAACCTTCCACAGAATGGTGGCCCTAGTTGAAACTAACCAAATGAGAGAAGGACGAGTGGGTCTTGCAGAGGTCTATTCCTTGCTTAATGGGCCATGGGGGTGGCAGACTGCTTGAGGTTGAGGAAGCTGTAAAAATGAGGGGATTTGATTCCAAAACTTCTAAGGTCACCTCTAGCTCTAAATCCTTTTGATACTATGACCTCTGAGCCAGATTAGTTAGATCAACCCTGGCTGATGGAGTGAAGCATCCTAACCAGATAATTCTCACATTTGAAACAGAGAACAAAAATGAAAATGCTTGGCTAGGCAGAGGCTTTGGGATTCTTTTGGATTGACTTATTTATAACTTGTTCCCTTCTGCATCTCAGATCTAAGCCTTTGACTGGTTGCATCTTGGGTAAATCTGACTTTTATATGGGCAGAAAGCTGGGTGAGCCTTTGGCACCTGCTGACCTCATATAGCCCATCTCAGAAGGCCTGGAAGATCTGGGTGGCATGTAGGTAGATCTCACTTTCCAGGGGGAGAGACTCAAACGTGAAGGCTGCTTCTCTTTGCCTACTGGAAATCACTGATATATTATTGCCAGGCTGCTCTTGTGCTGTAGTCCTACACAAAAGGCTGCTTGATTTAGGGTCCCTGATCTTCCTGCTCTGCTTCCTTCTCTCCACTGATGAATCAATAGAATGTTAGAGTTGAAAAAGACCTTTGACATCATTTAGTTAACTCTCCATTTTACAGATGAGGACATTTTCAAGCATTTTTCTTTCCAGGGACTCGTACCTGTACTGATTCTCAAAGCTTGTATTTCTATTCTCCACCCTAACTGTTTACTCTCCTTCCTCTCTCCTTCAGCCCTACAATCCCCTAATGTTAAATTTTCCACTACATTTTTTTAAAATTGCAGGCTTGCCATGTAATCACGCAGGTTGGAAAGTGCTAGTTTCAACTTGGCGAGAATTTCCTATCGCCAGAGATGAGTTACTCAGATTGTTTAGTTCATTTCAGCTGATATTTATTAACCATCTCTTCTGTTCAGAGTACAGTGCCAGCCACTGGGGAATATATAAACACAACTAAGACACAATCCTTGCTGCCATAATATTTAGAATAGGCTGCTAGGCGGCATTGTGGATAGAGGGTTGGGTTTGGCGTCAGGAAGACCAAAGGTCAAAACTGACCTCAGACGCTATCTTTGTAACCCTGGAGAATCATTTAATCACTTAACACTTGTTTGCTTCAGTTTCCTTTTCTATAAAATAGGGATAATAACATTAAAATTTTAAAAAAATTTATTTTTAATAGTATTTTTATTTTTTTCCTAGTTACATGTCCAGAAAATTTTTAGCATTCATTTTTACAAGATTTTGAGTTCCAAATTTTTCTCCCTTCTTTCTTTCCTTCTTCTGAAAAAGGTAGGCAGTTTGAAAAAGTTTATGCCTGTGCTATTATGTAAAAAATATTTCCATATTAGTCACAGTTGTGAAAGAAGAAATACATTAAAAGGAATAAAATGAAAGAATAAAGTAAGTGAAAAAAAAAGTGTGCTTCAATCTTCATTCAGAGGCCATCAGTTCTTTATCGGGATATGAATAGCATTTTCCTTCTTAAGCCCTTTGTACTTGTCTTGGAATGTTGTGTTGCTGGGAAGAGCTGTGTCATTCATAGTTGATCCTCACACAGTATTGCTGATACTGTATACAATGTTTTCCTGGTTTTGCTCATTTCACTTTGTGTCAGTTTGTCTTTCCAGGATTTTCTGAAATCTGCCTGTTCTTACTGAACAATAATAGTCCAAAACATTGGGATAATATTAGCTCCTACCTCCCAGTGTAATTGTAAGAATCAATGAGAAAATAATTGTAAACTGCTTAGCATAGTGGTTGGTACATAGTGGTATATAAATTTTAACTGTCACTCTTAATGATTCTCTGTTGTTAAGCATTAGTATTTTCCCTATGTGCATCAAGAAAGTGCAGAGGCAACAGAAAGCAAGCTGGAGTAAGAAACTAGAAGAAAGGACTTATGCTTTTCTCCCCTGAAGAACTGAGTCGTTCCAAATAAATGCAGTTTTTTTAAAATGGAAAATGAACATTGATGCTTTTATATACTGACACCTCTGTTCTTGAAAATCTTCTTAAAATTCATTATTCAACTTTCCTGTCTTAGTAAGTTGAGCATAGTGACTATGTTGGCATCTTTCTGAGATTCCTGGGAATTTTGCTAGGACTCAGGGTTATCATTCTGAACACTAGGCGACAGGAACTATTTTACTTCAGTAGTTGAGTCCCTATTGCCTAACACAGGGTAGATACTTCAAAAATGTGCGTTGATTGGTCTATCAGTTCTCATTATCCAGGACTGGATATGTAATTGTCAGAGATAGAGTATACTCTCCCCAGAGATGGCAAGTACATCTCTGGGGCTCTGGTCTCATCAATATGGGTACTGTCTTCATTAGTTCAGTTTGCCTTCCCTCTTGTGCATTTAGTGTCTGTAGATTCTCCACAATAGATGCATCCATATTGGATTCTTTCCTCTGTTTCATGGGTACCAGTGTAGGACCTGGCTCATCTTTATGTACTTTCATTCCCTATACCACATGATGAACTCACTTATTTTCTCTCATATTTTTTACTTGATGGTATCCTTTTGACTGTTTCTTTTACATGGAGCATCATAGGAAATCTGCTGAAGCATGTCTACACCTGCTCTGCATCTCTCCTTTAACCTCTTGCCCACTGTCAACTTGATTCCTTAGATGTCATATTATCCCAAGATTCATAACCATGCAGCATTTTAAATGAAACATTTATTTATTGATTGATTGATTTATTTTGAAGGTAAACACAATTTTTTATAAATCAGATCCTGCCTTGTGCTTCTCTACCAAATGTTTAGCATTCGTTACATTTTCTTTCTTTTTTGTATTTCAGTTATTTCTTAATATAAATGTAAAAATTCATTTTCACAAAATTTTGAGTTCCAAAATTTTCTCCCCATTTGTCCCCTACCCCTACCCCAGTACACTGAGCTTTCTAATTTCCCCTATCACCAATCTGCCCTCTCTTCTATCATCCCTCCCTTCTCTTGTTCCCATCTTCTCTTTTGTCCTGTAGGGCCAGATAACTTTCTATTCCCCATTACCTGTATTTCTTATT
>CM053769.1:580088073-580214742 GCA_028658325.1 Potorous gilbertii | reverse complement strand
TTCTATGGTCTTAGTTTTTTCCCTTTTCTGGGCATTTTCCCAGCCAGTTACTTGACTTCTGAGAGTCCTCTCCACCCCAGCCTAGGTCCACCCAGCTAGTGCTTGGGCTCTGAGATTCAAATGCTGCTCCCCAGCCTCAGGGCCTTTGGTGGCTGGCTGGCTGCTATTCAAGATAAGATTGAATCAGATTCTCAGGTGGGGGCAAGGCTGCCTCCCAGGCTCAGTTCCCTCAGGGGGTTTATGCAGAGACCTTTCATAATGGAGCTCCTGCTGAGCTCCTGCCTGCTCTGGGAGCCTCTGGCTGCCCGCTGCCTCTGCTGCTGCCTCCTGAGGGGGCCTGAGGTATGGAGACACCCTGCTCCCCTCTCAGCGCGTCCAGACGTCTCTCTCACTGACCTGTGCGTCTGTGGGTGGAGGGACCTTTGTGGCCGCTGGACATTCCGTCCCTGAAGCCTGCTTAGATCTGCTTGTTCCTCTCTGTGCCACGCAGCCAGGGCAGGGCGGGGCTCTGCTCCCATCCGGTGTGCCACGGCCCTTTGGGATTGGTTTTTCAGGGCTCTCTGGAATGGAAATCTCCTTCACTATGTTGCTGTGTGGCTTCCACTTCCAGATTTTGTTGGGAGTTCTTTTTAGAGGAAATCCATGGGCTGTGGGTTCGGAGCTAGCATATGTGAGTCTTTCCACTCCGCCATCTTGGCTCCACTCCCTGAAACATTTATTTATAATATATAGATAGGGCTTTGCTCTGCTTGGAATTATGGAAAGTGCAACAATTCCCCAAGCACAATCCAATGTGCAGTCTTCTATTCCATTCTGGGCCAATTTATTACATGTCCATTTGCAACACCGATTTGCTAATTCAGTGGTCTGACCTTGTCAGAATCTGAATAGTAAATATTTTTCATCCATTCAATTTTTCTTGTTTGGATTATTTGAATCATCTTTTTTTTTATAATTAATTAATTTGTAGTTTTCAACATTCACTTCCATAAGATTTTTAGTTTTAAATTTTCTCCCCTTTTCTCTTTTACCCCTTCCCCAAGATGACATACAATCTGATATAGATTCTACATATACATTCATATTAAACATATTTTCACATTAGTCATGATGAAAAGAAGAATTAGAACCAATGGGAAGAAACACAAGAAAGAAGAAACAAAACCAAACCACAAAAGAAAAAGAGAGCAAATAGTCTGTTTCCCCCTGCATCCAGACTCCAAAGTTCTCTCTCTAGATGTGGACGGCATTTTCCATCACGAGTCTGTTGGACTTGCACTGCTGAGAAGGACCAAGTCTATCAAAGTCAGTCATCATACAATGTTGCTGTTACTGTGTACAATCTTCTGGTCTTGCTCATTTCACTCAGCATGAGTTCATATAAGTCTTTCCAGGTTTTCCTGAAGTCTACCTGCTCTTTTCTTATAGCACATTTCTTATAGCACAATAGTATTATTGCATTACATTCGTATACACAACTTGTTCAACCATTACCCAGTTGATGGACATTCCCTCAATTTCCAATTCTTTGCCACCATGAAAAGAGCTGCTGTAAATATTTTTGTACATGTGGGTCCTTTTCCCATTTTTATGATTTCTTTGGGATACAGTCCTAGAAGCAGTATTCCTGGGTCAAAGGGTATGCATAATTTTATAACCCTTTGGGCATAGTTCCAAAATGCTCTCCAGAATAGTTGGATCATAATTCCACCAACAATGCATTAGTGTTCCAGTGTTCCTTTGTCTCCTCCGATAGTTATCATTCCCCTGTTTTGTCAAATAAGCCAATCTGATAGATGTGTCATGGTACCTCAGAGTTGTTTTGATGTACATTTCTTTAATCAATAGTGATTTAGAATATTTTTTTCATATAACAATGGATTATTATAATTTTTTCTCTGAAAGCTGCCTGTTCCTATCCTTTGACCATTTATCCATTGGGGATTGACTTGTGTTCTTATGAGTTGTTGTTCATTGATTTCAATTCTGTCCAGCTCTTTGTGACCCTATTTAGGGTTTTCTTGGCAAAGATACTGAAGCGATTTGCCACTTCCTTCTTCAGTTCATTGTACAAATGAAGAAACAGAGATCAAAAAGGCTAAAAGCCTAACCCAGAGTCACAGAGCTAGTTAGTATTTGAAGCCAGATTTGAACTCAGGAAGCTAAGTCCAAGCCCAGCACTCTGTCTCCTATTTTACTCCCATCCTCATAGCTAATCTTTTGTCGAGTCATGCTATTTCTCCCTTTAAAATATCTTTCATGTATGTTTTCTTTTCCCCTCTGACACTGCCACCATCCTGTGCAGGACCTCGGCGCTTCGCATTTGGACTATTACAGTAGCCTGAAGATGGTTCTCCCTGCCCCAGGTGTCTCCTTATTCTGGCTTCTCATTTGTTCAGCTATAAAGTGATCTTCCCAAAGCACAGATCTGACCATGGCACCCTCTCCCTACCCTACCCCAACCCATACAGTAAACTTCAGTGATTCCCTATTATCTCCAGGTTCAAATAGAACGTCTTCTTTTTGACTTTTAAAGTCCTTCATAAACAAACTGCACCCTGTTTTTCTACTCTTTTCACAATTTGATCTTTTCTCTGTGCTCTTTGATCCAGTGACAGTCACTTTGTTTTCCTTGCACAAACTCCATCTCCTGACTGTGGGCATTTTTTGTTCTTCATGCCTGAAACCTCCTCCTCCTTTCCCGTCTCCTGGCTTTCCTGTCTTCTTTAAAGTTTTAGCTAAAATCCCATCTTCTGCAAGTCCTCCTTAAAGCTAGTGTCAGCCCCCTGACATCATATCCAGTTTTTCTTGTAAAAATCTTGTGTGTATATACTTGTTTTCATGCTGTCTCTCCCATTCGATTGTAAACTTCTTGAGGACATTGACTGTCTATTGTCTTTTTTTTATATTCCCAGCGCCTGACGCATGGTTGTAGTTGTGTGGTTTGTTCTCAAAGATGACCATAACATCAGGAAAATGATGGCATGACTTGCAGTTGACTTTGATTCTAGTGAGGGAGAGCTGTGCAAGGTCACCAGCCTCAACTTCTCCTCTGGAGTCATCTGGGTCCAGTGGCCAGATATAGATCAGAACGACTGGAGATGGCCCAGGATGCAGTGGGAGACCTTGGCCTTTTTAAACTAAGGTCCTGAGATCTCGCTGTGAGTGAGGCAATACTCATTCAGTGAATAGCCTTCTTTGAGAAGTGAGTCAAGGGATGGAACTCTTTAATAAAAAAAAAAATCAATCTGGGAGTGGAAGACTCTCAGGGTTACTGGTCAAAAGAGAAACAGTTACTATTGACTTTCGCTCTGAACCTGACACTCAGTAGGTGCTTAGTAACTGTTTATTGATTGATTGAATAATTGTTTTCACCTTTTTTTGTATCTCCTTCTCTTAGAACTATGCCTGACATGTAATAGGTGCTTAATTAATGCTTGTTGACTTGACTTCCCATTTAGACCTTGCTCAGGTCATCCTTCATGGCAGAAGTGAACAATGTTTTATGCCTTGTTTGATGATAACCGTCAGAGGGCCATTAACCAAATTATCTCTGCAGTAGCATTTATCAAGGAATTTCATGTCATCTTAATGTATGCTTGAGAGATTCCTTTTTGGAGAAGAGCTTTCTTAGGTTGCGTTTTGTTCATTCAAGCAAGTGTGGTTGTTCTTTGATCAAGAAACAATAAACACAAATACAGGCCCTTGTATACTCTGGAAGCCCAGAATAGTAGATTTTGCTGGACTTGGAGGCAGTAAGACCTAGGTTCAGATCCTGGCTCTGACAGCTCGGTAATGGGTGACCCTGGAAAGTCCCTGCCCTTCCCGGAACCTCAGTTTTCCCCTTTGTAAAATGAAGACAACAATTTCCTGAACCATCTGCTTCCTGGACCTGGTGTTAAGCTTAAATGAGGTGATGTATGTATAAAGTGCCGGGTGGACTAGAAAGCACCATTCAAATGCCAGTTGTTAGGATGATGGTGACTGTAAAGATGTGACAGGCTATAACAGGTCATAAATAAATCCAGATGTTTGGAAGCTGTCAGAGGCCTAAAGGGGAGAGACATTTCTTCATGTCACTTTACAGTGCCCTATAGAGCCATTCTCCTTCTCCTAGGCCTCTCAACTCTTAATTTTAGGCTACATCATAAAGCCTCATGTGGATATGGCTTGGATCTGAGCCTCCTTCCCAGCTGTTGTGTAGTGGTTAACTGGAGCTTATGGGTCTGAATTGATCTGAATTGAAGGAACATCCTTTCAGGAAGGAGTCTACATTTAACTTGGGTTCCCTGTTTGAAACCTGAAACCTTGGTTCCCTATTGGGCTATTTTAGATCCTGTCCTTTTTTCAAACTCCCTATGGAAAGGATGAGAAGCATCTGAATGAATGAATGAAAAAAGCTTTAAAGTGCTTACTGTGTTCTGGGCACAGTGCTAGGTCTAGGGACGAAATACAAAAATGAGGTTTTCCATGTCCTCAAGGAGCTTATGTTCCACATAGAAGGCAGTCATAAAGGGGACTGGTGGCCTATATTTTCATTGAAAAGTGTTTAGTTTCCACAGAATCCTTTATTTAAATAGTATCAACTCTCCATCATGAAGAATGTCCAGGAATGTTTCAAAGTGTAAACCAAATAACTGGAAAGTGACAGCAAGCTGCACAACTTCATTTTTTAAAAACGTAACTTTTTTTACTATGTTTTAAATTCCAAACTGTCAACCTTCCTCTCTCCCCACCCCATGTTAGAGAAGGCCACCATTTGATATGCACACATCCACCCAACCTATATACGTATATGTATATATACACATGTATACACATATAAGCATGTATGTATAAATACATATATACAAGTATATACATACATACCATGCATACTTCTTTCTGTTGATTAGTTCTCTCTCTGGAGGTGGATAGCACCTTCTCTCCTCAGCACTGTGTAATTGATCACAACTTCATCTTCAAGTGAGTTACATAGTAATAGTTTGCCCAGTTTCTCTATCCTGTCCCTATAGAAAGATAAAAGGCAATATCTCCTAATTTCCAACTCACAACCTGAGACAGACTGAGCCATGGAGTTGGTCAAGTCAGCAGAGTGAAATGCCCTGATTTGCAAAGAAATAGAGATAATGGAAGCACATGAGACAAGGACAAAGATCAGTTTTGTTGGAGCTCCTTGAGAGGTGCCTGGGGCAGAGGGCTGTGGAGTAATTTGTGCCAGAATAGGAGGGGACAGGGAAAGCCAAACCACAGAATCTCAGAGCTTTCACCCAAACAGCCCATGGCCATAGTCATAGCCAGAGGGTTTATAGGAAAGACAGCCTTGTAGGGGTACAGAGGGCCAGCCTTGGAGTCAGGATCTATTTTCAAGTCCTAGACCTGCCACATACTGACACTGTGACCCTGGACAAGACACTGAACCTCCATGTATCCAAGGTGACTCTCTGGGAAGCTCAGTTGCAGAAGACTTTAAATTACAGATGATTTCTACCACTGCTCTGGTGCAGGGAGTTTTCATTTTGGTTTTCTTGGCAAAGATACTGGAGTGGTTTGCCATTTCTTTCTCCAGTTCATTTTATCAAATGAGGAAACTGAAGCAAAATGGGTTAAGTGACTTATGCAGGGACCCACAGCTTGGAAGTATCTGAGGCCAGATTTGAACTCATGAAGACAACAGGCCCGAAACTCTACCCACTGCACCACCTAAACTGCCCTAACTAGGGAATTTACACATTAGGAATTCTCTCCATCATTGTAATCATAGATCAAGAGGGAGGGAGCTTCAAGTTTTCCGTGTTTTATTTATATGATTTCATCCACAATTTCACAGCAGCCATGAGAGGTCTGTACTGCAAAGTATCATTTTCACCATTTTACAGATACTGAATCTCGGAGAGGTGCACTGAATTACTCATGGTCACACAGCAAGTATGTATCAAAGGTGATATGTGAACTGCCACACTGCCTACCACACTCCAAGTGGTGGTTAAGTCTTGCTGTGTGCCCTTAGGAGATGTAAACTTGTGACATATTCTCATTGTAGTGCCTGTTCTGTTACGTACGTTTATTCTGCATGTTTATCAGGTTTCAAGGATGCTTATTCTTAGCTGGAGCCATGGAGTACCTATTTGAGTATTTAACCGGGTCCCCAAGCTTCTACTGCAATATATTAACTGTCCAAGGCTATGGCATCCTGAGGAATCAGAGGAGAATGTATCAGGCTACTTTAGTCAGGACCAGGACAAGGGCATAATTCTAGTTCAGTCTGATTTATCCAGTGGGGCCCCAACCTGGCATGGGGATCAGTGCTGAGTCTGGGAATTTCTACTGCACAGTACTCATGCTTACACACACACACACACACACACACACACACACACACAAACACACAGAGTTATGCCTTTGGAAGATTAAGAGACCCTTAGAGTCTTGGTTTTTATTTTTTTAAACTTTGAGATTAGAAAAATGTGTACTATAAACTCAGACCCAATTGGGATCATGATAATGTGTTGATTTCATGAAGGCAAAAATACCCTCATGCCCAGGCATCAGGCATGGCCAGAGTAAGCCCAAATGTGGGCAGCAGTTCCTCTTTCTACTTCCAGCTAATCAGTAGTGTGAGTACTGGCTTTCTGGTCACCAGAGAGGAGCAGCTTTGGGATAGGGAAGTGGAGTATGTCATGGATGGATAAGGAAAAAGACCACATGCTTTCTTTCTGCTTGAACTGAGGGTGTCTGGAACTTGGCCAAATAGGTACAGTTTATTTTTGATTCAGAAAAAATACGGCTAGGAATGCATGCACATCTTTTCTATATAGAAGATACATACATATATACATATATGCACATGTTTGTATATATGTATACACATATACACATACATACATATATACACTTATATATATATAGTCCCCATACCCCTTCTCGATGCCTCTAGAAACGATAGACGTTTGCTTTGTCAGCCTTAATCAGAGCTTTCTTCTACAGTTCTATGAAACTAAAAACACTTTTTCATGGCAAACTTGCTAAACATATCAGTCCTGCTCCTCTTCCTCTTCCCACCCCATCCCATCCCATCCCCAATTGCATCAAACTATTATTTGTGGCTTAAAGGCATATTCTTGTGAGGATGAGGCCTGGTGAAAATGCCCTAATGATGCTGTGGGTGTTCAAGGCATTTTTAATTTGGCATTGTTGAAGGGTTAGTCACGATACATGACATTTCCTGGAGGTCATTGGACAGGCTGGAAGAGTCCAGGGCCAGGAAGTAAGGGCAGATAATCAAGTGTGAATCAGGCCAGGGGATGGGTTCTTACCTGGATGCATATTGAAGGTGAAGTTCAATGTAAGCCTAGAACAGCCATGTGGTTGGGGAATACTTACTAAGTATTGAACCAGATTCAGCTTCTAAGAGGTCAGCAGGAGGGGCCAGGCAACAAGTGGGTTGCCAGTAGATGGGCAAGGTTTCAGCCTGGAGTAATTGAGTGCACAGATGGTTATGTTCACCCCAGCAGCGCCTTTGGCTAAGATCACTGATTCCGGGACAGAGGCTTGCTGTCACAGTATCTCGGTTAAGAAGCTGGCTCTGATATTTAACTTCCTTTATGACCTTGGGCAAGTCACTTTTCACTTTGTATATTAAATGATCTTGGGAGGTTCTTGTGGCTCTAAAACCTTGCTCTTGACCTTGGATTTCTGTGCCCTAATTAGGTTGCATGCCTTTCCAACTTAGTTATATGATGTCCTTGAGGGCAAGGATTGTCCCTTACATTTCTTCTGATAGCCCAGGACTGAACTTACTGATACTTAATAAATGCTTGTTGGTGGATAGCTTGAGTGATCTGCTGATACCACAAGGCAGGACTGTAGAACCTCTGCCTCCAAGTGAAGTAAAGATCTTCCACGTACAAAAACATAGTATGGTATACTTACGTTTATGGTATGGGGCATGGTATATTTATAGTAAAGGATGGGAAACCGTCCATTGGGGAATGACTGAACAAACTGATATGAGAATGGGTTGAAACACTTTGCTGCTGTTGAATCATTTCACTTGTGTCTGACTCTTCATGCCCCCATTTGGGATTTTCTTGGCAAAGATACTAGAGTGGTTTGCTATTTCCTTCCCCACCTAATTTTTACAGATGAGGAAATGGAGGCAAAGAGGGTAAAGTGACTTGCCTGGGTTCACACAGTTAGTAAGTGTTTGAGGCCAGATTTGAACTTAGGAAGATGAGTCTTCATGACTCCAGGACTGACTCTCCATTCACTGCCCCTGATGGAATACTATTGTGCGGTTAAAAAAAATATGAAGAGGACAATATCATAGAAAATTGAAAACCTTGCATAATGATGAACCAAAGTGAGCAGAACTAGGGGAAAAATAAGCACAAAAGAGAACAGAAGGAAGGCCAGAAAGCAACACTGACCATCAAGACAGTTTTGAAAGCTACAGGTCAAATTTATTCTATGTTTACAAAGAAAAGCAAGCTGTACATACTGAAGCTCTACAGTTTCATGCGTCGGTCTCTTCTCTTCTCCCATTCTGTGTATATGGTAATGCCCATTCTATTTAGTGTTTGTTTAGTTCAGAATAAAAAGAAATATATTATTAAAAAATTTTAAACTGAAGAGACCACATTGGGTGGACCCTTTATGGGGAATATATGAAATAATATGGACAAGAGTTTCACTTTGTTATTGACTGGTCAAGATTTGGGCTGATCTCAGGGCAGTTTAAATCTGATAATAAAATGAAATGAAAAAGTTGTGGGTCATTGAACAGTTAACAAAAAGAGGTTTACTGATCCCTGACAGAGAAGGCTGTTCAGTGAGGACACTATATTGATTTAGCTGAGCACAGCTGTGTATACAGAAGAAACCAAAAGAGAACAAACATAAAGTTGTTAAGTAGAGGTAGTTTAGGGAGGGTATGCCCTAGCAGGGGAGGGGCAGGGATCTAGAAAGGTTTCAGGTAGGAAGGGCTTGAAATGTGCCTTCAAGCCGAGATGCTAAATCCTGAGCCAACAGGCTACTGGTGGCCCCTAACACTCCTGAGTGCAGCCTGAACCTGATTAAGATGCAAATGGGAAATATTTAGCAAATGTAAATATAAATACAATAAAGCATGGATAATGTTAACATATGGTTTTCTAAGTAAACATGCACCAGTAGGGATTTTTATGTACAATTTAGTGATTCCCTTTTCTTTGTCCTAAAGGAAGAGAGTGATTCTGTGAGGTAGAGGTTATTGTTCAGTTTGCCTGCTTCTTCATGGCCCTGTTATGGGATTTTCTTGGCAAAGATACTGGAGTGGTTTGCCATTTCCTTCTTCAATTCATTTTATAGATGGGGAAACTGAGGCTAACAGAGTTAAGTGATTTGCCCAGGGTCATACAGCTAGGATGTGTCTGAGGCCAGATTTGAACTCATGAAGATGAGAAGTCTTCCAAGTCCAGGCCCAGTGCTTTATCCACTATACCACCTAGTTGGAGGTCAGGAGAGTAACTAATAACCCTAAAGTATCAAGAGTAATCATGTTCCTCCAGCCACCTTGTTCTTCCTTCCAGCTTCTAACCACTAAACAGCCAGCCTGGGAAATAAAAGGACCTGGTGTTATTTACATTCCTTCCTCCTTACCTCTGAATATAGGGGCATTTTCTTTTTTAATTATTAATGGTCTCAATCAAATGTGACCTAAACTGTTAACCTCTGTCACTCCAAATGGAGTTGGCCTAATCACACCATGGAATGGATTGATTTTCCTTTGGTCATCTGATAAAGCGTATGTCTCTGAGATCTCTTGTCCGATGGATGGTCCTCTGGAAGCCCCATTAAAGTTAATGGGCATGAGTTGCCCGTGAATGATCATAGAGAAAGGGCAGCTCTGACTCTTGCTATTTTTTTACTTTGAGTCAAACTGTTTACGAGGTCTTCATAAAGTCTCCAAGGCAGACATAACTATTTTTAAAGCTAATTATTGTAAGTGCATCTTTGTTTGCCCTTCCTGGACAGGGGTCCTGTGGACAAATGCTGCCTGGTGTCTCAGAAATAGCTTGCATAGTGGCACCCTGAAGCACCCACTCCAAAGGCAGTCTTCTTTCTCTACCCTCTCACAGTCACTCGGTACCCTTCGTGGTGACTGCCTTGACCCTTATAGGTTCTTAGGTAATACCTGACTTCTCCTCATAGACCACAATACAGTCCCTGTTTCCCTCCTTATGCCCAAAGGCCGAAGGGTTCTGAGCCCTGGCATAGTGAATAATCAAAACAAGGGAGATCTCCAGCCATTGTGGGGGATACTTGGTAAATAAACTGTATACAAGTATTAGCCAATGTGATAGGATCACTGATCTAGAGCTACAAGGGACCCTGTAGATAATCTAGTACAGTCTAGTTCCTTATACAGATGAGGAATCTGAGGCCCAGATAGTTAAATGACTACCTCAGTGACATATAGAGCAAGGACCCAAACTCAGCTCCTGTAACTCCAAATTTAGCCCTCTTCTTATCTCTATGCCAGCATTGTCAATTTAGTTCCTAAGACGAAAAGCTGAGCACCCATGCTTTGGGAATTAAGAAAACTAGATTTCTAAACCTGCACAGATGACTTGGAGAAAATCACTCGCTGGATTAATTTCTAGTCTCCATGCCTATGCTGTAGCTGTTCCATATGCCTGAAATGCTCTCTCTTCTTGCCTCTTAGAATTCCTAGCTTTCTTGAAGACCCACCTCAAACCCCACGTTCTGCTTCAGGGTTCTCCTGGTTCTTCTAGTGTCTTCCCTGCTAAGGCTGCCTTGTGTCTGCCCAGGCTTAGTGGATAGAGCACTGGCCTGGAACTCACCTGAGTTCAAATCTGGCCTATCCTACTTACTGTGTGACCCTGGACAAATCACTCAACTGCTGTCTGCCTCAGTTTCCTCAAATGTAAAGTGGGAATAGTAATTACACCTACGTCCCAGGGTTATTGTGAGTATCACATGCAATGATATTTGTAAAGCTCTTAGTATAGTGTTTAACACCTAATAAATGTGCTGAATAAATGGTTATTCTCTTCCCAGTACATGTCTTGTATGTCCTGTTTGTGTTTTGTCTCTCCCATCAGAATATAAGTTCCTTGAGGGCAAGACCTTCCCCCCCTTTGTCTTTGTTGTCTCAGCAATGGCAAGAGCTTATAGATTCATTGATTGGGTTGGGTTTCAGCTTCTCCATCTGTAATATCTTCTCCAATTTTCTCTGGAAGTAAGCATTCTCACTTCCTTATAGGCGCGGGGGACGGGAGAACTTAGAATCAGTGCCCCAGCTCTCAGTCTTGTCTCCGTGTAACTTCAGCTTTCAGAAGCCTTGGGTCTTTCTGCTGTCTTTCATTTACTGTGGACTTCATCAAGGTGAGCCTCTCTGTCCCAGAAAAATCTGATCTTCCTTTTGAGCCCGTTCTGAGGGTGCCTTGATTTCATTTTGCATGATGGGCTCTGAGCCCACCCTTGGCCCCTGACCAGCTTTCCCTGGACCTGACTTGTAGGTGGAGGTGCTTATTACTGGCTCTCTTGCTTTGTACAAACACTAGCAACTCCTTTTTTTCCGTTACATTTATTTCTGCCCAATGATGTCCCAATTCTAGGTATTTAGGGAGAACCTTCCGAATTTGGAAACTGGAATAACTTAGAATCAGCGACAATCTAGAGAGGACCTATGATAGTCTGCCTTTGTCATATCTGTGATGAAGGGACTTGCTAAAGGAATAAGGGCTAAAATTTTTAAATTAGTTCTTATTTGTATACAGATGATGAATAGCTAATGCTATCTAGTCATTAAAGCCAAGTTAGGAGGTATTCCTTCAAATATGTGAACCTATGAACTTGCAAAATGAAGTGATTTGAGATCTTGGCTGATTTGTCTAGCTCCACCTATGATTCTAAAGCCTAGGGAAGCTTTGATGAAAGGTCAGGCTTAATTTGCAAATAACCTTGAAGAGATAATACAAGTGACTTGAACTAAGATATAAATGATGATATACTACCCTTTCTTGAGAGCAGTTTTTAAATAATAGGAAGTAAAGAAAAAGGCATTGAAGACATTAAACACCTAAAGCCAGATGTGGCAGAAGGGCAGGGGGCAGGAAGAGTGGGAAGGAGAATGGGAGAGATGTCATGGAGGTCAAGGTAAAGCAAAGGAAGCCTAGAGGCAACAAGGCAAATTTCTCCAGCTTCACAGTTTTTTGCCTAGGGGCTGAGTGTACTCACTTGAAAGTAACGAAATGACATTTCTTTAAATATCTTCCATGATTCAGACTCTCTGCTAATCTAGACTGGCTTGCATGTGATCTCTCCTCCCTTAGAATGTTCATGAGGCTTTCTTTGCTTCCCATCTTCATCCTTCCCCACTTTGGCACTTAGCCAATTATGCCCGCTACCCAACTTTAATCTCTTGGAGGCAGGGCCATGTCCTTATTCATTTTTGTATCTGTCATAATTCAGTTCACCAGTCATTTATAAATTTATTGTTGTTTAGTCATATTCAGTCATGTCCTACTCTCTGTGAACCCTTTTTGGGGTTTTCTTGGGAAAGATACTGGAGTGGTTTGCCATTTCCTTCTCCAGCTCATTTTTATAGATGAAGAAACTGAGACAAGCAAAGTTAAGTGACTTGCCCAGGATCACACAGTAAGTATCTGAGGCCAGATTTGAACCCAGGAAGATGAGTCTTCCTGACTCTAGTTCTGGTATTCTATCTATGGTGCCAGGGAGCTGCCTATTTATATTACTATGCGCAAGATGTTGAGGATTTCAAGGAAGCCAAGAGTCCCAGCCTTCAGAAACTCAGAGACAATTGTTAGGAGAAATGCAACAGACATGCAGACAAACACAATTCAAGAGCCTTACACGTGGGTTTTACTCACCAGTCTGAAATGGAAGCTTTCTACAGGCAGGAATTGTGTCCTTTTGGTCTTTGTCTCCCCAGTATCTGGCTTGTAGTTGGCACTTAGACATTTGTTCAATAGAATTGATTAATACAACTTGCTAAGTGTTTGTTGAATGAGTAAATGAATGAATGACTCTGAGTTAGCAAATTGTTACTATGATAGACAAAATGTCTGCAGCTGTTGGAAAAATGTGTAGATCAAGTGTAAAATATTGAATGTTCATTACTCCATGATGATGGGAAACTTAATCTGCTTAGCAAATCTGTTTACTGTTTGATGTTGGGAATATGAAGTGCTAAACAGATGTTCTGGGAAGCAGTTTGATTAATATCCCCTCTTCTTTTGTTTCCCTTCATAGGACCCAAGATGGTACTCTCCTTCCTAGCAGAGACGATGATGAAAATGTTCTTTCTCTCTTTCCTTCTGCAAACCACACTCTCACTGAACCCCGACGATCCCAATGTGTGCAGTCACTGGGAGAGGTAACGACCAACCTCCCCCAAACATGTCGTTTGGCTCTCGAGGTTGCCCTGCTCCCCTTTTGGGGTGAATCAATAATCCATACCTGTTTACAGAATACTCACTCTTGTGGAAGGCACTATGGGAAAGTAAAAGAGAAGTATAAAGCATGACTCCTGCTCTCAAAAAACTCACAGTTAAGTCATGGAATACCTGTTAGAGAAGGGTACAAGTCAGCTTCAACATTGTGATTCAGATGGTAGGACAGAGCATTTTAGAGGGGGCAGAGAACACGATCAGTGGATTATCAGGGAAGGCTTTGTGGAGGAGGTAAGACTTGAACTGGCTTTTGAAGAGCAGATACGCTTGGAAAATGCAGATAAAATCGGCTTCTGGGTGGAACAAAGAGGACACCTGCCTGACTGGAATAGGGAGGCTTGTTCCACCAATGGTTATACAAATAGCTCAAACCTATGGTCCTCGGAGGTTTACTATTTTGTTATTCGTTTCTTTTTCTCATTATTTTTAGTAATAGCACTTTGTAATATTCCTTTAAGGTATGCAAAGTACTTTTCCATGAGGAAAATAGTGCAAGAATTGTTAGCCCCATTTTATAGATGAGAAATGGAGATTGAAAAAAGAGCTTGTCCATGGTCAGTAACTAAATTAGGACTTGCCCCAAGGTCTGCTGGGCCAAGGCAGCTCTCCTTCCTTCGCACCATGCAGAGATGTACAGAGAGGTGCTGGGTGATGTGTGAGTTTTCCTGTAAGCCAGGAATGTCACTGTAATGATTGCTTCACATGCTCTGCTCTTCCTGAAGTCTTTAGCAATGTTTAGACTCCTTAGATTTTGACAGTGGTATCATTTTGTCCCCAAACTCATTGTTTAATTCTCGAACCAATAAATATTAGGTGGTCTTAGTCTTCAGTGGGGGTGGGAGGGAATGACCGCAAATGTTTATACAATGCTTTAAAGTTGGCAAAACACTTTACGTATATTATCTCATTTCAACCCATTTGGCAGCAAGCATTTATTAAGTATCAGTGTGCCAGATATGACCTTTTTTTTTGTTCTTGAGGTAGTCAAGGCTAAGTGACTTGCCCAGGGTTGCACCGCTAGTCAAGTGTCTGAGTCCAGATTTGAATTCAAGTCCTCCTGTGCTTACTAGCCTAGGGCTGGCTGCACCTAGCTGAGTCTTACAGTACAACCATGAGAAGTGAGTTGGGCAAGTATTCTGATCCTACTTTTGTGAATGAGGGCATGAAGCTTAGCTGGGTGACTTGCCAGAGGTCATCCAGCTGGTAGGTATTAGAGGTGGCATTTGAACCCGTTTTCTTGACTCCAAGACCAGCCTTCTATCCACGCTGACATGCTACATCAGAAAAGATGACAGATAGGCTTTCTGTCTCTGTGTTTATTGCTTCAGGATGATTCTCATAATTTGTTAAACATTTCTTATGTGCTAACAGACCTAAATATTTGTCACAGCATGAATCTATAAAGGGTTTGCCTGTTTCAGGCAACACCTTCATAGGCATTGGTTGCTAAGTGAAAAAGAAAGACACAGAGAGAGACATAGAGACACAGAGATAGAGATATGGACAGAGATACAGAGAGACAGAGAAACAGACAGTAAGAAAGAGAAAGACAAAGACAAACTTGAGACCTTTGATAATAGACAACTGCACACTAACTTATCTCTCTATGAAGAATACTACTGTCCAAATGCTAGAGAAAGCAAGTTTCCTGTCTTCAGAGGACTTACTAACAATTCAGTGAACTTGCGTCAAAACATAAACCGCTGTCTTATCTTCTCACACATGACTTTGGGACATGGAGCTTCTTGTAAGGGATGTCTAGCTATTGGATTCCTTTTGATTGAGGTCACGAGTATAAAGTAAGGTCTCTTTCCAAAGGTCAGGAAATCAAGAGACCTGGGTCTGCTCCTCCCTCTGCCCCTTACTAACAAAGTGAATGTTGGCAAGCAAGCCTCCTTTTCCTTTTCTATGAAATGAGTGGTTCAGACTCCATGATCTCAAAGTTCTTTCTCCATTGTATGATGACTTTTCCATTCACCCCAAAAATCAAATGGCAAAAGCTTCAGCTCCTAGACACTTGGTGTTTCTTTGTCTGTGAGCTGCTTGAGAGCACAGACTAATTTTTGCCTCCAGTTGACCTGGAGACTTGATGATTCTAAGGAGAAGGCGCCTGGAGATAACACCTATCACAGTGCCCAACGCAATGTTGTTCACTCATTTCAGTCAGGTCCAACACTTCATGACCCCATTTGAGGTTTTCTTGGCAAAGATACTGGAATGGTCTGCAGTTTCCTTCCCCAGCTCATTTTACAGCTGAGGAAACTGAGGCAAACAGGGTTAAGTGACTTGCCCAGGTTCACATAGCTAGTAAGTGTCTGAGGCCAGATTTGAACTCAGGAAGATGAGTCTTCTTGACTCCAGAGCTGGCATTCTATCCACTGTGTTACCTAAGCATTCAATAAATGTTTATTAGAATGTCTTCCTCCTACTAATAGGCTTAAAGATTAATAAATTGAAATCAGGCAGCAGGTATAGTAGATAATGTCAGGCCTTGGAGTCAAGAAGATCTGCATTTCTGACATAAAGTAGTTGTGGACATGGAACAAGCCACTTATCTTGGCAGTACCCCCTCCCCAAACCCCCAACAAATATGTCTAGGTTATAAACTACAATGATTTGCTGATCTCTATCAGTGGAGGGAGTTTCCAAATCAGTTCTCTACACTGCAGATCTCTCCTTTTTCCTCCTC
This sequence comes from Potorous gilbertii, assembly GCA_028658325.1. Lineage (NCBI taxonomy): Eukaryota > Metazoa > Chordata > Mammalia > Diprotodontia > Potoroidae > Potorous > Potorous gilbertii. The sequence goes on along the minus strand of CM053769.1, from coordinate 580,198,572 downwards.
CCCCTCTCCCTCCCAGCCTCCAGCAAAAATATTGCTTATATCCTAAGGATGTTTAGAGGAAATTACATTATAAACTGTAATGTGCTATAGAAATGTAGGCTGCTATTATTAGTAATAGTAATAAATCAAGGAGAAACCCAAATTAAATCTCCAAATTGATGAGCTGTGCTGACTAGGACAATGCCATTACTTGGATGTTAGTAACAGATAAATAAACTTAAAATGAGGGCCCTAGTGGAGGAATCATGCTGTAATAGAATAGCAGAGGTTTGTTACTGTCCATGTTTCATTGGCGCAGTAAGCTTTGTGAATTCATAGTCAGCCTTATGAAGAATGCAGTCCCAGAAATCCCTGAGCCCACTGAGTAGCTGGGAGGACAGGCAAGGGTATTCTAGGGACCTGCTGCCCCCTTGGGAGTTGGCACAGAAGCTCGAGCTCAAGAGGTCTTGGTAGTGAGATAACCCTCAAGCTTCTGCCCCACCAAAGTGATGTCAGCGATGGCTGCCTTGTCTGCCATCTGCACTAGCCTACTGTTGCTCAGACAGAGGCTGCTTATCTACTTTGTGGGTTTCATCAAGTTCGCCTTTTCCTTTGTCTCCCTGCTCTTCTTCATCCAAAGTAAACTCAAATGCATATTTAATGGCTGTTGTTGTTAAACCATGAAGGGAGTAAAAACATGCTTTTACTTCTAAAAGAACCTCATCCATTGCAGTAGACATGAGCCAAGCCTGTAGAGTTCCTAAATCTGGGATTCAGAACAAAGGCAGCCTGCACTAGAACCCAGAACGCTGGATTGGGTGTCAGAAGCCCTGGACCTGCTAATGGTGTGATTTGACAGCATGCAAGACGCTTAAGCTCTCCGCCTGCTGTTTCTTCATCTATGAGTTCTTGAGAGCAGAGACTAGTTTTTGCCTTTCTTTTTATTTCCAGTGTTTAGTGCGGTTCCATAGTATGTGCTTAATACATGTTTGTGGGCTAACTCTAAAACGAGAGAAATGGATTAGACAATTTCTTCCACGTCACAGAAAATCAGGAGGGTAGCATAGCCCAAATCAAGTCTCAACTGAAATGTTATTTCAACCTGATTTAGTCATCAACTTAGGGGAGAACTTTGGCGTAAGGAAGAGAAAGTTGGGCTAAGAGAGAACATACCGCTTATTTCTCTGGGTACAAATCAGGTTTGAAGTTTCTCTTTTGGACTTGGTTAATTAGGCTCCTCATCTTGGCTCTGCCTTTGTGACTAGTAGAGAGGTAACTCAAGTTTTTATGTGTGTACACCCACTCACATCATGTACGGAGTGGAGAGAGCCCTGGGTTTTGGGTGCTCATCCTGACTTTGCTATTTAATATCTGGGTGACCTTGGACAAGACATTTTTCCTTTCATTAAGACTCAGTTTCCTCATCTCTAAAATGATGGAGTTGGATGAAAAATACTCTGAGGTTCCTGCCAGCTTCAAATCCTCTGATTTTATAAGCTGGGTTAAGGGTCTAATGAATATCAGTCCTGGGACCCCACTTTAGTTCCTCCTGTTTCTAGCAGCAGCCTATTCTTGGCTCAGCTCCATTGCACATTACGTGAAGATTAAATCTGTGTAATTTAAAAAATACACACCCTAGCCCCTAGAGACCTCTTATGGAGAATTCCCCAGTTGGATTAGTGCTCCAGACGGGAGCCTTGGTAATTATTCCCCTCCATCATAAAACACAGTGTAAAGACCTCCCTGGGCTGGTAAAGCCTGGCTCTGTTAAATTAATCTGGACCCTCATTAGCATTTGATATACAAGCATTGTTAACTACCCAGCCACAAAGTTGATACATTCCATACACAGAACCTTAGTGAAATTCTCTTTCCCGAAACTTTTCTCCTCTTTGTCACCCCTGCCATGTCATGCTTCCCATATCTTTTGGGGCACCAGTGAGGCTCAAAGTGCATGAATCTATGAGGGGGAAAAGAGCCCCGATCTCTAGCAGGTAGTAGAAAGTTGGAATTTGTTGGTGTGCCTCTCCTTTTAGACTGCAAACTTCTGTAATTTTTTGTATCTGCCCAGTACCTAGCACACAGTATATACTTCAGTACTTGCAAATAATAAGCCTTAATGAATGGCTTTCATGATTTATTCAGCAGCAGAAGCTCATCTAAAGTTTGGTTCTTCCCCCTTTACAGTGCTTTGTACATAGTATTTACACATAGTAGGTGCTTAATAATTTTTAAAAGTTGAAGTAATGAATGAATCAATGAAATAACTTGTTAATTGCAGGAAAATCCAGTCAAGTATCTCTCAAAGGGGGCTGGAGTATATATTCTTGGAATAGTCTGGAGGGGAAAATAACTGGTTTTAGAGTTACCCTTTCCTTGAATCTGGGAATATGTGTTTGTGTGAGCAAAGAAGGATGGTAGCCTTGATACATTCTATAATGTGTTGAAGCCTCTATCCATTATGCATCTGGCTAGCTCACGGAGGGTTTGCTAATCCTAAAAAATGATCAAATGGGTGGTAATGCATGTCTCTCTCCTCTGTCCCTTAGCTATGCTGTGACAGTCCAGGAATCTTACGCCCACCCTTTCGACCAGATCTACTATACAAGATGTACAGACATTCTCAACTGGTTCAAGTGTACCAGGCATCGGTGAGTATCATCCTCAGATGAAGAATTCTTCATAAAATACTGGACATCTGGACCTTTGACCTGAACTTGATTCTTAAGATTGTCAAATCACTGAAAGAGAGAGATGTGGGGTGAGGGGGCAGGAATCAGGATTCTCAGGTGAAGAGAGTAGTGGCAGGAAAGAATCCAGACCTTGGGTGTAGGGGGTGTTGGAGATAATGAGGGCAGGCTATGACCTTGCTTTGGGACTTTGGGCAGGTTCCTTACCTCTCTGGGGTTTCTTCCCCTATAAAATTAGGAATAATAATTGCTTTCTTACCACCTGTCTTACAAAGCTGTGGTAAGGTTCAGTCAGATTTTTTAAAAAAGATGTAGAAATACTCTGAAAATTCTACAAGGATCAGGCAATTATCAGTTAATGGTATTCTCTAAGGAGGAAAGCAAGAGGTTTGAATTCCCCTAACTAATGAAGGTCAAGTTGGGAATCGGTTTCCCAGAGATTTACACAACTGCATCAAGTCACAACTTTTCCTTTTGAGTCCTTTTCCAGGATGAATGTAGCCAATTAATACTGGAAACATAGTAGGTCAGAGACATTGTGGTTAAGTGGTTAGAGATCTGGCTTCTGTGGTGCATTAATACCTGGAACCTCAGAGTCAATAATATGTGAACTACTTCAGTGGCCTCCCTTGACAAAGGATCTTGAGGAATGCTTGGTGGGGGCCCTCCGTTAACCTCAGTAGTAACAGGGATACAAGATTTTAACAGTTGCACATCTGAAGAAGAAGTTGCCTCCAGAGAGCTGGGGATGTCTGATGGTATTTGGAGGCAATCCACCAGACAGTCTTGGACATTCTGAACCACCGCAGGGAACAGGAAGAGTGAATCCTCAGGCAGTTGCATGGCTAGAGATCCATCTGGTGAACAGGAAATTGTAGCTCTCAGTTTACAGGGTAGATCATGACCTAACAGGTTAATGGGAGGCTCAGGCATAAGGAGAAAGGAATGTTCCATGGAAAGAGGGCCAAGGGTAGAGATCCCTTCATAGTCAGAAACACTTGGATTCCTGACACCCACTGACTGTGTGACTCTGGACAAGTCATTTAAACTCCCAGCGATATCAAACTCAAATGGAAACAGATCCCTACCAGCCACATATTGACTTAGAAAACTACAAATGAACACTGTCTATCTTGTATTTCTATTTATTTTGTTAAACATTTCTCAATTGCATTTTAATCTGGTTGAGACCACATTGTGGATCTTTGTGGGTCCTTGCTGCCTGCGTGCCATGAGTCTGGCCCCTTTCTGCTAGGCAGCTCTTAGACTAAAAATCTTAGAGAAGGTGCTGAACTCCATGGGTAGAGGGAGTTCCTAGTAGGAATGAAGTCACAAATGTACTTCCTTCCCATAATATAGTAAACACCATGATACAGTGAAGAAAAGACAACCCCAGGCTGAAAGCAGGGTGCCCTGGTTCTAGTCTCAACACTTGCACTAACTTGTGTGACCTTGTAATAGGAGAGGGCTCGATGAGACCATCTCTGAGTTCTTTTCCAGTCTCTGATATTCTTTGGGTGTGTGTTCTTTGCTGGCTCTGACTATGGATGAAGTGGCTGGTCTGCTCTTTATTTCAGAAATTATCAAGTTCCGGTCCTAGAGCAGAAGCTGGCAAGGATATCACTCCTGCATCTCTATGACAGGGATTATGTGGTACTGCTCTATCCATTGCTCTGAAACAAGGGCTACTCATTCATCACCTCTGGCACCCAGCAAAGAAGTGGCTGCTTGTTAAAATAGGCTACGTTCCTGGAAAATGAATTATTTTGCAGGATTATTGAGTTGCCTTGCAGCTTTCCTGATGACCCAGTGCCTGCGCACTGACAGCAATGTCATCAATTTGCTTAAATGCAGACGGACTTGTTTTAATATGGCATCCTTCACCTAAGAGTCGGCAGAGAACCAAACTTGCAGCCCTCTCCATTTCCTGATGTGGAGCTGAGATCCAGAGATACAAAGGAAACTCTCAGTCTAGGTTATAAAGTAAAAGAAAAATCTCTGGTCAGGCTGTGGACTGTCCTTCATGAGAGGTCTTAATAATAGCATTTCTATTGTCATTTGCAAAGCACATGTTTCTCATTTGATCCTCAGAACAACCTTGTGAGATAGATGCTATTGTTTTCATCTCTGTTGTATAGATTACGAAACTGAGGCCAAGAAAGATTAAGTGACTTTCCCAGGGTCACTCATCTAGTGCCTGAGACAGGATTCAGACGCCTAAGATTTTCTTGGCTCTAAATCCATCACTCTATCCACTATTCCACAAGCTGACTGAAGACCTTTAATAAGAAGCTAGAAGCTTCCTGTCAAGGTGGCTTAGGCATAACTTGTGTGGGGGTAAGGGAATAGACCAGATAACCTCTAGAGTATGCTTTCAGTTATAAGACTCACCCCCCTCCCCAGGTGATTATGTGGCTTTCCCAGGGACCCCTGGGAACTATCTGCCTGTACCAGGAAGCCAGACTTGGCTTTCAAACCAGGACACCTCTTCTTATGGGTTTTTGATAAAGTAGAATGACCTTATCTAATGATTTCCCCAAATATCACAGATTTCCTCGGGGATGCAAATGCTGTCATTTATCATAAAGGGAAAAATTTAAAAATGGAGGAAGAATGATTCAGGAGGGCCAGAGAATGTAGAAGTCAGGTGTGATTGCTTAGCCAAGTATGGCCACTGGCCAACCGTGTAGTCTAGCTTCCATAGTTAAGTTGGTAATGGTTGTCATCTCCTGCCCCATGGGCACGGGTGAGTGGGATTTGCTGAGCGGATAATTCCCTAGACAGACAATGAACTTTGCAGAACAATCTCACCAAGAGGCCAGAGCCCTGGGGACAAGAAGGTGCAGAGAATCAGACACTCTGGAAGAGACTTCAAAAGTCACCTAGTTTAACTCCTACCAGATCATGAACCCCACCATCCCTGGCAATGGGTCCTCCAACCTTTACTTGAAGACTTTCAGCATGAGAGAATTCATCTGCAAAGCAGCCTGTTCCATTTGGGGCTAATTATCAGAAAGATTTTTTTTCGTTGAAATCTGCCTCTGTGTAACTTCCATTGATTCTAGTTCTGTCTCCCAGGGCCAAGCTGGATAAATCTAATTTACCTTCCAGGTGATATCCCTTTAAGTACTTGAAGCCTCCCTCATGTCTACCCCTCTTCTCCCTACCCAATGATCTCTTCTCTTGACTAAGCATCTCTAACTCATTCAACTAATATTCTGAAGGCATGATTTTGGATCATCTTGCCAACTTATCAACCTCTTCTGAGCTTGTTCCAGTTTGTCAGTGCCCCTTCTAAAATGTGATTCCTACAACCGGGTATAACACTCTGAATGTGTTCTGAGGAGGGTGGAGTCACCACAACAGTAGCAGTTACAGTAGTGATGATGTTAGCTAGCTGATGTTTTTTGTAGAGCCTGCAAAGCAGAGGGAGTGCTTTACACGTCTCATCAGACCCTTACAGGAACCCTGTGAGGATGACAGTTATCCTCTTTTTGTAGATGAGGAAACTGAGGTACAGAAGGTTTAAGTGAATTGCCCGTGGTCACACAGCTTGTATTTCCTGACTCCAAATCCAATGTGTTCTTTATTGTGACCCTAAGCTGCCTCCCATGTAAAGCAGGAGTTTCACCTTGGTCACCAGGAGCATGACAGATAATTCTTTTAATGCAGCCTAAGGTGTCATTAGCTTTTTTGGCTGCCACATTATACTAGGGACTCAATAAACTTGCAGGTCTTTCTCATGGCTATAGCCACAGCTTTCACATCCACACTTGTGCACTGGGTTGTGGTTGTGTTCTAAGACATTGCATTTATCCTGATTATTAGTTGTGGTCCACTCACATGATTTACTTGAGTCATTTTGGATTCTGCTTCTAACATTCAGTGCAGAAGATTTTTTTTCATTGATTGCATTGATTCAACAAGCAAATCTGTGCAGGATGAATGAATACAATCACTAATAAAAACATTGAATAGAGTTTTGCCAAGGACAGAGTCTTTTGATGAACTTGAACCCCAATGGTTCATCACTGGCCTCTTCTTCTAAGCAACTTGAAGTTGAGCTCTTTTGTAAAGTGTCAGAATTTAGACCCTGAAACTCATCATCATCATTCAGGTCCCCTGTTGAACAATCTCTGTATCTGGGATCCAGAGTTGAATAGGATCTGACTACAGACTCATGTACTGACTCAATACTCTTTGCATCCTATCCATCAAACATGTATGGGTTATTTCATATATATCTTTGGTGGTGAATGTTTAATCCTAGGTTGACTTACTATTGCATATTTCTGGGCTATAGTAGTCAGAAACCATGATCTTTGGAAAAGTAAATCAAAGTTTTCTCAGCCTATTTATTAATGCAAATATGAAGCATCGTGTCCTCTTTGTTTCTGTCTTCCTGCGAAAACCCAATAGGAATGACTTTGGGATTATCTGTTGTTGTGTATTATGCATGGCATTGCTCCTCTTGGTGAGAGTGGATACCCAAGAATGGATGAAAACACTTGCTTTTACTATCTGATCCTAGACAAGATTCCCCTTTTTCTCCCATTCCCCTCTCCTTTTCCCTCTCTCCCACTTCATTGTCCTCTGTAAAGTGCAGGAGTTGGACAAAAGGACCTTATAAGGTCCCTCTTACTTCTGAAAGGCAGGGACATTGTTAGTCCAAGAGAGAGAATATAGCCCTTAGGTTTTCTTGGCAGAAAAAAATGCTTTCAATTCTCTGAATGGCTCTGAATGATGAACAGGAGAAAACATGCTTCTTTGGATGCCTTTTTTCCTCTTCCCTCTGGGAAGAAACTCTAAAAGGACAATAGGAGTGATGGAACGAGTTAATCTAATCATCTGTCCATCCCACGCTTGCCATTGACAAGGGGTACTGAAGAGACAATGACCAGATATGGAATGGAAGGAGCACTAGATTTGGAATTAGAAAACCTGGTTTTAAATATCATCTATGTCACTCACTATCTCTGGGACCTGAGGCAATTCACTTAACTTCTATGGGCTTCAGTTTTGTCTTTTATAAAGTGATGGAGTTGTCCTCGATGATCTCTAAGAGCCTTTCCAGCACCAAATCCTATTATCCTGTCTCTCTAAGGTCTCTTATAGCTCCATCCTCTGGGTACCCACTTTGTGTTGTTGCCCCAAGGCTAGAGATGTCCTCCAAATTCCCCAGCCTCTCTTTTCCAGGACTGCCAGAATATGCTTAAGAATCATCCTGGATGTGAGGGAGAGTTGGCAGGCATTAGCAGATGCTGCGTTTCTAATACACTCAATATTGCTAGTGTCAAGATTTCCCTATTGATTTTGTTTTATTGTGTTCCTTCACATCAGAAGCCTCCATGCATTTTAAAGTAATTATTGAATGGCATCCTCGCTATAGCTTAACACAAATATAATTCTAACAGGAGTGATTGATTTTCAATGCTTTCAAGTGGCTTTCTGTCTTGTGATTTAGAATAAGTTATAAGACGGCGTATCGGAGAGGCCTCAGGACCATGTACCGACGGAGATCCCAGTGCTGCCCAGGATACTACGAGAATGGAGATGTCTGCATCCGTACGTAGGGGGAAATTGCTGTTCTTTGCCTGATTGGAGGGGTGGGGGAGGAGTTGATCTGTCATGTGAGTAGACCTAGGGTAATTGGATGAGTTGCAGGGCTTATCCATGATCCAAGTCAGCAGCCACCTACATAATATCATGTACCTATGTGTAATACATCTGTCCTCAGGTCAGAGTAGATTATATTATTGAATCTGAGATTTTTCCCCTTTGGCATCATATCTTAGGGATCTATTGGAGAAAAATTAATTTTATACCGACTAAAGCAAAAGGTGGGGTGTGGGGAGTACTACAGTCCTCCAACCAGTGTCATGGCACCCATGACAAAAGAGGTTATGTGCCAAAGACAGGTGTTGTTGATATTACTATTTCCCTTTGGGTTAGCTCTAGATTCACATGATGCAGAGCTGAAAAGAATCATAGAAGTCATCCAGTTTGGTCTTCTCAGTTTACAGATGTCCCAGGTTCCCCAGGAAATGGCAACACTGTGATTTGAACCTAGTCCCTGCCTCTAAATTAGGCATTCTTGCTGCCAGTAACACTTTTTCACATCCCACTCTGGAGTTTGCTTTCCTATTATATGTCTCTTTTCTGGAAATAACTTAGAGTGCTGAAGAGAGAGCAGGACCTGATAGGCAAGAAACCTTAGAGTAGAGTCTCAGGTCTGTTTCAGAAAAGATAGTGTGACCATGGGCCAGCCATTGAATTTTTCAAGACCTCAGTTCTTTATCTGTAAAAAATTGAGGGGGTTTGGGCAAGACGATTTCCAAGGCGTCCCTGCTAGCTCTGCCATCTTGTTATTCAAGAAAGTGCCAGTCCTTCTTCTTCACTCTCAACTTACTCCTGGAACATTGCCATTTGCAAAGAGAGTCTGGCCTTGAGATGTAGTTTAATGCCACAGTCATCTTAGTTCAGGTGTTAGAACAACCAACCTAATGAATGAAAGAAGCAGCCCCTCCCTTTCCGCCACCAAAGCTCCATCTGCCTCTTAACTTGGAGCAAGGTTTTCCCTGTTAATATTCTCCCTGCTATTCAAGTAGGTAGAGCAGAAGCCAGAGAAGCTCCAGATTGGGTGAGTGTAGGCGTGTTGATGTTTGGGAATGAAATGACAATTTTCCCCACTGTTGTTAAATCTCCCCTAATGCTAGAGAAACTCAATCCTAATTACATTAGGGGAATGAATGAAAAAAAACCCAGCAACTCTGGAACAAATGGGTTGGATTGGGTTAGTTTTGCAGTAAAAAGAATGGAAAAAAGTACAGAGCGAAGGAGAGCTGAGCCAGCAGAGAGGACGTGTCCCTTATTTCTCTGGGTAATGAAGGCAGGAACAGGCATCCCTGGTCCTCCTAGGGATGGATTGGGGTGGAGAAGGGGCGCAGGCAGCTCAGATTCTGCTAGGGTCCACCACATTGCCTTTTTCCTTTTCTTCTCTCCCCTCAGGCATATGGTGATTCAGGCTGGATGCGTTATAGTAGATTCATAAAGCTGGAGGCAAGATTGATGAAATGTTTTCCCCTACTGGAGAGTAGAGTTATAGCTCCAAGAAAATCATAAGAGGGAACTTGAATGTCAGCAAGGGGAACCTAAGAGAGGGATGCCACATTCTGAGGATAATTTTTATTAGGCAATGTGGATGAAGCCCTTTGAAGGCAGGCAATGCTGCAGTAGTTCTAAGTGATCCAATTTCATAATATGCTGATTTGAGAAGGCAGTTCAGATCGCTTTCAATGTGCAACATTTATAATATCTGATGCTGGTACGGTGTGCAGAACTGACTGGCCTGTGTTGCTGAACTGATGAAACCCGGCTGCAAGACTGTTTGGGACAAGGATGGCTTTTTGGTTTTTTTAGGAGATTGGACATAGGAACCCATTTTGAAAGTCAAGCCAACAAGCAAGTGAAGCCAAGTCAACAAGGCATATTATTAAGTGTTTACTATGTGCCAGGCACTATGCCAAGCTCTGGGAATACAAGCATAAGCAGAAAGAGCGACAGACCCTGTCCCCAAGGAGCTTGTATTTTTGTGGGGGAAGACAACATATAGAAAGGAGCTGAAAAGTGAGGGGAGGGTCTAAGAGATGCAAGTGCCAGGCATATTATGAAGATGTCGTTTTGTGACATGTTATGAACCATCATGTCCTCTGCTTAACCCAGGCAGCATACTGTAATGGAAAAGGCCAAAAGGCCTTGGTGTCTAGGAAAGTCAGGAGAACAATAGAGGGAATGTCATAAGCAAGGGTTGGGAGTAGGGGGCGATCATATGGTTGTGACTATGTTGTCAAGCCAGTTAGAAGTGTAGGGGATGGTTAGAGCTTGGGGCGAGAAATGAGTCAAGTCAATGAGTGTTTCTTGAACATCTACTATGAACTCAGCTCCATGGTAGTTACTGCAGGGAATGCTAGAGATGTTCAAGGCTTACTACCTCATCAGAGAAGACAAATGGATATTAAACAATTAGATAACAAATGCATGCTAGAATGTAATTTGACAAACCCAGCAACCATTTACCAGTTGTCTCTAATGTGGAAGGTGCTGTTTTAGGAGCCAGGGACCCAAGGAAATAAAGAAATAAATTATGTGACTGATGGAGAAATTTAGAGAAAGGAACAATTAGTGGGGGACTGGACTGGGAAAATTAGTTGATCTATCGAGGTCCTAGTTTTTATAAAATGAGGCATTTGAACTAACCAGATGACCTTTGAGGTTGCTTCCATCTCTAACACTAACTTAGACAATTCTACTTTTGGAAGGGGGGAGGAGGTTCTGGAATATGGACAATTAGGAGTCATTGCAATATTTCAGGCAAAAGATTATAGGAGTTTGAACTAGGGTAGTCACCATATATATAAGTGGTAGAAAAGGTGTGGATGGGAAAGAGATTGTGGAGGTTGAGTTGGCAAGATGTCAATTGACTGTATATGATGAGTGAGGGAGAGGGAAAAGTCAAGGATGTCTCTGAGGTTGCAAATCTGGATGACTGGAAGGATGCCCTGGATTGCACTAACAAAAGTTCATTCCTTTGTGTTAAGCAATGCCCTTTCTCTACATCTTTTAGAGCAGAAATACTCTGGGAAAATTAACTCAGTAGTCATAGATTTCATTGACTTTAGAGCTGGATGGACTTTAGAGGTAATAAAGTCCAACCCTCTGCTTTTACAACTGGGTAAATTGAGGTGCAGACATTAAATGTCTTCCTCGGGTCACATAGGGTAGGTAGTAAGTGGCAGAGCTAGAATTTTGACTCTTAACCTATGATCTTTCCCCTCTGTCCTGCTCTGATTCTCACTCATGCTCACCATGTTTCAGTAAGGATGAGTTTATCAGCTGCTGTCCTGGCTTGACCCAAGAGATGAAGCAGCAGGGAAGCCCTGGCTTCTTAGAAAGGCAAGAAGATAAGAACCTCTGAAAATGGGTGAAGGGAAGGTGTTGAAGACAAACTCTGGTGATATAGAATTCTTCTGAGGACCAGTTACTTCCTAGGGCTCACGGCTCAGTGCCATGAGGGTCCAATTAGAAAACCACACTTGGAGAATGTATATGAATCTCAGCTTTTCTGTATGAATGGCAGATGAAATAATACCCTGTCAAGCTTCTAGCGAACTTGGCTAATGCTCCTCTAATGGAGTATTGGATCTTTTGTTTCAGAGGAGGACATGTTATGAGCAGTCATATTTTCTGCTTAACCTAGGCAGCATATTATAGTGGAGAAAGGGCTGGTCTTAGAATCACAAGGACCTGGGTTCCAGTCCTGTCTCTGACACAGACTAGCTATGTGAACATGAGCAAACCACTTAAATTCTCCATGCCTCCAGGCACTTCTTGAAGACTAAGATACAGTAAAGTTGCAGAATTCTACAAAAACAGCTCATAGAGTTAGAGCTGGATGTGTTTGGGAGAAGGAAGCTTTTTTTTTTTTATTTTTAGATTATGAGATTTTGCAGTTTGGAAAGTCAGGTCAACCAGCAACCCAAGTCAAGAGTTGGATGGACCCTCAGAGGTCATGTAGTTCAGTCCTCTCCTTTTACAGATGAGGAAACGAAGATCAAGGAAGCTGTGGCTTGCCCAAGGTTATTCTTGGACAGACAGTAATCATTTTCAGTGGCATTTGAACCAAAGTACCTTGACTCTAGGGCTAATGCCCTTTTCTCCTTAAAATGCTGGCTCAGCTAGTGAAGAGAGTTTCCACCCTAGGATTTCCCACAGTCATAGTATCCCTGGTCCAGACCAAAAACAAACGAAATTGAACCCTATGTCATTGGGACAGTACTCAAAAAGGCCAAGATCACTTGCTAAGGGGCAGTTTGGGTGAATTTTGCTAACTAAGGTTTTTGCTTTCCTGATTACCCTCTTCCTTGAGTATCAGAAAGGCTGTATGTGCTGACTCTGCCATAGAAGGAGAAAGGTGGCAATTTTTTAATTGGAAGCTGTACTCAGTAATTAAATATCTCCTATCCAGACCCAGAAGGCTGCCACAGCCTATGAGTGAGTTGTTTCTGTTGTCAAAAGCAATTGAGTATTTATGTAATGTCCAGCTCCCAGAGGCTCCCTTGTCAGGGCATGGCATGAGAGGGAATTGTTTTTTGACTCTCCCTTCTCTTCTTCGTTTATGCAAACTGTGCCGATCCTTAAAGCCCAGCTCACATGCTCTCTCCTTCCATCACCCTAGCCCTCAATCATTCAGCCAGGTGTTTTTGGCTAAGCACTTAGCATGTGACAGTTCCTTTATCTAGGCCCTGGGAACCTAAAATTGAAAACTAAAACAGTTCTGCTCTCAAGGAGCTTGGAGTCTCTCACTCTCCCAGCTCCAATGAAGTTTATTGCCTGTACCCCTTATTATGCACTAATCATACATGAACCCATTTCATGTTTTTAAACTGATCTTCCCAAATGGATCACTAATTCCTGAAGGGAAGTATAACTTCTTATGTTTCTTTGTACTTTTATTACTACTTGGTTATTGTGATTCAATTGTTTCAGTCATTTCCAACTCTTCATGACCATATATGGGTTTTTCTTGGCAAAGATACTGGAGTGGTTTGTCATTTCTTTCTCTAGCTCCTTTTTCAAATGAGGAAACTGAGGCAAACAGGGTAAAGTGACTTACCCGGGGTCACACAGCTAGTAAGTATCTGAGACCAGATTTGAACTTACTGTTCAACCAGAATTCTATACTCTGTGCCATCTACCTGCCCTATCTATTATCTTTATGACTGATAACAGCATATATTTATATAGCACTTCATAGTTTGCTATCACATTTGACCTTTACATCGACCTTGTGATATAAGTGATGCAAGTACTATTACTGTTATTTTAATAATGAAGAATCATTTAACCCAAACAGGTTCAATGATTTTCTGAAGGTCACGTGGCTCGTTGTGGGGCAGCTAGGTGGTCTAGTGGTTACAGCAATAAGATCCAATACAGTGATCATTTCTGACAATCTCCCTGACATTAAGGGCAGCTAGGAGGCACAGTGGATAGAGTCCCAGGCCTGGAGTTAGGAAGACTCATTTTCCTAAATTTAAATCTGGCCTCAGACATTCACTGGCTGTCTGACCCTGGGCAAGTCACTTCCTTCTGTTTGCCTCAGTTTCCTCATTGGTAAAATGAGTTGAGAAGGAAATGGCTTGACTTTATCCATTGTTTTTGTCTCTCCATCACCAGTATAATATCTGACATACAGTAGATGCTTAATAATATACTTGCTGACTGATTCTTTCCTCCCTATTGCATTGCCAGTGCCTAGTCCAAGGGGGGGGGGCATGCAGTAAGTGCTCAATAAAGATTCGTTGATGGAACGCCCTCTTAATGCTGACCTTCCTCTCCACCCTCCCCCCCGCCGACCCCGGGATGTCATCACAGTGATGGAATCCAGATGCTGCAGCATTCAAGGCCTCACCTATGCCCTTAGACTAATCCCTAGCTTCTACCCAGGGCTCCTTGCCATGCTGTAGTATGGGCCAAGTTCTGTGTTTGGAGCCAGAAAATCTCAGCTCTGCCTCTGTGTGTCTGCAACCTTGAGCAAATCTCTTCATCTCTTTGAGATAATTTCTTCATTTATAAAATGAAGAACTTGGCCTATATTATCTCTAGACCATTTCCACTGCTCAATCCTTTGATTTCTATGATCTATTCTGCAGTTTGCTCACCTTGTTGAACTTCTAGCCTTGTTTTTTAACCCTGTCATGGTCCCAATAGCTAGCTCATCAGATAAACCAACCCATGCTGATATGCTAGCAGGAGAGGATGAGAGGCTTGTTACTAGATAGTAAGAGAGCTTTTTCATACAAGTGGCCTTCTGGAGATAATGTACCCAGTTTTGATGTACCAGCAGTCCTTTCAGTGTCCCTGCTTGGAGCTTGTGAGTGAGCTTGCTTGTGTGACCCTACTGTGAGGAGAGAGGGGAAAGGGGGGACATTTCACTTTACTTGAATGGAGCTCTTAGGAGGAGACTCCACATGGGCAAGAGCAGGTTGTTTTCAAGAAAAATAAGCCACAGTCAGTAAGATAATGAACAGGAAGTTTCGGAGCAGAAACGTGTGGATAAAAGGTTTCTGTGCAAGCCTCTGCTTGATGCTTTGTGCCTTTCTGTTGGCCTCTGTCGACATTCAGAAACCCTGCAATTAATGAGGATCGGTACAGGCTGGGCAGCTCTTAGCTGAAATCTTCACTAATGGCTCTTTCTTTGATTAAACAGTGATTTTCACCCACAGAATAACCGTTCAGTTTCTCTCTCTTCCCTCCCCACATGTTTGCTACTTTATTGTAGTCCTTTCTCGTTTTCAAAGGTCTCTCAGTCTTTTATGGTAGAGAGAACCTTGGTTTAGGAATAAGGAGAACCGAGGTTTAGTCATGAACTCTGCCAGTTACGTTGTAGAATATCAGCTCCCTACTTTGAAGATGTAGAAAATGAGCCCAGAGAGGTTAGATCATTTGTTGAAGGCCATATAGCTAGTAAGTAACAGATCCAGGACCAGGAGGGTAGGGATTGTTTCATTTGTTGCACTTTTTGTATTTTGTTTTTCTAGCAGTTTGCAAGGCGCCTGGCACAACATGCTTGTTGATTGATTAATCGATGTGTCAAGGTCCTCCTGTGATATCTAACACAGGCGTGCCCAGGGAAACAGAGAAGGGATCAGAAGGTGTCACGGTGTCTTTGACCTTGACTTTGAAACAGAGTTGTTTTGGTCTAGCCCTTTTGTGTTTTCTTGTGATTAAGACCTGGGGCAGCTTGCAGAATATCCAGTGCACGCATCCTCGTTAGGAAAGTGTCGTGGACAGCAGGACTCCCAGAAGTCATATTTTTCTGCCATAGTGAGTTCTTAGTAAAGTGTCTTTGAGTGAAGATTGCCTGATAGTTTGTTAGGGATGCCCTAGAAAGTTTATTCAAAGTATTCTTGGCCAGGTTCATGGAGAGGAGGAATGGGATTTATACCTACCATGAATCTGTGGGTCAGAAGATATTTTAGCCACTTTCTTTGTAAAATTCCATATTGATTTCCAGAATGATTGGACCAGTTCATAGCTCCACCAACAATGCATATCTTTCCAGAATCCCTGTAAAATTGATGATTTTTATCTTCTTCTTGCTAATCTGCTGGGTGTGAAGTCAAACTTTGCAGTTGTTTTGATTTGCATTTCTTTTATTATTAATGATTTGGAGCATTCTTTTATCCTGACAATCTTTTACAATTCTTTTTGAGAACTATTCATATCCTTTCATCAAATATCTGTTTCTTCCTAAGTTTCTCACAGGACCATAGAATTTCCAGGGCTGGGAGAAGTCATCTAGTGAAGCCCTTTATTTTATAGGTGAGGAAGCTTAGTCCCAGAGAGTTTAAATCCTGAGTCCCTGCACCATTGCAACCTGCAGAAACCCCTCACCCTTTTAATAACCCTTCTTTAAGAAGCAGAATGAGTTATTTCTATGAGCCCAAGAGTTACTTACTCTCATTTAGGTCTTATGATGGGAAATATTTTGAGATTTTTAAATAAAGAGGCAGGAGACAGAGGGTTCCCAGCCCTTCCGTAGGAGTCTGTGTGTGTGGGGAAATGTATATGGACATGCCCTACCCTATAGTGCTCACTGGAAGTTTGTTTTCTTCTCTTGTTTCCATTTCCTTTGTTTATTTTCCTCCTCCATTTCTTCAGTTGGATGACGGGGCTGAGTTGTCACCAGGCCAAGTTTTGGTACTGCAGCATGGTACAGTGGAGAGAATATTTGACTTGGAGTCAGGAAAGCCTGAGTTCAAACCCTAATTCTCGCACTTATTAGCTCTGTGACCATGGACAAACCATTGCCTCACCTATAAAGTTAGGGGAATAGTATAGTACTTATCTTGGAAACTTATTGGGACACTCGAAGCAGAGAATATGTATAAAGTGCTTTACAAACTTGACAGTCTTTACAAATGTCACATTGTCATCAGCATCATCATCATTTATACTTTGGTAGGGACAGAATGAGACCATTAATCTCATTTTCCTGGGGGGCAGGGGTCCAAATTAGAACCATATGCCACCTCAAGAGCTGAAGCCATCAGACACATCTCTGTTTTTCCTGGGCAGAGTAGGGGTAGGGAAGGCTGTAGGGAAGCCACCGATCCTCGTTTGGAAGCTCAGATGCAACCATCAAGGGACTGGAAAACTCCTGAAATACTGAGATCAGCCAGACCAGTGCCTGCAAACCTCATGCACTCTGGGCAGCTGAGCCTAGCAGCCCCAGCCCTTCCGGTAGGGACAGCTCCTTTTCAGGCATGATCCCTGAAAATAAATTGAGGCGGTCAGAGAGTAAATCAGCGCCAGGGTGATTTACAGGACAGTGTGTTTGACCAGCTAAGCTTTTGGCAAAGTTAAATGAACAGACTATGGGGAAAAAAGAACCCTTTTCCAACAGCTGCAGGGTTCAAATGTCCTTCACTCTTCCATAAAGGATTCTCAAAATTATGTGGACTAGATTAGTATCTCTTTTCCATGAAGCCACTGCAGTGCCTCCTTGTTGCTTTAAAAATAAAATCCCTGGACAGCTCTTTTGTTGCTCTGTCCAGCGAGCACATGATAATTGAAGATTTCCCTTTAAAAGTGTGTCAGGTGGAAGGAGCCTCTAATTTACTAAATGGAGGAACCTTTGTTAGGGAGACTGATTCTTTGTTCCATCTGTCCCCTTTAATCTTGTTTTTGCACAATAGAATTACATAAAGCATGGCATGAGAAGTTGGTTCCAAGTAGGAAGCATGGAACCAGTCCAGCCCCTGGGGACTAAGCCTCCAGTAGGGTAGAGATTCTTTATTCTTCCTTTTCTTTCTCCCCATTTTCTTTTTTTCTCCCTCCTTTTCCCTCTTTCTCCCCATCTTCCTGCCTTCTCTTCCTTCGTCATTGTTCATTCAGAGTTATGGTGCCGAGAAGATTGTGAGCTCTGTCCTTAGGCTCATCGGGAATCTATCCTCATTTTTGTTGCTATCACCAGTATCTTCTTTGTTTGTTAACTCCCTGTCTACATGGAGACACCAGAGGTCAGATTCCAGAGCAGGATTTGGAGTCTGTCTACTTTTGTGGTATCAGCATCACCAGGTTTTTGAACTCTGTTAAGTATCAACTAGTGAGAGATCAGACAGTATTGGATAGGACTTGGTTTTCTGGAAGGCAGCAACAACCAATCAACAAGCATTTGTTAAGGGCCTGCCATGTGCCAGGTACAGAGTAGGAGCACATATAACTTTTGTTCAGGGATCTCCCTAAAATCTAAAATTTCTATAGGCATATCCTGCTACTTAGCATCAGTCATCAGGGCTTAAATTATGGCTCTGAGACACGGAGAACTGGAGAGTTCTTGAGATGTAGGTGGAGAAGCCTTGGATCCCAGAGTTACAGAACTGAAAACATCTTGTCAGCCATTGCCAGCCAATGGAAGTTGGAGCAATTTTTGTTCTTCAGTTAGAAGGAACACCTACTATCTTCCCAAAGGCATCTCATTTCACTTTTGGATTTTCAGTTCAGTTAAACAAATAATGTTTGTGCACCTACTATATTCAGAGTCCTGTGCTAGACTTCAATGGAAGATACAAAGAGAATAAGACACAATCCTTGCTATCAATGCTCTTGTAGCCTAGCTAGGGAGATAACATGCACTTAATGCCTATTCATTAAGTCATTCATGTACATGTACAAACTGGGAGGGGTAAGAGCCTCAAGGTTGTTATTTTGAAGAGAAACTGTTACTATTAACATTTATTATAAGCCAGAAGGGTCTAAAAACAGCTATTGAGTGGAGAAAGGACAGGACAGGACAGGGGAAGGGGTAAGGAAAGGGGAAAGGAAAAGGAAAGAGATTTAGCCAATTTACCCCAAGTTAACTGAGCAGCTTCTGGCCATCAAAATTTACCTTCTTTTGGAGAGGAGAAGGAAAGTGAGAGGGCTAGGTTGAGAGAGAGGATGAGCTGAGTTACCTAGCTAGCTACCTAGTCTGATAAGCACTAGCCTCAGTGTCAGAAGGACCTGAGTTCAAATGTGACCTCAGATATCTGAGTAGATGTGCAACCCTGGGCAGGATACTTAACCCTGATTGCCTCAAAAAAAAGGTTGTATCTGGCACACAGTAGGTACTAAATAAATAAATAAACAGTAAGTACTCTTGCCAGATTGGTTGAAATGAGATAATATATGAAAAGTGCTTTGCAGACTTTAAAGCACTGTATAAATATTTGCTGTCATTCCCTCCCACACCCACTGAAGACTAAGACCACCTAATATTTATTGGTTCAAGAATGATGAGCTTGGGACAAAATGATAATATTGTCAAAATCTACATTACTAAAGGCTAAAGGAGCCACAGAGTGTGTGAAACAACAACAGTGATGTTCCTGGCTCGCAGAAAGGCTCACATATCACCCAGCACCTGTCTGTACATCACCCAGCACCTATCTGTACACCTCTGCATGGGATGAAGCAAGGAGAGCTGCCTTGGCCCAGAGGACCTTGAGGCAAGTCCTAATTTAGTTACTGACCATGGACAAGTTTTTTCTTAATCTCCATTTCTCATCTATAAAATGGGGCTAACAATTCTTGCACTACTTTCCTCATGGAAAAGCACTTTGTATACCTTAAAGGAACATTACGAAGTCTTATTACTAGTAATAGTGAGAATCAGAAAATAGCAATAAAATAGTAAACTTCCGAGGGCCCTAGCTTTAAGCTATTAGTATAACCATTGCCTCCCTATTCCAGTCAGGCAGCTCTAGGAGGGCATTATAATGGTCTTGGCAAGGGAAAATTTGGCCTTGGATTCAGATGATAACTGTGGAAATGGAAATGAGAGAAGCAAGGAGTGATGGGGAGTGGTAGTTTATTGGAAGTTGGAGGCAAAAGAGGGCAAGAACTAAACAGAGGCCAAGGCACACAGGGTTTGAACTTAGGTTTTGAAAGTGGTAGCCCCACTAATCCTAGGGGTGGGCATCTCCTGTCAGCAAAATCCAGGCTCTCCATACACCATCCAGTTTGCCCACCTTTGTATAATGAAAGAGAGAAGGCAGTGATAATAGTGAAGGATAGAGTCAGTCTTAGGTATGCAGAGGGGTTTGTGGATGAGCTGTAAAGAGCAACTCGCATCAGTTTCTACTGAGAACGGATGAGGAAGGCTTTAATTTCAGGAGGAACTGGAATTAAGTAATTCCTGACATATCAGAATGAAAGGAAATGAATGAGACCCTGATTTGTATGGGGAAAGCTAAAGTGAGTTTAGCCAAAATGCAGGGGATATAATATGTGGCTTTTCTGAAGGTTGCTTCTAAGTTTAGAATTCTAGTATCATCCTGAGCTGGGTGATGGGGCAGTTCTGCCTGGCCATGGTAGAGTGAACAAGACCACCTTTGTAAGGTCTTTCACAGGCACAATTCTGCGAGATAGTGGCCAGGTTCCAACAAAAAAACATATTTAGGTAGAATACAAACCTGCAATGAGTTTCCCTTGTTTGACACAACGGAGCTTTACTATGTCTACCCTTGACATGTGTACAAACCCTTGTATTGTGAAACGGAACATCTCAGCCAGAGTTCTGAATTACTTGCTAAGAAAAGAAGCAAGCTTTAAGCACTCTGAGGTTGCCTGCAAACAGTGGTTTTTTCTGACACCATTGGGGTGGGGGCTGGTGGAGAGAGAAGACGAGGAGGAGGAAGCCATATGGCCCAGTGGTGAAACATCTGTCTCTCTAGGAGGAACAACTCTGCAGCTCTCTGCCATCTGGGTGAATTACGAGACTTGCCATTTCAATGCATATGTTGTGGCAACACACCAGCACAACAGTCAAGTGGGCTCATGATGAAAAGGGATGTAATGACCCCTGTTCCAGGCATTGGCCCACAAGCTGTACTGTCCATCCTTGGGAAACCTGACTCAGCAAGTCCATCTTACTGAATATTTATGCCCTGGTTGGGGTCCTGACTCCGAGGTTATATGGATCCCGACCTCTTCTGTTATACATACATGCTAGTGCTCATGCGGGTGGGTCATTATACTCTTAGGGGAAAAAAATTCCTATCAGTCCTTCCAACTCCAGTGTAGCCATGCCCTTTCCTTTCTCCGTAGTCACTTTGTCAGTTCCAGATAAGCCTAGTGTGCCAGTACTTTTTAGCTGGGGGCTGGTTGTTGGTTTTCTTTGTTTTCTGATCCATATTGGGTAAAGAAGTGCAGCTGCATTCATTTTATCCATAGGTTCCATGCATGGGAGAGTGAGGTGCTTCTGTTGATCAGGAAGTGACCTCTTTCTTTCTAAATGACCTCCTCTTCCATTTCTAGCTGTTCTTTTTCTGGCTACATTAACCTGGGTAGTATTTACTGCCATGTGGGATTGTAAGTTGTATGAGTATAAAAAACTTGTCTCATTTAGTTGTCTAACACATTGGTGTACTCAGTATACATGAGAGGTACTTAAGAAAGGAACAAATAAATGATTGATTGAATGAATGACACTTCGTCCCAGATAATCATTCTTTCTTTTATCCTTATCCAAGTTCCAAGATAGCACAGATGCAGGATGGACCCAGCACAGAATCAGAATGATAGCATAGATACATCAATAGATTTTAAGTATCCATGACTTTTTCGATACGGGGGTCACTGTCATGGATGAAGATTGCATCCTCTTTGACCCTTAGTTCAAGGTTTTCCAGAATGGTGAGAATTTTACTTCAGTGCATGTATCAATCATCTATGTTGCTGGTGCTGTGCTTAGTGAAGGGGGCAGAGGTAGAGAGCAAGACTGTAAGACAAGAAAATGGGGTGGGGTGAGGGTGGAGGGCATGAAGGAGGGTTCTTCCCCCTGCAGCCAACATGCTGATGAGCTTCTCAGTACTAAGCTAGGCTGGTTCCCTGATGAGAGACATACAGTCAACTAGGGTCACTTCCCTGCTGTGATGAGATATTAGAGTTGTACTGAAGTGGGGGAATGCTAATGATAATTAACATTTCTCTGGCACTTTAATATTCACAAAGCACGTTCATCACAACAACCTTATGAGGTAGGTAGTGTATGATCCTAATTTTACAGATAAAGAAATTAAGGGTCAGAAAGGTAACTTATGCTCAAGGGCACACAGCTAATTATGGGAGTCAGGATTTGAACCCACATCTTCTGGCCATCACTCTTTCCATATTGGATGTTGCTACTTTCCTCCAAACATTCCCCAGGAGGGAAGCAAATTAATAAGAGTCTTTAGTACAAATTAGTTTAAAAGCAGAGCTAAAGGACATGGGGTAGGCAGGTTTGGTAAAGGAAAAGGTCTGTCTGATATGTCGTAGAATCTTAGCATTACAAGGGATCTCAGAAGCTATGTAATGTAACCTCCAGACCTATGCATAAATCCTCTTTAATAATAAATAATATTAATAACTTACATTTATAGAGTTTTCAAGTTTGCAAAGGCTTTATATACAAAAGGACGTGTGGGTCTTTTGAGCCTCATAATAGCTCTGTATATTTACTATTCCTATTGTGCAGATGAGGAAACTGAGGTCAAAAGAGATTGAATGCCTTGCCCAAGCTAATAAAGGTCAACCAATCAAAAAATAATCACTTGTTAAGCACTTATTATGTACAGACTCTGTACTCGCCACTGGGTATATAAAAATGAATTAAAACTGTTTTTGCTTCCTAGGCACTGGGGATATTTTTTTGCTTCCTAGGAGTTTACATTCGTAGGGATGGTGTTCTTACATCTCATATAAAGGGTTGTCCAACTTTTTCTGGAATACTTCCAGTGATTAGAAGCTTGCTACCCAGCAACATATGATTCATTCCATTCTCTCTGATGATTAAAAAGTCCTTTATAATGAATTGCTCCATTGGGGGACGACTGGAGGGACCCCTGAAGTGTTAAATAAAAATGTGAGGGTATTGAATCTTTGCTGAATATGAGAGGTAGAAACCTCGAAAGGGGAGAGGTATCGAAAGGGGATAGGTATAGAGACCCATATAACAAAACTTACCCAGTTTTGATTTCAGCCTATCCATATTTACTGCCTTATAGCCCAAAGATATTTGGTGGACATTGTATACTCAGGACTTCCCAAATGGTAGATTCTTCTTATTTATTTCAGATGGATCTCTTAGTTGGTTACTGATGTCATAATCAGTACCCCATCTCCAGTGATCAAAGGGGTTTTCCAGCATGAGAGAGTTTGACTATTCCTTATTGCATTACCCCTTTTGCCCTGGCTGTCAGCTGTGGGCATACAAATGGTAGCCTTCCATTATCAATGTGCATTCTCTCTGCCCCCTAACTCTGTGGGGTGATTGATTATAAAACTCTAGAGGAATAAAAAATAGCCTCAAAATCAGAAGATTGGAGACCCTTGCCCTAACTCTTGAGAAGCCTAAGAAGCAAATTAGTTGATTTCCCTGGTCTCCAACCCCGAAGACATCTCACTTAGCGTAAAGAAGCTTGGCCTCAGCAGCTGTCAGGTGACTGTAGGTGATGTCAAACATGGTTATTTTGGAGCCCATCACAGCTTGGTTGGTAGTCTTGGAGCATTAACCAGCATGGATCAATAAGGCTGAGGAGTACGCAGCGAGAGGCCAAATTCCCTGGAAATTAAAGTTTTAATCACTTCTTTCCCATTCCTTCCTCCTCTCCCCCTTCTAGTATCTCAATTTGAATGAATTTACTTTTCTGGTTGGATGCCTGTTTGAGTATGCCTCTTGTTCGGCTTGATGAGAAGAGGAAGGGTAAGAAGCAGACATTCTCATTAAGATGACCTTTAGAGAGGCGCTGAGAGGCCCCAGATAGCATCTCCTTCCTTTTTGCTCCTGTCACTTCATCTCCTTGGGATCCTCTTCCTACCACTTCTTTGTCTGTTGCCACACAATGGCTCTTGCACCATGAGCAGGGATAAGGGGGTGGGGTGGGGGTGGGGATGGATTAGTGCACTCAAACAGTCCTTTATGGATTGAGAAAGAGCAGCCCCAAGTCTCTAGGAATCATCTTCTCTTCAGTTTTGCATGTTTGTAGGATGAGGACATCCATTCAGTGTCAGGCAGGAGGGGAGACCAGGTGAACATTAATCAAGTTCATTACATCTTCAGAGCATTGTGCTCAGGATACAGAGATCAAAACCAAAACTCCACAACAAAGTGATGAGCTGCTGGGTGGGAGAGGGCAGGCAGGATATAGCATATACACAGGTATTTAAGAAAGTAACGGCAGACAGCCTACAACAGTGGATAGAGGGCCAGCCTTGGAGCCAGGAAGACCTGGGTTATCAACTAACAAGCATTTATTATGCAACCGTTATGTCTAGTATACTAGGTACTGTTTACAAAAACAAAAAGTGAGATAGCTCTTCACCTCTCAGGGTTTATCCTCTATAGGAGAGAACCAACATGGACACAGATAAGTAAGTACAAAGTATATTAAAAAGTAATGGAAGTCTGGAATTGAGGATGGAGGTGGAATAGGAAAACCGGGGTTTAAGTCAATCAGTCAATCAAGTGTTTATTAAATACCTACTATGTGCTAAATGTTGTGTTAGGAACTGAGTAAAATAATAGTGAGATAATACCTGCTCTCCAGGAGGCTTCACTCTGCTGGGGAGAAAGATGCGTTTAGATAAGTATATACAAAACATAGGGGCAGTTAGGTGGTGTCGTGAACAGAGCACTGGGCTTGGAATGAGGAAGACCCGAATTCAAATCTGGCCTCAGACCCTTACTAGCTATGTGACCGTAAGCAAATCACTTAACCCTGTTTGCCTTAGTTTCCTTATCTGTAAAATGAGGTGAAGAAGAAAATGGCAAATGACTTCAGTATCCTTGCCAAGAAAATAAAATCCCAGATGGGGTAATGAAGATTTGGACACAACTGAAATAACTAAAAAATGACAATATACCAAATATATGCAGAGGAAATATATTTTATTAAATTCTTCTGACACATGTTAATTAAGTGACTTAACCCTTCAGTATCAGAGACAACTCTCTGAGACTAGAAGTTACAGAAGACTTGCCTTGGTGGCAGCAGTTGCCGTATTAGTAGTTCTCCGTATTGATGAAATAATAGAGATGGATGGAAAAAAGTCATCTCCATTATTTCAAGAGGAGAGAGCATTAACCAAGGATAAAGTGGGGGTCAGAGCTTTGTTTATTTATCAAACTTGATTTTTGCTGTCCAAGTATGCCCATACAGAGGGGCAAAGGTGAAAAACTACATTAAGGAAAATAGGCTCTGGGCCACATCGGAAGGACTTATGGACTCAGGGAACCTTGCCTTCCATTAGAATAAAGAATTGGAGTTGGCAGTCAGATTTCTACTCCTCCTCTGTGGCTAAGTTGCAAAGACTCTAGGCATGTCACTTCTCTTCCTTAGACCTCAGTTTACTCTTCGTAAGAAGGTGTGAATAATACATGAGCATTGAATACATGGGAATTCTGAAATGGATTCCAGTGGAAGACCATGGTTCAAATTCCTCCTCTAACACTCACTATCTCAGTGATCTTGGAGAAGTCACACTACCTCCGTGAGCCTCAGTGAGCCCGTAAAAGGAAAAGGTTGGACAAAGTGGCCTCTGAGGATCCTTCGTAGGTCTAGAACTATGAGTCTATATTTATGGACATGGGCTTGCAGGGTATGCATAAAAGGAGTGTTCACTTGTCCAAGGTTACCCAAGTAGAATTTGAATGCAATTACACTATTCCAATCCTTATCTGATTTGATGCTTTAAAGAGAGTAGGGAAAATATCATTGAAATGTACATCTCCGAAGGGCAGGAAATGGGCAGGAAAATATGAGAGGTAGTTTAATTTCCTTGGGGTTATAGATATTACTAATGAAGAAGCTACTGGACTGTCAGTGCCGGAAAATACTTTGAATCTTCCTTGCCCCTCCCCTTTCAATGGATGGTGTAGCTTTGAACTTGTTTACTGCTTTCTGACCAAGGACATTTATTAATTCACTTATTTATTTATCTGTCTGCTCAATTATTTATTTAAAATAATATTTTATTTTCCCCATACTACATATAAAGACAAATTTTAACATTCACTTAAAAAAATTGAGTTCCAAATTATCTCCCTCCCTCCCTCGCCTCCCCCTTCCCTGAGACAGTAAGCAATTTGATATTGGTTATACATGTGCAATCATGCAAAGCATACTTCCATATTTGTCATGTTGTGAAAAAAGATACAGATCAAAAGAAAAAAGTGAAGTAAAAAATAGTATGCTTCGATCTGCATTCAGGCTCCATCAATTCTCCCTCGGGATGTGGATAGCATTTTTCATTATGAGTCTTTTGGAATTCTCTATGACCAAGGACTTTCACGGGCCAGCTGGCTAGGGCAGCAGGGACTGGACTGAATTCAGAGCTGTAACTGGGAGTTCCTGCATCCCATTTCTCTTTCCGTTCCTGCTACCTTTCCCAGTTCCTCTATTCTGATGAATGACCTAAGGTATGACCACTCCTTTGCTTGCCTGAGATCCCCTAGAGACAGAAGTCTTGAGAGTGAGGAACCAGGAGGCTGCGGTGTTTGAAGAGGGCAGGAATTGGGATTGAAAAGACTCATGAGGCAGGTCCTGGAGTTATTGAGAAGGAGGAAGTGGGACTTAGAGACCTATAGATGATAGTGACAAGGATGAAGATATGAAGGAGTGAACTTTAAAGCAGAAGTGGCTGGTGAGGGATGATGGGAAGAGAGTCTGAAAGTGAGAGGGAGGAAGAAGGAATGTGTAAAGTGCTCCTACTGGCCTGCATGGGAGAGAAGGCACAGCCAGCATCAGAGAGGGTGTCTAGAGACACCTCTAACGTAGAAAGTCAGGTTCCAGTTAGAAATAGAAGATGAAAAGAATATGAGAGGAAGAGACATAGGATGATGGGGGAGTTTAACAGTAGGGCAATAGTAGAAACAATGGGCGTAGTAGAAAGAAGGGACTGATCAGGGCTTGTTGCTGTTCAGCCTTCATTTTCAAAGGACAGTCAGTGACATCAGGAGGGTGATGTCTTGACTTGAATGTGATTTGGATTTGTCAGGCAGAGCTGTGCAAAGTTGTCAACCTCACTCTCTCTTCCGGAGTCATTGAAACCCAGTGGTAAGACAAAAACCAAGAAGATTGATGATGGCCCAGGATACCGTGGATGACCTTGGCATATTTGATGCCTGACTAAGGTCCAAGAGCTCCACGGGGGCTGAGTTGGGAGGGGATGAAATTTTGGGGGGAAGTCACATGAAAAACGATTTTGAGGGGTAGAGTGAAAGGATGGATCCCTTAGGTAGAACATCTTGAACGTAGATGTCATTGTGGGGTTAGTGGACAGCTCATTCTGACCCCTTCTTCCTGACCTCTGCTACCAGCGACTCTGCACCATTTCTTTCTTGGATCCCTACCAATCCAAGTTGGTACAGTAGAGCAGGAAGAAGGAGTTACCTGTGCAGCTTCCCTTACTCCCCTGGTCTCTGTTATCAGCAGTTCCACTCTCTTGACTTCTGGAGTTCACTCATTTTCCTGGCTCCAGGTCCTACACGCTATCCACTGTACTACATGGTTGCCTCTTATACCACACTTTTGCTATTCTCCAATTGATGGGCATCTGTTTTATTTCTATTTCCGTAACTAAAAGTTCCACTATAAATATTCTACTACCCATTGATTCTATCCCTTTGTCCTTGACCCCTTGGGGGTATATGCCTTATAATAATCATATCACTAGGTCAAAGGGTGTATGTATAATGTAGTGACTGATAAAGTATAATTAGGAATGAGATTTTTAAAAATAGCAGGATTTGGAAAAAATAGAGGGAATACATGTATAGAAGCATGACAGTACCTCCATATTGGAAGGGACTTCAGGGGTCTTTAGTGTGAGCTATGCATACACAGGAATCCTCTCTACAAGACCCTCCAAATGTGATCTTCATCCTCTTCTTGAAGAAGTTTGGTATTGAGCAACTTACTCCTTACCAATATAGTCAGTCTATTCACTTGTTGGGAACCAGTAATAGTTAGAAATTTTTCCCCTTATATTGAATTGAAATCTGCCCCAGCAGCTTCTCCCCCTCATCCGGTTCTTTTCCTCACCTTGCCATGCCTAGTTCTTTCAATTGGTAATCACATAGTATGGTCCCCTCAACATCCTTGTCACTCTCTACATTCACTCAACAAATGCTTATTTAGTACGTACTACATATATGGAAGACATGGTAACTTCTGAGGAGGGTTATACAGATGGATTGGATTTGGTTCCTGACTTCAAGTATCTTATGATGTGGATTAGAAGTAAAATGCATGAATTTACAAAATGTCATGTAAGTGCTTAAAAGGAATATGGACAAAGTGCTGTTTGTACTCACCGAAATGAAGAACCACTTCTGCCTTGGGGATTAAGGAAAGCTTCATGGAGAAGGTGCCATCGAGCTAGGCTTTAAGAGTGACTAGAAAATTAACAGAGATGAAGACTAAAGACATTCCAAGCATGTGAAAAGCAGAAACAAAGCCAAAGAGACAAGATAAGAAAGCATAGGATGTGTTGGAACACATAGTATTTTGGCTTATTTGAAGTATAGAGTTCTTTCATTCAGTTATTGGTCTACTGTGTCTATGTGTCTACTGTTTTGAAGGAACTGTCCTAGGTGCTAGGAGAGATTAAAAAGGAAATTAAGGATGATAGCATGAGGTAAGGCCAGAGATTTGAGATGATGCCACATTGCCAAGCAAATAAAATTGGAATTTATTCACCAAGCAGTGGGAAGCTATTGAATATTTCTGTGCAGGAGTGTGACCTATCAAGATAAATAGGTGCTTAGAGTTGAGAAAGAGGAACAATGAGAAGGCTAGCTTGGCTGGCATAGAGACTTTGGAAGATGCTTGGAGGGAATCTCTGGGGAACCCCAATGATGTAGATTTGGAAGCTTTTAGTAAATTCAATTCAGTAAATATTAAGTATCTGCTATGTATAAGGTAACGTATTGGGTGCTGATTTTCTAATATCTAAGGATAGATAGATTTTTGACTTCAAATAGTGTGTCCTAAGGCCTATTTCTAGTGGAGGTGGGAAATCTGAGTTATTTCCATTTTTCAAAGTGAGAGGGAATATCAGTGGTCCAAATCCCTATGTATCTCTACCTTATGGGCTTACCTTTTGGAACAGCATGAACTGCTTTGGGGAAGGGGATCCCAGTTTGACTTAAAATGCCACCATGTTTAGGCCTGTTGTAGATCCTTCTCTTTCCAAAAACACCCAGAAAACTCAAAGTCCTTTTTCCAGTTTGGTCCTGGGCTTCATAAAGCCCGATTTGTGTTGTCACATGGGTATGAGAACAGTCATACAGGCATGCCTGTCTTCTGTTCCTATCTCCTTGAGATTTCTTGGACTCCATGGCAATGCACAATCAGTCATATTTGGCCTGATGTTGTTTCATGTTTCTTTGCTAAATTATTTTGTTAAATAGAACATCATACACATCATCTGTCCCCAGGTACTTGGGAATAGGGAGTACAAGAAAGGATATTATTTATTTGTTTAAAAGTTTGAGTGACTCATCAGTTTTCATGCAACTTTTTCCACCACTCCCCTTTTCCCTTTCAGGCAGGGGAAACTTTACCTATTTACAGACTTTCTTGCTTGTAGAAATTTGGATTCTAAAATTCCAGGAGGTTCATTTGAATCTACTAGATCACCTCTTAGTTGCTCATAAACTTTTACAAATGTATCTGTTACTCAGTGTCTAAACTAAGCTCCAGCACCATCCACTCTTACTTGGGATTCACCTAACTTCTATAAGAACTGCAAAAGCTCTATCTTCCCCCCTGCCTAAAGCTACCAACCCGTTCTACCAGAGATGATACTTTTACAGAAAACTCCACCTCTTTCTCTTCTGTTGTTGGGGAATTTTATTGTGTCAGAAGGTCTGGGCTCATATCCCAGCTCTGTCGCTTATTAACTGTGTGAACTTGGGGAAATCACTGGCATTAGTTTTTTTAATCCATAAAATGAGAAGTTTAGATTAGATGCCCTGGTCTAAATCTATGATATTCTGATGCTTGGGGTTAGAGAAGGACCTGGATCTGGCAGCCCCAGAATAAATAATTATGGGACACATGACTCCATGGGTAGAACACCAGGTTTGAATTTAAGAAGATTCATCTTCTTGAGTTCAGATATAGCTTCAGATACTTACCAGTTGTGTGACCCTGGGCAAATTACTTAACCCAGTTTGCCTCAGTTTCCTTATCTGCAAAATGAGCTAGAGAAGAAAATGGCAAACCACTCTAATATCTCTGCTAAGAAAACTCCAAATGAGGTTAGACGTGACAGAAAATGACTGAATGACAATAACAGCACAGGTTACTAAAGAGAGCAGTAAAAGAATAGTAGAAATAACTGTAGAAATAACTAGCAGTAATTTAGGGAACTGGATCAATAAAAAAGAAGGGAACCAGAGTCACAGACAGGCAATGTCGATATGGTGGGGAAGTAACATGAGAGCACTGTGGCAAAGAACTGACATGAAGGAGTAAATCTTAATTTCCACCCACCTACTTTTCCAGAGTCTCGTCTAGGGGAGTAAGATATATCTAGAGACTGAGTGCCTGGGAGTAGAGAGTATAGAAAAAGGCCCACTTATCTGTGTTGGATCAGATGTATTTTTTGACTGTATTGTGAAAACAAAACTGTTTTGAAGTCTTGTGAGCCTAAGTGCTTTTGTGATGACAGATGACCACCTTGGGCAAGTACCACATAGAATTTTATAATCTAGTTTAAGAGACAACTGATACACAACTGAAAAGATAGTTAACAATGCAAGGCAGCATTTGGAAAATGCCAAATGAGTACAGATATCAAGTCCTTATGCAGAAGTTCAGAGGAGGTTGAAATCCGTATAGGGTAAGGTGGTCATCGATGGCTTTATCAAAGGGATAGGACTTGAGCTGGTCTTGAAGAAATGCTAAGAGTTGGATAGATCTAGAGGAAGAATTTTCAGGTGAAAAGAAGACGATACAGAGAGAAGACCAGTGGTCTATATGACCTTATCCTGAAGAACTAGAGTTTCTTCTCAAGCACTGTCCTAAGTATCTTGAAGATCATCACTGTCACCTTCACATACCCAATGGGAACCAAACTCTCTCCACCATCTCACCAAATCAAAGGGCACTGGGTCTGTTATTCCTGGGTCATAGCAACTCTGTTTTAGTTATGATAGCTCCAGTTGTCACATACACCGGGGGTATTGGGATCCAAAGAGTCTTGTTCATTGAGTATAGGTAAAGGAGAAAAAAGGGAGAAAATAGAGGAAGATGGAAGGAAAAGGGGAAATAAGTGCAAAAGAGTGAAGGGGCAAAGGAAGGAGAGAGGGAAAGAAAAAGGAGAGAAGGAAGGATACAAGGAAGGAAAGAAAAAGGAAAGAAGGAGAGATAAGATATATAAAATGAAAGAAGATATGAAAGGAGAAAAGATAGGAGTTAAGGAGAGGAAAAATTGAAAGGAGAAAGTAAAGAAGGGTAGAGAAAGATGAAAGAAAGGAGATGTAAAAGAAGGCAGGAGAAAAGGGAGGAAAGAGAGGAGAAAGGTAGAAAGAAGAAAAGAAAAAGAAAAGGAAGAATTTTTGCTAGATTTAGATGATGGAAGTTAGAAAAAGAGAGAACAAGGGTTTTGTTTGAAAAAATCAATACTTTTCTCAATGTGATATAGGAATAAAAGTCATCTAGGGAAATCTATGTAATTATGTTTTATTAGGTCTCACAATGCAGTGCTGAGACTGGGACTGGAGAACTCTTAACAGTTTGCTTTCTCTGCTTTCACTACCTTGGTCCTCTGCCAGCATGCAGAGAGAGGCAGAAAGACTCCTTTGGATCCTTTTTTGGGTCCTGAACTGTGACGTGATATTTTCTGTGGGTGAAGACAGTAAGATCAACCAAGCCTCAGCAAGATGGGTAGAGAAACAGCGTGGTAAAATGGAGAGAGTGTTGAGCTTAATGTTCAGGAAGAAGCTGTATGACTCTGGGTAGGTCACTTACTTCTTCACTAAGCAGACCTGCCACAGGACAAACTGCTTCCCTGGGTCAGCGTCACATGTCTAAATTTCCATTGTCCTCTTAGTCTGAAGCACACAGTTACTACATCCACCTCTTCCAAGGCTTCCCTGACTACCGAATCACAGACCATTGAGGCCAGGCTCTAGGACAAAATAGAACATTTATTATGTACTTACTGTATTCCAGGAACTGTACTAAGTGCTGGGGAAACAAATAGACACAGAAAAAACAGTCCCTACCCTCAAGAAACTTACTTTCAAACAGGAGAAGATGACCCAAGAGGAGAGCTAGAAAGAGAAGGAGTGACGAAGGGAGCAGTAGAGAGTCCTACCTGGGTCTGATGAAGCTGCTGGCAAAGAGGTGGATAAATCTGTAGAGTACAAAGGGAAGCCAGTAGTGAACATCTGTGGCCTGGATGCCTCATGAAATGATTTTTCTGGGCTAGGAACTTACTAAACAGGACAAGAGCAGGTGTACCTCCATTGGGGGAAGGTAACAGAATTGCTGACGGAATGGACAAGTCGAGAGAGTAAGAATTTTCCTTCCCACAATATACACAGCAAGGAATCATCCAGCCTTTACTTGAAGACCTGCAGTGAAGGGGAACCCCCTGTCCCTCACGCCCCTCACAAGTCAACTTCTCTGTAACGGCCCCCTCCTGTTCCTATTTCTGCCCTCTGGAGCTAAGCCTAAGAAAGTTAGTCTGGTTTCTATATAACAGTCTTCAGATATCTGAAGGTAGCTGTTATGTCCTTCTCCAAATCTTCTCTGCAATCATCCTCAGTTTCTTCAAATGATCCATCAAGGACACATTCACCAGACTCCTAACCAACCAATGAACCAAGAAATCAGTCAATCAGCTAATTGAGTATCAAGCATTTATTGATCATCTCTATATCAGGCACTGTCCTAAGTGCTGAGGACATGAAGACCACATAATGAAACAGTCCGTGCTCTAGAGGAAGTTAGAAATGGGTTAACCTCTTTGGGAAGCCCTCTTCCTTGTTAATTTTTCTTTGCCTGATCTTTGCTTTAATTGATGTAAGGAGCAATCAGTGAGGAAATTTCATCAAATGATGCAGATGAACACCTCCTCTCAGTGCCATATCCCTGAAACGTGTTGTGACTCAGGTAGAAGACAACAGGACTGCCACTTTCTTCATTCTGGACACTGTATCTCCCTTTTTAATGAAACCTAAGATCCCATTAACTATTTTTGGCTGTGTTAT
This sequence comes from Potorous gilbertii, assembly GCA_028658325.1. Taxonomy (NCBI): domain Eukaryota; kingdom Metazoa; phylum Chordata; class Mammalia; order Diprotodontia; family Potoroidae; genus Potorous; species Potorous gilbertii. Next base: position 580,165,593 of record CM053769.1, on the reverse strand, counting down.
TGATTCTACCACCCCAGCACATCTTTACATTTGCCTCCTTTATTCCACTAACTCTACCATACCTGTGACTTTGGCGCTCATCCCCTCTCACCTGGACCACTGCAACAGCTTCCTAGCTGGGCTTCCCTCTTTGAGTCTCTTCTTTTTCCATTTCATCCTCATCACAACTATCAAAATAATTTCCTAAAGCTCAGGTATGACCGGATCACTCACTTATTTGAAAATCTTCAATGTCTTCTATTGTGTCTAGAATGAAATACAAATTTCTCAACTTGGTATTTAAAGCCCTTTGTGATCTGACTCCAGATTACCTTTCCAGGCTTATTTCAAATTATTCCCTTTAAATGTACTCCTGTTTATTGTTCCCTGAACTTTACATTCCATTTCTTTCTCTGTGCCTTTTTTCTGATAAAAAAGTTATGAATATCTTTTGTTTTAAAATCACCAATGTGGCCTTAATCATCCCCTCCTCACCCTCGAGAACCATTTCTTTTATTAAAAAAAGAAATCAAGAAGAAAAAGTTCAGCAAAACTAATTAACATACAGAAAACAAGTCTGATTTTTCATTCAGTGTTCTGTGTGCAAAGAAGCAGGTGGAAGCCTTCTCTGATGTCTCTTCTTGGGGACCACACTTGAGAATTGTCATTTCATATTAATTTTCACTTTCACTGTCATTATCGCCCTTTTTGTTTACATTGTTGCAGTCATTGTGTACCTTGCTTTCCTGGTTTTTTGCTTACTTCACTTTGCATTAGTTCCTGTAAGTCTTTCCACGATACTCCTTAGGTATTCTTAGGTAATCTGTTTTGCTTCTAGTTTTTTGTCACCTCAGAAAATATTACTGTCACAATTTTGGCATATAGGAAACCTTTCTTTTTGCTCTTGACCTCCTTGAGGTATATGCCTAGCAGCCAAATCTCCAGATCAGAGGGTATGAACATTTAGCCACTTTGGGTAATTCTAAATTGATTTCCAGGATAGTTAGACTAACTCACAGATCTGCCATCAATGCATTAGTGTGCCTGCACAACCCCTTTGACATTGTCTATTCCCATCATTTGCCGTTACTAGTGATTTGAACTGTTCTTTCATATGTACTTTAATCGTTTTCAAGTCTCCTTTTCATGTTTTTATTTTTCACATTTATGTTTTATTTTTACATTAAAAATTTTTTTGAGTTTCAAATTCTTTCACTCCCTCTTGCCCCTCCCCAACGCAATGAGAAGGCAAGCAAAACAATTTATATGTGTGAAATCATGCAAAATATATTTCCACGTTAGTCATGTTGCAGAAAGAAAAGCAAGAAAAACACAGTGAAAGAAAACGTGCTTAAATATGCACTCAGGCTTCATTGGTCCTTTCTGTGGAGATAGATGGTGTTTTTGGCAAGTCTTCTTTTGTGATATATTTTTTCATTTTTATTGATAACTTATACATCTTATCCATTGCAAAATTGCTTTTTGGTCGTGTGTGTGTGTGTGTGTGTGTGTGTCCTTGATATTAGACCCTTATCAGAGATACTTGGTACAATTTTTTTTAACCAGTTAATCGTATCTCCTCTTATCTTTGCTCATAGAAAACCTTTTCAATTTCAGTTTCCTCCTGTAGGGTATGGAATGCCCTTCTTCTTCTTCTCTCTTTCTTAGCCACCTTAGCTGCCTTAAATGTTTATCTCACAATGCCTTCCCTGTGTAGCCTTTTCTGATCCCCTTAGTAATTAAAGCTCTCCTCTTCGTCCTCAAATCACTACATTTTGTTGTTCATGTTTTACTCTTCGTGACCCCATTTGAGATTTTCTTGATACACACACTGGAGTGGTTTGCCATTTCTTTCTCCAGCTTATTTTACAGATTAGGAAACTGAGGCAAACAGGATGAAATGATTTGCCCAGCTAGTAAGTGTTGGAGCCAGATTTGAACTTGAGTCTTTCTCTCTAGACCTGGTACTCTATTTATTGTGCCCTCTAGATGTCCCCAAATTATGTATATATATATATATATATATATATATATATATATATATATATATATATATATATATATATATATATATATATACATATATATATATGTATATATATGCATACACATACATATATACACATCACATCACATATATAAACATACACACATATATACACATAAACATATACGCACAACACTAATTTGTTTATGACTTACATCCTGCACTAGAATGTAAGTTTCTTCCTTGAGGTAAGGAACTATTTTAAAAAATTGTGTCTTTGTGTTCCTAGCACCATACCTAGTCCTTATGCTTGTTGGATTGGATTAGATGTCACAGTTTTAACTCATATGGAACTTCCATTGACACCCCTGGATCTTTTCACATTAACTATTATCTAGCCACATAGCTCCCATCCTGTCTTCTGAAGATGAATTTTTGAATCCCAGGGTGATACATTTGTAAGTTGTACTGTTAGATCAGCCTATTATATTAGCCTGTCACAAACGTTTCCCCCAGTTCTGTCACACAGCTTACTAACTATTCCTCTCTCAATGTCCTGTCATCTGCAAATTTTGTAGGTATACCATATGTGCCACCATCCAAATACCTACTATATCCCTGGGGCACTCCAGTAGAGACTTCATTCCAAATCGACATTGATTCATTAATGACTGCTCCTTGCATCCAGTCAATCAACCAGTTCTGAACTCATCTGACCATATTATAATCTAGCCTGTATCTCTATATTGTTCATTCAATTTAATTCAACAAAGATTTATCTGCAAAAATTGGATGAGAGGCTGTCAAATGCTTTGCATAAATCCAGGTACATTGTGTGTACAGAATGTCTTTGATCTGTCTACCCATCTGGTAACCATCTCAAAAATGAAAATGGTAAGAAAAATTGTATTAGTCTGGCATGACATGGTTTTTTAAAGTGATCTTTTCTTGATGAAGTCACACTAACTCTTGGAGATCAGTTTTTAATTTCTCTCAGATTGTCCCTTTAATCGTATTTTATAGAATTTTCTCAGGAATTGAAATTAAGCTATAGGGTTATAGGTCAAAAATGATCTTCTTTTCTTCCTTTTTTTTAGTCCTGTGACATCTATTTTCCATGATTTTGAAATGATTATGAATGGTGTCTTAGCGTGATGTTTACTGATTCTTTCAATATCTTGAGATATTATTTCCCCAAGGTTGGTAACTTGAACTTGTTGAAGACAGGAGTTTTCTTACCATCTCTCACTTACTCTGGGTTTTCACTCCCTGTTTCCTATGTCTATTTTATCCTTTCTTTTTGAAGACCATTCTTCTTAGTGAGAAAACTGAAGCGGAATAAGAGTGGAGTGATCCTCCTTCCCTTTCATCATTGTCTTCCTATCCACCTTGCATGCTAATTCTCTCCCTTATTTTCCTCTTGCCCCTAATATAGGTTGCCCCTTTTTGCTATGGGTAATCCTGACTAGTCTCAGCTCATTTTGAACTTCATTTTCTTGACACTTGTGTTATAGAACTCTTTTACACTTCTGTATTCACCCTCAGTTAACTACCTTTGTTTCTATTATCTGTTCATTCCTTTTTAAAATCTAAATTGGTTGTTGAGTTTCCCATATAGCCACATCAATCCCTATAGACAGCTTTTACCTTTTCTTCTGCATTGGAGTAGTCAGTTCACGCATTATTAGAATTTCTTTTTTGAGAATTTCTCATCCCTCTTGGGCTAAATTCACCTATAGAATTTTAGACCGTGGGATTCTACCTAACCTTTCCATGAACTCTCTGAAATCCACTTGCTCCCAAGTTAGGATGGGGTTAAGATTATGTCTGAATTTCTCCTTTACAACATCTTCCAAGATGGAGTAGTCACTTTCTTTCAAGATTACTCTAATTTCTATGATAGCAACCAGTGTTCTTGGTTGATCAGAATCAGGTCTCACATAACATTTCCCTTTAATATTTCTTCTACCTATGGAAGAATAAAATTCTCATTAAGGCAAGTCAAGGAAGGATGTATCTATCTGCTTTTTGGCAAAGATTGAGCTCTAGCAGATGTCTGGAAATTTGCCGTCCCCAATTTTCTGAATTCCTGTGCCAGATTTATTATCTATTTCCCAATATCCTCAGCTATTTTCTTCTTCCATTTAGGTGGTCTTTCTTATTTCCTCCTGATGTCATGGGAGTACCAGTGGAATGTACTGGCAGTCCACCTGTCAGCCCTCATTTTTGTCACTTGACTAGCTTTTCTTCTCCCCTGTCATGCAGTTCCTGGTGATGTTTTTTATTCCTATTCTTCAGAGTTTATTATTGGTTATATATTGCAACTGACTCCTCTATTGCCCTCAATGTGATACTTCTAATTCTGAAGAGATAGTTGTATTCCATTTTTCTTTTCCACATAACAATCCCAGTATAATGTTAATATTTTTTAAATGATCCTCTTATTTTATGGGAAAGTTGGGGTCAGGAAAAAAGCCTTGGAATTTCCTAAGGTCAAGGCAGGTCATTCTCTTATTCTGGTTCAACTTTGGGCCCAATGCATTGTCATCTGTTGTCTGTCCTTGATATATGTTGATGGACAAGCTCCACAGGGTTTCCATTCGCATGAATATTGAAATTTGGGCAATGGAAATTCTTCATCCACTTGATCTTTCCTGTGTGGATGGACACATGGAGCTCCTTTGAGTGATTACAGATCTCTTCTAGGAATCTCTGTAATGTTCTGGGCCTTGATGCAGTCAGTATAGTGTCATGCACAAAAACTACATCAGGAGGACTTCACCATTCACAGGGGAAGACTTTCTAACCTAGATTCTTCACTGGATCTCTCCTACCTTGCAGTGGCCAGTGCCTTTGACAAGCACGCGTCTCCTTGTTTTACACTTCTTCTGATATTTGACATTACAGGTTTTGTTTTCTGAAGAGGGTTTTTCTATTATTATATCTTCCAGTGAATTTTGAATAATTTTTGATGTATGGGTGAGAGACACCTAGTTGTAGAAGAACCTGGAAGATGTTCTACTGAGTCTACTTAAGCCTTTTCTTGTAATCTAAGTACAATGGAATCTTATGTTTCTCTCTATAATTTAATAATTGTGTAATTATAAGGATGTGGTCCATTATTGAATAGCATTTGTTATGGAAGTATATTATGAAAATCTAATACTCTCATCAAAGATGATCTTGCTTTGTGTAAAGAAGACCTTTGTAAAGGATTTTTATACACGAACATAAGGGTAATTATTTTTTTTCTAGTTAACTATTTATTTTCTCTTCCTTCCACCTTTCTTCCCCCAATTGGAAACAAGGAAAAATAAAACCCTTGTAACATATGTATAGTCATGCAAAAGAAATTCTTACATTAGTCATACCACCAAAATATATGTCTGTTTCTACACGGTGGATTCATTACCTTTCAGTGAGGAGGTGGGTAGCATTTTTGTCATCAGACTTCTGGAATCAGTTGGTCATTGCAGTGACTAGAACTCTTAGGTCTTTCAAAGTTGTTTGTCTTTACAGTGTTTTATCATTGTGTATATGATTCTTCTGGTTTTGCTCACATACCTCTGAACTAGTTCATACAAATCTTCTCAAATTTCTCCGAAACTGTCCCCCTTCATCATTTTATATGGCACAATACTATTCTCTCTTAAGTCATTCCCCAAATGATGGACACCCCCTTAATTTCCAGTTTTTAGTCACAATGAAATGAGCTATTTTTGTATATTTGGGACCTTTCCCTCTTTCTTGATCTCTTGGGGGTATAGGTCCAGTACTGGCATCATGAGGTCAAAAAGTATGCACAATTAATAACTTTTGAGACATTATTCCAAATGCTTTCCACAATGGCTGGACCAGTTCACAGCTCAACCATTACTGCATTAATGTGCCTGTTTCCCCACAGGTCAGTGATTACTAATGTTCTCTCATTCATGTTTTTTCCCAGAATTAATAAGGTATAACATGTTTTCTACCCACGTTGGCATCTTCTTGTTCAGATGCCTTGTGTATCAGTCTCTGAACACCCTCATAATTGTGTTAATTCCTTCATGAATGCCCTCTATATATACTTAATGTATATTTAGTCCAATTTAATTGATTTTTCTGCTTTATTCTTTTTTAATGCCATTTTTACCTACTCTGTGAGTCTATCTGGGCTTCGAAATGTGGTAGTTTCACCAATGGAGAAAACTGCTTATTGAAATGATTTTTGCAAATCTTTTCTATTTTTCTTCTGTTTGTAACTCACCTTCCATTTTCATCCTTGAATACCCTTACAGAGATTTTATTTAGTTGTATATCTTACTCACCTTTTTAAAAACTGGTTTTTTCCTCTGTTGCTTCTCTCTGCTGCTACATGAGGCCACACTGATCATAATCACCATTCTTCATAGAATTTTATAAGCAACTTTATGTTCAAACCTGGCATAACTTTTGACAAATCAGTCAGATTTTTTTCTGACTAAGGGATTTCTGGGCTTTTTTGATCTCCTTGTTGGGACAATTAATTTAAATTGGATAAATTTCTGGATAAAATGACTACAAGTAATGGTGATATATTTTCTGTTGTCCATATCTCATTTTAATTTTTCAATTATTTTTTAAAAATAGTTCAGAATTAAATTATCATAAATGTATACTAGATCTTTTTTCATTTCTTCTTGTTTCTTATTTTTACTATAGCTTTGACAAATTGATGATTCTATTGTACACAGATAGCTGAGAGGAATAGACTTTTTTCTTGTCTCTTAAAATGTAATCTTTTTTTTTTCCTTTATGCTGGTTTTTTGGGTGCTCTTCATGTTTAATTTCTCTTAGCTCTTGATTTGAAGAAAATGTTCACGATATAGAATCATGAGGCTTTTGTATAATCTTATTTCTTGGACCTCTCTCATTCCTTCTTCCTGAACCATGCTTTCCCATATATTTCTCCTCATCCTCCACTTTTTTCCACCCTTGCACTGAAAAACACACCATATTTCAGAGTGTGTGTTGATTTAACTGGGAGAGTCAATTAGAGTTCTTTGTAGAATTTTTCTTCAATTGCTACTTCATTCGCAGCAACTGATCCTGGATGCATAAGTTGTAATTATTTTCATTATGATCTTTTTCGCAAAGACTTACCAGGTTACAATATGCAATGACCAAATATACCATGAAATTTACTTCTTACTGCCTTGGTGTGTACAATGAAGCCAACTCCACCATTTCTTTTCTCTCTAAGGAATAAATTCCTATGAACCATTCTTCCATTTAGCTTCAACTTCCTTCTGGTCTCATTTATATCAAGAATATCAAGATTGTTACGATTTGACTTCTTTAGTAATATATCTTCTCTAATCATTGGACAAGGAACTCAGAGTTATGGTAACAACAGTCAAATTATAGTGTACAGATGGTATCAAAAATTGTGTAACCCTCTGCCATCTTCCCCAGTACTCTTCCTCCATCACTTCATCAGCAGGAGAGGGCTACACAGAACTGAAAGCCATTTAAAATATTCATTTCATAGATTGCAATGGCCAATAAAATTCATTACCAGGTGGCCAACCTTCTACTGGTAGACCTCTCGGTAGGTTAGTCTTCAGAGAAGACTTAATCTGTCAAAGCCTTTCCAGCATGGTGGAACCTTCAGCGTAACATTCCACTACCATAGCCTCTTTGCCAAAATTAGGCATTAGCGTAGGTCTTTGTTGACTTGCTCTCTAGGAGATTGAATTGCCTTCTTGTGCTAGGAGCTCAAATTTGATTACATGGGTTGTGAGGGAAATGGGTCAGTGTACTTCTTGATCAATTTATCCCTTCCTATTCCTCATCTGCCATTACATATATATATATATATATATATATATATATATATATATATATATATATATGTATGTATGTACATATATACGCACATACATATATACAATATATACACCCCTCATCTGCCATAAATATGTATGTGTATAAACACATGAGGCTTGCCCTCTTCTCAAATATTATCTCTTGTGAACTGCAAATCTTCTCTAATGATTTTCTTTTTTTGGTGAATCTCCTATTTTCTGTGGTATCTGGCTTGGCAAATAGATGGGGGCAGTTTACTTCTTTTGCTTCCATTTTCAATCAAATTCACAAGACTTTAGGCTATTTTTTTAACCAGCCCTCACTAGGTGCCTTCCATCCATGATCAAGATTTCAGCGTTTCTTTATTTCTAGCTATTCAGAAATTCAAAACTTTCCCTCACATGCTATCTCTTTAGTTAGCTACTGATGTTCCAAATTAGACTTTCTCTTCAAGAACTCCCACTTTCAACTGCATTGGTGATGAAGACATCTTTTGTATCCCTGAGATCTTCAATTTCTTGCCCAGGACTTCAAAATTCATAGCATGTTTTCTAGGTTTCTTTTGGAGGTATCATTCCCACCCTCCCTGACTTTATCATGAATCACTAGGAATGGGTAGGACAAGTCTCAAGGGGCTCTCCTACATATCCAGAGTAGATTGGAAGAGTACACACTTCTCTATTCATAGGGTCATAGATCATAGAAATCATCTCATCAATCCTGTCATTTTTCTGATGAGGAAACTGGTGCTCAGTGAGGATAGGTGACTTGTCTGTGTTCCCATAGGTAGTAAGAAGTAGAACCAGTGATCAAACCCATGCCCTCCGACTCCAGATTCAGAGCTTTTCCCAATGTGACATAATGCCTCCCCCTTGTACATAACAGGTCAACAAATGGCTGCCTTGGAATCCCTAATCAGACTCACCAACTATTTCTACTAGTCTCTTCTTCCATCAAACATTCCTGGATGATTCCCTCCCTGACAATACCTGTGGATCACTGTCAATATTTCTTAGACTGCAGAAAGACTCTTCTTCCTTAGCATAAAGTGGTTTCCTTTTACTGAATTTCTAAAACATTTATTGTCTATACCACTTAGCATATATTTACTGCCTTGTATTAGAATAATATATTTCAGTGTTATATTGCCTGATATTATGGTTGTTATAGTTCTTCCCCAAATATACATTAAGCTCCCTGGGGCAGGTACTATTTCTTAGTCCTCTTTATCTCCCGTAGAGCCTACACAGTAAGAAATGAAAAGTTATAGAGTAGCAGAAAGAATTTTATATTTGTAGTCAACAGACCTGGGTTTGAAACTCAGCTCCAGTACATTTTTTGATACTTTCCTGCCCTCCATCTACCTCCAGCCAAGTTACACTAGCCTACTTTCTGTTCCTCGAACACAACCCTCCATCTCCTATCTCCATACCTTTGTCCTATCTGTCTTCCATGCCTACAGTGTTCTGCCCCTTCACTTCCACCTCTTAGCTACTCTGGCTTCCTTCTAGACTCAGCTCAATTTCTCCTCTCTTCTTCAGGGAGTCTTTCCCACATTGCGCAGCTGTAAGTGCCTCACTCTCTCAAATTTCTTTCCATCCATTAAGCATATATCTTGTACGCAACTAGTTATTTACAAGCTCTCTTTAGAATGTAAGCTCCTTAAATAAGGGCAAGGATGAGTTTTTTGCCTTTCTTTGTATCCTGAGCCCTTTGTACAACTCTGCCTCAATTCAGCCCAATTCATGTGCAGGTCATGACATCACCCATTGCATCATGTCATTGACCCTCTTGGAAAACAAAGGATAAACTATGGCAGTAACACTTAGCAAAGTGCCGAGCATGTAGCACAGTCTTAATGTGTTCGTTTTCATTGACTGTGATGTGACTATAAGTGTGTCACTGAGGCCTTCTGAATCTTATTCATAAGCTGTAGAAAGTTCAGATAACTCCTTGGTGGGCACAGTATGGATAGTTTTATGTATGAATTGGATGAGATTGTCTTTGAGAACACTTCTACCTCTGAGATTCTATGAAAATAGGGATAATAATCCTTCTCTTCATTATGTCACAGAATTGTTATAAAGATAGCTCCTTGTGAACCTAAAAGCACTGTGTGGGTGAAGTTCTTGGTTATTACTAATCAGGGGTCCATGGCTACTTGCATCGTGTCCTGAGTATGGGTTGTACCCCCTGAAAAAGCCCTGATAAGTTTAGCTTTAAGATCCTGCCCTCCCCCTCCTCCGACTTTTATTGAGCATATGACTTAGAGGATACATTTATTCCTTGCTTCTGTTTGCTTTTCCAGCTGGGATCCCCTCCTTACCTGTCACTGTGTTAGGATCTCTACACATTTCCCCCATCCTATCACTCTAAATGTTAAATAGATCACTCATCCCTCCCTCATCATGACTGCCCCCTTAGGATTTATTCTGACACCTGAAGTTGCCTCTGCCTAGAGTTTCAAACTCAGCACAACCTTACTGCCCGGTTTTCAAACATCGTTCCTTACGAGAAGGATACATTGGCAAAAAGTAATCCAGTTATATAAGTAAGCTTTACTAGAAGAAACAGGAATCTTAAGTTTCATAGGATCCCAGAAGGCAGGACTTAAGGGAAGTTCCCTTATTAGTCACCTGATCAATATTTCTTCTTCCCTGCATGATTACCCATCCTTGCCACAATCACAAATTGTGCTTCTTCTATTCCTAGGGGAGCAGAGACATTTACCACCTGTGTAACATTGGGAAAGTCATGGCATCTTGCTGACCCTGATTTCCTCATCTGTGGAAATAAAGGGGTTGGATTTGAGGGTCTCTAAGGCCCCTTTTTTTCAGAATCTATGACTATCAGATTCCACTGCCTTCCAATATTTCAAGGTGGTGTGTGGGGGGAAGCACTGGATTTGAAGTCCAGAAGCTTAGGTTTGACTCCTGACTGTCTCCAGTTAGCTCTATAATCCCTGTAAGACTCAGTTTCCTCATCTGTAAAATGAGGTTGGTAATGCTCATACCATTCACTTCCCAGGATCATCTGGAGAAAGGGCTACCCTCTCATGCTTGGCATGCACTCTCTCCTCAGTTTCTGCCTCTTAGAGCCCCCAGTTTCTCTCCAAGGCTTACCTCAAACCTTACCTTCTACATGATGAAGGCTTTCTTGATCCTTCCCAGTCACTAGTGCCTTCCTCTCTCTACCCCCACAACTATATCTATTTTGAATATCTTCTATATATAATAGATTTATAGAGGTACAAATTGTCTCCTCTGGCTAGATTGTAAGCTTTTAGAGGGCCGGACGTGTTTCATTTTTCTCTTTGGATCTTCAGCATCTAGCATAGTGCCAGGTACATGTAGTAAGCACTTAATAAATGATTATTGATTGAATAATAACGGTGATGATAAAGTATAAGGCTTTCATGTTTGGAAGTGCTTTGCCTACATTATTTCCTGGGCATCTCCCAAAAGCCCTTTGAGGTGAGTGCTACAGGTATAATTAGCCTCAGTTTACTTTGATTTGTCCAGGATCACACAGCTAGCAAGTGTCTGAGGCCAGATTTGTACTCAGGGTCTGACTCAGATCAAGTACTCTTTTCACTCTGCCACCTAGCTGCCCCAATTAACCTCAATTTAGGGTAAGAAAACTGTGGCTCAGTTAAGAAGAACATGTACCAAGCGCTGTGTTGAGGGCTCAGGTTACAAAGAAAGGTTAAAGATGGTCCTTGCTCTGAAGGAGCTCATAGACTGCTTGGGGAAATTCAAAGAGATTCAATGAGTGCTTGTTTATGGTCATCCAAAGAGGAAATGTCAGAGGTGGTATTTGAACCCAGATGTCTTCTGACTCCATGATAGTACTCCAGGCAGAAACAAAAGGAAGTGAGAGAAGAGCTAGGAGAAGAATAAGGAAAGTTGAGTGGTTGCCCTCTGGACCAGGAGGTGCTCATAGCATCCTTAGCATCTATGGTGTGGTAGAATGGCATCAGCCTGGATGTCAGGAAGCTTGGGTTCTATTCTGGGATGCACTATGAACTGCACATGTGGTCCTGAAGAAGTCATTTCCCCTTGCTTGGATGCAGTTTCTCCCTCTGTAGGATGGGGTGGGGGGGTCTGTCCTCAATGATCTCCAAAATCTTTTCCAACTCTAGAAGGCTGTAATCCCGTAGTTCTGTGATATTTCTTGATTCTTGGAATGGCCATAGGTCAGTTGTTAATTAACCACATGTAGCTCATGCTTAATGTATTTTGACAGTTAGGTCCCTGATCTAGCAGAAGCTCAGTAAATAATGTACTTGGAAGACAAAGTAGGGGGATAATTTAATGAAGGGGAAAAACCCTCCAAACAATAACAAGTAAATGCTTTGGATCTGGCAGGGAAAGCCTCTCACAGCACCTGCCCATAGGAACTGAGAGTTCTGTCAGAAGGAAGAAAAGTGGTCCCAAAGTACATTGTTTCCAGTCAGAAAAGGACAGGATGCTGAGTAGGAAAGAAGAAACCAGTAGTGAGCATTTGGCCAGCCTGGGTGATTTCCATCAATCAACAAGAGCCCTTTCCCCCTGCCCTCTGTGGGAGAAAAGCATTGTTGAAAAACAACCTCACAGCTGCTTCTCCTGTAAGCATCTTGTCCTAGTGCTGGACAACTTTTAACTTCACATTATTTTTATTAAAACCCTAAATCAGCAGCATTAAGTGACTCCCGATTTAGCTTCTCAGTGTGGGTTGAGATTTTAAAAACCAGCAGTCCAATGGGTACAATACCCTGGGAAGACGTGGCAGTGACAGCTTTCAGAATGCCAGAGTCACCATTTTGCCAGGATCAGAAATGGGACTTTTTAATTTTTTTTTATTTTTAAAGATGGAATTGTCCCCAAAAGTGAGTATCTCTCAGTTCAGGCACTAAGCCAGAGGTTTTTTACCTGGAGTCTGTGAACTTAAACAATATTTTGATCCCTATTTCATGTAATTGTCTGAATTCATCATATAAATTTCATTAAAATCAAAATGTATTTTATTTTGTGGATTTAGAAGCATCGTATTGAGGAGGGGTCCAAAGACTGCGCCCAAGATGTAGTAGAGTGGATAGAATGCTGGGTCTGGAGTAGAAGAGCCTGGTTTTTATTCTTACCTCTATTTCTTACCTTTTTATATGATCATGGGCAAGTTTGTTTCTTCACCCCTGTGGGCTTTGATATCATCACCTGTGTGTCACATGAGGGCAAGGCAAACCAGGTTGTCTCTAAGGCTTCTTTCCACTCTTTCTTTGTAATATCCTATGCCACCTTAGAGACCATCTTACTCACTTCCCCCTTAATTTTACAGAGGGGGAAACTGAGACCCAGAGAAGTTAAGCAATTTGCCCAAGGTCACACAATGGGATCCCTTCCAGCTTTAAATCTCTGATCAAGTGAGAGCAAAAGTGGTTCATGATACTGTGTCACATGTTTTTCATGTTCTGTATATGAGATGTGCAAACGTTGGGCTTATTGTCCCATACATGGATCTACACTGATTCCACAGGACTGTAGAGCTGTAAGGAACATCATGAGGGCATCTGGTTTATCTTTCCGCAGAAGCCTCCCTAAATAGCCCCAGATTTATGGGAAGCCATCCTGTTTTTAAGGACCCCCTAGAGGAACAAATTCTACAGCCTCATAACTCACCTTTTTCAGTTTCTTATTTCTGTCCTGACTATAGGGAAAATTCAGTTTGCCATGTGTTCACCTGGCCAGGGAGGGAGCTCCCTCCAATCTGTGGACAGGGCTGTTTTTGTGATTGATGAACTCCTGAGGGTTTTAGTCATCTGGGAATGAAGGTGGGAGGAGTGCGGGGGAAAGGTGATGCCCACTAAGTCTCTGAAGTGATGTAGCCAGAGTCAAGGTTGTGATGGGCTATGGTGAGGGCTCTGTCTGTTGAAGAGGTTGTAGAACTGAGGGTCGTAGTTTCTAAGGAGGGAAAGAGATGAGTCTCCATGGCATCATTCCCAGTCATGGAACTGAGAGCTCATTCATTCATGCATCTATCTAGTCATGATTTATTAAACTCATATTCTGTGCAAAGCATTAGGTTAGGCACTGGAAAGAAACAAAGATAAATATGATTTTCCCATGGGGAGAATGTGACCAGGAGACAGGTGGCAAAGGTAGTGGCGAGACTAAGATATGGGGCATGGAGATGAGAAAAGGAAGGAATATTGCTAATATAGTTCTATGCTGAGCCACTCTCTCTGGGGCAGACAGATCATGGAGATCAATATACTGCATGCTGTGGCCCTTGTCCCATCACCCCATGTAACATCCAAGCAGAAAGACAGATGGTGATGAACACTGTCCTTATCATTTGGGAATCCATCATGAGTATCGATGAGGAGATGCCACCTTGTTTTGGAATAAGCTAGTAGCAAGGCATAATTGAAAAAAAATGGAGAATAGGAAACTTATTTTTAAATCAGGGCACAAAAAAAGAAAAAACCCTCAGCAAGCCTCATACTTTGCTTTCCTTGTAGGTTGTGAAGATCGATTTCCCAAAGAAAAATCAATCAGTGGGAATGTGTCTTTCTGGAGAAAGCCAAGCATCTGTCAAAAAAGGCAAAAAAAAAAAACACAGAAAAAGATTTTCTTAGGTCATGTGCTGAGGGTTTGCTGACTCAGGCCTTCTGTTTTTACATCATTAACAAGTTGAAAAGCTGTTGCTTCTTGCAGAAGTGCAGGATTGGTGGTTTTGAACCTCACAGCCGGGAAAATCTTTTATGAGAGAATGCTAAGTGTGCTGAGAATGGTCCAAAAGCATATTTTTGTTCTGCAAAATTGATTAAGGGAATTGACAGGAGGGCTGTGCTGTGCCTTTTCTCTGCATGCAGAGAAGGGAAGGATTGTTTTCACCTGGAACCTGACCAGGAGTGTAGGAATGGAAAAATCATCCATTTTAAATTGATAAACAATTACTCGTATTACATCCCCTTTGGGCAATGTCATTCTAGATACCAGTGAGTGTCACCAGGTGTTACTAATGGAGTGGTAGAGACAGGTATCTGAGGGAATTCATTGTTTGAACACATGGCATGAGACAGAGGGCTTTCCAGTGATTAATGGAGAGGAGAGCTCCTGGCTTCTGTGGAGAGGTATGAATGGCATTCAGAAATCTTTCTGCTTGCAGAATTACATTACCGCAGCTCAGGTCTTACCAGCTGATAGGGTCACAAGAGGCCCAAACACAGGGAGTCTTTAAATTCTCCATCCTCCTGGAGATTGATTGAATAAGTCTTCATTAAACACTTACTAAGTGCTTATGCTAGGTACTGTATATACAAAGAAAAATAAAATAAAAATAGGCCCTGCCCTCAGTGAACTTACATTCTGCTGGGAGATGTATGAGCAGAGCAGCGCAAGATGATTTTTGTGGTGGGGGGGCAATGCTAACTGGGGCACTAGGAAAGGCTTTCCATAAGTTGAGTCTTGAAGAAAGCTAAGAGGTGGATGTGAGAAGAGAGTGTATTTGGGGACTGAATGGCAGCTTGTGCAAAGGCATGGAGATGCAGAGGTGGAATGTTGAATTGGAGGGAAAGGGAAGAGGCCAGTTTGGCCAGAACATTGAGTAGGTGAAAGAGATGTATTTAGGGTTAGCTAGAGGTGAGCTAGAGTCAAGTTGAGAAGAAGGTTGCTAGGGAGCCACTAGGGTTCCTTGAACAGGGGAAGAACATGGGGAGGGTTGTCCTTTAAGCAGAGGAGCATGGTAGCTGTGATACATGGAGAAGTTACGGATTTGTTGTGAGTTCACATAATTCTGTCAATATACAAAGATTAAATGAATTCTGTTTTGGTTTTTTTTTTGACTGAGATGTTATAAAGACTAGTCCAGTATACCCATTTGGTTCTGTCTTTATAGCATCATGACATATTTTAGAGACTTGAGTTAGATTCTCATCCTTTTGTGCCAGTTCCATTGAGGGAGCTTTGTGAAGTCTTCTTTCCTTCTCTGGTAGCCCTCTCCCCATTCTGCTCCATTGGCCTAGAGGCATTGGCAAGAGGACTGGATTTCCATTTTTTTAAGAGATGGAGGATGGTAGTTGGATTCCTCCTATTCCTTCATTTTTTTGGTTCAGCCCTAGATATTTTTTTTTGTTTTTAAGCCCCTTTCAATAGAGCCATGTTCAGGAGCACCAGACTGGCACCACTCAGCCAATTTGTTGGCCCCAAGAAGAGGAGGAAGAATGAGAACAGAATTCAGTAGCCACAAACAGATGCTCCAAGGCAATTAGATAAAAAGTGATAATGCGATGAAGTTGACTGGTCTTGATGGGAATGTTGATTCTCTAGTGACTTCTCCAGAGAGATCTCTGTGGTCTCCTCGCTTCTGTAGGAGTTGATAAATTGATAGGAAAGCTCCCAGACCAGGATGCCTCCATGGCCTTCCAGCTTATCAAGGGAAGTCCTTCATTTTGTTCTTGACTGTTTTGTTTGACTCTAGCTGTCCATAGAGGAAAGGCCACCATTTAAGGTGAAGGTTTTTCCAGTAGCCACTATTCCCACAATGGCACGGGATAGATGGGGCTACCAATTATAAATGATAAAGATCAAATGAATTATCTCTGAACTCCTTTTGTTGACTCCCTTAGGTTCCTCCTGCACTCCCTCAACTTTCTGAGTGACCTTGAACATGGCAAAAATCACTCATGCTAAGCAGTTGCCTCAGAGTTAGTATTTTGGCAGACTTTGATGTAGGTCATTTTATTTCCAGGTTGAATCAAACAACAAACCGATCTTATACTCATGCCAGGAATGCTAATGGTGAGCTGATCGATGAACATGGCTTGGTACAGAAAGATGTGGCCTGATCCTGTGGGCCTCCCCATAGACCACCCACTTCACCAGCAGATATTAAGGACTCTTAGTTTTCTATATGCCATGAAGCTAGGCTGGGGTATCAAGCAGGTCAACCAAAAAGCATAGCATTATCTTTACCATCCTTAACCTTTCTATGTAAGTAATTTTTATAGTTCTGTTAACTAGTAAGATCATTTGCAAACCCCTTGGGCAAAATATATTACTATGAATACCTCAGGGACTTGTGGGTTGACTTGAGAAAAAAGCTGTTAGAATTAATTCCAAACTCTCTTGGTGAGAGGACATCAGACCATGTGGCCTTCGGTGGGGGTGGTGGCTGGTGTGGCTTCAGCAGTTCGATATCACAGCAGACTGTGAGTCTGAAATGGAGCCTGCTGTCTTCACATGGAGTCCATTCTAGTCTAATCCTGCTATGCGCATGCAAACTCAGATTCAGGGCCCTCACTCCCTTGCCTTGCATCTGGGCTTCAGAGCACATTTTGTCCCCATGCCAAATTGCATGTGCCTACATTTGTGGAAAAGCTTTTCCTGCAGCTGGGCTGATTGAAAGTCAGCTCAAAAGCCCATAGGCTTCCCCACCAGCATCTTCCTCTGTAGCCTGGGCATTTGCGGGGGAAGGTGCTGGGGATGGCATTGGCCTTAAGCTTTTGGAATCCACATCAGCCTTCCTTTAATGAGCTTGACTCTTCTCCAAACTCCCAGGAGAAAAAGAGTAGATAAAGTCTGCTGAGTTAGCACAAGCGGCTGTGCTTTTGGAGGTGATGCCGAAATCAGCTTCACTCCCTCCAGGGTGACCACCCAGCATCCCTTCAGGCAACCCTAGAAGCCTTGCAAAAGTAGGATAAGGAGCTTTGGTGATTTTCATGGTGCTTCTCTTGACCTTGAGTTTTCCCTAAGTAGCCAGGCAGCATTTATTGAATGGGAGGGGCAGTATGGTATGGGAAAAAGCACAGGGATGGGGACCCTAGGATTATAGATTGGGAGCCAGAACATGCCTTAGACATCACACTTGGGCCCTGATCTTTGTTCTGTCTGTCCCTAGCTGAGTGATCTTGGGCAAAACGTTTAACTTCTCTGATTTCCTCATCCGTGAAGTATTTATCCTATCTACCTCAAATAGAAATGTGTATATATTTGGTATTAACTTATCTGCATACATGTTGTTTCCCCTCAGTAGAATATAATTTTCATTGGAACATGGGCTGTCTGTATCCCTGGGGCCTAACACAGTGCCAGGGGCTCAGTAGGTAAAGCAAAAACCACTCATTAAATGAGTGAATTAACTGCAATTTTATATGAAAAGCATTCTATGAAGCACTGTAAAAATATAAGCTGTTATTATTGTACAAAGTACAATGCTGAACCTACAAAGGAAGTGATGAGGCATAGTCTCTACAATCAAGGAACTCACAAATGAATTGGGGAGGCAGGATATAAGGCAGCTAGATGGAGCAGTGGATAGGTGCAGGATCTGGAGTCAGGAAGCTGAGCTCAAATCTGGCCTCAGATACTTACTAGCTGTGTAACCCTGAGCAAGTCATTTAACCCTGGTTACCTCAGTTTCCTCATCTGTAAAATGAGCTGAAGAAGGAAATGGCAAACCACTCCAGTATCTTTGTCAAGAAAACTCAGATGAGGAAATGACTGAACAGCAACAAAAGCAAATTTTATCAGGAAGATCTAAGTCCAGATTTGACCTCAGACACTTACTAGCTTTGTGACCCTGGGCAAGTCATTTAACCCCTGTTCTCCTCAGTTCCTCATCTGTAAAATGGGGAAAACTTAGGGAAGGAAATGTCAAACCACAACAATATCTTTGCCCAGAAAATCCCAGGGACAAAGTTCCTGGGGTGATGTAGAGTTGGGTACAGCTGAATGACAACAATATTGTTGTCTGCCTCTGTTTAGGGGCAGAACCTGGAACTGCCATGATTAGGCGTATGTATGTACTTGGTCCTGGGTTCCATTGCTTTTAAATGCTTCCTCTCCCTCTTGCCCCCAGTTTGTGATGACTTGTTTCCTGGGGAGCACCCCAAGGAATGGCAGCCAGTCACATCTGCCACCCTAATCAAGGAGGACTACTGCACTGTCCTACAGCTTGTCTCTAGGAGTCCCTCTCAGAGACAAATTCCTGGGCTTAATGGATCATGGATTTGACTTAGTAGGGAAGTGCTTGTGTTCTTATTAGGAATTAATGAAATAAGGTCCAAATTCAACTAATTCTCAATTATCCAGGAGGCTGGCACATTGTAATTTTTAAGCATGGGACCTTGGTTCTTCACCTTGTAGTTACTGGATATAGGGGCATTCTGTTGTCCTGGTCAGTCAATCAGTAAGCATTTACTAATTGCCAGGTACTGTCTCAGCAGAACCTCTAACAGACAAGGGGAGAAACAAGCTAAGATAACATGCTGACCTTTTAGAATATGTTTTCCCATTAAAAAAAAACACAAAACAATCCTTTATAGATAGATATAGCTTCCTTTGATGGCTGAAATTCCCCAAGCAAGTTCTATGACTACCTCTTTCAGTCACAGCTCAAGACACAGACCTACATGGGATCCCAAGCATTAAACATTATAAAGTTTATAATATTAATTATAAAGTGTAACATTCTGAAGTGGCCAGTAAGGAAAGTCTTCTAGGAACAAAATGACCAATGGAGGTAGAACAAGGTGAACTGGGATCTGTACTAGTGAATAGTTCAAGTTAGCCTTCTAGGTTTGCTGTAGAATATAAGGTTATTGAAGGAAGGAAATGTTTCACTTTCTTTGTATTTCTAGTATCTAACATACAGGCCAGTGTTTACATACAGAGTGTTTAATAAATTCTTATGGATTAATTGATTGGTTCCACCTGGTCTTAAGCCTGAGCAGAAAACTCCCCTGGACCATAAAAGGGGATGGAATGAGAGTGGTAGGCTTTGCTTTAGGCAGCTAGGTAGAGAAGTGGATCAAGTCCTGGGTCTAGAGTCAGGAAGACCTGAGTTCAAATTCAGACTCCAAGTCTAGCTGTATGAATCCTGGACAAGTTGCTTAATGTCTGTTTTCCTTGATTTTCTCAACTGTAAAAAGAGATTGTTGGGAGAATCAAATGAGATTCTTTACAAATCTGTTAAGCAGTAGCATAGTACCTGGCACATAGTAGGCACTATATGAGTATTATTAGCTAGTAGTAGGTAGTAGAATGAAAAGAGTAAAATAGAGTTCTGCCAGAGGCTCACCTGAGTCCAGACTGCAAAGGCACAGCTGCTGAGACAGTCCTGGAGCTTTTTGACAACAAGGCCATTTTTCTCTCTCACTCTTTTTTTTTTCCTGTTTCCTTCTGCCAACGACATCGGTCATGAGGCGTCAGCAGCCAGTGCCTCGGTGCCATCTGGTGGTTTGTAGCCAGGCGCTGATCCAACACCTTAAGGTCAGCTGTGAGCAAGAAAATCATCATTTCTTTAAAGCCTTTTTTAAAAAAAAAATTGATGTCTTTTGTTTTGACCTCACCTTGTTTCCAAATATTTCCTCCCCTCCTTTACATCCTCAGAGAAGCACAACTTGTAATGAAGAATTTTTTTTTAAAGAAGGAAAAAATAGCTTAACAAAATGAACCTACCCATTGAGCGTGTTTGACAATAAAGGTAATATTTCATATCCCTAATGCCTCACCTTGGTAGAGAAGGAAGAGCACCTCCCTTCATTCTCAATGAGTTCATACTAATGGCCATATGCTAATGCAGGACAACTAGGTGGTACAGTGGATAATACTAGGCCTGTAATCAGGAAGACCCTAGTTCAAATGTGGCCTCAGACACTTACTAGTTGTGTGACCCTGGGCAAGCCACAGAGTTCTGTTTGCTTCAGTTTCCTCATCTGTAAAATGAGTTGCAGAAGGAAATGGCAAACCACTCCAGTATCTCTGCCAAGAAAACCCCAGATGGGGTCATGAAGAGCCATATGTAAGTGAAAAATGACTAAAATAACTAAAATAAAAAAGGCATCTAATGCACACTCAGAGGTCAGTCTGTGTTGGATATCCTGCAAAGGATTTTGATACTGGAGTCCCATTCCAAGGACTGGTGATAAAAGAGCCCATTGATGGTAGTCATGTTTTGTGAGGGGGGAGGGGAGGGGAAGGACACTTAAACATTGAGTAGCTGCAGGAAAACTTGAAGTTGCTGTGTTGTCTTTGGACATAACATAGTCATAGAAGGATGATCAGTCCATCAACAAGCATGTGTTAAGTGCCTGTCACTGTGCTAAGTTTGGGGATACAAAGAAAAAAACAAAAAAACCAGCTCCTGTCCTCAAGGAATTTATCATCTAAGGGATGGGGGAACAACTATGTAAACCATAGATAGCTAGATTAAGTTGTCCATAATCTCAGAGGGAATGCCCTACCATTAAGAGGGCTCAAGAAAGGCTTCTTGTAGAAGGTGGGGTTTTAGCCAGGAGTTGAAGGGAGCTAGGAGGTAGAGATGAAGAGGGAGAACATTACAGACAGGGGGAACACTAGTGAAAATGCCCAGAGTTTGGAGATGGAACATCCTATTTCAGGAACAGCAAAGAGACTAGTGTCACTGGATTGTGGAATATGTGAATGAGAGTAGAAGTGTTAAGAAATGAAAGGTAGGAAGGAGTAGGGTTATGAAGGACTTCAGAAGTCAGAGAAAATTTTATGTATGATCCTCGGGGTACTAGGAAGCCACCAGAGTTTGTTGAATTGGGGGTAGTAGCATGGGATGACATCAGATCTCTGCTTTAGGAGGATGGCCCTGTAGCTGAGTGAAGGATGTACCAAAGTAGAGGACAACCAGAGCAGGGAAGGATTTGCGGTAAGGCTTTGCACCTAAGCATGAGGTGATGAGGGCTTGGAGCAGGGTGGTGGCAATGTCAGAGAAGAGAAGAGGGGGTGCATGAGAGATGCATCCAATTAGATATGAGCCATTGGGTGTGTGTATGTGTGTGTGTGTGTGTGTGTGTGTGTGTGTGTCAGAGAGAGAGGAGTGGAAGATTTACCTAGCTTGGTGGTGTTCTTTTCAGTAAAATAAAAATTAGGAAGGGGTGGGTGGGGGGGTGGGATGCGGTTGGGGTGTAAGAGGGGTGGGGATAATGAGTTCAGTTTTGTAAATGAGATTAGGATGTCCCTGGGATGTCCAGCACAAATTGTTCAGTCGGCTGTTGGGGATTCAAGATTGGAGATTGACAGAGTGGTTAGAGTTGGATAAATAGATCTATTAGCATAGAGATGATCATTGAATCCATGGGAGCTGATGAGATCACCAGTTGAGAGAGTATAGAGGGAGAAAAGAAGAAAGTCAAGGACAGGACCTTGGAGGATACCAAAGGTTAATGCCTGTGGATGAAGATCTGACAAAGGAGACAGAGGAGTGACCATATAGCTAAGGCGAGAAGCAGGAGAGAATGTCCCAGAATGCTAGGGAGAAAAGAGCAGGGTGATCAATAGTGCCAGCAGCTGCCAAGGGGTCTTAGATGTCATCTAGCACAGTCTCTGTCCAATCGTAGATTTGGAAACTGAGGTCCCAAGAGAAGAAGTAAGAATTTGCATATATCATACCTTTCAGAGGGGTAAATATTGACAGAATCAATGCAGTCTCAGGAGGTCATCTTGGGGCATTCTGATTTCACATTTTCCTTTTTTCCTCCTTTTTCTTTTTATTGAATCCACTCGCTTATTTCCATGAGTTTGGCTTCTATTGAACCTAGGATCAATACATCAGTGAAACTTGGTATGACATCTGAGATCCAAGGAAACAGTATCTCCATGAAAAATTAGGAAATTTGAGGAATTGGTCAAAGATCCCCAAATTTAAAATAGGAAGGGATTTTGTAGGCCTTCTAATTCCCTCATTTTTAGGTAAGGAAAATGGGGACCAGGAAGGGGCCTCACAGGGTCAGAATATGAATCCAGGACCTCTGATGCCAAGTTTGCCACGTTTTGCATAAAATGAAACTGTTTAATTTGAAATATCTGTCGATGGGTGAAGATTTTTCAGGCATCTGTGGTAGCATTACCCCAATTTGGCTGTTGATAACCTGGTGCAAGGTTAAATCCTGTCTTGTTCCCCCTTTCCCCACCAAGCTTAGGAAGAATAGTTGGGAGTTGATGCCCTTAAAACATTGTCCGGACAATTGGGGAACTTCTTGGCTGTCAGGAAATTAACCGCCAAGGTTTCTATATCAGATGCTGCTTAACTGCTCTGATGCTGCCTTTGGATAAAATACATGTTCCTGAGCCTGGGGAGGCCCTCCACAGTCCGACTTGGTTTTATGTTATTGCTCTTTACTCGTTCAGTGTCCTGTGTGGACTGAACTACGAGGTGCTCTCCCGTATTGCTCTGACCTTTTCTCTGCTGTGTAGATTGTCTTCTCTGCCTGGAATGTGATACCTTCTCATTTCTGCCTATTGGAACCAACCTTTCCTTCCTTCCTTCCTTCCTTCCTTCCTTTTGCTTAATAGTATTTTTCCCAGTTATATGTAAAGACAATTTTAGCATTCATTTTTGCAAGATTTTAAGTTCCAAATTTTTCTCCCTCCTTCCCCTCCCTTCTTCCTAAAATGGTTAGTAATTTGATATTGGTTATATATGTGCAATCATGTAAAACATTTCCATATTAGTCACAGTTATGAAAGAAGAAACAGATTAAAAGGAAAAATATGCAAAAAATAAAGTAAGTGAAAATAGTATGCTTCAATCTGCGTTTAGAGTCCATTTCTCTGAATGTGGATAGCATTTTCCATCCTGAGTCTTGTCTTAAATCATTGTGTTGTCGAGAAGAGTTAAGTCATTCATAGTTGAAAATCACACTGTTACCATGTACAATGTTTTCCTGGTTCTGCTTATTTCATTTTGCATCAGTTCATTACAAGTCTTTCCAGGGAACCCTTCTCTTCTAGACTCATCTTAGGTACCATTTCTTCCTTGAAATCTTCCATAGTTCTGTCCTCCCCAGCTACATTCTTCCCCCTACCCATGCATGTAGGCATCCAGTTAAATGAAATTTCTCCTTCTTAAATTTTTCTGGATTACTTTGTGGGTATTTTTTTGCTCCTATCACATTTCTTTCTTATGGAATATGAATTTGGGTATGTATACCTCCTTTTTAGTAGAGTGTAAGTTCCTTGAGGAAAGGAATATCTTTGCCTTGCACTGGCAGATGCTTCATGAATATTTGTGAAATTGAATTATTAATACTTCATTTGTGATCTCCATAAAAATTCAGCTTACTTCTAGACTTGAACAGTATTTATACTAAATTATGTAGCCTTGGGTGAAAATCTGTGAGCAACTTAACTTTTCTAAGCCTCAGTTTCCTCATTTGTAAATTGAGACAGTTGGACCAGATGATCTCTGAGATCTTTTCTAGCTCTAAATCTATGTTCTTATGACTCTTTGAACTGATACACTTGGGTTCATAGAATTTTCAGAGTTGAAAGAAACCTTTAGAGATCACCCCGTCCAATTCCTTTGTTTTGTAGGGGAGCAATCCAAGACTTGGAGAAGTAAATTAGTTTGTCGAAGGGTAGCAAAGCTAGTAAGTGGACAAGCTGGAACTCAAGTTCATATCTCTTGATTACTAGCCCAGTGTGCTTTCTTTGGACAAGGGTTGAGGACACCATATTGGATTCAGCATTCAAACTATGCTCCCCAGGTTTTTCGTCTTGGAACAAAAAGTACATTTCTAGCTTCCAAATGAATTGGTGCTGTATTTACATCCAGATGGAATGGCTCTGGGTCTTTCTTCCAGGCTCCCAGTTCTTCAAAAAACATTAGAAAATTTATGGACAATTTCCCTGTGTTCTGCTACTCTGGTGGTAGGAATATGGTGGCTGCTTAATTCCTAGAGGGCATGAAACTGTTCTTTCTCAGAACCTTTTGTCCCATCATCTCCTTACAGGAGACCATGATGGAAAATAGGGGGGATTGTCAAGCCTGCAATGGATTCTGTATTCAGCTACACTGGCCTACTTGCTATCACTCTAAAATAATATTCTCTCTCCCATCTCTGTGCCTTTGCATTGACTATCTCCTTTGCCTGGAATGCCCTCCCTCCTCAATTCTGCCTCTTAGAATCCATAGATTCCTTCAAGACTTAGCTCAAATGCCACAAAGACAAGTGGTCTTTCATTCCTGGTCTGTCAGATGCTGGAGCCTGCTCTTCTAAGGTTCTTTTCCATCTATTCTGTATGTATCTTACACAAACCTGTTTATTTACAGTTGTTTCTCCTTTTCAATGTAAGCTCCTCTAATGCAGGGATTATTTTAGCCTTTCTTTGTATGCTTAGCATTTAGCACGATGCTTGGCACATAATAACGGCTTAATAAATGCTTTTGGAGTAACTGACTGACCCCATCACATTTTTAAGTAGTATTGAAAGGCCTATATGATAAAGTGCCAAAATGTGTGTTATAGCTAATGAGAAGTCTAGGAGTTCAGAGGAGGGAAAGATCAGTGCGGGGAGGAGAGGGAGAGATCAATATATTCAGCACCTTCCAAGATGTTTCCTAGCACTGGAGGATTAAAAGCTGGGCTGGAGGGTGGGGGAGGCAGTTGGACGGGGGATGCAGTCTTGCCTTTCCTCTCTCAGGCCAGCTGATCTGAAATCCAGTTACCTTGGCTGAAGGATAAGCTATTGCTGAGTTGATAGGGGTCCTTAGATGGAGCTTCCCTCTCCTGATCCCCAGAAAGCACAAGCCTGGTGAAGTCTCCATCATCTTCAGGAGAATCATTGGCAAAATATCATAATTCTCCACTCACCCCTCCCTCTCTTCCCTGTGTATCCCACTTACCCTGTACAAAAAGGTAAGCAAACCCTCCGAACCAAATAGCCACTCTGAGCCTCCAGGATTTGCTATCAATATTTCATTCTTCTCACAACACTGTCTAAACAACACCTATGAAATATGAATGAATTGCAGTTTTGACAAACACATACCTGGACAGACTGCAAGCAGGGTGAGGATGGAGAAGGGAAGGCCTGTGGTGTGCAGTTCAGGGTTTGCTGAGCCACTGTCCTGGCCTTAGCGGTCAGCATGTTAAATGAGGGAGGAGGACAAAGGAATGGCCCCGTGTAATCACTTTTGGATGGATTATTAAACAGGGCACTGCTGAGCTCATGGCTGGAAGGAGGAAAGAGACAGCCCTGGGGGTGGATGGGGACCTCTGCAGGTTCATCCCTGCCTTTGCCTTCTAGGTCAAGTGAGGGGGAGACAGAAGAATCAGGCTGGTTCAGATCTCCTAGGTCAGAAGGGAGCAGTGGGGGAGGAGAGATTTTGCAATTCATCTTCTCTCTTCTCCCTCCAAACTTAGAGGAGGCAGGAATCTTGCCCTCCCTATCCCTTGATGCTCAGATGCCCCTTTTTGGGTCTCAGTTCTGTTATGGAAGTGCATATTACTACTTAAGAGGGAGGCTGTCCTCTTAGCACATTGGCGCTGTTTATCAGATTAGCTAGTTGGAGCTGCAATATGAGAGAGTTGGTCTAAGTGATCTCCGAGAGCCCCTCCAGATTGAAATCTTTGATGCTGTCTGACCCCAGGCACTGGGTAGGAATTAGATAGTCTAGTTTTGAACACTTGCATTTGTGTCTTGAAATGTCACAAATATCCTGGGACTCCTGTGCTTGGATGGCTAGTGGCTGACTAACCTTTCACATACCTTGATCTATTTTATTCCCCTGTGCTCTCATTCATTCTCCCTCTCTCCCACCCCTCCTCCCTCCCTTCCTCCCTCCCTCCTTCCCTCCCTCACTCTCTCTTTCTCCCCCTCCCTCCTTCCCCTACTGCTCCCCTCCCTCTTTCTCTTTTCCTCCCTTTCTCTCCCCACCTTTATTTTCTCTTGGACTTTACCTCATCACTTCTCATGAATTCACTTGTGCTTAACTCTCCTAACTCCCAAGTCTACATATCTTGTGCTCTTCTTTTTTCAACTTTTGGATTCAATAAATTTGTTTATATATATATTTGTAGTCTGTCCTCATTATTTCCCCACTTACACAACTAAAATAAAAATCCACATCTTAAATATTCATAGTCTAGCAAAACAGATTTCCATATTGATGATGCCTAGAAATGTTTGTCTCTACTTTTTAAGTTCATCACCTTTCTGCCAGGAGGTCACTGTGTTTTCTTTTTTTCTTTTGTACTAAAACCTGAAATCACCAAATGCCTGCTGGACACCTCCATCTAGATGCTACATGAACATTTCAAAGTAAACATAACCAAAACAGAATTTATTATCATAAACCACTTCTCTTCCTAATATCTATCTTTGTGATTGTTATTCAGTCACGTTTGACACTTTGTGACCCCATTTAGGGATTTTTTGCAGATACTGGAGTGGTTTGCCATTTCTTTCTCCAGCTTATTTTACAGATGAGGAAACTGACGCAAACAAGGTTAAGTAACTTTACCAGGGTCATACAGCTAAAAAGTATCTAAGACTAGATTTGAACTTAAGTCTCCCTGACTTCAGGTCTGGCCCTCTATCCACTGTGTCACTTAGCCACCCAATATTTATCATAAATCCTCCTAAACCTCTTCTTAATGTCTCCATTTTTGTTGAAGACCTCGCTCGTCTTCAGATCATTCAGATACACAGTCTCAGAGTGGTCCTCAAGTTTTCACTGGTCGTCCCTGTCTATATCCAATAAATTGACAAGTCTTGTCATTTCTCTCTCCATAATATTTTTCACACCTCCTCCTCCTTTTCACTCACATGGTCATCTTCTGAGTCCAAGCTCTCTATGGTACTGTAATTGGTTTCCTTGTCTGTAGTCTGTTCCCTCGCCAGTTACTCCTCCACACAGCTATTCCTAAAACACAGCTTTTACTTCAGAAATGTTAGTGGGTCTCTACTGTCTCAATGACAGACTGCACAAGGAGAATTTTTTCTTTTCTTATTGCTTTTTGCTTTTCTTCTTCCAGATTATCTTTCACTTCCACATATTTGCTTACCAGTCTATTATTCTCTCTTTTGTTTCTTTGGCAAAATTTGGCATGCATATTGCAGGTTTTCTATTCTGTTCATGATTTTTGCTGTGCAGGCCATAAATTCCACTCTGCTAATTCTCATTTTTTCTTAGGAAACACTCAGGAATAGTGTATTGTCATTCCATGTTCTCCTCAAATTCCACAAGTTCCTCTGTCTCATCAAAGTGTTAGATCATTTTCCTTTGTTTTTCAGTATTTATTAGTAGATCCCCGAACTCATTTACTAGACCATGAAGCCATATTTTCTTCTGTTGTTAATGTTTTTCCTGTTGATTTTTCCTGATGATGTTCACGGTTTTTAAGTTTTCTTCTTGAAATCTTTGGTAATTTTTGTTATTTTTTTTCTCTTAGTTTTCCTATCACTCACTTTCTGGCTCCCTCCCCTCTGATGGTGGTTTTCTTGGTGGCTGGATCTCAAAGCATTACAGCCTTCTCCCACTTTTAGCAGTTTATGGTTCTCCAGTCTAGATCTCTACCCCAGTTGACTTTTAGATGGTCAGAATTGACTCCAACTAGATGCTGTGCTTTTGTCCCTCAGATTTGATGGAGTACTTTATAGCCCCTGCACACAAAGTGTCTTGTCTTGGTGTCCTGTCGCACTTTCTCTATTACTTAGTTCTTTGACTGGGCATAAGTATTTTGGAGCTTTGCAGTGTTGGTATTACAGGGTTGTGACTCCTGGCAGATATTTCTTCTTAAAGGGCTGTGGTTACATGTTCTGTCATGGCCAGCCTGGAGTGGGGATCGTCATAGACTGGAAAGAGGGAGGTGGGATTAGTATGTGGGAGTGGAATTAGTGGTACACTGATGTTATGTCCTTGAGTCTGCTAGTCTGGCCTCACTACCAGTAGCATGGGAGGTAGTTTTGAGGTACTGAGTGAGCTCAGGGTCAGAAAGCATCAGCAAACAGTTGTGGGGTTTTTTGAACCATATTTTGGATTCTGGATGTCCTAGACCATGGAAACAGTTGACATTATTTCTCTTTAGTGCATAATTTCTGTTTTGGAGCGGTTTGAGAGGTCATGATGTTAAGAGAAAATGCCTAGTCTATTATCTTGTTGTTTATATGAACCAAAAATCTCTCTTTACGATAGAATACACAATACTTGGCTTGGCATTTAAAGCTCTTAACAAACTGACTTCAGTCTGTCTTTTCTGTTACTCCTCACATATTAAGTATCAGCCATTTGGTCTACTTGATTGTCCCTATACACAATATTGTATCTACTACGTGTAAGAAGTGTCCAGGGAGCACTAGCACCTTTGATGTGAGAGCTTGCAGAATTTTTTTTAGTGCCACTCATACACCTTTGGTGTCTACCTGTAACCAACTCTCACCTGCAACTCCAGGAAACTGTGGCATGTGCAATGGTCACATTCTGGTAAAATTGTCTTAGCAGATGATCTAAACTAGGTTGATGGTAACCATGGGCCTCAAACATGTTGGTGAATTTAGGGGGATGTCTACCCTGGGCATGTGAAGATTGTTCCCTACCAGAATGGACAGATCGGACAATTTTTTGCAGTGGCCACAAAGGCAGTTGAAGCAGGCTCTGTGGAGAGGCTAGAGCTTGGTCAGGCTTCACACATACCAAGCTTCACTTAATCTTGGGTCATCACCAGTCCTCCTGACTTTTGTCTTGTTACTGGACTTTTATGATTGGAAGAGAGAGTGAGGCAGAGTTCTGCCTCACTTAAATCCAATTCATGCCCAAGTCAAGACATCACCCTGTGATGGCATCGGTCCTTTTCGAAACTAGGGATGAACAACAATTCTGTCTACTACCACTATACTTTTATACGCTATCTCTTTTTTCTCTCTAGTACCTAGTTTAGTGCCTGGCACAAAATTATCACTTAAAAAATGCTTGTTAAACATTTTTTTAAAATGCTTGTTGCATTGAACTGAATAATACTTCCTTTTTACTGAAGAAACTCCCTATTTCGTTCCACAAGAGCCTCATCTGTCTAGCTTGGAGATACCTTACTCCCTGTACCATATCCCCTATTCTACTCCCTCCCCCAAATAAATGGACTTGTTCTGTATTTCACCCATTCAGACATGACCAAGCTCTCTAAGCCTTCTAAGATGTCAGCTATCTGATCAGATAAATAATGTGTGCTGGTAAGCTAAATAAAAGGTGTGTGTTTTTCCTGGTAATATATACTTCCACAAAAAACCTTCTGTGTACTATCTAAACCATTACTGATTTGAAAGTGGATATTTTGGGTCTGGTGGAAAGGGATGACAACTCCAAAGCAGTCCAGGGGCAGAAAGTGGGAGATATATTTGAGAGCACAGCACAAAGGGAACTTGTAGTACTCCCTCAAGTCATGCCATGTTGTCTGGGGCACCATTTCTGTAGCTGTGAATGTCATTACTCAAAGAGATGGCATCCTCAATCTTTTCAGGAAAAGGAAATGAATTCGGATAACTAGCTGAGAATTGACAGGAACTGATAGTGTCAGCCAGTTTCCTGAGAGCTTGAAGAAGTTTTCAGGGTAGGGTGGGGTAAAAAATTGAGAATGAAAATGTTTAGTAACCTTATACAGTATAGATGAGATATTATAAATAGGTGAGATGGAGGGGGGAAGGATAGTTTAATTGTAGGAAGCAAAAGATGACCTTGAGAAGCCAGTGATTGTACCAGGTGAGGAATGGGATACTCTCCGGACTGTTATCTATAAACCTTCCCAGAGGTGGAATAGTCTGAGAAGCCTTCAGTGATCCTACCTCCCATCCTTGGGAGCTCAAGGTGACTGACTGCATGATAAGAAATTGTGAGGCTGTCTGTAATTATAATTATGGTCATCAATGTCTCTCTTAATTACTTTCTTGTAATTAGTGGGTGCCTTTTCCTCACCATTTGTGTGCTTTGTGGAGTCACTGACATTGGAGAGCCCCAAAATAGGGATGTTTAGGGAAGGGAAATGGGGTGGGGGAGGGGATGAAGTCTGTTCATCTGAGGTAGTGTGAGACCTGAGAAGCTTTACCAAAAGACCAAGAGACAGATGAAATGGGAGGTGACAGGTTATTTCCTTGGCTCATGGGGTATGGGACAGTAGGCCAAGAATATAGAATTGAGTAGCAGGGGAGGAAGGAGAGGGTCTCCAACTATTACATAATTTGAAATATATATATATATATATATATATATATATATATATATATATATATTTACATAATATATCTGTGTGTATATGTGATATACACATGGATGGATGCATGGATTTACATGTGTATGTATAGTATACATGTATAGTCTTGCAAAACCACTTCTTGGCTCAGATCTGAAATTTATTCCTGCAGGTTTCATGTAGTGCATTAATTAAATAATTCAGGTCAGATATTGTGCCCTCCTCAGGCTATCTCCCTCCTCTCCAGCCTTTGGAGTGTTTTTGAGCACCAAGATTGCCACAGAGCAGCTTAATGTTCCTTGACCAGCAGCGAGTCGGTTTTCATCATTTATTGTCTTTCTTTCCCTCTCACAGCCTTGTGCACAGAAGAGTGCGTCCATGGCCGCTGTGTCTCCCCTGACACCTGTCACTGTGAGCCTGGTTGGGGAGGTACCGACTGCTCCAGTGGTGAGTACATCCATGCCCCTGTGGGTATGTGGGGCCTGCCTATGGAGGGCTCTGATGCTGGGAGGGAGGTGGCAAAGCTGCCTCAGTGAATCCCTGAAATGTTGAACCAAGTGAGATGGAGTCAAAGGGTGACTGATGGCTGAAAGGACCTCAGGGGCTGTCCGGTGAAGGAGGAGGCGCAAGCTAAGGAAGGTGTCGTGGAGTGATGGTGTATTATGGGACATTACTGGGCATGTTATCTGGAGGTTTGTGGTGGTTGAGTGTTCATGTATGGGTGTACATGATATGGGTATTGAGGGGAGGTGCAAAAGTGAGTATGTAGCATAAGAGATTGTGGATATTTATGGAAGGCTGGATATTTGTGGTAAGGAATGCCAAGGATTCAGATTTCCCTGCTCTCAGGAAGCTTCTCTCAGCATGTTTATAAAGAGTTATGGTTTGGGTTTTTTCTCTCCTGGGCCTTGGTTTGTTTTTGAGTGTCTGTGTTTCTCTGCTCTTCTGCTCTGAGTATCTCCTTCTCCATGTGACTGTGAAGATAGATGCCTGGTGCTCATGGACTCTCACCAGCACTCATGGTGAAGTTGGCAGCTTCTTTTGAAAGCTTTGATCCAAAGTCCTTTCTAGTTATGTGCTGTGTAGAAATATCCACTGGTCTTAGAGAGGGTTTGGGATATTTGTGTTGGGTAAGGATTTTAGAATGGAAAATTCAGGCTCTGCTGAATTAGGAAAATGGGGGAAGGGGCTAAGCAGATTCTCTGGTATATTGGCAGCTTTACTGGTTATGCTCTTGATTTCTTCTAGGGCTGTCCCTCATACCAGGGCTTCCATATGTCTCTCCACTTTGAGTCTCTCCTCCTCTCCATTCCATTCCCCACAGAGCTGCCAAACTGATATTCCTAAAGCATAGGTCTATCTATGTCACTCTCCTATTCAAAAAGCTCCAATATTACCCTTGAGATATATTACAGATTCCTCATTTGGCATCTAAAACCCTTCAAAAGCTGACTCCAGCCTGGCTTGCCAGACTTAGTACATGTTACTCCTCTTCATGTATTCTGTATTCCAGCCAAACCAGTGTAATAGCCCATTTTCCATCTCTGTGCGTTTGCACAGCCTTTTCCTTCTACCTGGAATGCCCTCTTTTCTTCACTTTCACTTCTTAGAATCTCTTAACGTCTTTCAAAGCTCAGCTCAAGAATAAATTCTTACATTAGTGGCTAGTGGCTGGTTTTCCCCCCGCCCCCAAACCCACTACCCCATTACTTTATATTTACATTTCATATATTTTGGTTTTTGCTTGATTGTACATATTATTTCCTATAAGAGTGTAAGTTCCTTGAAGACAAGGACTCCGGTTTTTGCTTTTGTTTTCCAAGCGCAAAACACATGTTGTTGAATCATTTTAGTCTGTCTATTGTTTGTGACTGGGGCTTTCTGGAGATATACTGGAGTGCTTTGCCATTTCCTTTTCCAGATCATTTTATAGATGAGGAAACCGCAGCAAACTAGGTTATATGACTTGTCTAGGGTCACCCGGCTAGGAAATGTCTGAGGCCAGATTTGAAGATGAGCCTCTCTGACTCCAGGCCTGGCACTGTATCTACTGCACCCCCTGGCTGTCCCCTCTGGCACATAGTTGGTACTTAATGTATATTTACTGATTGTCATCGTAGCCTGTTTTTCTTAATGCATAGTCTGATTTCTGTGCTAGGAGGGAATGAACTGGTGCTAATTTTCAGGGTGAGAATAAGCACGTAATTAAACATTGAAAACTTGGAGGTGTTTGGGGTGTTTTAGTCTGTGGATTTCTAACCTGGGGATCTGTGATCTTAAAATGAACTGTAATTAATTTTCTTTGTATTTTATTTTATGCATTTAGAAATGTAATTCTGAGGAATCCATTGGCTTTTCCAAGATGCTACAGGGGTCTGTGACACAGAAAAGATTAAGAACCCCATGTTTTAGACTGAGTCTATGATTTCACTGAACGTTCCCCAGTGATGAACGTTCTCTATCACAGTAGACTGATACCTCTTCTGCAACTCAGTCTTAGAGAGTTGTCTGGGAGCAGTCAGAGGTTGAAACTTGCCCAGGGTCACACAGTCAATATATATTAGTCTACAAACATTTATAAAGTGCCTATCTATGCGCTAGGCCTTGTGCTAGGGAAGTGGTAGCACCTGCGTCCAGGTCTTCCAGATTCTACATCTTGTTTGCTAATGAATAGGCCTCTCTCAGAGATTTCGCTGGAACCAATGTGGGAGCTAATGTTAGCCCTTCTGGTCATAAACTTCCAGCCCATCTAATGATGAGGAACAGAGGACAAAATGTCAGTTTAAGCTGAATAAAGAAGACAGAGGGACTGTTATTAAATTGTACTAATCTTACAAGTGGAGATAAAAGGAAAAAAGTTTTTCTCTCTATTGGAGATCTAGCTTTTTAAAATAATTAGAGATATTAAAGCATTGACAATGATTGAGATAGAAGCATTATTCATAACTTTTATTTCCGCACTGGGCAGTGATCCAGTATATTTCATTTATGAGCTTTCAGCTGTAAGGAGAGCGTGAGCCAATTCCTAAATTAAATATGCCCTGTTAACTTTTATAAATGATACCCCAGGATTAGCTTAGAAGCTTAAGCTTTCGTTGTATTAAGATAATTGTTGCATTCCCTGTGTCCCGTATCTGTTTGACTCCTATCCCAGAGTGCTTTGCAGGCTGTGCCCAGTGTCCTTGGGGCCCAGAACCATGTGCTTGCAGCAGTGATGTCTGAAGCGCTGGGAGGTAGGCAAGGGAGTCGTCCTTGCCCTGATTTTCCATCTGCTTCCTACCTCCCGTATTTCTTGTCTCCAGGGAACTAATCACAATGATAATAGCCCTAATTACTAGCATTTATATAGCACTTTAAGATTTGCAAAGCACCGTATAAATATTATTTCATTTGGTCCTCACGGCGGGCCTTGGAAGTAGATGCTAGGGTTGTCATCATTTTACCTGTGGGAAACTGAGGCATACAGAAGTTAAACGACATGCCCAGGGTCCAACGGCAATTAAGTATCTGAATTCAGGGCTGTCTGACTCCAAATCCAGGGTCACACTGGCCAACTCACTGTGTTGTCCACAGTAAAAGGTTTGCCCAGTGTGTCTTACTTAGGATTCCAGGATCTCAGAGTTCATCTATACCTACCTCTGAATTCCACCTACAGCATCTCTAGCAAGTATGTATCAAGCCTCGATTTAGAGCTGGACTGAAGTTTAGGAGTCTGTAACTTGCCTAAAGTGACACATGTAGAGCATCTGAGGTGGGGCTTGAACTCCTGTCCTCTGATTCCTGAGCTAGGACTCTTTCCATTGTCCCATGCTCTCCTTCAATGTCCATGTGTGTTTCCTTACCTTACCAAATCTACCCATTTGTCTGCTACCCATTACTCCCACTTCTGACTTCTGTAGCTGAGTAGACAGAAGAAGTACAATCCTCCCCATATCTGGTAGCCTGCTAGCTCTTTGTGAATGTGCTCTTAAGGCTCTGGTACTAGGACTTTGCCCATCATTTGAAGTTACAAAGGGAATCTTGTTTTCTTCCCATAGCCGCTATTCCTATGGTTTCCTTGCCTCCTGGCCTATCTTACTAGGGTTCAGTACAGAGAGAACTGTCTCTTCTTGTATTATCTCTGTTTCTTCTCACTCTGCTTGGTGCTGCTCTGTCCCAGCTGACTGTTGGAAGGAAGGATGGATGGAAAGAGGGGAAAAAAAGAAGAAAAAAGGAAGGACTGAGGGAAAGAAGGGAAAAAAATAAGGAAGGAGGGAGAGAAGAAAAGGAGAAAGGGGAGAGAGAGAAGGAAGGAGGGAGGGGAGGCAAGGAAGGAAGGAGGAAGGAAAGGAAAGAAGGAAAGAGGAAGGGAGGGAAGGAAGGAGGGAGAAGGAAAAATCAAAGAAGGAAAAAAAGAAGGAGAGAGAAAAGGAAGGAATGAGGGAAGGAAGAAGGAAAGATTTAATAAGTATCTTCTACACACCAGACACTGTGCTAAGCAATTTACAACAATATCTTATTTGATTCCCACAGTAACCCAGAGAAGTAGGAGCTATTATGACCCCTATTTTAGTTGGAGAAACTGAGGCAGAGAGAGGTTAAGTAACCTGTACAGGGTCACTCAGCTAGGATTTTAACTCAGGGGTTCCTGACTCCAGGTCCAGTGCTCCATCCACTAGACCACCAGCTGCCCTGAGCACCCTGTTATTTTTCCAATCCTTCTCAGCTATCTGATTCTCTATAGTTCTAATCTTCAAGGAGTCCAGTCCTCAGTTCCTGGTGACCTTGTCTTTCTTTTTGATTCAGGGGTATGTAGTTGATAGAGTAGACTTTGAAATTGATGTGTGGCATCTATTGCGTTAGACGCTAAATGAATTGGCTATGTTGCTTTATAGACTTTTGTGCTAATTACTTAATTGGTGCCAACTCTTCTGGCCTCCTTAAATGCTCAGGGGCACATTCATATACTTATTAACTCATAGCATGTTAGAACTGAAAGGAACCTTAGAGACCATTTAGTCCTAGTGCTTTACTTGCTTCCAAAAACTGACTGGGCATGTTCCCAGGAGGCCAGGCCGTTGGGTCGAGTGTACAGGGCTCAAGTCACTGCTGCTTCACTGGGAAAGTGATAACAGGGTAGGATCTCCTTCCTAGATGGAAGGTCCAATTATTAGGAGTATCTAGGTTCCAGTTAGGAATCTAACAAACATTATTAAGCACCTTCTATGAGTAAAGCACTGTAGTTGGTGCTTGGGAGATGGACAGACAAAAAAAATATCCTTGCCCTTATCGAGCTTCTATTCTGTTGGAGATGTACTAGTTCAGCAAAGACGTAGTAGTAAACCTAGTGGATTTTGACTAAAGGACAGAACTATGGCAGTAGTAATAGCTAGTGTTAAATAGTACTCTAGGATTTGCAAAGTACTTTGCATATGTGATCTCATTTGGTCCTCAAAACCATCCTGTTATTATTTTCCATTTTACAGATGAAGAAACTGAGACAGACGAAGGTTGAGTGACTTGCTTAGGGTCACATAGCTAGTAAGTCTCTGAGGCAGGGTTTGAACTCAGGTCTTCCTGACTCTAAGTCCAGCATTCTATCCAGAATGCCACTGAGTTACTTATAGTATCCTCAAGTAGAATTAGAGGTATTAGGAAGGATAAAGAAAGAGTGTCTAGAACTGGGAATGAGGTGGCAGTGGCCAGGGAGATGTTAGAGATCTAGGGAGGGGGACTAGGAATGGAGCAGGAAAGAGACAGAGAGATAGAAAGAGAGAAACAGAGATTATCAGACAGACAGATTAGAGAGAGACAGACACTAAGAGACAGATACACAGGGAGACAGATGGAGAAACAGAGAAAGAGAAACAGAAAGAGGCAGACAGACATACAGAGAGACAGAGATACTAAGAGATAGAGAGACACGCAGAGACAGAGATTCTTCACTCAGTCCTATGATTAGGCTCTCTATTGCCTCTGGGATAAAATTGCAAATCCTGCTCTTCATCACTGAAATTCATGCTCTGTGTCCACCCTCCCTTACACGTTACTCCTCTTCCCTCACCGTATTCTCTGGTCAGACTGGAGTTCTTGCTGTTTCCTGGGTGCTTGTGCCTTCCCCTTGAAATAAATGCATATTTATATTTAATTTTCCATGTACATTGTTGTCTCCCCACCTCCTAGCAGGGTGTAAGCTCACTGAAAGCAGGATCGCTTCATTTGCGTCTAGCAGACGTTTAATAAAAGCTTGCTGCCGTTGTCACAACGTTCCATTTCCCACGCTCCCTGGTGCCTGGAATGCTTTCCCTCCTCAACCCACCCCTGCCCATCTTGAGCTCCCTGAAAATTTCGACTGAAAAGCTACCTCTCACATGAGGCCTTTCTTGATTTCTAAGCTAACTGTGCTCACCAAATTACTTTGTATTTACTGTGCAGACATTTAATATTTACTTACTTGTCTATTTGTTTCCCAGGACAGTAAATAAGCTCCTTAAGGACCAAGACAATTTCATTTTTGTAGGTGCTTAATGAAAGCTTGTTGATTGATTCAGTGAAACTAGCTATGAGAATCTGGGCAAATCATTTCACCTTGTGGGGAGGGCTTCTGTTACCTCATTTAATCTAACCCTAACAGAGGCTTTAGATTAATTGGCTATCCACATTGCCTGCCCTGGTCCTGTTTAAGATGGGGGGAGGATAGTGGGAGGGGGAGCTTGGAGGCCTGTGCTTTGGATGTGACTCATGACTCTCATGCCCAAATCCTCCTGGACTGGAGTTCCCCAGGAAACCACAAGCTGCCCAGGCTGAGGCTTTAGCTCTGTAGGCATTGAAGAGGCAGGAGGGGCTGAGCTGCCAGGGAAGCCCAGCAGCTCTCTGCTGTTCTGCGTTCAGCGATTGAATTGCCTCCTGTCAAGGCTAAAGCAACTCCAGATGAATCACTCTGAAGCAATTACAAAGGTTTTTCCCCTGGCCCACTCTCTCCCCTCCCCTCTCCAGACCCAGAGCCAGCTTAAGGCTGGGTGCCATCCCTGGGAGTACCACCTTCTGCCAGGCATCTGTCCCTGTCCTTGGGCCTCCCCGGAATGGGGGCTCTGAAGTCTTCTCACACTGGGACCTGTTTATCATAATGGAAACCAGAGCAGAAACCTGAATGAGGCAGCAAATGTTTTGTTTTGTTTTGTTTACTTTTCTTTTCTTTCCTTCCTTCCTTCTCTCTCATCCTTCCTTCTTTTTGAGATCTGGGCAAAATTTGTTTCTCTTATTTCAGTCCACAGGAGTCACCCACAACACCTCCTTCTCGTCACTCCCTGTCACGTTGCCCTCTCCTTATCTCTTCCATCTCACTTCATCTTTGCCTTTCCTTCTTTTCTGTCTTTCGTGCTGGGCCCTGATCTCTCTGAGTATCATTATTTCTTCCCTACTTTATCTCAGTGTCACTGCCTTCCTCTCTGTCCTTCTCTCTGTGTGTCATTGCCTCTCCCCCTCTCACTCTGTGCCTGTACCTTTCTTTGTGCCACTGTCTCTCATCCACTCTTAGCCCCTTATCTTGATCTTGCTTTCAGACCTTTGTCCTTTCTTTGTCTTTGTCTCTTGTGTGGCACAACAGAAGGAATGCTGTTTCAGAGGACCTCAAAAGCCCACCTCTGATGTGACCCTTGGGCCTCAGTTTCCTCAATTGTAAAATAAATGAGTTGAATTAAATGACCTCTAAAGTTTCTATCTCTGAGAGAGAGACAGACAGACAGCCTCAGATCTCAGGTAGCTTATATTCTAATAGTGGGAAATAATTCATAGATAATAGTGGTGAACATTTGGTTTGGAAAGTTCTAGGGTTGGTGAGTAAAGACCTAAGGGAATACATTAACACATCTTTTTTTCCAATTGCAGTAGTTTGATTGGATAATGTTTCCAGAAGGGAAAGGGGAAGGGTATCAAAAGGCAGTGAGGATGTTGTCAAGAGCACGGTGTGAGAATAAAGTGAAAAGATTCAGTGGGCCACCCATAGTCAATACCAGAGGGTCACGTGTTCAGGTGAGGGTGTCTGGTCTGGGACACAAAACATGAATGCATAGAAACATGGTAGGGGAGTGACCCTGAGCAAGTCACTCAACCCTGTTTGCCTCAGTTTCCTCATCTGTAAAATGAGCTGGAGAAGGAAATGGCAAACCACTTCAGAATCTTTGTCAAGAAAACCCAAAGTGGGGTCATGAAGAGTTGGACACAACTAAACGACAACAACGAATGGGCCGTCTGTTTATTCCTTGTGTCTGTATTCCCTCTCTTTAACATTTCTTGTCCTAGCTCTTCTATAGGAAGAGACCAACACTTCCTCTGTCCCCTGGGGCTGGATGGGCCAAACTCATGACTCGGTCATAGACAAGAGTGTCAGGCACTGAGGCAGCAGCTGCTTTCTCCCTAGCCAGCTGAGGACCCTTTGAATATGTATACTCCCTTGTTTTCAGAGACATTTCTACTCTGATTGAGGTAACTTAAGTGGTAAAGCAGATAGAGTGTTAGATTTGGACGTAGGAAGACCTGAGTTTCAATCCTACCTCAGACACTTATTTAGCTAGGGGACTCTGGATAAACCTCCATATGCCTCCCCTGTGGCTCCAACACGTTGTAGTACATCAGTTACACCCAGCAACCATCTTGGCAGGTGACCAAACCAGGTTAAGGATGACTGAAAGGCCTTCGACCCATGGGTGAGTCAGGGGGATGGCCATCCCAAGCATGTAAAGACTCCCCTGGCAGAATGGGCAGATGACAACAGTTCCAGTGACTATGGAAGTGGCTGAAGTGGGTGCTGTGGAGTGCTGAGACCTTGGTCAGGCAGTGAAGATGCCAAGATCATCCACTGCATCCCGGGTCACCATCACTTGTCTTAACTTTTGTACTGTCATTACGTTTTTATGACTTGGGGAGAGAGAGGCTGAGGATTTTGTACAACTCTGCCTCCCTTAAATCCAATTAATGTGCAAGCCAAGACATCACCTGTGATATCATTGGTCCTCTTTGAAAAATTTTCACCACCACCACCACCTCCACCAGTATAAATAGAGCCAAATATAGCACCTTTCTCAAAAGGTTGTTATAAGGAGCCATTGAGGGAGTACATGTAAAATGCTTCATAAACCCAAAAGCTCTGTATAAATGCCAGTCATCATCATCTTCACCTTCATCATTGCTATTATTGTTGTTCACTTAGGAAGTGGAAAACATGAATAAGAATGATCCCTCTAGGTTTTTGGATCAGGGATGGGGGAGGGGGGAATAGGAGGCAGATGTAGTTACATACTGTGGATATTCTCTTTGTAAGTCTGGTGGGTGTTGGACCTGCCCGAGTCTTCTTGTGACTGTGAAAACTCGTAACTAAGCATCCTGGTATGCGTGGAGATGGTAGCGGGCAGAGCGGGGGAGGCGTGGGGAAGGAGTCCAGGGAGAGGGGACTTCTGTCCTGCTCAACATTAGCCATCTGTTCTCTGAAGATAAAAATTAATAAATAAGTGAAATGAACACAGCATTAAAAATTGACTGTGATAAAAGCCAGCATGGAGCAAGCAGGTGCCAAGTTGGAGTCATTGTACCCAGCTGGCAGCTGGTATTGACACCTCCTCCTCTTTCATTGGCACTGGGCCCACACAGGACCCCATGCCCCCATCAGTCAGTCAGTCAGTCGCCCACACCCCCTCCTGGGCAGCACCTTAGCGGGATGCTTCCCTTCCCTAGGAAGGAAAACAAGCTGCCTCCTACTTTCCTTCCTTTCCATACCTACAGAGCCTTGAAGTAACAGCTTGAGTAGGTTGGGAAGGGAGACAGCAGGTTGTAGTGATAAGAGCAGTGAACTTAGAATCAGAGGAATCTCAGTTCAACTACTACTACTGGTGTGACTTCATGCATGAACCCCTTTGGGTTTCCGTGCCTGATCCATAAAATGAGGCACTGGGCTTTTGTTGCCATTGAGTTGTTTTGCAGCCATGTCCAACGCTTTGTGACCTCTTTTCTGTTTTTCTTGACAAAGATACTGAATGGTTTGTCATTTCTTTCTCCAGCTCATTTTACAGATGAAGAAACAGAGGCAAACAGGATTAAATGACTTGCTCCGTGTCACACAGCTAGTAAATATCTGAGGTTGGATTTGAACTCAGAAAGATGCATCTTTTTGACCCCAGACCCAGCTCTCTAATCACTATGTCACCTAAATATCACCTAGACTGGGGTAGAGAGCCTCTAATGCCCCTTCCAGCTCTAATTCTGTGGCCCTAGGAAATGGAATACTTACTCACTTCCTGATGCCTCCTAAAATCAAGTCCTGGCAAGAATGGAAATCTTTCCTTCTCTGGGAGCCTAAAGGTACTGAAACTAGGTGAGAATGGACCCCTTTCTCTAAGGTCTGTGACTCCAAGGTTCTCCTAATGAAAGACTAAGAGTTGGCTTTGGGATTAGTACAGACTTTACTGTCTTCTCTTATGGGGGAGGGAGGAGGTAGGAAGAAGGAACGTGATGGTCATTCATTGAGCACCTATTGTATGCATCTCCTGGTTAAGAGCAGTCAGTCACTTGCCTTCTAGTTTCCAGTCTAACAAGATGGACAAGATACATGCACAGGTTCTAGGGAGTAGAATTATAGGACTGAAAGCTCAAGGGAACCTTAGAGATCATCTAGGTTAGGGCTCAATACTTTTAGTACCATAGACCCCCTTTGGCAGTCTGGTGAAGCCTATGGATGCCTTCTCACTATAATGCTTTTAAATGAATAAAATAGAACACATAGGATGGCAAAGGACACTTAGTTAATGAAATACCATTATCAAACCTTTTTAAAAAACAAGTTGGTAGACCCCAGTCAAGACTCAAAGTCAACCCCCTCATTTTCCATGTGATAAAACAGAAGTCCAGAGAATTGAGGTGAGTTGGGCCAATAGCATATAGTAAGTGGCAGATCTGGCATTTGAACTCTGGTCTGCCAACTGCAAATTCAGTTCTCATTCCACTATATCATTCAAAGGATCATATGAACAGCATCTGTGAGAAGTGTTCTAAGACCAGAATAAAGATCATTTTTGACTGTGGCTACATAAGGAGTGCTTCATAGGAAAAGTGACAGGGACCTTGAAGGTAGGTTGGATAGTAGAGATGTGATTCCAAGTGGCAGAACAGAGACTCAGATGTAGAAGTGAGGGTGGCAGAGAATCATACAGTTTTTTAGAAGCACAAGAGACCTTCCTAGGTAACCTGGTCTGACACCTTCATTATACAAGTGTTCCAAAGGTATCTGACTGGGCTGGAAGGCCTAAGTAGAGGAATAGTACATAGACATCTGGAAAGTGGGATTGGCCTGTATTACTATGGGGCCTTAATGTTAGGTTAAGAAATATGGTCTTGATCCTGCAAAAGCAAGGAGCCATTGAAAGTTCCTTCTGACTTTATAATATTTTAATTATCTAGGGGGGAATTCGGGCTCTCCCTGCCTC
Source organism: Potorous gilbertii (assembly GCA_028658325.1). Taxonomy (NCBI): domain Eukaryota; kingdom Metazoa; phylum Chordata; class Mammalia; order Diprotodontia; family Potoroidae; genus Potorous; species Potorous gilbertii. The sequence continues at coordinate 580,123,373 of CM053769.1, read as the reverse complement.
CTTACTGTTGAGTTGCTAGTGACTATGGCTTAAGCTTTTGGAAAGAAGAATGAGGAGCTTTGGGAGGGGGAGTGTGGATTTCTTTATTTTCCTGGGTCATGCCAATCATTCAAGAAGGTAGCATCATATAGCTGAATGTGGACAGGACCTTAGAGGGCATGTAATTTACCCCCTTTATTTTATACATGAGGAAACTGAGGCCCAGAAAGGTTACTGACTTTTCCTGAGGACACATAGATACTAAGTGTCAGAGGCCGGCATGTAACAGACCATTTTGACTAAAGTCTGTGGAAGCACTAAAAATAGAGAAGGCTGGATTTGTGGGGATGGGAGGGTATTGCTGCTGGTGAATGCAGCTCAGAGTATAGAAGGTGGCTTGGCTTGGCTGTTTTTGTTACCATGGAAGCACAACAATTGAGCTGTGAGTTGAGAAGGCAGTGACCCTGAAGAAAGCATCAGTCTCTCCCCTCATCCCTAAAGTTGCTTATAGCCAAGCTATCAAAGCATAAGCCTCTTCGATTTCCCATAATGAACTTTATTAAAAGCTGACTGTGCAGACAGAAGGATGTTCCAGAGAACTCTGGCAATGCAGGTGAGAGCTCTGGGAGGCAGAGTGCTGAGGAGTCTGCCTGGATGACTTGCCCTCATTGTCTGTGTTATATAGTGTATGTCTCTGTGGGAGTCTTATGCAGTGGGTTGTGCTTTAAACTGGCTGGGGATTTGAAGGTACAGTGTGGAACAATGGATGAGGCAGTGATGATGGTCTTTCATCTAGACCTTATATCCCTGAAAATACCATCTGAATCCTTCCTCATACTCTTGTCATCCTTCACCTATAGGTTCCAGACCCAAATATCTGAAGGTCATAGGACCTTGATGTTGTCTTGCCTCCCCAACTTTCCTCCTTCCCTGGTCAGTCCAGCAAATGACTCACTTGATCTTTAGTGGTGTGATTAACTCAGAACAAACTGTAGGATAGCAACGTTGTGCACCCTTGGTAGGGGAGTCATTGCTATTTCCACCTTAGCACGACTGCCTCGGGACACACAAGCAGAACACTCTTCTATTGGCTTCCCTCACCAGGTTGCAGACAAGAGCTACACTGTGTTCAGGACAGCTCCAGCAACTCCAGGACTCAGGGCTGTCTCCCTGGACATGAAGTTCAGTCCCTAATGAGGAAAGCCCATGGAGGTAGTAGGTTGGATAATAAGCCTCAAATTAAATAATTAATGAAGTTATAAAAATACATCTGCTGTATGGTCAGAGTAATTCAGCCCAATTAGAAGCAATTATTTCCCAGAGTTAATATACTCTGCCTTTTTTTTTTTTTTTTACAAACCACTCTGGCAGCAACATAGGATTCCCAGGTTCTGCTTCCAAAATGAGGAAGGTAATTTTGCAGAGACGGTACTACTGGATAATTGCCTTTCCAAAAGAGGGGTTGGAGAGATTTCAGTGCAACAAACCTTTACTAAGCACCTACTGTGTGCCAGGCACTGGACTAGAAGCTGAGCACACAAAATCCAAACAGTCTCTGTCTTCAAAGAGCTTATATTCTAAGTCTCATTCCTGGTCTTAATATTGTTCAGGGATTCTGCCTGATGCAACTTTTTTGCCATATAAATGGTAATTATCACCATTATATTGTCATATTGTATCATATATTATATCACCATTATATCGTCATATCGTATCATATATTATATCACCATTATCATTGCCCCTTTTCTCTTATGTGATTGTCTCTCCCAATTAGAATGTAAGCTCCTTTAGAGTAGGGGCTATGATTTTCCCCAGTACTTAGTACAATGCTTGGCACACAGTAAGAATTTAATAAATGACTTTTCGTTCAACTCATTTCATTCAATATTTTCTTGCCTATGAATTCTGGTGTTTACTCACATAATTTAGAGATCTGGGTCCTAGCCATGACTTGGCCTCCAACTTTCTCTGTTACCTTGGACCATTTACTTAACCTCTCTAGGTCTCTATTTTACCTTCCCTGGTAGAATGCAGGGATTGGGTGAGGTCCCTCCCAGTTCTAACATTTCATAAGTCAAAACACCACAAAGATGTGGTGTTTTATTTTCTTTTATCAGTGAAGTCACTCAATCTCTATCCCTACAAGAAAACACAAATTCAAGGTAGTGGTATGCTTTATACAATAGACAAGTTTTTGAAAAATTGTTCAGTAAATAAAATTCTATATTAAATTTGTTAGGGGATTTCAAGGATCTCATTTAGTAGGCCAGTGTCCTGGGAATTGATGCCATATGATTTGAGAATATGCACAGGGCTTTCAGTGTCCTCAGATTTCTTGCCAAAACAAAAACCCATCTTTTTAACACTAATATTTTCCCAGTGGTTCTGTATGAATGTGAATGATGAAATATCATGATCTCTGAGGAATCAAAATTACAGGCCACCAAAAGGCAATAGAGAGGCATATGGTAAGCATACACAAATAAGCATATTGCCAAAGATGAATTTATGAACAAAAAATGGTGGGAAAGTTATTAAAAATATGGACATCCAGAAAAAGAAGTGAGCTGGTCCTGGAGCTAGAGGAAAGGATAGCATACGTTCAATCTGCATGCAGCATTGGTACCCACAAAATATCCAAGACATCAACAGGATGAGGGGACATGGATGGGTTGTAATATGTACGTCATTGGAGAGGAGCACCACAGTAATGAGATCACAGATCCTTTGAGATGTTGGAGCAGAAGAGACCATAAAATCATAGATTTAGAACTGTAAGTGAGTTTAGAGTCCACCATTTTTCAGATGATGAGCCAAGGTCAAGAGATAGTAAATGAATTGCCTAGTTGCTAAGTTCTAAAGTAGGATGTGGATCTAGCTCTTCCTGACTTCAGGTTTAACACTCTGTCTTTACTATTTACTATTCCATACAGCCAAGGATCCTTTTGGAAAAAGAATCCTTTCCTTCTGCAGTAGGGTCCTCCCCTTCTGATGAACTTTTCAGAAAACTTGTATTTTTACACATGAGGAATGGTCTTAAAATAGAACTGTCCTGGGCAGCCACAATAGATGTTTCAGTACTCTCATGAAGTACTCTTTTGGTATGCACTATCCCTCCATTGATACACGTTACAGTCTAGCCACACTTCATCATCCTGTGTGTTCTCATGTCCTTCAATAAATTTCCTATTAAGGATTTACTTAATGAGTTAGAGCCTTGTTCTGTAGGTTTTTAATACAAGGGGTCCCCAAAATCTTAGTATATTAAGATTGTAAAGCTATGGGGACCCCCTATATTTTATGGGTAACAATATAACACTCAGGCTATACATTCTATATCCTTCACTCTTGTTACATGACTCATCCACTTTCTTTCATGGTCAGTTAACCAGCATTTATTAAGGTCCTGCCATAGGCCAGGCATCATACTGAGTGCTGTAGATACAAAGAAGGATGAAAATAACCCCTGCCTTCATAGAACTCACATTCTAATGGGAGAAGACAACGTGTAAATAGGATGCCTGCCAGACATATGCAGAAGAGATAGAAGGAACTCTTAGAAGGGAAGGTATTAGAATCTGGGGTGGGGGTGGGGGAATGGAAAAGATTCCTGAAAAAAGTTAAATTTGATCTGAGTCCTGAAGGAAGCCAGGGAAATTAAGAGATAGAGGTCAAGATGGAAATCATTCCAGGCATATGAAACAGCCATTGCAAAGGTGCAGAGATTGGAGATGAAGTGTCATTTTTGAAGGACTTATGATGCTTTATACTTGGAAGTTATTGTAAATTATATGGCACTGCATACATTTACCCCTCAGAAACCTTAATATTGACTTTTGAGTCACCTGAAATTCTTCTGAGATCATAGTGTTCCATGATTTGCTGTCAGAAAACAGCACCATGAGAATATTAATGTTAAAGAGATAAACTTTAACGGCAGGAAGCACCTTGAGACAGTCCATTCTCCTATTCAGTCCTGGGCCTGGCTTGTTATATGTCCATAGTGTCTGACAAACTGCATGTCATGATCCAGACAAACTGCATACTTCATTTCCTTGGTTTTACCTGTATGAATAGTCAAACCATTCTCTTCTGAATGACCACAGATCTCTTGAAGGAGGTTCTGGATCTTGGGGCAGTCAATGTACCATCATCCCTAAACAGAACTACCAGAAAGACTTTGTCTTGTATAAGGAATCTGTCTTCCATGTGGGGTTTTTCATAGAACAGCTCTCATGAGAATGGTAAAAAACAACTACTTCTGATAAGCATATTATACCTTGATTGATACTGATGACTAAAGTATCATAGAACCCATCAATTGTGAAATTTTATATGATCTTAACATATGTGTGCAACATCTTGAGAGCCTTCAAGGCTCTTTTGCCCTAGCAAGTGACATGCTTCAATAAGTTTCTCTTGCAATTATCTGGCTTAGTTCAGTTTCATAGCCAGTTTTCTAAAGGTTTCTTTTCTCCTCTACTGTTTTTGATTTTTTGTGGGATAGTACTTCTTGTAATCTTCTGCCACCTTCCTTTGTAACATTTTGTAAATGAGCTGGTATTCCAGAATGATGTTGCTCTTGAGAGCTATGTCAATCTGCCTGGTAGGAAGATTCATGTTTTCTGGCAGATGTGGTTCCTAGGGTCTTTTGACCTCCTCATAGCTGTGATTCTTTAACACTGGTTAAACTTCTCTAAGAAAACACATTGAGTCATTCTCTTCTGTCTGTTAATTATTTTTCACAGTCTTGGGTAAATAGATAAGGCTGAAGCTCTTAAAAATAGACATCATGTCTTCTCATGTGTACCCTTTCTTTAAGCTTGATGTTAAGAAAGGAGAAAAAAGGCAGCAATGTGACTGAGTTCTCCCAATTTTCCTCTAAACAACTTCTAAAATAATATCTCAAAATGAATTCTGAAGAAACAGAATCCATAAAAGGATAGGGTGAAACAATTTTATAGCCCAAGATAACTTAGGAGGTCAGGAGGAAAGGCCTGTTGAACCTGGATGACAGTGGAGCACAGTGCAGCACAGGCAGTGGCCAATAAGCCAGCAGTAGGCTTTGCAATAACTGAATCAATAGCAGCAACTTCCAGAGCACTCAGACCACAGATGGCAAGTGGGTAGGATAACTGGTCAGAAGGAGATCACAAGGGTCTCTTTGCCGGCACTTGGTGCAGGACTGTTGCATTACCCATGTGCAGATCTGAGTTGCAGTCCTGGGTCACAGTCCTAGGCTGAGGAAGAGCAAGTCCCTGGTCAGGGTTCCAGAGCAGAAAAAGAATGCTTTTGAATACTCACAGACCAGAGCACAGGCAAGGAGAGCAGTGACCACACATCTCCTCATATCATACCACTTTTGAAGAACTGAAATAGACCCCCCTAGACCTAGCTCTTAAAACAACAGCACAAAAACCTCAAAGCTTGGGACACTGCTCCCCTCGACCCCAGGAGCAGAGCCTAACTTTAACATAAAGTTAAAAGTCAAGAAATAGTCTGGGAAATGATCAAACAACAACAAAAGAACCTGACCATTGAAAGTTACTGTGGTGACAGGGAAAGTCAAAACACAAACTCATAAGAAAGCAACAAAGTCAAACTGCTACATCCAGAACCTGGAAAAAATGTGAACTTGTCTCAGGTCCAAAAAAAATTCCTGGAAGAGCCCAAAAAGAATTTTGAAAATCAATAAGATAGGGAGAGGTAAATTTTGGAAAAGAAATTACAGTGATGCAAGAAAATGATGAAAAAAAAAGTCCGATAAAGAAGGAATTAAAAATACTGAAGAAAATAACATCATAATAATACCTTTGGGGCAGCTAGTGCATTGCCTAGAAGGACCTCAGTCAGGAGTCAGGAGGACCTGAGTTTAGCTCCAACCTCAGATACTTACTAGCTGTGTGACCATGGACAAGGCACTTAATCACAATTTTCTTCCCCCCCAAAAAAATCCTTAAAAAGCAGAATAGGTCAAATGGTCAAAGAGGCACAAAAATTCATTGAAGATAAATCCTCCTTTAAAAAAGCAGAATTGTCCACATGGGAAAAGATGTACCAAAGATGTACAAAAATTTACTGAAGGAAGGAATTCCTTAAAAAGTAGAACTGACTAAATTGAAAAAGGAGGTACAAAAGCTCGCTGAGGCAAATAATTTCTTAACATTTAGGATTGAGCAAGTGGAAACTAATGATTCCATGGGATAGCAAGAAAAATTAAGCACAAATCAAAAGAATGAAAAAAATACAAGAAAATGTGAAATATCTGCTTGGAAAAATGACTGACTTGGGAAATAAATTGAGGAGAGGAAACTTAAGAATTACTTGGTTACCTAAGAGCCATGAACAAAAAAAGAACTTTGACATCATCTTTCAAGGAAATTTTCAAAGAAGACTGCCCTGGCATTCTAGAACCAGAGAGTAAAATAGAAATTAAAAGAATCCACTGATCATCTCATGAAGGAAATCCCAAAATGAAAACTCCCAGGAATATCATAGCTAAATTCCAGAGCCTCCAGGTCAAGGAGAAAATATTGCAAATATCCAGAAAGAAACAACTCAAATATCATGGAGCCACAGTCAGGATAATACAAGATTTATCAACTTCTTTATTAAAGGATCCCAGGGCTTGGAATATGTTCTGGAGGGCAAAGGATCTAGGATTACAAACAAGAATCAACCACCCAGCAAAACTGATACAGTCTTTCAGGAGAAAAAAAAATGGATATTCAATAAAGAGAGGGCTTTCAAACATTCCTGATGAAAAGACTAGAGCTGAATAGACAATTTGACTTTCAAATACAAGACTCAGAGCAGCATAAAAAGGGAAACAGGAAAGAGAAATCATAAGGGATTCAGTAAGGTTAAATTGTTTACATTTCTACATGGGAAGATGATACTTGTAACTCCTAAGAGTTTTCTCATGATTAGGGCAGTTAGAAGAAGTGTATAGTGTGTGTGTGTGTGTGTGTGTGTGTGTGTGTGTGTGTGTGTGTATGTATATACATATACATACATACATATACATATAGAGAGAGGGCACAGGTGTGAGTTAAATGATGGGATGATATATAGAAAAATATAATTAAAGGATGAGAAAGGGGAATGCACTAAAGAAGGGAGAAGAGAAAGGTAAAATGGAGTAAATTATCTCACATAAAAGAGGCATGAAAAAGCTTGTACAATATAGTAGAGATGGGAGGCGAGCAGGTCTTGAACTTTCCTTTCATCAGAATTGACTCAAAGAGGGAATAACACACAGTCATTTGGGTACAGAAATCTATCTTACCATACAGGAAAATGGTATGGGAAGGAAGAAAGAGAAGAGGGGCCTGATAGAATGAAAGGCTGATTGGGGGAGATAGTAGGAGCAAAACATTTCTGAGGATGGACAGAGTGAAAGAGTGGCATAAACAAGGGAAAAAAAGGATGGAGGGCAATACATAACCGTGAAAAAAATGACAGCAAGTTTTTCTGATAAAGGCCTCATTTCTCAAATATAGAGAGAACTGAGTTAAATTTGTAAGAATACAAATCATTGCCCAATTGATAAATGGTCAAAGGATATAAATAGGTAGTTTTCAGAATAAGTAATCGAAGCTATCTATAGTTATATGAAAAAATGCTTTAAATCACTATGATTAGAGAAAGGTACCACCATCAGATCAGCTAATATTGCCGGAAAAGGAAAATGACAGATGTTGGAGGGGATGTAGGAAAATTGAGACACTAACGTGCTGTTGGTGGAGTTGTGAACTGATTTAGCCTTTTTGGGTAGCAGAACTATTGGAACTATGCCAAAATGGGTATAAAACCATGCATACCTTTTGACTTGGCACTAGGTCTGTCTCAAAAAGGGAAAAAACAAAAAGAAAAATGACCTTTATGTACAAAAATATTTATAGCAGCTCTTTTTTTGGAGGTAAAGAATTGGAAGTTGAGGGAATGCCCATCAGTTGAGGAATGGCTGAATGAGCTGTGGTATATGATTGTGATGTAATACTATTCTGCCATAAGAAATAACCTGGAAAGACTCATATGACCTGATGCAAAGTGAAAGGAGCAGAACCACAAGAACATTGTGTGAGATTACCTGTGAATGACTTAGCTATTCTTAGCAATACAATGATACAAGACAATTCTGAAGGAATTATGATGAAAAGTGCAATCCACCTCTATAGAGAGAACTGATGCGGATTGAAGCAAACTTTTTAAAATTTTATTTTTCTTGTTTGCTTATTTCTTTCATAACACAAGAGGTATGGAAATATGTTTTGCATGACTGCACATGTATAACCTATATTAAATTGCTTGCCTTCTCAATAAAGGGAGAGTGGAAAGGGGAGGGAGAGAATTTGGAACTCAAAAATTTTTTTGAAAAATGAGTAAGTTTTTCATGTGTAATTGGGAAAAATGATTAAATAAAAAGTTTGATGTTAGGTTAGATTTTTATTTTAACCATACAGTGATCTGATAGCACCCAAACAGCTGATTTGAAATGACTATATTATTGATAATGCCATTTCCTGTCTAAGATATAGCCAATTTCGTTTTCAAAAATTTGGTCAGTGCTCACCTTGTGCGTTGTCTTTTGACTCTCTTTTAAAAGAAAAGATTCATGGTCTGCTAGCATGAGTTTCCTGAGTAATCAAGATTTGGTTTTTTTCATTTCTTAATACCGAACTAATGCTTATGCCAGGAACATCCAATTGGTTTTTGCCATGATCCCCTGTTTACTTGTCCACTTTGAAGTCATCAAGGATTAGTGGATATGTTACCTTCATTTAGAAGATCTGTAAATCACTTTGCAAACCTTAAAGTACAATATAAATGCCAGTTATGATTTTCTTGTCAGATTTTTCAAAGATTTTCAGCAACCTCACCAACAGATGTCAGTACATAGGATGCAACTGTTAGAATTCTCTCATTGTGTACCCTCATCATAAACACTGCAGGACAAGATGGCCACATGTCCTGGGAACAATGATGTCAACTCCTTTCTTCACCTCTTGTCACAGAATTTTGAGACTTGCTCTCTTCATGTCTTCTGGTTTCATTTAAAGTGAGAACATCATTGCAGGTATGGTTCAGTTCCTGTAGTTGTGTATTAACCTGTTGGGCATTGGATGCAGATAGTTCATTTAGAATACCAAACATTGAATTCTTTTAGATGGTTAAATGATAAAAAAGAAAAAACAAATCCTGTGATTCTTAGCACCTTCTGACTTTTTCTCTTGCTCTTTTGCCACCAACATAAGTCTGGGAATCATTTTGAATTTTAATCTGCTTAATGACTTGCCATGACCCAATAAATTAGCACCTAGTGACCAATGTGCTGGTGATAAGTCTCTGCACACCTACCTAGTCTGGTTACTTAGATACCAAATATAGCCTATGATTAGTCCCAGCAACATTAATATAATTGAATTCATGACATCTGGTTTTTATGAGCTTCTGCTGTGTGCTGTACCCTGTACTGGAGGAAACAGAGAAGTGTAAGATATGGTTCATGTTCTTAATAAGCTTGCTAAATATAGTTGTCTGAGTGGGCTGGCCTTGAATCCAAGAAGGTGTAGGTTCAAGTTTTACATATTGGCTCTGTGGCCTTGTGCAAGTCACTTAATCTCTTAGTACCTTGTCCACTAAGTTGCATTCATAGCCTGCAGTGATGAAATAACAGGTCCAGTTTTTTTTTAAAGACTCATCGTCAGTTTATCTGTGAATGACTTAGCTCTTCTCAGCAGTACAGTGATCCAAGACAGTTCCAAAGGACTCATGATGAAAAATGCTATCCACCTCCAGAGAAAGAACTGATGGAGTCTGAATGCAGATCAAAGCATACTATTTTTCACTTTCCTTATTTTTTGGGTTTTTTCTTTTTGTGTCTTCTTTTACAACATGACTAATATGGAAATATGTCTTGTGTGACTGCACATTTATAACACATCAAATTGCTTACAATCTCAGGGAGGGGGCAGGTGAGGGAAGGAGGGAGAAAATTTGGACTCAACATTTTAAAAAAAGGTTGTTAAAATATCTTTACATATAATTGAAGAAAAATAAAATATTTTTAAAGCATCATCATCATTAATAGCAAACCATTTTTGAGCACTTACTAGGTGCAGAAGTACTGTGAAAAGTCTCAAAAAAATATTGAATTGAGTCACCATCCCCTAGTCAGGATGGTGGAGCAGGAAGAAGCAATTTTCTTTGGAATAGACAGATTTACTTCAGCAGTTTGAATTTTATAGAGAGCTAGTAATGAAAGAAACCTTCAAGATGATCTATTCTAGTGGTTCTCAAAACGGTCTGAGAATCCCTGTGGGGTCCTTAAGACCCTTTTAAGGGATCTTTGAGGCCAAAACTATTTTTATAATTCTACTAAGATGTTATTTGCTTCTCAAAACATTTTTCCCTTTCCCAACTACATATCTGTGTGAAGCCATGTCTCATTTTTATACCCCAAGTTCATCAGTTTACTATCAGGAAGTGTGCTTCAGTCCTCTGGAGCCATGGACACTCATTGTACTGATCAAAACTCCTACAATTCCCAACATTGTTTTTATAGTGTTGTCACTACTGTATAAAGTCTCCTCCTGGTTCTGCTCATTTCATTCTTTAGTGACTTAAACAAGTCCTAAAAGTCGTTCATTTTTGCAATATTGATGTTATAGTATGAATTGCTATGTCCTGTCTATTTCACTCTGCATCATCATCATCTGATCATGGCCAAGTAACTTGCTTTCCCTGTGTCTAATTTCCTTTTCTGTAAAGCCTGAGGATTGGATTAGGAAGAGTTTCTTAAACTTTCTCACGTCACGGTATGAACTTCTTCTCAGAATAGGGTTTAAATGTATAAAAGAAAATGCACAGAACAAAGGAAACCAAATATATTGATATATAGTTATTTGAAAAATAAGAAGTTAACAAACCTCAAATTAGAAAACTCTACTCAAGAGACAAACCCTACTCAAGGGACAAGAGACAACAGACATGGGGGGAGGGGAAACGGAAGCAATAGGCTCCGGATAGATTTTACTTTGATTTCCTCCTGCTTTTTCCCTTCCTCCCCTGCTAGTTTGGGTCCTGAATAGGAGCTCTTACAGACCTGGTCTAGGCTCATGCAACCTTCTGAATATCAATAGAATGGCATTCTTGTCGTGCCCTGATCTGACTAGGAAGCAGAGCCCAGTAAAAACAAAGTTCAAATCATTGGTGTAGTATGACTGACACTGGATTTGGAGTCAGAAGAATAGATTCATCTTCCTGGGTTCAAATCTGACTTCAGACATTTGCCACCTGTGTGACCCTGGGAAAGTAACTTAACCCTGTCTGCCTCAGTTCCTCTGTAAAATGAGCCGGAGAAGGAAATGGCAAACTATTCCAGTGTCTCTGCCAAGAAAATCCCAAATGGGATCATGAAGAGTCAAACACAACTGAAAATGATTGATCAAGCCAGCAGCATCAAGGTCTTGGGATCAGTGGAGTCTGATGAGAACCCTAAGCTGTAGTGGGAGATGTAGGCTGCTTGGAACTAAGGTGGTTCTCTGACCATAACTCAGCTTAGGGCAGGGAGATCACAGAACCATCCATTTAGGGTTGGAAGGGACCTCAAGGGCCATTTAATTCACACCCTTCATTTTACAGATGAGGGCGCTAACTAACATCCAGGCAAGTTGCCTAAGGTCACCTAGATAGGAAGCCCTAGATCTCTGAATCCAAATCTTATGTTCTTTTCACTGTTCCACGCAGGCCAGCCCCATCACTAGAGCATTTGGACTAACAGGATTTTAAATGTTCCATAGATAACTCTGCCCAGGAGATAAGACAAATGGGGCTGAGTAGTATGTGTAATTAATGATTGGGGGCTTGATGGAGCCAGGCTGGAACCAGCAAAGACATCTTGTCCCTTGCTTCTAAAGGACAGATATGATGGGGAAGAGGCAACCCCAGGCAACTTTCCCATTCCTGCCTTGTTTCTCTTGTTCAGAAGAGGAGGAAGCCCTCTGGAAGTGTTCCTAACATGGTTATCAGATACCATTCCCTAGAGTGATGAAAGGTTACAGCACAAAGGGGCGGGGGGCAGCATGTTATAAGATGAAGGGGTTCTGCTCAGAGTACAAGCTTTAAATTTACTTTTCCCATCTTCCAATAAATTTCTCAGGCTGGTCTCCTCATCCATCACCTAGTATTAGCTTTCCAGTGTGGTGGAGTTGGACCACTCTAGAAAGAATCTGTGATAGCCCAGCCTTTGACGAACTCGATTGCTTCCTCCTGCTCCAAGACAAACCCCTAAATCCAGACCCTGTGCTCTCCCCTTCTAGTAAATCTAAATAGTTTAAAATAACTCCTCCCGACCTTGAGACTAGTTCCAACTTTCTGCCATACATCAGCCTCAGGCGAATTATTATTAAGGTTTCTCAGCTCCTACTGAAAAGTCACCACCTTAAATCAAAGGGCTGGCAGAGGAAAGGGAGGGAAAGGATGGAAAGGAATGGGAAACCTGGAGCCATCAGGAGAGATGACATGGGATAGTGGAAGAAGACTGAGTCAGAACAGCTGGTGCCAAGTACTGACTTAGCTCTGTGATCAGCTACATGGTCATTTGGTCTCTCTGTTCCTCAGTTTCCTAATCTGTCACACATCTGCCCTACCTACTTCAGAAAGCGATTGTATACAATTCCATAGGACTTATGATGAAACATGCTACCCACCTCAGGGAGGTGATGATCTCAGAATGTAGAATAAGACACATGAGTTTTTTGTTTTGGTTTGGTTTTTTAGACATGTCTAATGCAGGAATTTGCTTTACTTGTCCAAACTTGGACAAGTTTTGTTTTTCTTGCTTTCTCAGTGGGGAAAGAAGGGAGGTAGAAGGGAAAGAGCTCATAGCCAAAAAGAAAATAAAATTCAATTTTTAAAAAAGTGGTTACCACTTGAGGCAACAGACATGAAAACATGTTGCTAAAAGCTGAAGTGTGACATGGGCTGGTAGAAGGAATCTTGGACCTGCAATCTAGAGACCTGAACCTGAAGTTCATTTCTGTTACTTAGAACATGTATGATTATGGGAGGATCATGCCACCTCTCTTGGTCTCAGTTTGCTCCCCAGTCAAATAAAAAGGTTGGAGATATAGCCATGCAATAGAAAGATAGATACAGAGAATACAGAGCAGCATGAGGAAATTTATGGGAATGGATTGAAAGCGAATTAAGCACAACTAAGAAGTATACACGATGATAACAGCAATGAAAACGGAAAGGATAACAAGATCGTTGTAACAAAATATAATTACCAAGCTGGAGAGGGGGTGACGCACCTCCTCCCTTTCTTTGCAGAGGTGGGAGTCTGTCAGCGTGGAGCTCTGCACATACCGGCACCCTTGGGTGATGTACTAGTTAGTTTTCCTGAATGGCTTTCCTTTTCTCTCTCTTTAATTCTTTGTTACAAGGGAAGGGGAGCTGGAGAAGAGGAGGGATATATTTAGAAGCAAAGGTGATCTGCAAAGATGTGTGTGTGTGTGTGTGTGTGTGTGTGTGTGTGTGACGAGAGAGAGAGAGAGAGAGAGAGAGAGAGAGAGAGAGAGAGAAGAAGAAGAAGAAGAAGAAGAAGAAGATTAGATTTAACAATTCATCAAACATTCATTAGAGCCTTCTATGTGCAAAATAATGTGGTAAACTCTGAGGTTATAAAGACAAAAATAAAAAATCTTTGCCCTCAAGGAGCTTCTATTCTGTTAGGGGATGAGTATTTTAGCAGATAAGTAACTACAATATAATTTGAGCCAAGTAGGGGGATCAGGAATGGTTTCCCATAGAAGATGGTACCAGGGTTGAGCCTGGAAGCCAAGAGTTCAGTGAAGGAGTGAGTATATCCCAGACCTTTACCTTTGCAAAGGTATTGAAATGGGAAATGAAATGCTGAGCTCAGGGATCCAGCAAGTACATCCATTTAACTGGAGCATAGAGTGCTTAAAGGGGAATAATGTGAAATAAATCTGAAAAATGAGAAGAATTCATACAATAACAACAATAGAAAGAAAAACAACTTTGAAAGACTTAAGCACTTTGATCAAAGCCATGACCAATTACAATTCTGGGGGACTGAAGCTGAAGCTGGCTGTTCCCCTCTTGCCAGAGATGTGATGGAGTCAGGGTGCAGAATCTGATGTAAATCTTTGGATACAACCAGGAATTTGGATTTGGATTTGGAATTTGTATTGCTTGATTGTATATTTGTTACAGTGGCTTTGTTTCTCTTTGTTCCAGTGGAAGAGGAGGGTGGTAGTGAGAAGAGGAATAGGGGGTAGGGGTAGAAAAAAAAGAAAGAAAAAAAGCATGGAAGCAGGTCATTGAGGCATTTAAAGATATAGCTAAGAGAACAGAAAGACTGCAAGGAAGCCCAGACAAGCAGGATGGCTTGTTAAACTTATATACATAAGTTAAACTTATATACATAAAAAGAAAAACAATCTGTAAATAATAGGGATGGGCAGTTTCATATATAATTCTCTCTGTTCTACTTATATTGAAAATGTTCATTTTATTTGGTATTTGTTAAATTCAGAATAAAAATAAAATTTAGAAGAAACCAAGGTGGGAAAATAGCCAAAAAAATGTTAGGCGGGAATTTGTCTATGCAGGGTTTGAAATGCCAGGAGGTGGAGCTGGTCTTTTCTTGTAGGTGATCTCCAAGGTCCCTTCCAGCTCAGGTGTAAGTTGGTACAAAGGTAAGGACTTAATATCCAAGTTGTCTTCCCTGGGGCTGAATTTCATTCCCAGGGCTCTTCTAAAATTCCCTTTTCTTGTTTCAGTGGGAAGTTCCTTGGGCGGGATGCTTAACTAAACCGGACTTTGGTTTGCCACCCAGTATATTAATGAAGCTTAGACCGTTATTGGTATCAGTATAGTTCATCGAGGCGAACTTGTCTTACCTCCATTTCTAGAGGTACTTAACATGGCTTTACAGTGGAATTTCAATCATTCATTCATTCACTGACTCAGAGGTTGTTCATTGACCACCAGTAAAGTGTTTGGCACTAAACTGCTTAATGAATGGCTGTTGATTGGATGCTTATTGGGTACAAGGGAGAATTGGGGAAACAAGTAGAATAAGACTAGTCCCCCCTTCCCCTCTGAGAAACCTAATTAGATACCAGCCTGATTATACACAACTCTACCCTATGAACTCTTCGTGCTAGCCAACCTGGTTTTCTTGTTTTTACAGTCATCATTCCCTCTCTTGCCTCTGAGCCTTTGCAGAAGCTGTCTTCCATGCCTGGAATGTTCTCTCTTCTCACCTTTGCCTCTTAGAATCTCAGCTCTCCTCCAACACTTGGCACAAGTACCACCTTTTCTACTTTCTATGTGGGCTTTCCTGACCCATTTCCACTTAATTAGTATCACATCAGATCAACAGACATTTATTTAGGACTTAAAGTGGGCCAGGTTCTGTGCTAAGGCGAGGGATATAAGAACTAGCAAAAAGAAAGACAGTTCTTAACTTCCAGAAGCTTAGATCTATGCAGGCAAGACGACAGGCCAAAAAGTGGGAGTGAAGTAGAAGTGAGGGGAAGGATGGCTAGCCTGAGCCCTTTCTCAAAGATGGAGATTCCAGAAACAGCTCACCAATGGGATGAGGGGGCCACAAAGTATTTACTTTATGTGTTCTTATATATATGTACATCTTGTTTTCTCCTCATTCCATTAGGAGACTCCATCCAAAATATTCATCTTTGTAACCCCAGTGTCTGGCACATAGTAGGGGCTTAATACATTTTTTGACTGATTGATTGACCTAGTGGGGGTGTAAGACATACACCCACACACATATTACTTAATTTGTCATTAATTAAGTACAAACAAAATGTTATGATAATTCAAAGGGAAAAAAGTCCTTTGAAATCAGAGAAGGCTTCATGGAGGAGATAGTTTGTGAGAGAAGGGCAGGATTTTTGGTAAGTCTGCCATGCAAGTTGATTCACTTGGGAAATGTTAAGATTTCTAAAAGGCAGCATGGCCACTGACAATGTTCATTTATTATGCCTTGATAATGGAAAATGGTCCTGAGCCTGCCTGAATGTCTAAGCCAAATGTGTGTGTATTATGTATATGAGTTAATTACCAAAGTGCCTGGTGTTCTTTGTTGGAGTCTGAGGCCTGCAAATCCTCCATATTGCTCCATCAGCAAAGATGAACTAGCAGAGGGAGGAACGTGGGGTTGAAATCAACTTCATTTTAATAATTGACAATGGGATGAGTTGTGTGGATTTGTAGGTATTCGATTTCCTTTGACAGCCACCAGGGGAAATCGCTGAGGTTTCTGTGTACCTTTCAGCATCTTCATGTAGATCAGACTGCAGGGCATCCCTCTTGAATAGAGCCCATGAGCTCAGGTTGAGAGAGATTATAGAAAAGAAAATGAGAGGTCACTAATGCAGCCTTATTCCCCCTTTTGGGGGAAAAGCAAACAATATACTTATTTCTGCTATCAAAATTAGTAGATGTCCTGTGTAACTCAGTGCAGTTTGCTTACTGAATGCAGATTAGTGGGATGGGTTATAGTCTGCATTAATTCTCAGCTCCGAAGTCTTTTGGACATCAATAAGGCCAGCATATCCAAAGTACAAAGCAACTCATCCAAAGTATAGAGCAGCTCATCTAAAGTACAAAGCAACTCTAGCTTTCCACAGCAGCTGGCAAGAGTGGTTTATTTTTCATGCATCTGAAGCTAAAAGCTAATTTGCTAATGAGAGGCACATATTTCATAGCTTTCCTTTTAGAAGGGAACTGTTGTACAATAAGGGATTGCGACACCTCCAAGCAAAAGAATGATAAACAAGATTTATTCTTTGCTTAATGGAAATCCAACAATGCAGCGAGCTCTTCTTTTCCCAGTTGCTCACTGCCAAAGCATTTTCCCTTCCAGTGTCAACTGAGGCATTTGTGCCCAAGGAGAGAACATTTGGAGAGCTGATGTGTCATGATAAACCCCACAGGTAAAACTCAGGTGCGATTCACATTTGAAGTTTCCAAAGGCCAGTTAGTTTTCTAGATGTGTCGCTTTGACTCTTGTTTGAAGCAGTTTTGTCAAGCTTCAAGTTGTTGTCGTAGCTTCCATCCAATAACAATCACTTCTGAAAATGCAAAGTCTCTATAGATCTTTTTCCTTTCCTTTCTTTTTCCTTTTCTTTCCTTCCCTTCCTTTTCCTTTCCCCTTTCCTTTCCCCTTTCTCTTCCTTCCTTCCTTCTTCCCTTCCTTCCTTCCTCTTTCATCATCCACAGAGTCAGCCTTCTAGCTAGCCAACATTGGCACATACATGCTGGCTCTGGGTATAAGCCATTCTCTTTAGGAAGGCCAAAATGTTCTGATTTCTGCCTCCTGCCTTTCACTGGGAAATTTCCCTACATTATTAGGGAAAGCCCTTTCCTTGGGTTGGAGAAATGGAAACACCAAAGGACAGAGAGGGTACAGATTGTGATATGATGAGGCTGCCTCTCATCTGACCTCTAATACTACTAAACCTTTGCCTATCATCATCAGTCAATCAACATTTTTATTCAGTGCCTAATATGTGCCAGGCACCGCACCATACAGTGGTGATGCAAAAATAAAAGTTGAACGATATCTGTCTTCACGGAGCTTACATTCTGTCCAGGAGACATGTGGAAACAAAAGAAGATATGAGGGAGAGGATAAAAGCAGCTGGGGAGGGTGTTAGGAGAGACTTCATGCAGAAGGTGGCCTTTGAGCAGAATCTTTAAGAAAAGTGAGAGGAGGGGATGTAGTCAAGGCATGGGGCAAAGGCCTGGAGATGAGAAATGGAATATGGTGTATGAGCAATATTTGATTGGAGTATGTCATAAGTTCAGAAAGGCTGGTCATCCTTATCATCATAACTGACATATATGAGAAAAATAAAATGTTAAGATTAAAAAATAAAACTGACATATACTGGAACATAGGATAAGGGACTTTAGAGAGACCTAAGTACGTCAAGTTTTGAAAAATGCTTTCTATACATGAGCTCGTTTGTTTCTGCAAGGTAGATAATTATCTCCATTTTGCAGATGCAAAAATCAAGACTTCAAGAGATTCGGTGATTTGCCCATGTACACACAGCTAATGAGGGTCAGAGGCAGGATTTGAATCCAGATTTCCCTCAGGCCAAGTTCATATACTTTGGACTATTTCTGTTTATGGGGGTGGTTTATACCAAGCCCTTTGTCCATATTTGCCTAGTATGAGAGCCTTGGGAACTACTCCATAGGGAGTTAAAGTCATGACTACTTTTTATTGAGGTATATTCATGAATAGACCTGAGTTTTCCTTCCTGCCCCATTGACCCCAACATTTCCCTCTGAAAATAGGCTTCTGGGAGGTCACTTGTGGCCCTTTTCCATATACAGATGTGCAAAAGGAATCAGAGGGGATGAACTGATATCAGGGCTGTTGGGTCAGATGCCCTGGCTCTGCAGCATCCAGTTGTGAGCTAGGTCAGAATGTCCCTGAGATTTAGGAAAAAAGGGTAAGGGAAGGACAGAGTTTGGAGCTGCAAAGTAATAAGTAATGCTGGACCAGATAACCAGGTCACACTTACATAAGTTTGTAAAGTGTTTTACAAACATTATTTTTTTTTGAACCTCTCAACAGGCCTGTGAGATGGGTACGGTATAAATTGTCAGCTCCATTTCCCAGGTATGGACACTGAGGTGGATTGCCCATGGTCACACCATCAATAAGCACCCACTGCAGAATGTCTAAGAGATCCCAGGTCTCTCCAAAGACCATAGGGTCACATGCTGGAGGAAACTTTAACGTCATCTAGTCCAATACTTTCATTTCCTCAGGTGAGGAAACTGAATCCCAGGGAAGTGAAATAATTTGCCCCACATCCCATAGATAAATGGAAGAGCCCATGTCCTCAGACATGGAATCTCACAGTCTTTATGCCCTCACACCAGCCAAGACTGCTACAGGACTGTTTGCACTACAGTCACCCAGGTAGGGAAAGATAGCCTGGCCTCCTGAAACCCAGATACATAGGCAGACCTGGACTGGAACAGATAGCAGAACTAATGTCTCTTTATCATGCAAACAGTTTAGTGAACTGAGAAAAACCTTATGACTATAAACCAGCAGTAATGACCTGACAGGCAAAGGGGGCCCAGAGAAGTGTTAGCGTCACAGACATTAATCTGTTCCCGGCTGCTCCTGCCACTGTCCCTGCTGCTGCTGCTGGAAAGAAATTTGTTAGAGTGGTTATGGAGGCTATAAAAGCCTATTTTACAGCAGTCATCAGTACCAGGGCCTCATTGAGTACAAGGGAGAAGGGACCTTGCATGGGGGCCAAGGTGTCCCAGATGGGACTGAGTGAGGACTTCCTGACACAGGCTCTGCCTACAGTTTATTGGGTTGTGATGACCCTAGGCCAAGGCACATCTTCTAGAGGATTGTTTATGTAGTTGCTCAGCAGGCAACAACATGTGCCAGCTCTTCCCCATGCCAGCCCAACACCTCCTTTTGCTGCCTGATTATTTGGTTGCTGTATTACTCCTTGAGGGCAGGGACTAGGTCTTGTTTTATCTTTGTTTCCTCAAAATATAGCATAGGGGCCTACACAGAGTGGCTACCAGAGTTGTAACTAGGGTAGGGCAATTGGTGCTTAACTTCAGGATGATGAAATTTACCAGGGGCTAACAGGGCTTGCCCTCTTCCATCAGGTAGAAACTATTGTTTAGTATACCTACTTAGTAGAAAAAATTTGTTGAAATAAGAAGCTACCAAATGGTGAGCTTTCTTCCTCATCCCATTCCCTTACTGCTATATGTCAGGTGAATTCCTGCCCACATCTTATATTATTCTACCCTACTAGTTTCTCAACAGTGTTTTCTCCTTTCCTGGCCTCCAGTAGCCTCTTAATTCTCCAGGATTTCCTCTTCTGAGGACCAGTGACCTGGGGCCGTCTTTCTCCCTGCTCCAGGATGGTCCCAAGGTCTTCTTTGCACAGCACCTTGTGTTTTCAGATTTGAAGTCTCTTATCCATAACTGAATTTGTCCGTAAAAAATGGTTGGAGTCTGCCTTTGGTGCTTCTTTCCCCAGGTGCCACAATTGGTTATTGTGGTTCTCATATATGCTTAATAAATGTTTGTTGAATTGAATGAGGAAGGGTACCTCTGGAGTCAGGCTATCTTGAAGGGCAACAATAGAAAGTTGTCCACTGAAAGAAGTGAAAGGAAAGGTAGGGAAAAGAAACAGCTGATGGGGTCCAGCAGGGCCCTAACCTGGTCACTTTCTTCTGGAGCAAACTGTTGTGGGGTAGGGTGGGGAGTGGGGAGGGTTGAGACTGAAGGCCAGGAGTCATCTTAGGAGACTTTTGTAGTTGTCTGAGTAAAAGGTAAGGAGAATGTGAAGTAGTTCATCTCTGGTGGTCTGGTATACTAATCATTTGTCTCAGCATCACCCTGGTCACCAGCTCTCAGGAAGAGAGAGTCAGGAGCTCCTTTTGGGAGCCTCTGTTCCCCTGAGCATCTGTCTGGTCTCAGGGCTTGGCTGCACCACAGCATTGACCTAAAGACACCAAATAGGGGATCTGAATGATGATGACGGCCCCCAAATTCAGCTTGGAGCTGTGCTCCTAGTCCTCTGTGACTGGATTCACTCCCTGTGCCTTGGATGATATTCTCTCTGGGGTCATTCAGTATGGGACTGTGCCACAGAATCACCCACCGTTGGACCCTGCTGACTCAGCATTGGCCTGAGTTCTCTTTCTTTCTCTGAGAATGGCTCTCAAGTACAGCTCTTCATTACCTTGCTCATGACCTGCTAGGAGCCTTGCTTTGTAGCTTGTCTCTCTCAGCAGAAATTCTGTTCTACAGCCTCTCAGAAAGTTCCCAAACCAGTGAAAATATCTGAGTGTCATCCCTTTAGGTTACATTCTGATCTAGGATTCCCTTGAAAAAGTGGGCATGGTTATAGAGGAAATAAACATGAAACATCCTGAGTGGGATTATCCAAGATGCAGTCTGGTTTAAATGCAAAGGGATGGATCAAATGGCCTCTCCAACTATCTCTTCCCCCAAATTCATAGTTCTTGGGTACCTCTGCAGGGGTGCATCTGTAGCTCCATCTTTCTTCTCTCCCAAATATCTTCCCTCCTCTCCCCACCCTTCTCTCAACCTCTGGAGCTACAGGCGAGGTCTCCAGGCTGATTATATCAATGCCCCATTTGGAGAAAGAGTAGGACCCTCCCTATGGCCAACACAACTCTATGAATTTAGCTGCAGTGAAAAGTCAAGGGGAAATCTCTGTGTTTGCCAAGTAGAAAAGGCAAAAAAATCGATAGGGTAAAAAAAATCTCATTTTCAAGCTTTTAAGCAGGAATTGCAGTCAATAAAGGGAAGGAGCAAAGGAAGACGATTCAGCCTCACTCAGCAGGGTTCTCTGGTATCTGGGGAAATATCTCCTGAGGAGAAGACCCCATTGGCTTCCTCACATTCAGAGACTCCTTGGCTCCTTGTAGGACGACACTCAGAGGTAGAATTGTCAGGGAAAGAGAGGAAGAGCCCCTTTATCTGATATTATGCTGATACATCACTGATGTGAATGTCACTTGGGAAGTGACTTTGCCATTTACTGAATGACCTTGAGCAAGTCACTGTCAATTCTTTTTGACTTCCTTTCCTCATCTGTCAAATGAGAGGGTTTGGACTAAATGACCTCCACGGTCGGTCCCTTACTGCTGTAAATCTCTGGTCCCTGAGTTAACTCAACATCCCCAATCAATGGGTGGCCCTTGTTTCTCCCAGATATAAAATTCATCAATCCTGAAATTTTAAGAGCTTACATTGGCAGTGTGGCTGACAAGGTTCTGGGGAACTAGCAGGTCTTCTAAGTCCACACCAAAACCTTGGGGGCCAGGGTGAGCACAGCTTTTTACTTGACACCCTGGAGGGAGTGGCAGGGATGCTGAGGAAGGAGACACAGTTCCTGCCTCCCTTTGACGTGCTCCCTGGTCTTTTGAGGAGGAAATTGAATATGCCCACATCAAATGATTTAATGACACAAACCATTCAGCAAGCGTAGGTATCATTTCAAAAGCCCCACGAGACTGTCTGGATTCTTTAACTTGAATGGAATTTTGTTATGCCAAGTCCCAAGTGGACCATCCATTAGAACTTGCAAATCTTTCTCTAATATAGAGATTTTGGTTGCCTTGCAGTTTCCCTATTAAGTTTTAATCTATAGAGTGTAAGTTGAATCTATAAGTGTTAGAGAGAATATAAAATAAGAAATTATTTAGAGTTCATTGGAATTAATCAAGGGAGACTTCCTGGAGAAATCTTGAGGTTTTCATCATGCATTATGGAATGAAATGGAAAAGTATTTGTCAAATACTTATTTTATGTACTAAGATAGCTAGTGATGCAGTGGAAAGAGTGCCAAGTTTGGAGTCAGGAAGACTCATCTTCCTGAGTTCAAATCCAACTTGAGACACTTACTACCTATGTGACCTTGGGCAAATCACTTAGCCTTGCTTGCCTCACTGTCCCCTCCCCATCTGTAAAATGAACTGAGGAAGAAAATGATAAACCACGTCAGTATCTTTGCCAAGAAAACCCCAAATGGGGTGACTGAAAAATGACTAAATAACAACA
Organism: Potorous gilbertii; assembly: GCA_028658325.1. Lineage (NCBI taxonomy): Eukaryota > Metazoa > Chordata > Mammalia > Diprotodontia > Potoroidae > Potorous > Potorous gilbertii. The sequence goes on along the minus strand of CM053769.1, from coordinate 580,100,734 downwards.
TGTATGCCTAAGCACTAGGGATACAAATAGATAATCCTTACTCTCATGGAGCTCATATTCTAATTTGGGTAGACAACACATGAAGGACAGTTCATATTTATGTTTAGTTCATGACATACGGAAAGACTAGATGTTATGTAGGCAGGGAATGTAGTGGGGCAGATATCAGAGTATCAACTTGGAGATTTAATGGCAGGGCAGATGGTTGAACCCCTCTAGGAGGGTAGTGGAATTAGGTGTCAAGAGTAGAGTGGTACTCCTACAGAGGTTGGGATTTGGGGGAGGGGGCATTGATAGTATCAGCATCCAGTTAACTCTCCCCTCCCCTCTCCCTTCCTCACTCCCCCTTCCCCTCCCCTCTCTCTTCTCCCCTCTCCTCTCTGTTTTTCTCTCCCTCTCCTTTGTTCTTTCCCCCCCTCTCTCCCCCTCCTTCTTTCTCTGTTTCTATCTGTTTGTCTGTCTCTCCCCCTCTCCTTCCTCTGTCTCTGTCAGTCACTTTCTCTCTTCTAAGGCTTCCTATAGGTGCACAGGCTTCCTGGTCTTCCTTCCTGAGAGCCCTGGGTAGGGAGTTGTGCTTGCTTTTTAAATGAGCGACCATATCGGTTTTAGTTACCAGCTTGTTTGTTTTACCATAATTAGGCAAATAAATCAGCACATTAGCTCCCTAGTTTAGAGCTGGTCTGCTTCTAGAAAGGGTTGCTTTGAAACACCCAGTGGGCTGTAAGAGAATAGCGATCCAGCACCTCAAAGGCTGGTGTCACAGTGGTTATCTTTGGAGCAGAGGAAATGGAAGGTGTGGGAGTTTATTTCTCCCTTATTTAATTTTTCAAGTGCTTAAAAAAAAGCAGCTCACCCACTGCAGGTTGATCCATTAAGATGGAGCAGGCCAGGGCAGGGCACAGGAGCTGTTCTGCTGAGCTGGACACGTGGAAGCCAGCAGAGCTGGGAACCAAGGCTTGTGCTTTGCAGATAATGTCAGGTAGGCCCTCAGAGCTACAGGTGAAGATCATTAGGCGGCTTTTCCTCTTACCTTGCGTCTCCTCTTCCCAGGCTGCCAGACACAAGCATGGCCATACAGCAACCCCATGTCCTTGTTTGCTTGACATCATTAAAACCTAATTAGCTAAATGGGGAAATTCTAGAGCTGCAACTTTTCTGAGTGCTGAGGACTGCAACAATGCTGGCTTCAAAAGGAAGCAGCTTAGAGAAGGGCTGGAAAGATAGAGGTTCTGAAGGGTCTGGAGCATTCTGGAGGGTAGGGGCCAACAAGAGCTAATGAGCTTAGCTTGGTTGGAGTTGTAGAGGGTTGGGTTAGAATCAAAGAAGACCCTCTGCACCGAGATGGTTGTGAATCATCAAAATTAATGGTTAATGAAGGCCTTGAAATCTTCCCCTCTAGAAATATAGGCTAAGTTCCAGGCCAGGAAGAAGGAAGGCATGACCTCTTGAAATCTCTCTATGCACAGGGGCAATGGGGAGAGGAAGTTTGCTTTGGGTTGGATGGAACTTGAAGAGATACTTTTCACCTTTCTCTGTCTCCATAAACTTTAACTAAGGTGAGCTAAGAGTGCTTTGTCCTAGGGAGCCCAAATTTCAAAGGGGTTAACAGTACTTGTGCTCCTTCTGCAGTATAGAAACTACTGATTGTAGCAACTAGATAGCAAGAATAATGAGTTAAAATAGAAAACTACCAGATGGCCTCCTTCCTCCCCTTCTGTAGTTTCCTGTTGCCTTAGGTTTCTCAGCACTTTATCCCCTGCTGTAGCTTCCAGGTATTCTGGATGTCTCAACCAGTGGAAGTTTTCATCCTGGGGTCTCTCACTGTTGCTGACACGCCCGCACATGTAATCAGAGTCCTTCCTTCTGCACCTGAGTTATTCCTAGCACCAAAATTGCTTGTTACACTTATATTCCTTTCTTTCTGGTTCTGCAGAGAAAATCAAAATCAAATGGGAGGGGTTGGATATTTTTTTTTGTCAGGGTTGGGGATGCATGAATGGATTGAGAAGAATAAAGCTTCTGCATAGCATGTCACCTTATACTTTGAGGTTTACCTTTTTCTTATCTGACTTCTTTCTCAGTCTCCATGACCCTTGGATATCTCCATTTTGCAGTCTCTGCCATCTTGTATTTGCTCCACAAAAATGTGACCCAAGTGTCTTTCCCATACCCTACTCCCAACCTGGTCCCCATTTCCCAAAATGCTGCCTCAGCTCTCAGCTTGTCTTAACCCACGAAGGCCTTTAGGATTTATGACCCTAGGGGTTGGGGAGGGGGGAGAAGAAAGACAGTTTCCTGAAGAAATGCATTTACTGCCACATTTCAAACTTCCAGGTTTGATTGAAATGGTAGTTAAAACATTTTAAGGCTCTTAGGTAAAGTTGAATTTGCCTCCTGCACCGACCTATATTCTATGATATTATCAGTTTATTGCGGTGGCCCTGTTATATTGCCAAGAGACGGCACTTTATCGAGCCCTGTCAGCCCATCTAGCATGGACGTGTCTCGAGTTTCCATCAGGAGAAACAGTATTTGAGGAGAGGCAAAGCACATCCCTCAGAAGACTCTGTAGTGTGTGTGTATATACATACACACACACACAAGTTGAGGGGGACAGGGTGAACAAAAAGCATAATTGTAAATTTTAATTAAGTTTCAATGCTCTGGGTTTCTATTGGGGGAATGATAATAGAAAAAAATTCTTGCTTTATGCAGAAGCAAAAGTATTTGTTTCCAGTGTCATTTTTATATTCCTTTGTGTGGCAATTAATACTTAACTCCTGGGAAATAAAGCTGCCACCCAACATGGGCTTTATGGCCATGTATTAAAACACCTATCCCTGGTAATAAACTATTGTAATAAAGTAATAAAGTATTGGGAAGACCCTGTTGAAGGGAGGTTTAGTTCTGTTATTAATTCTACTATAAGGAGATGGGCTTTAACCAGTCTATTTATCTCCATCCATTTCTTTTTTTATGTTGATGTGTCAATGAGCTGGGGGAAAATGGAGTTGGAGAATTATTGTGATTTGGGCATGAGGGAGGGGGGCCATCAGTCCCTCTCTTATCCCTTCCCTAAAAAGGTATTTCCAATTAGTGCATTAACTGCTATGATTATGGCGATTTTGTAACTTGCTCATGATTGGCCTCTATCGCCCCTGGCTACAGTTGTGTCCTTGACGCAGGAGGAAAGGTAAAGAGAACACATTAGCAGTCCCTTGCCAGAACCTGCCTATATCTGGGCTCTAATGGTGTTTAACTCGAAGACCTCATTTGAGTTTACAAGTGATTACAAGCTATCCTGTGGGACTCCCTTCTGGACGAATTTTCAAATAAGTTGCAAAACAGTGACGAATTAACTTGTTGTGCTGTCAAAATCAATTACTGCACAAGACAACTTAGCTCCCCGGGCCCCTTCTCTCTTAATCCCTTAGCCCAGTATCCTCAGGATCAAGATGTAAAGGGCAGATGGGAAGCTGGGAATCTGCCCATCTCAGCCCACTGTCCATCAGTGACCCTCCCGCCTTTCCACCTGCCAATGGTCTGACAGAGGTTTTAATCTTGGAGGAACACAGAGAAATCACAGGGAGGAGAGAGCTAGGCAGATGTTTCTTCCCACCCCATGGAATGATGTTCTCTTTAGTGAAAACTAGGAGAGATTGATTCTTGTTGCAGCTTTAAGTAAGATAAACATCTGAAAGGCCCGGGGATCTTTATTTTGTGGCATCAGATGGGAGAAGCAGTTTATAAATATTCCCTTAATATTTCTGGACCAGATTGACCAGTAATTTATAGCCTATAATATCTGAGGACTGCATTAATTTTTCTAGGGAAAAGGGGTTCTATTTGACTTTGATGGTGTCCGCCCACCCCTTCTCCATGTACAAGAAGGATAGATCCAGGCCTTGCATAGTAGCTTTCTGCGTGACACCCCCCTCCCACCTGCACCGGGGATCTGCCATACAGGTTGCTGTGCTTCTGTCTGATGGGGCCTCGAACCCTTATCTTCTCTGCAGTGATGGAAACAAATGCCTTCAGGTGCACTATCTCCCTTTGCTCCACTTTCCTTCCCACTGAGCAGCCGATCTATCTTCCTTCAGCATGGCTGCTTTTTATTCCTTGCCCACCCAACTTAGCAAAGGCAGTGTATATTATGACTCTTGATTAATTATGGAGAGCCTACTGTGTGTCAGGCACCATGCTAAGCACTGGGGGTCACAGAATACAAAGTGGGACTTTCCCCGGAGAGTACCTCTTCACAATGAAGCAGATAGAAGATGTATGCAAAATACGTACCTGGTGTTGAGAGTGGGAGGGGAGAAGCACTATAGATGTTCTGTGATGACTGCCAGAGGTTCAGCCTAGCAAACTACCTTCCACAGTTTGGTGATGGTAGTAGGATGCATTGCTTGCTCCTGACATATAGCCGTTTTCTGTAACAGCGTCATCTATAATGACTTTAAAACTCTTGTTTGTTGCTTCCTGGATTGCCTTGTTTCCTACCAGAATTCCCATTCTGCTTGGCTAGTGCATGGGCTAAGGCAGAATGGAAAACCCTTGAGGGCAAATACTATTTCATTTTTTGTCTTTGAACCCCCACTGTGTGTCACAGTGCCTATCGTATAGTAGAGTGGGTCCAATGAACACTTGTAGATTGACCGAGTGAAGAAGAGACTTTGGCATTAACCCATATAGAACTCAATTAAGCATAGACTTGACTTGGTGCTTTACAATATGTCCCTTATTCCTTTCCTACCTAAGGCAGTCATTTCCCCCTCCATCTGTACCTCAGTCATGTGTGTGTGTGTATACATACACACACACACATGCACACATACAGAGAGACAGAAAAAGAGGTCTGAGATACATAGTATATCTAAAATAGCTATACTATATATACTTTATAATATACTAAATATAATATATTCTCTCAGATATATACATCTGGGAGATATATAGATAGATTATATATAGATTAGATATGTAATCTAATATAGTAGTACTATGTTATAATAATACATAATACATTACAGTATATTATTGGATAGTAGCATATAGCATATTATAGTATATAGCTATCTCAGAAATCTATATCTATATTTATTAGATATATAGCACATATAATATAGCACTATATGATATATATGCATATATCTCAGATATACATAATTATCAGGTATATATTATACACATATAGGATGAGGCACTCATGTACATATATGTATATATGTATGTCATATATATACATATGTATGCATATACCTATACAAACATACATGCATACATACTTACACATTTATGCATGCATACACACACACACACACACACACACACACACACACACACACACACATATATATATATATATATATATATATATATATATATATATCTTTTCTTCCTATGACCTACTTTTGTCAGATCCAGTAGAATACTGTACTCCAGTGTGCTGCTAGAGACAGGACAGACAGAAATAGTCTGTGTCCTGTGTTATCTTGCTCTCCTGACTCCAGGCTTGCACACTTCCTCTTCCCCTTCAGAGTGGGTTCTGATGATCCCATCAATAATCTTAATCCGTACTTGGGCATCCCTCCTTCTTGGACATTCTGCTAGGGTTCTTGTGGGAGGTAGCTAAAATGGCAAGAGTTTGGAGGCAGATCCGTAGCTGTAGGAAATCTGGAGAGAGACCATAACTCAACCAAATCAACCTCCCCCTGTCTTCTCAGTCTGCTTGGTTCTCCTCAAATCTGGCCCCCGAGCTTCTCCCTTCCTAAGGTAAGCAGGAAATGGTCCTTGTTGCCTTGAAAATAGAATGCCTATTCCTTAGCTCAGCATTTAAAGCTCTTTACAATATGACCCCAGTCTGTCTTTCCAGGTTGACTTCATATTACTCTCTACCCTTAATTCACTGTGTTCAAGCCAAATCGATCTACTCACTGTTCTTTGAACTTGTCATTTTGTCTCCTGCCTCTTCCTGAGAAATTATTCCCTCTTCACCAGTCATTTCCTGCTAGGCTAAAACTCTGGTGCTAACTCCTCCAGGAAGCCTTTCTGGATCCCCTTGTTAGTGCACTCAATCTACACACTCGCTCTCTCTCCCTCTCCCTCCTTCTCCCTTTTTCCGTCTCCCTTTCTCCCTCTCCCTCTCCCCAAATTACACTTATTTACTTACCTGTTTAAGTGTGTCTTCCTAACGGAATGGAAGCTCTTTGAGGTAGAAGTCTTGTTTTCATTTGTTTTTTGTATTCCCAACATCTAGCATAGTGCCATGCACAGAGTAGCCATTTAATAAATGCTTGTTGAATGAATGAATGAGAAATATGTTGTAGGTGGGGAGAATTTCAGGATGAATATTAATTCATTATGTGGATTACATTTATTGTTTTGTCTTTGTGTCCTTAGCTTCCATCACAGGATCTTGCAGATAGAGTAAATGGTAGGCATGCTTATTGAATTTCATTGGATGCTAAGAGGAGAAAGAACATTTTGCAGTAGGATCAGTTACTGAATAGGAATGTGTTAAGTTCCTTTTGTGGGCAGGTACTGTGCTGGGCACTGGGGATAGAGGTACAGAGAAAGAAGGAAAGGCTGCTTTGGTGCAGCTTAGTACCTTACCTAGATAGGTCATGAGAGAATTGTTTTTCACCCCAAACATCTAGATGGAGGAAATTTGGGTTTCTCCAAAAGAGTGCATGGGAAACGTCTTCTACAACAGAAATTTGGTAGCTCAGCCCACTGTTGAGATTTAATAACTAGAAATTCCAGACCACAAGGTACCTGGTGTTTTCCTTGGTCTTTGCATCCTGAAGCACACTTTCAGGGCAAGGTATTTAGTGGGGGAATGCCATTGAGACCTGCATGTTACCAAACATGATGAATAGCTCTGAGTTTATTTTCAAAATGCCTCTTACTCTGAAATGAGAAAGGAATCCACAGAGCGTGGAAACTCAAGAGCCCTTTTCCTTCTTCTCCCCTCATCTACTCTAATGCAAATAAAGGCAGCCAGAGCAAGTCAACCTGCACAATTATTCTGTAGATCACGTCCTAAATATCTCCTTGAACATGACATTTACTAAGAAAAACACCAGCAAATTAAAGGTTTGATTAACATTACATCTTTTAGAGTTTAAAATGGGCAGGTATAATTGAAAGCTGCATTAGCTTGAACTTTAGGTGAGCAGCGTTGTTGGCCTGTGAATCTTTCCTATTTTATTGAATATTTTTGTATCTATGGTGATGATGAGTGTTTACACGGCACTTTTTATGAAATAACCCCATCGTTAGTGTAAAGATTCTTAGGGGAAGAGAAGTTGGTGCAGTGTGAATGTCTGTTCTGTCTAAAGGTGAAGAGCTATTTATTTTCACATTTTGTGCTTATGTTGTTGAATCTGAGGTCAGCAAAATGTCTTAATCATGTTTTTTTGGACTTTAGGGGATGGAGGTTGAACATCACCACATGTGATTATCCAGCCTCCCTGATCTATTCACTCTGAAGCTGTGTCTACATTAACAAAGACAGCTGTGTTCTTTATCATGTTTGGAGATCACATTTTTTTCTTTAGTTTCTAGCTTTTTGCAATCTCCTATGTTAGTACAGAGAGTCAGTGTGATAGGATAAAGAACTGGCCTCAGAGTGAGGAAGCTCTTCAGTGAATCAGCTTGCGTTTATTAAGTGCCTATTATACTACATGGCCCATTGAATAGAGTGCTGAGCCTGAAGTTAGGAAGACCTGAGTTCAAAATTAGCATTAACCACTTACTAGCTGTGTGACCTTGGACAAGTCACTTAACCCTGTTTGCCTCAGTTTCCTCGTCTGTAAAATGAGCTGGAGAAGGAAACAGCAAACCACTCCAGTATCTCTGCCAAGAAAACCCCAAATGGAGATACAAAGAGTCAGGTACAACTGAAATGACTAAACAACAACAATTATATGCTAGGTACCATGCTAAGTGCTCTACAGATGTTATCTCATTTAAGCCTCACAATGACCTGTGAGGTAGATGCTATCATGATCCCCATGTTACAGATGAGGACTTTTAGGTAGACAGAGGTTCAATGACTTGCCCAGGGTCATACAGCTAGAAAGTATCAGAGACTGAATTTGAATCGAGGTCTTCCTAACTCCAGCCTCACGGCTCTCTCTGCTGGATGTTTCTTACTATAGGTCAGACAATGAAGTAAATGCTGGAGATACAAAGGCAAAAGGCAATCTTTGCTCTCAAGTATCTCACAGTTGATTGGTGGAGACAGTATAGAAAAACATGGCACAAACATGACATAGGTGAAGTTGAAGGTGGTTTTAGAGGGACCGGGGAAGGAGGAATGGGAAAGACTTCTTGCAGAAGATGGGAATTTGGCTGGGACTTGAAAGACGGCAGCGAAGCCAGGAGACAGACATGAGGCAGGAGAGAGTTCCCCCAAGTGAAATTTCATTCAGGTTTTGCCTCTGACAAGTATTGACTGTGTGACTCCTGGGCACTTCACCCAAGTTTGCTCTAGGTAACTCTATAAGTTTCAGAGAAAGTACCACCTATACCGGTGAAACAAGTTTCCTCAGCAGGAGTTCCCTATGTCAATTAATTCTAAGTCTGGAGAAAAAAAGGTAGCATAAAACCTACAATTCTTTCTAAAGCATCATGATGATTTTTAGTTTTTCAAGTACAAGTATTTTAAATAATTAATCTTTCTCTCTTAACTACCTGTCTCCTTTATTGAACAAATTTAAAAACAAAAATAAATTCTTCATTACATACCAACATAGTCCAACAAAATAAACTCTTACATTAGCCATGTCCAGAAACGCATGTCACTTTCTGTATTTTTAAGTTCATTACTTCCTTGTCAGGTTTCATCTTCAATCTTTTGATTTATTGTTGCATTTACTAGGGTTGTAAAGTCTTTTGAAGTTGTTTTCTGTATAATGTTTTTATCATTTTATAAATTGTGGTTTCTGCTCACTTCACTCTGTTATCAGTTCATAAAGTTTTTCCTGTTTTCCCTTCTTAGCACTTCTTTTACTAGAATAATGTTCCATTGCAATCATATGCCGCAGTTTTTCTAGCTACTCCTCAATAGGACAGTTCATTATTTTCCATTTTTTAATTACCATGAAAAGAGCTGCTATAAATATTTTTGTACATATAGACTTTTCCCTCTTTTTTCCCCCTACATTTTTAGGGGCATAGAGCTAGCAGTGGTATAACTAGACAAAGAGTATATACAGTTTGGTAAATTTCTGAGGATAGTTCCAAAGTGCTTTCAAGAATGGCTAGACCACTAAAAGTGCTCAAGTGTAGCTGTTATCCCACAGCCACGCCAGCAATTGTCATTTTTTCTTTGTCATTCTGATAGGTGTGACTTAGAACATCAAAGTTGAAGCATCATGATGATAGTGGTGGTGATTGTTTTTTCTTATCCCTACCCTGTTATCTAGTAGATCCTTAATGTTTGTTGAGTGATTGATTGATGGATGATAATAGCTAACATTTATATAGGAATTTAAGGTTTGCAAAAACATTATGAACACATTTTAATCTCACAAAAACTCTTCAATGAAGATGCCATAATAATCCTCTTTTATTGATGAAAAAACAGAGGTTCAGAGGTTAAGTTATTTGCCCAGGTTTTGAGGTCTTCCTAGCTTTATGTCAAGACCTATTGCAGGTCTTTCAAGTATAGTTTGGGGTGGGTTTTGGTGGTATTGGGTTTTTTTTCAGAACCTAGGCATAATTGGCATTATGTAATTGATGTCTTCCTGAGAAGTTTTGCATAAATTGAAATTTGGGAAATCAAGTCACATGGTTGATATATATATTTAAAATTTTTATTTAACAGTTTTTCTTTTAAAAAGAAAGGGCCCACTGAGTGGAGGTAGAGAGATAGATCTAGAAATGACTGACATAGAAATGAAAGGTATCAAAAAACTTATTTTAAAATAATAGGTTAAAATAATACAAGAGAATAATCCAAAAGCCTTGTAAATAATCCTCATGTAAATGCTTGTTGCGCTAGAAATGCTAAATAGATGCTATAAGTACTCTAGGAGTTTGGAGAAAGTTAAAAACAATGAACAAGTGGAAAATTTCATGGAAGATACGGGATGTTTAGAGAGGCTGTAGGAGTCTAGTAGGCAGAGAAGATGAGGAAATTCATTTCACAGTGGAGGAATAACACACACACACACACACACACACACACACACAAGATGGAAAGCAAGGAAGAGGATGACATTTTTGTGAGACGGGCACATTTTCTTGATAAGGGCAGAGCCTTATGTTTTAAAAAACCAAACCAAACCATACTGACCATTTCTCCCTCAATCCCATCCTAATCTTAATTACAGGCTTCTTCTCAGCTTTGATATCAGATCTATTTTCCTGAGGAAAATAACAAAGGAATTGCAGGTTGCTTGTCATATTAGTGCCACAATTTATTATGGACTCTCATGCTCTTTTGGAGGAAAGATGGTTGCTGAGAACACCAGAAAAGTTATTCAGCTCCGCTTTGGATGGAGAACAATGAGGAATTATGGGCCTGTGCAGCAAGGAAGTTTAAACAATTACTTTGCTTTGATTAGGAAAGGTAACATCTCTCTTTGGGATGGCAGCATTAACAAGAAAGTGAGGATGATGAATGCCTGCTCTGGCCTCTATAAATCTCACCTGTGGTCTTTTGTTGCCATCCTATGATGCATGTATGAGATAAATTCTCCAAATCTATTTTTGTAGTATTGCCAGCCTCCCCTCAATGGGGTAAATAAGAGTTATAACAGCCATCATGGCATCACTTATGAAGGAATAAAAAAAAGCAAACTTGTCCACATAGTCCTTATAAATCTATTGTAAATAGCAGAACCTCCAGCAGAAGGTCCACTGCACCACTTTCTTTGAAGGTGCTTGGGTGACTGGGAGCGTCCAGTGCTGGAATCAATTCCGACTGATGGGAGCAGGCAGCTGCAGGAGTTTGAAGGTAGGGCAGGAAAGGAGAAAGTGACTTCTTGGTACTTTTAGAATGTTGAAGCTGTAAAGGCTTCAAAGACCAAATGCTCTGGCTTTGACCATACTGTATGTCGTACCTACAGGTCTGGATGCCCCATGATCTCTGGGCTAGGCTCTGAATGGAACTGGAGCACTGATACACTTGGCTGGGCCGAGTATCTGTGTGCCAGGCCCACGCATTTGTTTAACACCTGTTTCAATGGAGGAGAGAGGGAGGAATTACAACTTCTGGGGAATGAAGGAGAAGAATAGGAAGAAACTTTTGAGTATTCACTATACCTGGTTGCGCATTAGGAACCAGAGGGGAGGGAAGGAGGGAGGAAGGCTTTAGGAAGAGGTGAAATTCATTCAATTTCATTCAAATGTTTATTAAGCACCTACTATGCATCAAGCATTGGGAATCCAAAGATGAAAATAAAATAGTCCCTGCCTCAGGTAAACAATCATCAGCCCCCTGTGCAATGTAATTTAAAGGAAGCTAGAAGCCCCCCTCAAAAAATATCTTTCCTTGGCCTACCAAGAGTAAAGGTATTATCTCCAAAATGGCGCTGTTTAAATGTGAACTCTTCACCACTTCAGTAGAGAATATCAGTAGTCCTACCTGTATGTTGTTTTCAGTCTTATAAAGCAAAAGACTTTCTTCATATAGGTAGTGTAAGTATTGTTATCACCATTTATACATGAGGAAACTGAGATTCTAAAATGGCAGAGGTTCTTAACCAGGGGTCTATAAAATTAGATTTTTGAAAAAAATGTTTTTTGTTTTCTGTGTTTTAGTATAATTAGTTTCCTTTGTGAGTTTATATGTTCTATTTTACACATCTAAAAACATTATTCTGAAGGGCATTAATAAGCTTCATTGGACCATGAGAAGGTTCTACCATACAACAAAGGTTATGAACTTCTAGTCCAGAGCTAGAAGGGACTGCAGACTGTCTAATCCAGTCCCTTCATTTTACAAATAAGGAAACTGAGACCTAGGGAGGTTAAATAAGTTGTCCAAGGATACACAAGTCATAAGTATCAGAGATGGAGGGGCAGAGCCAAGATGGTGGAGTAGAAAGACTCACATATGCTAGCTCCGAACCCACAGCCCATGGATTTCCTCTAAAAAGAACTCCCAACAAATTCTCGAACAGTGGAAGCTGCACAGAAACACTGTGAAGGAGATTTCTGTTCCAGAGAGCCCTGAAAAACCAATCCCAAAGGTCCATCACACATCGAACGGGAGCAGAGCCCTGCCCTGCCCTGGCTGCATGGCACTGAGAGGAGCAAGCAGATCCGACCAGGCTTCAGGGACGGAATCTCCAGCAGCCACAAAGGTCCCTCCACCCACAGACTCACTGGTCAGTGAGAGAGATGGGCTGAGAGGGGAGCGGGGTGTCTCCGGGACTCAGGCCCCCTCGGGAGGCAGCAGCAGAGGCAGTGGCAGAGGCAGCAGGCGGCCAGAGGCTCCTGGAGCAGGCAGGAGCTTGGCAGCAGCTCCATTACAAAAGGTCTCTGCATAAACCCTCTGAGAGAACTGAGCCTGGGAGGTGGCCCTGCCCCCACCTGAGCACCAGAACTTAAACTCCCATTGAATAGCAGCCAGACCTGCCACCAAAAACCCTGAGGCTGGTGAGCAGCATTTGAATCTCCGACCCCAAGCACTAGCTGGGCAGAC
>CM053769.1:580060942-580078582 GCA_028658325.1 Potorous gilbertii | reverse complement strand
TTCCATAATACTCAAACTATTTCGTTCTGGCTTCTTGCAATATTTTCTCCATGACCTGGGAATTCTGAAATTTGGCCACAATATTCCTAAGAGTTTCTCTTTTCGGATCTCTTTCATGAGGTGATTGGTGGGTTCTTTCAATATTTATTTTGCCCTTTGATTCTAAAATTTCAGGGAAGTTTTCCTTGACAGTTTCATGAATGATAAAGTCTAGGCTCTTTTTCTGATCATGGCTTTCAGGTAGTCCCATAATTTTAAAATTGTCTCTCCTGGATCTGTTTTCCAGGTCAGTTGGTTTTCCAAAGAGATATTTCACATTACCTTCTACTTTTTCATTCTTTTGGTTTTGTTTTGTAATTTCTTGGTTTATCATAAAGTCGTTAGTTTTCCTCAGCTCCACTCTCATTTTTAAAGAACCATTTTCTTCAGTAAGTTTTTGAACCTCCTTTTCCGTTTGGCTAATTCTGCTTTTTTAAAGCCTTCTTCTCCTTATTGGCTTTTTGGACCTCTTTTTCCAATTGAGTTAGCCTATTTTTAAAGGTGTTATTTTCTTCAGCATTTTTTGGAGCCTCCTTTAGCAAGCTGTTGACTTGCTTTTCAAGTTCTTCCATGGCCTGAGCTCACTGTGTATTCATTTTGGAGGTCCTGGAGGCAGAAGCCTTGAATTCCTCTGACAGTATGCATTATTCTTTCTCATCCAAAAGGATGGAAGTTAATACCTATTCACTAAGAAAGTAACCTTCTATGATCTTATTTTTTCTCCCTTTTTTGGGCATTTTCCCAGCCAGTTACTTGACTTTTGAGACCTTTGTTGAGAGGAAGGTATACTCTAGGGACCTATAAGTTCTCAATTTCTCTAAGGTGGCACAATCAAGGGGGAGAAGTTTACCTGTGCACTGGTCTGGAAGAAGCAAAAACTTTTCTGCCCAGAATCTGCAATTGAATTCCCTCTCCAAAGCCTCCACCAGCTTCACCACCAGTGCTCCTCCTCACCCCTTAGTGGAACTCAGGGCTGAGAATCAGATCAGTGGCTTAATACCCCCAGGGACTTTAGGCAGAGGTCTCCCAGGGCTGCCACTCAGGGCTGAGATTAGATCAGCCCTTCAATTCCCCCAAGGGTTCTAGGTAGGAGGCTCCAAAAATGGCAGCTGCTGGAGCCCTCCCACTGACCTTTGAAGCTGTCTGTGGCATTTGTGGGTTGAGGAGTCTGGGAAGTGCTGCTAGTGGTACCCTGAATCCTGTTCTGGGTCCTGTCCCTGCTACTCTGTGCTGGTCTGCACTGGTTTGTGTGGTCGGCTGGTCTAATCTTCGCTGGTTTCATTAGTCTGGTCTGTGCTCATCACACTGGTCTTGAATGCCAAGTTTCAAGGAACAACTCTACCCTCTTCTCACTCCCTCATCCAAAGCTTGCTTGGGAAAACTCTAATACCAACTGCTTACACCTTAACGTGGATGTAAGTCCATTTACCCACTGCAATTTGCTTTTAAAGTCTGATCTTTCATTAGAGGAGAATAAAAGGTCGGTCTTCCAGTTAAGGAATTTCAAGCATCAGGGAACAGGTGAAGGATTGCTGTGAGGATTAAATGAGATATTGTATGTGCAAGTCCTTTAAAAATTGCAAGGCTCTATAAATGTAATCTATGATTACAATCATTCCGAGCATCTCAGTGAATGATGGGAGAAGAGCCAGTGACAGGCAGCATCTGTCTCCATGGGAGCTTCACACCCAGCAGAGGCTGGCTCAGAAGACACAAGCTCTGTTTTCCCAACCAGCTTAGTGAGGTAGGATGTGAAGAAAGGTCAAGTTTAAGCCTGACCCTTGAACTTATTAGGATCCAGACTAAGAAGATATCATAACCCAATCACTTCATCTTACTGATGAGGAGACTGAAGCCAAAAGAACTGACAGGACTTGCTCAAGGTCACCTAGAGGACAAGCAGCCTGGCCAGGATTTCTCCCAGGGTCCTTCAACCCCAAATCCAGAGATCCTTATCTGAAGCAACTTGACCCCAGCCTCATCTCAGTGAGGATGGAAGAGTAACCAAGGGCTTCTAGATATGTGCTCTGAGAGGTCAAAGTGAGGAAGAAGCAGCCTTCTTCCATCACTAATCAGCCTTTTTGCTAATCATCTCTCTCTTCTTTCGAGCCTGAGTTCTTCCCTTCCTCTCTCTCCCTCTCACTCTCTAGATGAAGCTGCCATTAAATGACTAATAAGGATTATTTTCTAAATGTTGCTAATGAGCTGTCTTTAGAATTTTCTATTAATCACCCAAACCACCTTGCCTGACTGTGGTCACGGAGATGCAGTGGCTATATCTGATTACATAATGAATCATAGTTTTCTCTAATCATAGTTGATTCTGGGCAAAACACTTAGCCTCCGTTTCCTTATTTGTAAAATGAGGAAGGGTGGACCTGATGATCCCTAAGAGCTTCCAACTCTAAATTTATGATTGTATTCATTTAATTTTAAAAAAATAGAAGAGCTTTGGGGACACTGAGGAGATCATTCAGGCTTTGGGGATGAGGGTTTGTGTTAGCCCACTGAAAGAAATGAGGATGTGTGGCTTGGCAGTAGGGGCAGGCATGAAGGCATTTTCTGAATGTTTTCCTGAGTTCTCCAGCAGTCTAACTTATGTCTTATTTGACTAGATGAAGAACAGGACTTGATCTCTTCAGAGGATCCAGCAAAATCCAATATTTTTCAAGTGCTTAGCATAGTGCCTAGCATATGATGAGTGTTGAATAAATGTTTACTGTCTTCCATTCCTGTTTTTGAGAGGCAGCTATATGGTGCAGAACAGAAAGATCTGTATTTACATCCAGCTTCAGACACTGATAGAGACCCTGGGCAAGGGTCTCCATCTCTGCCTCCCTCAGTTTCCTTATCTGTGAAACAGGAATAGTAATAGCACCTACTTTGCAGAGAGGGTGTGATAGTATTTAAGGAGATAATATTTGTAAAAATGACTTAGATATCATCAACCTCATCACTGTTATTATAAATGGCATCAATGGTCCAGTGGAAATCTAAAAGAACATCATAATTATAAAGCACTTAACACAGTGCCCAGCATGTAGTAGGGATTTAATAAAGGCTTATTTCTCTGTTTCCCTCTTTCCCTCCATTAGAGCTGAGGCCCCTTGAGAGCAAGGATTGTCTTTTGCTTCTTTTTGTATCCCCTGCACTTACTACAGGGCCTGGGTGCATAGTAGGTGCGTAATAAATGCTTACTGAATTGATTTTTGTGGGGGGGAATCATTTCAAGGCAAGGGATGCTTCTTGGTCAGGACAGCATCATCCTCCTAAAATTGTTCTGGTGGGCGGGCCTTGATCTTCCCTTGGATGGTACTACCAAGAGCCAGGAGGCCCAGGGGCACCCTCAAAGGAGCCCTGAAGCTTTGGTGCCACTGCCAAAATAAGGGCCTGATTGTGACCTCAGGGATCGTGGCTTCAGGAAGGTCTGAGCTTCAGACTGGCTCTTCATCAAGCCTCCAGAATAATTCCAGATGTTTCACTGATAGATCCTGTGGCCTCTTCCCCACACAATAATTATCTTTTAATGAGCTGCATTAATGCAAATTGGATACAACAGGAAATAAATTTCACAATGAATGTGCACCAGGCTCTGTAGGTAGCACTCCTTGCTCTCCCTCTCCTTCCGACTGAGGTACTCAGTTCTAAAGAACTTGGAGTGGGGGTGGTGCTAGGGGAAGGGGGAAGGAAGAGCACGTCTCTAGACTGTAGGACTGGGAGGTTGGATGGGACATCTTGGGGTTTGCCCAGGGACACAACTATGCAACTTTGAAGGAATTCGCTCATTCAAAAATCAGAATTCCCTCATTAAAAGAATTCATTCATTGAAAAAATATTCATTGAATTCCTACTATGTGACAGGCTGTACAGGATGAAGTCAGAGCCACCCTCCAGCAGTCACTTATCCTCCCTTGGCCTCAGTTTCCCTATCTGCAAAGTGGGGGGAGGGATTTGATTCCTAAGTTGTAAGTACAAATCTATGTTTCTCCAAGGATGGCAAAGGGAAAAAGAGGACAGTAGGAAGAGGAAGATGAATGTCTCCCTCCCACTCAGCCGTGGGAACCAGAAGTGAGAAGTCTACAGGATGTTCTGGGGATAATGAGCACCCTGGCCTACTCTGAGCCAAGTGACGCAGGTCTTCTATTCAGTTCTCTGTTTATCCTCATATACCCTGAAACGCTAGAGAGGAGGGAGAAATCACTGAGGGAGGGCAGTACTGACTGTAAGTTAGACTTGAAGAAGTACTTAATGAGGGGGAGAGAAATAAGCACCTGGAGTGGGTGATCAAGGAAAGTTATAGGATACACTTAGAACCTGAACGACACAATTCTGCACTTCTATTACACTGTGTTCCCTGGTTATTTGAGAGGCAGTCAATGTAATGCTTACACTGATGGACCTGGAGTTATTAGGAAGGAGTGAGGTTCTAATTCTGCCTGGAACGTAAATAAGGCATTCCAAGCCTCAGTTTTGTAATCTGAAAAATGGGCATAAACCACCTGAAATGCCTCCCTCACTGGGTTGTTGTGAAACTAAAATGAGAAAACCTATATAAGGTGCTTTGCAGACTTGAAAGTACCACATAAATGGTAATTATCATTCCACTTCTATTGGTCAAATTCCCCCAACTAATTTTTAAGTTCCTGAAGGGCACAGATCATGTCTTATACTGTCTCTTGTATCCTTCGGAGAACCACAGGGCTAGAGATAGAGTAGCCTAATAAATACTGATCAAACAGCTGGATATTTCATGAAAAGCTAGGAAGGAGTTTGAAAATTGTCTGGTCCAATGGTATCAAATTCAAATAGAAGTCAATCCCTGTGAACCACATATTAATTCAAAAAACCACAAGTTAGCATGATCTATGTTGTATTGTATTTATATGTGTTTTATTAAACATTTCCCAATTAAATTTTAATCTGGTTCTAGCTGCACACCCAGAGTTTGACATCTCTATCTAATTCACCTCCATCATGAGGTCATACCCAAGGTCATACAGCTATTTAGTTCTAGGATTGGAATCCAAGTATCCTGATTCCTGGTCCTATACTCATTCTGCTGTCATAGCACCGTATTTAATTTTAGCACCAATCAGTGCAAGAGTCACTTTACACAGTAAAGAGTAAACACAGGTAATCGATAAGGTAGTAGAGACTAAAAAAAAGGGGAAATAGGATCAAGAATGGTTTGGAACTGGAAAATTGAACAATCCATTATGATAGTATTCTCAGGGTGTTAGGGAGGATGTTCCTAACTCTCTGAGCTTAATGTCAGAGAAGACAACCATAGCCCCTTCCAAAGTATCTTTAGCCAGAGAGAATCCCAGGCTGGGGAGAGAGAGGGGATACTATGGAACCAACCTAGACTAGCATTTCTCATGTGCCCAGATACAAATGGGCCTAGGACTCCCAGAGCCAGCTGGAAATCTGGGGGTGTCCTCTGGGCAATGGGCACAGAGCTGGCCCAATCTGTTCTTCTGGCAAGGACTTCTGAGGGACATGTGTCTGGACAGATTGGGGACAAATACACTCATGACATTTAACTCTTCGGCACATGACCACATACTGTTTGCACAGTTAATATAAATATGCCCACTGGATATTGACACAATGGAAACCAAATCTGAAAGGTCTTTATCAGCTGCATAATGCACCTCAGATGACTAAAACTCAAAGACTTTTTATCAAAAACAAAAGAAAAACGCACCACCACCACACACACAAACACATACACAAAACTTGATTAACTTTCACCTCATTCACATGGGCTAAGTCAGGGTGGAAACTGGGCCCTTTCTGACTGGATAGACATTTAGTACTACATACTGAGGGCCCCTCATATGCACAGCCCTGAATGGGATATACTGGAGGAATACACAAGAAGGAAAGACATTAATCACAGTCTTTTGCCTTTGGGAGTTCCCAGTGTGGAGGAGAAATCAGGACCTACACAAACACATCCATGTGACCTGAAGTCCAGAAACAAAGAGACACAACCAAGCGCATCAGTAGTAAATAGAGGCAGGGAGTTCAAACAGAGGATAAAAGCCATTGTCGGGATGACACAGAACAAACCTCTGCACTGAGATGGGGACTGAACAACATGATCTTGAGGTCCCTTCCAGTGCAAAGATTCCATGTGGTTCTTTGTAAAAGCTTGATAAATTAAGGAGGATAATGAAGATACTCCCTTATATTGAGTCAAAATCAAACTACATGTAACTTCTAGCTATTGATTCTTGTTCCGCCACTCGATCTAATTTTGTCCTGATCCAATCAAACCATGTCTTTTTTTCACTTCCAGAACTTCCAAATGAGATATTTAGCACAATGCAAGTCATACATAGATACTTAATAGATTTCTGCTCTCTTCTCTTTCCCCCTTCCCTTTTCTTCAATATCTAAGCCCCAGCTCTGAAGAATGTGCATTTTGGGGAGCCATCTGTGGCTGCAGATTTGGATAGATGTGTCAGCAAGGGTCCTTGGGAACTTCTCAGCTGCTCACCTAATAAAATAGTGAAGAAAGCATCTTTGACTATATCTTTCAACCAAATGGGTTTCAACTCAGTGGCTGTCTAATGTCTGGCATCACTTCCCAATTTAATGACTTTGGGGAGGTTTGTGTTTTAAGACTGAAAGGAAAATATCTAAATCACTCTTCCAAGGACCTAAGCAAGAAAAACAAACAGAGCCTGATTCATAATGATATAACCCCATTTTTTCCTCCTTTTTCTTTCTCTCCCTTCCCCTGGGCCAAATTAAGACAGCTCATTCCAGAGGAAAAGAAGGGTTTCAGCCGAGATCAAAACATCCTTGAGCTGGAATAGGTTTAAGATTCAGCTCCATCTTGGCTCTCCTCGGACTAAGTCTGTCTCTTGGAACAGTAGTGAGGAGGAAGGACCAGCTGTCTCTTCTAGGATTCATTCTTGAGTCTTTTCAATCGTTCCTCCCCCCCTACATTTCTGTCTCTCAAATTTGTTCTTTTTTTTTCGTTCTCACTGATACAATTCCAGTCCCCGCCCTCAGTATTTTACATCTGAATTATTGCAATAATCTCATATTTTCCTGCCTCTGGTCTCTACGGACTCCAAACTAATCTATATACTACTGCCAGAGTAACTTCCTAAAATATCCCTCCTCTGCTCAAAGACCTTTAAGAGCACCACAGTATTTGCAGGACAAAGCCCAAACTTCTGAGTCTGAGAAGTATAACGGGAGACACACTGTCCCTGCCTGACTGCCGTTTCCATGTGATCTTTCATTGTCTCCTACTGGAATTCTCTGTGACGGCTGCATGCAAACACAACAGATACTTGCTTCCAATCATTACCCTTTCCTGGAACGCCATCCCCACTTGTCTAAATTCCTTGGATGGTGTAATGAAAAGCTATGTCTAGCCTTTGCTTCTCCATTAGCTTCTCTGACTCCCAGCATCCCTATCTGTGAAATGGAGTATAGAATAATACCTCCCTCCAAGGGCTCTTGAGGGAAATTCACTTTGCAACCCTCAAAGCAAAGTGATAAATGTCTGAATTGCTATCATCCTTATGCACAGTCAGGTCAAGTCTTGGAATTTCCGTGGAGCCTCCTGCCTACCCCAGTCCTTGGAATCTGATGCTTTCTTTGAATTACTGCTGCTTCTTGTACCAACAAACTACCCTGTCTTGTTTTGTTCTAATGCTTGTGACCTGCCTTCCCAACTAGGCTGTAAGTCTCAGAAGTGACTATATCTTATAATTCTTTCTATCCCCAGTTCCTACTGTATCACCTTACACATAGTAGAAAATTAATCAGTCATTAATTTTTATTGGTATTACGGAGTTCAAGAACTAGAAGAGATCAGAGCAACTATTAAATCCAACTTATATGTTAACAAGGATCTTTTCTACCATGTAACTAACAGGTGGTCATTCAGCCTCTGCCTAAAGATCTTCTCTTGGCAACGGCAGGGGACAGAAGAAGGTGGAATTGGGGGGAAGCTACTACTTTCAAAGACAGTCCATTCTCCTTTGGGATATATAACTGTTAGGAACCCTCCCCTTATAATTTCTGCTTCGTGATCATAATTAATTGCCAAAGGAGCGAGGGAGAGGGAGAGGAAGAACAGGGTACACAGATGAGAGGTTGGGGAATTTTTTTCCCCAGGGATAGAAGAGACTAACAACTGTCCAGACTAGAGAAGTGGGTCATTCTAATAACAGGTATGTGTGTGTAGGGGGGAGGGTTGACGTGATGACCTTTGGAAGGTCACTGGGACTTAACAAGTGCTTAAAGGATTGCTGCTAATAGAAAGATGTGGGAAGTGATCCTTTGGCCTTGCTGTGGCTCTCTCCCTATATGATGTGGAGGACCTACTTTACATAAACATCTTCCTTTTTCTGCCTCTCACCTCACCAACCCCCAACCCCAATTCTCTATTTCTTGGAAGAGATTAAGATGAAAAGTTAATACATTAAAAAACCACACGTGGCAAAATCTGTACCCAAGCACTAGTTTTTTTTTTTTTTTTCCGGGAAAGGGACTCAAAAAAGCCTCTTAAAATGCAGCCTGATCTATAAACTGAAAAGTATGCAAATAGAACAGGCCCTATCCACCACTGCTGCCACCCAGGCACAAGTCCCCATTAAAAAAACATTCCCTCTCTGACTGCGGTACTTGGCTTGCAGATTCTGAATGTCAATAGTTCCCCCAGTGACGGTGGGAAGAAGGTTGAAAGGTTAGCAGTTTTAGGAAGCTAATTGCCAACAGTAAATTAGAGTTATGAACACACCAGTCCTCTTTTGTCACCCTCCCACCCCACTCCATCTTCCTTCCCAAGGCATCCCCAAATTCCAAGGAAGACAGCAATTTAAAACCTTGCTTGGTAACCTAAAATGTAGGCTTTCTATTATGGGGAGATTGGAGAAAATGAACTTCCATCCCCCCTGGTAAGGATCCTTGCAGATATAAGGTAGGAAATAATAGAGACTGAAGGTGCCAGGACCTACATGTTGTTATGGACAGGTGTCTTACTACAGCCCCCAAATTCTGGGGCTAGATTTAATGGGACTGAAAGACAAAAACAAAATAACAAATCAAAATAACTCCAACATTAATGGGAATAAAAGACCAGGCTTGGTAGAAAAGAAAACCTTGAAAACATACCACACCTAAAAAGTTGTGATTTCATGAGGAACACACATCTGAGCCTCAACTGAGGCTTGGACAGCTCCATGAGAGGGGACCTGCTACACTGCATAGAAAGCTGGCTTTGGAATCAGACAGACTTAGGTCCTACCTCTGACATACTAGGTGACCATGGACAATGCAGTGAATCTCTAAGTGCCTGCAGGAAGCTCCCTATGGCAATTCTGTCATTACTGTTCAGTTGTTTCAGTCATGGTCAATTCTTTGAGACCCCTTGGATCTCTGTGGGGTTTTCTTGGCCAAGATACTAGAATGGTTGGCTACTTCCTTCTTCAGTGGCAAAGAGAAGTTAAGTGACTTGCCCAAGGTCATACAGCTAGGAAGTTTCTGAGGCTGGATTTTAACTCAGATCTTCCTGACTCCAAATCCAGCACGCAATCTACTGCACCACCTAGCTATAGTAGAACTGTCCAGAGGTAGAGGGAGTTTCTACACAGATAGTTCTCTGTATCAATTAAATCATAGATCCTGGCATTTCTCTCCAAAAACAAACAAAATCTCCATATCCTTCTCCCCCACCCCAGATAATCTTTTCCACTATTGTCCTACAACAACACTGTAAGTCTTCGCTAAGCAGAGGATTTAATCTAATCCTTCTCATTTTACAGATAAGAAAACTGAGGCCTAGAGGAGAAAAGTGATTTGTTCAGTCATAAAATCAGTGTGGTATAATGAAAAGAACCCTGAATTCACAGACATAGAATCCCAGCCTTGCTGCTGACTCCCTGTGTGCCCTCAGGCCAGGTACCTCTCCCTCTCTGCGCCTCAATTTCCTCATCTGTAAAGGGAGGGAATTGTATTTGTCTCTGAAGTCTCTTTCAGTTCTAAATGTTATAATTAAATAGAAGAGATGGAATTCCAACCCAAGTCCTCAGTCTTTAAATCTAGAGTTCTTTTTGTAGGCCAGGTCATGCAGTACAGCCCTGCACCCAAGTATGGGGGTTTCCTCATGTTTCCCCAATCACTATTAACTAAAGTTTTGTCAACTAATGCTTCCCTTAGAACATTAGAACATGCATACATTCATTCATTCATTCATCCATCCAACCATCCAACCATTCATCCATCCAAC
Source organism: Potorous gilbertii (assembly GCA_028658325.1). Classification (NCBI taxonomy): domain Eukaryota; kingdom Metazoa; phylum Chordata; class Mammalia; order Diprotodontia; family Potoroidae; genus Potorous; species Potorous gilbertii. The sequence goes on along the minus strand of CM053769.1, from coordinate 580,068,285 downwards.
CATTCATCCAAGAATCACTTGTTAAGCTTCTCCATGTTCTCAGAGGTGGGAAACCTGCAGCCTCGAGGCCACGTACGGCCTTTCCCATCCTTAAATCTGGCCTGCAGTCAAAAGGATGTACTTAAGGATCTAGAAAACCACATGTGGCCTTGAGGTCACTGGTTCCCCACCCTTGTTCGAGGCCCTTCTGAAAATATATAATGGTAGGTCTGATCACCAAAGAAAACAAACAAATCCTGCTTTAAAGCTGACTGCCATTACAGGCCCGCTGTGTGTACATTCCCTGGCTGTCCCTGGCTTTGTGTCCTGGGGATTTGTAGAAATGAGAACATTCATCTGTGTTCTGTTGATTCTCTCCCACCATCTGTTTTTCTCCCTACCCAGGCCAGGCTGATGGGCAACATGATGGCAAAGGACAGCCCCATGAAAGCCAAAGCCATGGTTGGGGGGGGCAGGCCTGAGTCCCACCCCAAACACACACATACACACACACACACCCCTCTTCTGCTCTCCAGGATACAAGCCTTTGGTTTAACACAAATCCTAGGTATTAATATTGTACTACACATGCATAGTCCAAGGCTCTTTTTAGCAGCTGCAAACTAGGGAAAATAAGAGCCCCTACCTCACAAGCTTGTTGTAAGAATGTGATGAGATAATACATACATACATACATACACACATACACACACACACACACACACACACACACACACACACATACACACACATGTACGCTGGGTCCCAAGTCAGGAAAATCCAAGCTCAAATCCGACCTCCTACACTTACTAGCTGGGTGACCCTGGGCAAGTCTCTTAACCTCTGGACTTTGATGACTCTACCAACCATGTGCATCTCTGCCTCACATAAATCCAATTCACATGAAAGTCAAGACATCATTCTCACAATGTCATTCGTCTGCTCTGAGAACGAAGCCAGAACAGTGAAAACAGCCTACCAGGCAGCTCAGTGTTTCAGCAAACAGAGCTCTGGGCTTGGAGTCAGAAAGACCTGAGTTCAGATCCAGTCGGAGACACTTTCTAGCGGTGTGACCCTAGGTGGATCCCTTCACCCTGCTTGCTTCAGTTTCCTCATCTGTAAAATGAGTAGGAGAAGGAAATGACAAAGCACTCCAGTAACTGTCCAGAAAACCCCACAGACAGTACGGTCCATGGGATCACAAAGAGTTGGATGTGATGGAACAACTGGGGAATGACAAATATATAGATACATATGTAGGATATATTATGTTATAACATAACATTATATAAGTGCTTCATAATCTTAAAGTGCTATGTAATAGCTAGTTAAGAGCTAGCATTTACAAAGAGCTTTCAAGTTTGCAAAGATTATCTACAAATATTATCTCATTTTATTAATTCTGGGAGGTAGGTGCTATTATCCCCATTTTTACAAATAGGTAAACTGAGGCATAAAGCGAAGACGTGACTTATCTAGGGTCACACAGCTAAGTGTGTGAGATCAGACTTGAACTCAGGTCTTCCTGACCACAGGTGTAACTGAATCCACTGTATCAAGCTGTATCCATTGAGACACCGAGCTGCTTCCTATTACTATAAGAGGATCATAAACTGGGGAGCTGTCCCCTTCTAAGGTGTTGCTCTTAGGGAATTAGATTTATGATTCAGTACCACCAGTCTCTGATTAATTAGCAAGTTAGCAAAAAAAAAATTTTTTTTCTTAATTGACCAGCCACTACATGCAAAAATCTCCATTTGCCTTAATGGTGGTAGAGAGAAATCCCTGGCAACAGGAAAGACCTTTCTGCTGTAGAGATTACACCACAAAACTAATCTACCTACAGGACATACTCAGAGAGAGAGACTCTGTCCATTATTTCATCAACAGGATTATGTCAGAGAGGGTCTAGTGGGGAGGGGAAGAAGGAAGGAGCTCAGGGGGGTAACTTTCTCAATGAGAGAGAGAGCTAATGTGAAACTTCTTAAAGTACCATTTCCCCCTCCCTGGTCCTTAGTTTCCATGTGAAAAGTGGGATTGAACTAGGTTATCTTTACAGTCCCATGTGTTCTCTCTCAGATCCTCTCAGTGCTTAGATCTAAAGCTGGGAATGACCTTAGAATCCAGCTAGCCCAGCTCCCTCATATTACAAATCAGGAGTTGAGGTCTGGAGGTGTAGTGACTTGCCCAAGGTCACACAGATAGTAAGCAGCAGAGCTGGTTCTCTGACCCCAAAATCCAGCATGCCTTCCACGGGACCATGCTGCCTCTCGGACAATGGTCTAGTTCAGCTACATCTCCCAAGTTGCTCCTCACACATGAGGAGAGGAGCCACAGGACAGAAAAAAGTAGAGAAGACATTAAGGGTTCCTAGACTCAGAAGTCAGAGCACTGGATTTTAGGGCAGGTAGGAGGAAGAATGTTTAGAACAGGTGCTAAGGGTTCACTTGGAAAAGAGCTATCAGACATCAGCTTCATGTTAAATAGTAACAAACACAACAAACAAAGCAGCCTTGCAGAGAAGAACTCGCCTGCTCTCTTCGGGGGAGAATAAGCTTGCCCCAGGGAAGGGATCAGTTTCTGTGACACTTTTTGCCTTCCTTTGTATCCCCAGTGCTTAGCATAGCATTTAGACCACCTCCCTTATTTGACAGATAAGGAAACTGAGGTCCAGAGAGGTGATGTGATAGGCCCAAGGTCACACAGCTCTTCAGCCATGGAACCAGGACCAAAAGTCTCCCTTATCTTTGCCCATCTGTGTCCTTTCCAGTCACCAGGCTCCTTCACAGTTTGGCCATGAGCGGGTTCTGCATCTTTACCCAGCATCCGCATGCCACCCTGACATTCTTCTCTTTTCCCAGCTCACTGGGCAGGAGAACAAGGAAACTCAACATGTTGTGGTTCTGAGGTGAGTGCTCACAGTCACATTCTGGGCAAGATTTAGTCCCAGGCAGCTGGGAGAGTGATAGCTCCAGGGAAGCCACCCAGACTTCTCTAAAATAGATGCCAGCATCATGGGGAGGGATGATACAATGTGGAGGAACACACAAGGGCGAATGACTCATGCTGTGTGCCAGCTTCCCAGAGTGGAGGAGCCCCCTGCCTGGAGAGAGGAGTCAACCAGTAAGTCAGGCAAATAAATCTATCTACTTTCCACAATTACACATGCAGCATAGTCAGCTCCCCAACACTCCTGTCCCACTACAGTCAAGGGATGTAGGCTGTACTTGGAGAGAATGACAAATCACAACAGAAGGTCCCTCCTCTGGCCAAGACCCCTGATTTTAAGCATTGGAAACTTTGGGCAGTTGGGCTAAATGTCTCATGGCCAAAGAGTTGAGGGGAGGATGATGCTGGGGTACGTTTTAGGAGTCTAGGTATTATGGTTTTAGTCTTTGATCTTCCTGTAGTCTATTGTATGATCCTTGACCAGTTACTCAGTTTCTCTGGGCCTGTTTCCCCACCTGTAACCTATTCCTCCTAGAAAGGCAATAGAGCACAGGAGAAAGGGCACTGGCTTGGAATTAGGAAGATGTTGGTTGAAATTCCATCTCAGACATTTTATTAGCTGTAAGACTGGGAAAAACTACTGCCTCAATTTCCTCAATATGTTAAAGAATAATGTATATATGATTTGATACCCTCAAAGGACCCTTACAGGATGAAATCTATGATTCTCTGTGTCCCATTTGTTCCCTCAAGTGCAGTAGGAGGAGATATAGGTGGAAATTGCAAAGAGAAAATCTTAGTGAATACAGCCACCCCAAAATTTGAAAGGATTTCCTTAGGACATAGTGACCTGATGATCACTATCACTTGTCAGATGTTTTATAGGGAATATTCTTTGGGGGTAGACTAGATGGTCCCTAAGCTCCCTTGTGACTCTAATTTTCTGTCATTTTTTTTTGCCCAGTTCTATGATTTTGTCCAGGTAGGAAACCTCTTACTGTGAAAACTCCATCCACCAATGTGTATCAAAAAAGAACTTAAGAGTCTTAAGCAGTTGTCTGGGGTTGTGAGAGATTAAGTGACTTGCTCATGACCATACAAATATTATGGGTCAGGAGACAGACTTGAGCCCTGGTCTTTCTGACTCCAAGGCCAGACTATTATTTATTATACTCCACCACCTTGTAAAGATAAATGAGGGGGTAATATCTGTGAAAGTACAGGGAGTTCTTTGGGAGGAAGGGCCACTATCTGCCTCAGGAGAAAGATCACAAAGTCATTTCATCCATCCTCCTGCCTATAGCAGGACCACATTGCAAAAATCTCAGACAAATAAACCTGTCTTTTTCTTTCTCATCTCCTAGATGTTCCTAGAGGAGGAACTTCCACCATTATCCTTAGTTTCAGGAGTCTTCAGCCTTTAAAAATAATGAAATTTGTCTTTGGGTATTGTTGGATGCCCATCCCAGTTTCCATCCCAAGTACTGAGTGCTTGGCAAGGTGACAGGAATCCTAAAGTTTACACTTTAGCAGCTGGCTATTTTGGGGAAAGAGCATTAACTTATCTGTCTTTCAGTTCCCTGGTCAATAAAAGCAGACAACCAAATAATTCCCAGTCCTCCCCTGCCAAGGTCTGTGGGAAGGATTAACTCCACCTCCTCATGGGCTGGAATTATCAGCCCCAGGCAGAGCACATCCTAAATCAGGCAAAACTTCCACCTCCATCAGTGGTGCTTTAGCCTGAGGGTAGCTGCACTGGCCCATCAATCTGACCTGATGTGACAAAGGACTCCTCCTGGAAGGGAAGGCATCCAGCTGCTGTCCTTAAAGGACCACTTCGTGACATTCATAGATGTACCCTGAGCTCACCTGGGCCCATTCTCCCTACCTCCCTTAGTTGCCTCCCCACTGGCAGTTTCCTTTCTTCTTGCCTTTTCAAACAGCTTGACTGAATGATTTGGAGGCAATCTATGAACTGGAGGAAAGTTAATCCGAAAGGTAGAAAAGAGCAGGGAAAGCAGTCTATTATGAAAAGCTGGTATCTGGAGAGAGGCTGTCTGAATCTCTGACATGTTACCTGGGCTTTCTTGACTGGAAGTGGGGGAGGGAATCAAGGAGGGGATGGCAGCATCAGAGTGGTCTCTGATGAATTTCTAGCCTTGTTTTAAAAAATCACACTATGAACCTCATCATGCTCAAGAAAACAGGGGGAATCAAGATAAAGGAAACATTAAGGGTATGATGGGGTCAAAGGTTTAAATCTAAAAAAAGAGCCTTAGAGACCATCATTAAGAACAACCTCCTCATTTTACAGATGAGGAAATCAAAGCAGAAAGAAATTAAGTGATGTGCCTACGTTCACAGAGACAGCAAATATTTGACTTTGTCCTGGTTCTAAGTCCAGTGCTCCATACGCTACACCATGATGCCTCGAGCTTCCTGAAGGAACCTGGGAAAACATCTGTTTTTCAGATGAGAATGCTCAGGTCCACAGAGAAATGACTTGCTTCTCCTCTGAAGATAGGAAAGTCACCAAAGGGAAGTACGATAACCTGGGGAGTGGAATGAGGTGAGTCAGTCATATCACACATCCTCATGATCTGAGTGATGCTTATTATGGAGAGACTTTAGGTACCTGAGTCCAGGAATTCTGTTTTTATTTTAAACTGCTGTCCAAGGTACTAGATTCTCTCTCAGACTTGGACTACACTGGTTTCTCCCTAAGGAAGGAGACTGAGAGTTGGTTCAGGAAAGAAGATAATGTCTCATGGAGAAGGGAAAAACATAACATGTAGTGGGATCACAGATCTTGTATTTCATTAGATTACAACTAAACCCGTGCAGCTACCCGGGGCATCTAGTCTACATACCTTTCTGGTTAGCCACGATGCTAGGTGCTCTTAAATACTTGAGACAAACTGAAATGGGAACCTCCTACCTCAATGATTGAGTGAATGAATGAATGAATGAAAAAGTACTTAAGAAAGGTTCTCTATGTGCTAAATGGATATCGATGCAAAAAGTCTAATAGTTCCTCCTCTCAAAGAAGCCTACATTTTAATAGAGGGAGACAACAAATCTAGGAAATGGTGGCCAGGCATGAGAGTTTTGCTCTGTAGAATCACAGCATGATAAGTTGGAATCTAAATGGAAGTTAACTGAGGTACCTCTTCCAGAAAGCAACAGTACTGTCAATTTGGTCTTCAGCACTCAGTACAGTTCGTGGCACAAAATAAACACTTATTAAGATGCTTGTTGACTTACTGACTAATCAGGATGCATACAACAAGGAGTGTGGGATGCAGGGTAGATGGAAAGATGACCTGGCTGGATGACTGGATGGCATATGAAGCATTGTCTGATCTGGGAATGCCCAGACACAGTGGTCCAGGTTAAGTCTGCATTCACTCCATTACCCTCCAAATAGCTCAGTTCCAGGGCAGGAGTTCCAAAGTTTCATTACCTGTCCTTTGATACAGCTCTTTATAGAGTGATATGTAACTACATATTGAAAGGGAAAAGAGATAGAAGTGTCTGAGAGCCCACATAACCACGGTCTCTCCACAGGGGGCTCTTGCAGGCAGTCAGGTGTGGTTGGCAGAGCTAGCCACAGGCAAAATTGTGAAGTGGGTGATGTTTTGAATCAATGCCTTTCATCCACCCCCTCTTCTTTCTGTGCCATCCTCTTGGCTTCCTGCACCTGCACATCCTGCCTAGCATTCTAGTGCCCTCCCCTGAAAAGCCAGCCCTGTTTGAGTGCCCTCTCAGCTTCCATTCTCATTAAAATGTCTATACTTTCCTCCATTCTTTAGAAGCCTAATGGCTTATTAGAAGACATAGAACTAATGCAATACGTGAGAAGGTTGTATAGTGAAAGAGGAAAAGGCCTGTCTTACAAAGTCAAAAGGTCTGAGTTCAAGTCTCAGCAGCCACTCCTTCTGTGACTGAGGCACAGCAGGCACTAACACTCTACAATTAGCACTTGTTGTTCAGTTGTGACCCCCATTTGAGGATTTCTTAGCACAAGTCAGTATCTTTGTTTTGTGGTTTGTCATTTCCTTCTTCCAGTTCATTTGACAGATGAGGAAACTGAGGCAAAGCAAACAGGGTTAATGACTTGTCCAGGGTCACACAGCTAGTAAGCATCGAAGGCTGGATTTGAATTCAGGTAGATTCATCTTCCTGACTCCAGGCACAGCACTCTAACCACTAAGCCACCTTGCTGCCCCACCATCAACTACTCCACAGTCAGCACACCTTGGTTCAAATTCCATCTCTGATTTCTTGGTTTCTCAGAAAGTCATTAGCCTCCATCTGTTCCATTCTAATTTTGAGAGAACTCTTTTCTTCAGTGAGCTTTTGAACCTCTTTTTCCACTTGGCTAATTCTGCTTTTGAAAGCATTCTTCTCCTCAT
>CM053769.1:580026837-580060442 GCA_028658325.1 Potorous gilbertii | reverse complement strand
TTTACCTGATGGTAAGTATTGTTCTTCCTCCTCAGAGAGGAAGCTTGGAATCATTTTTTCACCAAGAAAATAACCTTCTATGGTCTTAGTTTTTTTCCCTTTTCTGGGCATTTTCCCAGCCAGTTACTTGACTTCTGAGAGTCCTCTCACCCTGGCCTAGATCTGCCCAGCTAGTGCTTGGGGTCTGAGATTCAAATGCTGCTCACCAGCCTCAGGACTTTTGGTGGCAGGCCTGGCTGCTGTTCAATGGGAGTTTAAGTTCTGGTGCTCAGGTGGGGTCAGGGCCGCCTCCCAGGCTCAGTTCCCTCAGGGGGTTTATGCAGAGACCTTCTGTAAAGGAGCTGCTGCTTAGCTCCTGCCTGCTTTGGGAGCCTCTGGCCACCTGCTGCCTCTGCTGCTGCTTCCCGAGGGGGCCTGAGTCCCGGAGACACCTGCTCCCCTCTCAGCCCGTCTCTCTCACTGACCTGTGCGTCTGTGGGTGGAGGGACCTTTGTGGTCGCTGGAGATTCCTTCCGTCCCTGAATCCTGCTCAGATCTGCTCGGATCTGCTCGCTCCTCTCAGTGCTGTGTGGCCAGGGCAGGGCAGGGGAGGGCTCCGCTCCCGTCCGGTGCGCGATGGACCCCCGGGATCGGTTTTTCAGGGCTCTCTAGAATGGAAATCTCCTTCACTGTGTTGCTGTGCGGCTTCCACTGTTCCAGAATTTGTTGGGAGTTCTTTTTAGAGGAAATCCATGGGCTGTGGGTTCGGAGCTACCAAATGTGTGTCTTTCTACTCCACCATCTTGGCTCTGCCCCCGACCCTCTTCTTTCCATGCTCACTTTGCCTGTCATCTCTTCTGTTTGTACCTCTTTCTGTATGTGCTTCCCCCATTAGAAGGGAACCTTCTTGAGAACAGGGTCCATTCTTGCTTTTTTCTTAACATTCTTATTCTTTGTATTTCTTTGGCAAGGGCAAAATCAAGTCAGTTTTTCTGAGGGACCCTTCTTCCCCTTGAATAAGACCAGAGATTTCTAGGCATTGAACTGGGGCTACAAACCAGGCTTCTGAATCCATTCCCAACCCTTAGCTCAGTGCTCTTAGCTCTGAGAAGCTGATGCCAGGACCTTTGAAGGGGAAAGAAATGATTAGAAAGAACCTTTTGAGACTATCTAAGCACTTTTAACTTTTTGAAGAGTTTTTCTCATCAATTATCTCATTCGACCTCTGTGAAGCTGGCATGTCATGAATCACCCCCCTTTTATTGATAAGGAAACCAAGGCACAGAAAGATGAAGCAATCTTCTGAAAGTCACATGTCTGATCCAGGACCAGAACTGATGTCTCATAATACTGAGACCTATGCTCTTCCTGTCAACCCACACTGGCTCATCTGTAGCAAGACATCACAGTATTACTTAGGGGAGGGGTGTGTGATGAGAAGACCTAGTGGGCCTAGTGCAAGAGTACTCACAGAACAATGTCTTGTACACGATAGGTATTTAATTAATGTTCATTTAATGGAATTGAAATCAAGGATGATGAAGCAATTGACTTTCAAGCCTCACACACTCTGGCCCAAAGGCTAACCACAACTAGGGAGCTCTTAGCAAAGTAGCACAGCAGGGAGAGATTCGGAGGTGGGTCTGAAAAGGCTTTAGGGAACCCAGTGTTAGGAATCTATACAAATCCATGTCATGCATGGTTATTTCAGGAGAAATAAACAGGTACTAGGTGGGCCTTTTGAACAGAACAGCTTTGGAACTGGGGTTAGAGCACTAGACTTAGAATCACAAAGACCTGGGTTCGCATCCTTCCTCCCTTACTTAGAGTCTGAAGAGACTTCAGAGTCATATAGTCCAACCCCTTTGTTTTACAGAGAAGAAAACTGAGACCTAGACAGGTTAACTAACTTACACAAGATCAGAGAAGTGTTAAATCACCAAGTTAGTATCTGTTTCCACACCCTCAGGCCCCTCAATCCTGAACTCTTTCCATTCTACTACATAGCTGGGTGACTGAGTCACAGCCATGAAGTTCCCTTTTAAGCTTCCAATAACCTGTGTTTTCCCTTTCACATCGCAGCCTCTTCTCGGCTTTCTTGCCTCCCTACCAACCTGAGTCTACAATGTCTCCACCCACACCATTGTCACAGCTTACATTTCTAGAGGGCTTGAAATTTGTGTGGGACTTTGCTCCCAACAACTCTATGGAATGTGATACAGTATAGAGACAGATCTGAAGTCAGAGGACTTGAGTTCAAATCATGGGTCATCCACTTACTACCTATATGACCCTAGATGACCTGTAACCTCTGTGGACCTCAGTTTCCTCATTTGTAAAAGTAAGTATTTAAATCATATGACCTTTGAACTCTATGAGGGGTCTGTAAACTTCTATTAAATTGATAGCTATATCAATATAATTGGTTTCTTTTGTAATTCTGTACTGTTTATGCATTTAAAAACATTTTATGGAGAAGAGGTCCATGGAACTCATCAGACTGCCCAAAGAATGGATATCCAAATGGATATCTAAAAAGGGATAGGAATCAGTGCTTATTTCATCGGGCCTTTGACACTGCCACCCCTCCTCCCAATTGCTGGTGCCACTCCTGCAAAAACCTGATTATTTACTTTGTTTTATGTATTATGTATAGATATGAACTGGGTGATTTACTTTGTATTATAACATTACTTTGTAACTTTACATTGTATTGTAACTTTGTATGTTTTTTTAGGTACCTACATGTGCACATGTTGCATCTTCCCCATAAAATATAAGTTTCACAAGGGAAAGGAACTTCATTTTTACAACTGAGGAAACTGAGGCCCATGGAAATTATCTAAGGTCACATACGTAGTAAGTGATGGACCCATGATTTGAATGCAAGTCCTCTGACTTCAAATCTTGCCTTCATCTATGATCCCCCATTTCATAAGGTTGTTAGGAATGAAATGCCATGTAAAATTTCAAGCCTTTTAGAAATGTGAGTGGTGGTTATCATAAGATCACACCTATGCTGGTCTTTGTGGAGACCCTGAAGACTCAGGTGGGTCAGAAAGTCAGGAGTCTGAGAGGAGACGGCTGTGTGGAAGGGAGAACAGAGGTTATTGACAGCTTAAAAGGAAATGGTGCTTGGGTCCTCTAAAGAATGGCCCCTTCTCACTGCTGCTCCCGTGCAGATTCCTCCTGGACTCTCGTGTCTCTTACCTGGGGTCCTGCCCATTCCCCTCAACCCATGCTAAGCGTACTTTCCTGTGCCTTCTCCTAATGCTGTGCAGGATTGATCACCAACACTCTGGTCTCCATCTGCAACTAAAACCCAGCAGGCTTGTCACTGAAAACAACCCAACTGTGTCAACCAAAATCTGACTAAAACAAGCCAAGCTATGTCCCTAGATTCATGAACCACCAGGGACAAATTCAGTGCCAATGTCCGGAGCTGATTGTGTGTGCGTGCGTGTGTGTGTATGTGTATGTGTGTGTGTGTGTGTGTGTGTGTGTGTGTGTAGCACATGTTCCTATTTGATTTCCCCACCCCACCCATATTCTGGGCATCTGCCCAAATTTTACATCTCAGAGCTAGAAGGGAGAGTTCAATTTGGCCCTAATACAAACTCCACAGTCATTGAAGTGCCATCTTCATTTAGTTAACGTTCTTTCTGGGCAATCCTGGCTCACATTCATCTTTATTATACAGTGATGGGGTTAGCTTCATGGTAGGCAGTGATCCCGGGTTCAACATAAAATCACCTCTTGCAGATGCTTCCACCCCATAGACCATTAGCTCCATAGGCAGGAGGTTGAGTTCTAGGTAGGGGCCAGTGATGCTCCGCCCCCTCCTTGCCAGATCCAGCTGGTCATTGATCAGGAGGAGGCAGGACATGCTTTTTATTTGCTTGGTATGGTACTGCAAAGAAAACTAATCCAAACTCACCATTTGGATTAAGCTTTAATTCATGGATCAGCCTAATAGAGGGGATCTGATCATTCTCTCACCTCCCTGAATCAGTCAGCAAATATTTATTTATTAAGAACCAATTATGGGTGTAGCCCTCTTGAAGGAGAGGATTCTTGGAGAAGTATTAAGACATTAAGTATTCATCCTTCATTGCCGAAGAAGACCATGCCATCTGAGAAATGATGACATGACTTGCACTTGACTTTGTTTTGAGTGAGGGAGGGCTGTTAACACAAAGCCGTTAAGGAATAGAATGCCATATCAACAGAGAAGAGTGAATTCTTTGTGGGCTAATCTACTGCTTTCATAGATTAAGAGCTAGAAGGACCTTTAGAAGTCATCAGTATGATGTAGTGGAAGGAACATTGGACTTGGGGTCAAGAGGCCGTGGTTTCAAAATCCATCTCCAGCTCTTCCTACATGGCTGATCTTGGGAAAGAGTGTCTGAGAGAGCTTCTGTTTTCTAACCTACAAAATGAGAATAACCCTATCTTCCTTACTGGGTTATAGGCTCAAAGGTGATATAGTATATGAAGAAAGTTCTTTGTAAACCTCAAAGTACAATATAAATGTTAAATATTTTTATTATCTAGACCAACCCTCTCATTTTGCTGTAATCTTATAAGGCTTCAGGTAATAAATAGACTTTGACCTGAACTCTGAACATGGGCAGAGAATAGTAGAAAAGACACTCAAAGCAGGGAGAATATGTTATTGGCCTAGGCTAGGGTCTGCTTGGGGAAGTGAGGCTGGGTAGGGAGGCTGGGACCAGATTATGAAGGGTATTTGGCTGTTAGAAGGGAGCAGTATAAGTTTGCTTTATCAGACAATAGAGAATCCCTGTGCAGAAAAGGAGCCTGGGGAAACTGACATATTTTATATGAGCCAACATTCTTGGAAGCTGAAACATACTTTGGAATAGACTCTGGATCTAAAGTCTTATAAATATGAACTCCATGAGGATGGGGGCTGTTTTTGCCCTTTTTTATCTCCCTAGCTTTTATCACTGCCTAGAACATAGTAGGTGCTTTAAAAAATACTTTTTGAAAATAGGAAAATGATAAATATTGGAGAAGATATGGGAAAATTGGAACACTAATGCATTGTTGGTGGAGTTTTGAAGTGATTTAACCATTCTGGAGAGCAATTTGGAACTATACCCAAAGGGCTATAAAACTGTGCATACCCTTTGACCCAGCAATACCATTTCCAGGTCTATATCCCAAAAAGATCATAAAAATGGGAAAAGGACCCACATATACACAGCTCTTCTTGTGGTGGTCAAGAACTGGAAATTGAGGAGATGCCCATCAACTGAGTTGGCTGAACAAGTTATGTATATGAGTGTAATGCAATACTATTGTGCTGTAAGAAATGATGAGCAGGCAGACTTCAGAAAAACCTGGAAAAACTTCCATGAACTGAGGCTGAGTGAAGGGAGCAGAACCAGGAGAACACTGTACACAGTAGCAGCAACTTTGTGCAATGACTGACTTTAATAGACAGCTCCTCTCAGCAATGCAAGGATCTAAGACAACTCCAAAAGACTCATGATGGCAGATGCTATCCACATTCAGAGGAAGAATGCAGATTGAAACATTATTTACACTTTTTTGTTGTTTCTTCCTTCTTGTGATTTCTCCCACTGCTTCTAATTCTTCTTTACAACCTGACTCATGTGAAAATATATTTAATCTGAATGTATATGTAGAGCCTGTATCAGATTGTATGCCATCTTGGGGAGGAGGGAAGGAGAGGGAGGCAGGGAAAATTTAAAACTCAAAATCTTATGGAAATGAATGCTGAAAACTAAAAAAATTAATTAATTTAATAGAAAAAGAAAAGTGCTTGTTGAATTGCAGTCTATACGGAATGTCCCAAGACTTCGATCTTTCCTGGCACTACCTTTTCATACCCTGAACCTGACTGGCTGTCATCCCTCCTTCTTACTCCTATGTGTTTTCACTTCCTTGGGGGAGATGAACCATTCAGAGTTTGCCCCCACCCACAAAATCTTATGGAATCACAACCCAACAGGTGAGGGAGAGTAGAAGAGGGAACAAATATATATGTTCAGATTCTGGGTCTGTTGCCTGGATTTGGTTTGCTCAAGAGCCTGATTTTAATTTCCCCCTCTGTGGTTTCTTTGAGGTTCTGGACCCTTGGGCCTAGCACTCATCATTTTTCTTTAATGCAGAAAAAAATTGAGGAAGATTTTTTTCTTAGCGGATGAGCTTCTGAAAGAAAAAGGAGTTTCAGCTGAGCTGTAGTTTCCTCCTGGTTTTTCTTGTCCTTTTACTCAACTGCAGTTTGTCTTCTTGATAGGTTGATACCCTTCTGACTATGGGGTTCAAAGGCCCCTTCTGAACTTTGACCTCATTGCCTCAGATACTGTGATGCAATGTGATTGATGAGCTGACCTTAGCATCAGTAAAACCTGGATTCTCCTCTTGCTCCTGAGACCATGGGAAGTCAGTTAATCTCTGATAACCAGTTTCATCTGTTAAATGCTGATTATAAAACCTATGGTACCCACAGTATAGGACTGCTGTGAGCCTCAGGTGAGATCATCTAAATAGAAAATATTTTGCAAACTTTAAAACTCCATATTAATGACCAGTTATTATTATACGGTGTAGCTCTACCCTACTTTGGCCTGGCCTCTTTCTTCTACTATGGCCTCACCTGTTTCATAAATGTCTCCCGTCTCTTCTTACCCCTGGGTTTGATGCCAGATCTAGTCCCCCACCCCAAGTCCCTACTGGACCATCGAGTCATCATTAACCCTGTTCTTGAGGACAAGTCACAACCCAGCAAATTATCATCATCTCTGGTCATAACTTCATGTTTTTTCCTATGGGTTCTAACCCCCTGTGCCTTGCCACCAGTATCTTTTCCATTCATGACCACAGTGATGTCACAGTTTGAATTCATAGAAGCTGGTGTTTAGTTTTAGTCTGAGGTAAGGAAATCAACTAGACATGTGAGCCGTAGGTATTCTGGTGCTAATATATTTACCTGAATCAGGGTGTGTAAGTCATACTATCTGTTCAGCCAGTTTTTCTTCCCTGTATGTACACACACACATGCACACGCACACATACACACATGCACGCACACTCATGCACACGTGCACGCAAATGCAGAGCCCACTTAGATTTGTGTAAACCTTGCAGTTGTTGGCCAGTACAGAGGAGCCTTTTCCAAAGGGAGGCTGTGAATCTTTGGAAAGCATCCACTGTTCAATGCCAGACCAGCCCTGCACTAATTCATAAAGTACCTCACAAACTGAACAAATACCAACTTGTGTTTCCCAACATAGCATCTTGGCTGGCTTCCTCACACCTGACCTCACATCCATTAATCTGCCTTTTAACTGAGTCTGCATGTGGCCAAGACACATGGTGAAATTCATCGGTCTCCACTCAAGCCCCCAGTGGGACTCCTCTGAACTAGGTCATCCCGAAGCGTCACCTTCAGTAACCTTCAGTGGCACCACCTTGGCTCTTCCTGACAGTGCCCAGTGCCAGGTCCCAATGCTGAGCTAACCTGGCAGGTTATGGGCATTCTGTCACTTGGGGCTGTTCACAGATGGGGAACAAACCACCCTTCACCTCCCCTTCCATGGCACCTGCCCTGAAGACATTAGATTGGAAGGTTGGCTGCACTTGTCTTTAAGATGCCTATGACTTTAGATCAGATAATTGTAGCCCACATAAGCTCTGTGGATCCTTATCCCAATCCCCATTGCCACTGATGAACTGTGTCCCTAGAGCTTGGCTAGCTGCATCTCTCCTTCAGGATTCTAGGGACGATGGGTGACTCTCTAATGACACTGGTCTGAATCTCCCCCATGCGTTCTTCTCCTTCAAGATTATCAGTCGAGAATTAATTTAGGCAGTCATCCTTAAGAAGCTTTCAGAAAGGGTCATCTAATAAGGTTACATAATGAGAATTATTGGTATTAAAAAAAATCCTCCTAAAAACCTGTGACATGCTGTCCCTCAAACACACAGCCAGAATCTGTGACAAAGGGGTAAGTTACAGTTTCTGGTTGCTGGAAGTCCCTTCCTCCCATTCATGGGATGCTCAAGAAGTTCTCCTTAAAAATGGTGACTCCATGTCCATCTATCTGTCTTTGGCTTTCAATGTAGACACTGCCACCATCTGATGATCCCAGGACACCTCAAGGTATCCCATCTGACAAGAGGAGGGGAGTGGCTACTCTCCCAGGAGTATGACACTAGGGCATCAGTGGGAAGAAGGAAGCCCACATCTTCTGGACCCTTGGAGGCTAGAAGATCCTCTTCCATCAAGGAGTTTAAGGATGGGGAATAAAAATGGTCAAGGTTTTGGGCTTTGACTAAACGTTCACCCTCCCTTTAACTGCTGGAATTCCTCAATTCTAGTTAATTTGATGCTTCTCCACAGACTCCAGAGGTCATACCAAATCCCCCGAACCACTTAGGACAGACATCTTGTCTGCTATCATTTTATTTTATTAAATAACTTTCAAAGACTTCATTTTTCCAGTTAGTCTAAAACCTATGAGCGATCAGTTGATTGAGACATGTTCTCACCTAGTTAAGGTACCAAGACTAAAATGTGGCTGAGATGGTCTCAGTCTCACTCTTGTACAATGTTAGAGCTGGATCCTACCTTGGGTCATTTCAAACCAGGCTGCACCCATACTTCTCCATCATGCCCCCAAAACTTCATCTTGGAAGATCATTTCAGCCCTGTAATATGCCCCTCCAAAGTGTCCTCCAGCCTTTGGACCCTCTCTCAGTTTGGATGGTTCTTCCCTTAGCCTCTGTCTGAGAGCTAGCAGCCAGGGCGATCTCTTCATTTCTCCTCCAGGCTGTACTCTCCTTCATTCACACCTTGGGTACCTTCTCTTCCCACCCCCTTTTCAGCTTCCTTTTAACTGTTGTCCTCCCCATCAAATTGTAAGCTCCTTGGAGACAGGAATTTTCTTTTCATTTCTGTTTCTCTTCTCAGTTCTTTGCATATGTCTGGCAACATGATATGCACTTCCGTGTTTGTTGACTGACTAACCAATCTACCTCTTTATTTTACAGCATGAGAAACTGAGGCCCAGACAAGGTACATGACTTGCCTAAATCTATACAGCTACTACTGTATAGGACTAAACACAACGTCTTTTTAACTTTTGGACTAGTAATCTTTCCAAGACATCATGCTGACTTTCTTGTTAATTTTGTTGCCAACGCCAAGCATAGGGATTTTTGCTTAGGTATTGGTCCCAAGAGAACTGTGGTTCTCAAACATTTTTGCTCATGCCATGGTAGTCTTTTCCATGAGGTAGAGAAATCACTGCCGACTTCAGATGATAACACTCTGGGCTAGTTTGAGAGACTTGCACAGGTGTAGTTGCCCTTCCATTGGAGAAGCCCTTTGATGAGCTTAAGGTCTGAAATGTTTTGAGGTTAACATATGTGTGAATGTTGAACTTGCCCTACAATAAATGATGTATAAGTTAAAAATTTTCCAAAATTATTTATACATTTTCTTACTCAGACATTTATTAATCCACAGCAAAATACATTCACTAGGTTTACCAATATAGACCTAGGGATACTTGAAATCCACCAGTGTGCTGTTGTGTGGGGGAAGGGGGGGAGGAGAAACACCCTTTGAGAACCATTTTCCTAGAAGATCTCTGAGGTTTCTGCCACCTCTGAATCCCAACAATGTAGAAAGATCCAAGACCAAAAGAGACTGAATGGGGCCACTGAGAATCTCCTCTCAATCTTCCAATTGTTTTTTCAAGATCTTTATAAAATCCTCATGTGGTTTTAAAACTTACAGACTCCATCTCTCCACACAACAGAACCCACACATGAACTGCATTTAAAGGCAGAGTGAATTGCCTTCTCCCAGCTCATAGGAATTTCAGGTATCTAGCACAGGTGCCTGGAACTTGGTAGGTTCAATAAATTGAATAGACAAACAAACCTGCAAGCCCATAGTCAAAGGAACATGAATTTAGAGCTAAAAGGTAGAACTTAGAAGAGGATTCATACCGAAATTCTCAGACTCCAAATCCAGTCATCTGTCCACTGTACTATGCTACCTCCTCAGAAGGCCACATAAATTTTTACTTCAGTATGCCATGCAAGGGTCATCAGGAAGACTCATCTTCATAGGTCAAATGCAGCCTCAGACACTTCCTACCTGTGTGATGCTGGGCAAGTTACCTAACCCTGTTTGCCTCACTTTCTTTGTCTGTAAACTGAGCTAAAGAAGGAAAGAGCGAACCATTCCAGTATTTTTGCCAAGAAAACCCCAAATGGGTTCATGAAGAGTTGGATATGACTGAACTAAACTGAGGTAAATAGAGGTTAAGAGATTTGCCCAGAGTCATAAAGCTGCTAAGCATCTGAGGCTGTATTTGAACTCAGGTTTTCCAGCTTCTGGATCCAGCACTATATCCACTGTTCTACTAACTGTTCTTGTAAGCAGCCCTGGAACTCTGATTGATGGTGGATCATCTTAACTGACTTATTTACCTGTGTTCTTCATATCTGGCATGTTCCTGCAACTCAGTTATCCCTCTAGACCTCATTTGGTCTTATCAGATTGTATATCTCTTGTGTACTGCTGAGACAATATTTGTAAAAAAAAGTTGTTGGCACGTAGTAGGTGCTTATTCCCTTCTCCTTAATAACTTCTGATACTTGCCAATTCCTCTACAATAGAAAGAGCATTCAATCTGAAGTCAGAGGTTCTGTATTCAAATCCTGTCTGTGTTATTTGTATGGCCTTGGGCAATCATAACCTCTCTGGCCCTTGACTTTCTCCTCTGTAAAATGAGAGAGCAGGAGTAGGCAGCTCTCAGTCTAAAATGCTGTGAGCCTACAAACTTACCTGACTAACTGAAGTCTTGATCTCCAGGTTGGTCCTGCCTTTTGGTAACTGGAAATAATGAGAGCCACATCGTGGTAGAGTCATGAACATTGAGCTAAGGAGTTTGACTTCTACTCTGTAGGCAATGGCAAATTACCAAGGCCTTTTGGAGTAGGGAGGCAGTATGGTGCAATGGGTGGGAGTATGGTCTTACAGTTAACAAGACCTGGAATAACATCCTTCCTCTGACATCTATCTATTATCTGTGTGACCTTGGACAAGTCAGCTTCACAGTTCCCAAGGGAAGTCTCTTAAGAGTCTAAGGTACAGATTTACAGGTAGTCTATACCAATATAAGGTGTATCCACACTGTGAGTCCTCTAGTCTCACTAAAAGACCTTAGCTTGAAGTGACAAGGTTTTCCACTGCATCTGGGGCCATCTCCAGTTGTCTTGACCTGGATCTTGACACTGGACTGTGATGATCTGGAGGAGACTGAGGCGGATGACTTGCACAGCCCTGCCTCACTTAAATCTAGTTCACTTGCCATTCAAGACCTCAGCCTGGTGTCATTGGACTTCTTTGAACAAAGGACGAACAACACCCCGGTCTGACCTAGCCTGATGAAGTTCCAGGTGTGGACCCAAAGAAGCTCCAGGTGGCCCAATACAGAACTATAGGAAGATTCCTTTGGTAGCAGTGCAGAGTGTTACTTGAAGGTGTAGGCATGGGACTGGGCAGGGGGAGGAAGGGTGGAGTGGAGGGAAGATTAAGTAGAAGACTGTTGCAATGTTAGGCATTGAGGCACGAACTAAATGGGATGTTCTTAGTGGGTGTAGACAAGAGCCTGAGGGACCATAGGAGAGTCATTTAAAGCAATGGTGTCAAACTCAAATAGAAATTGTGTATATGTGGGATGAGGGACACTAAACCGTATGAAAAGATCATATGGGCAGCAGGTTGATTTAATTTTAAAATCTGACTAGGTTTTATTATTACATTTTTATTCATTTTGTTAAATTTTCCAAATTAAGTAGATAAGAGTGTCAGGTCTGGAGTCAGGAAGACTCATCTTCATGAATTCAAATCTGGCCTCAGACACTTACTAGCTGCGTGACCCTGGCCAAGTCACTTCACTGTTTGCCTCAGTTTCCTCATCTATAAAATGAGTTGGAGAAGGAAATGGTAAACTGCTCCAGTATCTTTGCCAAGAAAACCCCAAATGGAGTCACAAACCTTTGGACACAACTGAACAACACTTTAATCTGGTTCTGGCTGCACTTGAGAGTATTGTGGGCTGCATGAACCCGTTATCCTGGGTGTTTGACATCTCTGGGTTACAAGACTTCCTTCAGAAACCATGTGTGAAAGATCTGAAAACTGACTCCTGCTCTTCTGTCTTTCTGGGACAAATTATGTGCACTTCCAGTCTTGCTGTTGGCAGGCACTACTACTCCATATTGTTTTCATGGCTCTTTTACATGTGTATGTCTTGTTTCCACAAGTCTATTACAAGCTTCTGGAGAGAAGGGATAACTTATCCTTTGTTTTATCCATATCCAGCCCAGCACAGGGCTGGGTACAAGGTAGATGTTATATCACATACTTACAGCTGAAAAGAGAACTGGCTTTATCCAGGCTGATGCTAGGGGAACATCTGTAATGAAACTGAAGTCCATGGGTCCCTTTTACCCAGTTTCTGAGACCACATAATCAGTAAATGTAATAAGGAATTCAAGTATGAGAGAAATCATGACATCTGCAGGGGAAAGGAAGCCAGAACAAGCTAATCTAGGGTCCTTATTTGGATTTAACTTGATCTATATTATGCAAAATATAACTGATTTCCAAATATCTTTGGAGCTAGGATCCATAATACTTTCCAAATATGTGTGAATCACAGGCCATTGGAGGCAGTGTGATACAGTAGAAAGAGTACTACTTATCCATGGAGTCAGAGGACCTGAATTCATCTCATCATCCAGAAAATTCGGGTGTTGGAGCTAGATGGCTTCTAAGGTCCCTTTCAGCCCTAACCTATGATTCTACGAGACCTAGAAAGACCCTCAGATCATATCTGCCACACTCCCTGAGAGGCATCTTGGTCTAGTGGATTGTCTATTGGACTTAGACTCAAGACATGGGTTCAGATCCTGCCAACTTTGTGAGCTGCCTCAGATCATATCTGCCACACTCCCTGAGAGGCATCTTGGTCTAGTGGATTGTCTATTGGACTTAGACTCAAGACATGGGTTCAGATCCTGCCAACTTTGTGAGCTGAGACAAATAACATTCTTGGGCCTTGGTTTTATCAATTGTTAAATGAGAAGATTAGACTTGATGGCATTTAATGTCCCTTCTGGTTCTAAATCTATAATCCTTCATTTTACAGCTGAAAAAACTAAGAGAGACAGAGAAGTTGAATGTGGCACAGGATAGAAGAGAAAGTGCCTGGATAGATACATTCAGTTTATTCATTCAGCAAACATTTGCTCAGCACCTACTATGTTCCAGGCACTCTGGCTATCCAGAACTAACTGTATGGGATAGAACCTTCATCTTCAACAGGCCCTCTGGACATTGTCAGGGAGAGGTCATCACTGGATCCTCGGGATCCAAATTGGGACCAGTCTGCCTCAGGGGGCTGGGCTGACCTCTCTCAGGAGCCACTTCATTCCCTTCACTCAATGCAGCCAGGGTCCCCAGCTGGGCATCAGGGAAGGGGCTGCTTAGGTACCTATCATAGGAGGAGAGGGAGTCAAGTTGGACCAAGACAGACATTAATCTCCAAAAAGAGAAACCTCTTACAAATGAAATATTCATAGCAGCTTATTGAATCAGGTTTTATTGGAATGAAAATACATTTGCTGAATGTATTTATTTCCCTGGATGCTTTCAGGCTCCTTCCCTTTCTGAGTGATTCGATTTGGGGGCCAGGGAAATTTTTTCTCCCAAGTAAATAAAACTTACCTCAGCAAAATAAGGAAGTTTACATTAGGATTTGTGTTTAGCAAGGTCATGATAAGATGTCTGAGAGCCTGAGGACAATTCAGAGTGAGAATACCAGTGTATAGCATATAGTGAAGAGTGCTGGACTTGGACACGGGAGAGGCACAGGTTCGAATCCACCGTCTGACACAATGTGGGCAATATCTCTGAGTCTCTGTTTCCTTATCTGTAAAATGGAAATAATAATGCTGAGAGTTTGTCATCACGTGGCTGCTTAGCTCAAAGCTAAGAAATATGTAAAACACCTTACAAACCTTAAAGGACTGTATATAAATGTCAGTCATTGTTATGGTGGAGTTGGAGAGTGCAAGAAGGTAGGACGTGGTCATTCCCCACTACACATCCATGCAAGTGTGCATCCTGCCTGTCTCCAATCATTTGTCACAGAATCACTGTACTTCAGATCTGGAACAGACCTCATGCTAGAAAGAAACCTTCATGGCACATTCAAACAAGCGTTCATCTAAGCCTCTGCTTGAAGATCTTCACTGAGGGGTTTCCACTCTCTCCTGAAACTGTCCATAGCATTTTTAAATATCTCTAATTACCTCTTATAGCATTGAATCTCTTTTCTTTTTTATTTTTAGGCAATTGGAGTTAAAGTAACTTGCCCAAGGTCACATACCTAGTAAGCTTCTGAAGTGGAATCTGAACTCTGGTCCTCCTTATTCCAGAGCAGGTGCTCTATCCACTGTGCCACTTAGCGGCCTCCTAATTGCCTCTTATTCTTCATTCTTACTCCTGGATCCGAACAGAACAAGTTTAATCCATTTCCCACAGGATAGCCCTTCAAATACCTAAAGACATCCATTGTACCCCCCCCAAATCTTTTCCAGGATAAACATGCCCAATTTCTTCAACGGATCCTCCTATGATTTGGAACTGTAGGCCCTTCATCATATTGGTTGCTTTCTTTTCCAAATGCTCTCCAGTTTACCAAAGTCCTTGCAGTACTCATATTGGGGCAGAGTAGAGAGATACTGTTACCTTCTTATTCCTATAATTATTTTATGGATACCAAGATTACATTTACTTTTTTGGCTGCCACATTGCCCTAACAGCGAGATTTCTGTCCATTTAATTCCACAAATCTTTTTCAAATAAATTATTCATGTTAGGAGAATGTTGACTTTTTGGATCCAAGTGTAATGTTTTACATTTACTCCTCCTGAATTTCATCTTATTAGATTCAGCCCAATTCTCTAGCTTATCAAGATCTTTTTGTATCTTGACTGATCCAGAGTGTTAATTATTCCTTCCAGTTCTGTGGCATCTTGACAAAAATGTCCAGCAGCAGCACAAAGCCAAGCATAGATCCTTGGGACACTCCATTGGAGAACCCCTGCTAAGTTAACTTTGAAACATTAATGACTAATCTTTGAGTCCAGTCATTCAACCAGTTCTAAATTCATCTATTTTCATAATCATCTAACAATTTTCCATCTTTTCCATAATAGTAATGAGATACTTTAACAAGTATTTTGCTGAAAGCCAGGTAAACTCTATCCATTTGGACAAATGTGGTTTGGAAATGCATTTCTCACTGGCATGGGACTGGTGGTGATGAGTGCTGTATCTCCTTGGCATATGGACTTGGTTGACTGGTCCCTTGCCTGACAATATCAAGTCCCCCAGGGCTTCTTTAAAATAGGTTTCCCTCCTGGAGTGAACTGTTTCTCTCTGCCTGGCTAGCTGCCTCATTCAATCTGTCTTTTTCTATCTGTTTCATGTCATTATTTCTGTGTTTTTTTCCTCCCTGGTTCTATCACCATCTCTTCCTCGGGAATCCCTATCCAGCTTTCTCTTTTCCCTTCTCTTTCCATTTCTTTCCATCTCTCTATTGCTGTGTCTTTGTCTTCCTAAACCACACATCCATAGTTGTTCTTCTATACAAATCTTAGTCCTTGCCAAGGAAATGCACGTGACCAGGACCAACCACCTGTTTGGCTCCCTCTGCTCCTGGGCTTCCTGCCAGTTCCCTTGCGTACTCAGAATGCATGCTGACATGGACACAGACAGGCAGATTGAGGTCTCTCTGGGGAGAGTGGCACTGTCTTCCTCACAGCACCCCCATGTCCAGGGAAAACTCACGTGGCTCACTTGGTGGGCAATCACTAGGCATTAGGGCTCTCTCATTCATGCAGAGATGGGCAGGCAAAAATTACCAGTACAGGCACCCCATAGCTAATATCACACTAACCGCCTCAGGCCCCCTGGATACCTCCTGCTGGCAGCAGATCTGCATGACAGAGAGAGAGCCAAGATCCGGGAAGATGTAACTATAGACACAGACTATTCCATTCCTTCTGGGAGTAATCATCTGACTGAGATTCTTAAGAGTTAATGGGACAGTGGCCATCCAGATGGTCATACATTTGAACCACCAACAATATCAAATGTCTAGTAACCTTCCTTTAGGAAAACAGTGTGGTCATTCAGATCAAGAAAGGTAGGCTTCTGCCCACCCTCCATCTCCAATGGATGACAGGGTTATACAACCCTGGGTCAGGCTCTGCCTTTCTCTGGTGTCTGTCTGCCTCCATCTATAAAATCAGGGTGAATCTTGTGGTTTCAGGTACCACAGGAATAACTGGGGCCCTAGGAAAATCTGTCTGTGAGGGGGATAGGAGTAGGAAATGCTTCATCTCTCTAGGAGGAGAGTCTGGTGAGAAGGTAGTGATGCCCCACTACTGCCTACCCAGCTCCCGAACATGGAGGTGAGAGACCTGAGCACTAGATGGTTCCTGAAGGCTCCCTTCCTATTCTGAAATTCCATAATCAGCTATGTGTGGGTGGGAGGGTGGGACTGCCATTTGAAGTAGACCATAAAAATAACTGGATTTTAATTAACAGGGGTGAAGAAAGAGTTGTTTCTTTTAAGATATACTGTTAGAGTTTGAAGAAACTACCTGCCCTATGAATTAAAGAGTCGCCTTATATCTAACTTCCAGCCCTCCTGATGTTGGATAAGTTTGTATCCCCTTGGCCCGCCTGGCGCTTAATTTTTATCTGCCCATCTTCTGCCTTCCCCATTTTTTTGAGAGCGGACTTCCTGCCCTTTCTGATCTATTGGCCCCTTCCGAAACCCCACTCTGGGTGTTCCCACCTCAGATCTTGATACTGCAGTGCCCTCTGGATTTAAACATGGGGCAGGTGAATGTCCCTGGCACCTCCTGTTTCTGCTTGGCCTCTGAAGGGGATTCTCCTCAATGTGCTCTCTGCCTCTTCTCCTCTTTTTTCTCTTTCACGGATCCCTCTTTCCTATCGTTCTCTTGTTCTTAAAGTAAGTGGTTTCTTGTTTCAACAACTGATCAGGAGAAATTGGAGGCTTTTCTCTTCCTGAAACTGACCTCTGAGTCTCTTTGGGACTGACCACTGAGTCAGTAATTTTCTAAAGACTGGCTGTTGAGGCTCACTTGGAGGACTGACCCCCGAGTATCGTTTTCCTTGGAACTAGTCCCTCTCAGGTCTAAATCTTATGACCCAGCCAAGTGAAGCAGTAAATAGAGAGTCTGGAAGACTCATCTTCCTGAATTCAAATCCCACCTCAGACATTTATTACCTGTGTGACCCTGTTTGCCTCAGTTTCCTCATCTGTAAAATGAGCAGGAGAAAGAAATGGCAAACCACTCCAGTATCTTTGCTAAGAAAAACCCTAATGGATTTGTGAAGTCTAGGACACATCTGAAACAGCCAAACAACAAACATAAGAAATGTGCAAGACAGTGTTCCAAGTGCTGGGATTGACCAGCATAGCTGTAACAAGTAGTTTTTATGCCCAGGACAAGTAGCACAAATTGAGTAGGGATTAACATGCATATAATAGGTCCTAAGAAGGATATCCTTATAGTGGGAAGTGGAAAGAGAAAAGTGTAGAACTTGTCTGCAGAGAAGCTCAGTTGGGATGTGATTGCTAGTGTCGGGGAAGTCTAGTCCTTTAACAAGCTTCCTTTTTTACTAAGTACTTGCTAAACTGTTTCTGAGTGGCCAGAGAAGATGTGGTCAGTAGTACCCTTTAAATTTAATATCCAAGGCTAAAGGTCCAGTCACCTATCCCTAGTTAAAACTCTTATGAGTCTACAATCTTTCTGGGACTTAACCACTGAATCTCTCATTTATGGGACTGGTTATTGCCTCCTTCTCCTCCTCTGGACAGTTTTTCTTCCTAAAGAACTGTCAATGCCTCTCTTTCCAGAGACCAACCATGAAGGAGCAGGTGAAGTTTTCCAAACATTTTGCTGCTTGTAGCCTTGGAGTACTGGAAGCACTGAAGACAAAGGTATAGCATTATGCTGCAGCAAGGAGGGCTTCCAGGAAGAGAGAAACTGTGAATGTGACTCTGGGCAAGCACTCCTGGCCTCAGTTTACCCATGTGTAAAATGAAGGCAATGGATTGGACAAGATGATCTCTAAGGTTCTTTCTTTAAGTCGGGAGATTTCAATAATAGTTCACATGTACATAATAATTAAGGTTTACCTGGCACGTTCCTAATCGATATCTCTGTGAAGTAAAAAGGGGATCCCCATTTTACAGGTGAAGAAACTGAGTTTCACAGAGTTACAGTGACTTAGCCAAGGACACACAACTAGTAAATGCTGAAGCAAGGACATGCATGCAGGTCTCCTGATTTAGGATGGTGCCATGGAAAAAGCACCATATTCAGAGTTAGAAGACCTAGATTTAAATGCCATCTCCCTAATTACTACATATGTAACCTTGAACAAGACTCTTAATTTTCTATGTAAAATAAGGAGGTTGGACCCTTCCGGTTCTAAATCTGTGTTCCCATATCTCCAAGACGAGTGCTTTTTATGCCTCCATACCTCTGCCTTCTCAGAGGAGGAGGGGTGGATAAGCTTTGGCGAATGATGTCAGGGGCTGTTCTGAGGGAGCGAGTCTAGCTTGCCTTGGTGTCTTGTTGTGTCAGGGGAGTCCAGGCACTCGGCAAAACCAGCCTGCCTCCATGCAGGTCCCTGGCCAGCCCTCTCCCTCAGGAGGACAGTCCTGTTGTTCTAATGATCGAGTCTGCTCCCTTCTCCGGTGGCCCTCCTGCTTATGATGATTTAATTGATCGTACACACTGCCTGGGCCGCCTCAGCAACCCTCTTAGCTTAACTCTCACTTAGGAGAGAGGAGGGGGAAATCACTACCAAACATCCTCGTAATTAGGAGCTTCAGCTCATCCCTGAGTTAGCCGGAGACTAAGAAGAGGGAGTCCTACCGGAATCAATCTCTGGAGGGAGGTCCAGGGGAGGGAAGGAGGGAACATCCCCAGCCCAAGCTGTGCTGCATCAGGACAGTTTACCAGGTCTGTTTGTACCTGGTTCTCTGGTCACATAGGGCGAGATAATTAAACTGGAGCCATGGAGGCTTTGAATTCATGCTGTGATGTGATGAAACCCATTTAAATCCATCCACTCAAAAAAGGGAGGTTTGAATTTGTTGCTTAAAAGTTTCTGGTCTGGTCAAAGATTGGACTGTAGCTGGAAGCTTTGTAAAAGAAGGTAGTTTGTAAAAATTTCAGGTTATTCAGGAGGGAGTCCTGGTATTTACATTTCAAGAAAAACCTTGCCGGCAGCTTTTTGCCAAAAAAACAAAACAAAAAAAGAAAACATCCATGAGAAATAGCTACCCAACTAGCAGAATGAGAAGCTAGTTTGTTCTGACTGGAAAATTGATGCTTGTAACTGAGAAGGTAAACCCAGGCCATGATGGCAGTGGAAGGAACCCTGGCTGGGTCTGATTTTGGAGAGGTCACCGAAATAAATGGTACAGTGCCAAAGCAAGGTTTTGGAATCCAGGGCTTGGAAGTCAGTGTCCAGACTCAGCATGCTGTCCTGGGGAAAGCATGACACTGGCCAACCATCAGAGCTATAACTAGCCTTTTTGTGTCTGGGACAAGTAGCACTATTAGACTTAGAGAAGCAGCACAAAGTGCCACCCACCCCCCCAGGGAAAGTTGCCCTGTAGGAATGGGAGTGAAGGGAGAACCTGGCTATAAAAGAGTTCACCTGCAGGGCAATTCCCAGAAACTACAGGTTCAGATGCCACCTATGAGACCTTGGACAGAGCTTTTAATCTTCCTGGGCTTCAGTTTCATCAACTATAAAATGAAGGGACTAATCTAGAAGTTCCTCTGAGGTCTCTTCCACCCCCAGCCCCCAGTATCTATGAGTTTATGATATTGATTACTTAACCAAAGCATACACCTGCCATCTAGTGGTCACTTACCCTAATTGTAGGTAAATTAGATAATCTGCCAGACTCAAGTAGTGGCACACTCCTAAAGTCTCGCCAACCATACCTGTCAAAACATGGAAACCCTCTTGAGTGGTGCCCAACCAGATTAAAATGTAATCAGTGAATACTTGGCAAAATAAAAAATACAACAAAACACAGATGACACATTTTAATAGAAGTCAGTATGTGGCTCGTAGATATCTTTATGGATGAATTAGTGGAAATGTTCCTATTTGAGTTTGACAGCACTGTTGTAAACCGTATTTTAAAACAGAAGATTCAGTGTCTGGTTAGGCAATTTCCATTCTATAACTTGAGTCAACCTTCAACCTAACATTAACATATCAAGTAAATGTGGTTGCTTGTGTGGAGTGGTGGAGAATAAGCTATACACAACTGAAGAGGAAAATGCTATTGTTTTTTACTTTGATGCAGTGTTTCCAGCTAAAAGTGAGCTCTCCCTTCTGATGAGTCACAGACTATTTGGCCTGAGCATTTCTTATATTTTCTCTTGCATCATCGTTATCTGTATACACCTACATCTCTTCTTTCTCAACCCCATTAGATTGCAAACTCCTTGAAAACTGGCTCTGTATCATTTCTTTGTTTTCTCAGCAATAGGACTTTGAATACCAAGGAAGGAACCTTGAGTTCTTCAATGTGGAGAGCACCTTGTATGAAACCCCCTTCACTAGCACAGATAGTAATTCACGTGTAACTTAGCAGGAAAGTCCTAGAGCATTGTCTGAAGGAACTGAGCTCTTAAGCGATTTACACAGGAACACAAGGACATAGCAAGGTGAAATTTGAATCCAGGTTTTTCTGGCTTCAAGTCCAGCACCTGATTTCTTTAACTCCCCCCTCCCTGCCAACACACACACTGAAACACCTGGAGAATAAGATGAAAGAGTGGAATTTACCTTCCACCTTAGCTCTGATGGACGCTTCACGGCACGTCCTTTAGTTGGAAGGGCAGATCAGGGACAATACATATTTTAATGCAGTTGACTGTGCCAGCTGAGGGGAAGACAGTATCATGAATGATCCCCAAACAGTGGGTTATCATAAAGCAATTTCTGTTTGCCTTTGGAACTCATTATTTGAGTTTTCTAAACTGCAGATTTACTTTCCTAATGATATTTGTCTTCCGTTGATAAAATAGTTTGTACACTTTGAGCTGACTCTGCCTGATGGTGGGGGAAGATAGTTTTTAAAATGCACTGTGGCTAATCCTCTGGATGAATTCGGATAACTGAAAAAAAACCCTGATTTATATTCATGCCCTGAAGCAATTGGTCTCTTCTGCCTGGGGGCTTCAGGAGAGGACAAGTCTGATGTATATCTCCTTTTACTAGAGAGAGGGAAAGGCTGTAGGGGAAAAGAGGGCAAGAAGGAGGGGGAGGAAAGCAAGATTTGTCTAGTTCAGTTTATGAGCTGATCAATCACTATATTAAAAAGTAACAACTCCATAGCCTGACCTTGTAGACTATCAGCTGCATGACTCATGCTCCCCAGCTAGCTAGTTTTGGTTTAATTCAGAAGTGAGACAGACTATTGATGGGAAGCTCATTAATGAGCGAAGGAAATGAGAACAGAGGGCCTCAGGAGCAGGTTGGATCCACTCTGCACTACACAGACTTTTTTGAGCGGAGAAGAAAGCTGGAGTCTCACTACCTGTCTCACAGAGCTCTGGGAAAATTTGAGGATGGAGAAGATAGGGTATAGAAAGCAACTCGTCTATGGACCATGTTAAACAAATGACTTGGCAGATAGAAGGGGACATGGTTAAACAGGGAAAAGCCCCTACTAAAGACATGAGACTCCCGGGCATTCAGTCTGCTGGAATTATCCCTCAGTCCAACTTCAGAGACTCTCCATCCCTTCATCCCTAGGTTTAGTGAATTAACATGTGAATTTGGTTGCATTATTAACCCTAAATGTATCATTCCCCAGGCCTCTCTAAATGGAGGCCCTTTCATTTTCCCAAAGGCAGCTGGGCCTGATATACAGCCCTGATTCCTGTTGCATGGATATGGTGTTTTTAAAAACCACCACCACCAAAATAAAATAAAATAAAAATAAAAAAACCACCACCACCACTGCCACCAGGTAGGGAAACAATCCCTGATGTTGGCAGCTTTGCTTGGAGAAGGAGAGCGGGGCACATCTGTTATCATGCTTCAAGTTGAGGGGGAAGACTAGGCCTGAGGGAGCCATCCCCGCATTAATATTAATAATAATAGTGTACATTTGTATGACACTTTAAAGTTTGTGGAAGGGAACTGGGCACACCTGTTATACGCATCAAGTAGAAGAGGAGAACAATGCCTGGGGGAGCCATCTTTGTATTATTAATATTATAGTGATAATCCATGTTTCTGTCATACTTCAAGGTTGGCAAAGCGGAGGAGAGCTAGGCACATCTGCCACTATCCGGACAGTTAGGTGGTAGAGTACCTATGTACCTGAATTCCGATTCAGCCTCAGACCTTGCTGGCTGGGTGATGGCAGCTCTGTGGGCAAGTCACGTCATCGCATCTATAAAATGGAGATGAGAACGGCCTCTATCTCACAGGGTTGTTGTAAGAGTCAAGCAAGATGATGCATGTCTTGAACATGATATAAATGATTAAACATCGAGTCGGTGGAAAAGCCATCTCAGCATTGTCATTATCGTCAATAGCTCACAGTTTCATAGAGCTTTGATTTAGGGGGCAGAAGTTTCAATATTCCCATCTTACAGATACGGAAACTGAGACTCGGAGACATTAAAGTGACTTGATTCAAGTTTATACAACTAGGTAGGGCCTGAACTAAGACTCCAGATTTCTTGATTTTTTTTAAGTCCAGAGTATATAAATATATATACACATATATACATATATATACACAACACACACATATATACACACTGTACATATACATACATACATGTACAAAACATACATATGTACATATTTATAGCACACACACTTACATAGCACATACAGCCTGCTTGTGTGGTGGTCTGGCCGGAGTCAGAAGGCCTATATTCTAAACCTCTTCTAAAACTCAGATTCCTCTTCTGTAAAATGAGGGTCCTTTTCAGCTCTAAATCTATAATTCATCCCCCTAGACCATTTACATCCCTGCACAGAACGATGCACCCTTTGGATCTTGTGGATCTGGAGCAGTCTTCCCTTCTCTGACTATACTCTTTGTAGAAGCAGCCTGTTTTGTAGCCATTTCCTTTTAGAAGCTAATAAAGTCAGAGTCCCTGGCCTCAGGAGGGAGGGAGGGATGGATGGATGGACAGAAGAAAGTGTATATGATGATCCAGGTGGCTACTCCCCCCTCCCCCTTGCTGGGGAAGGTAACTGGCACCCTTGCCCAATCTAGGACTTGTCCAGTGGCACAGGGAACCAAGCTGACAGCCAAGCCTGTCCTGCCTCACTTGTATTTTCTTATTTGCTACCAACAGGAAATCGATGATGTCAGAAACAGTGGGATAAGTCCTCGGCCCAGATCAATGGGCCCTGATTAATTCGGTCGTGGCCGCTGGGCAAATTTGCTGCATCATAATTAGAATTATTAATTAAAAATAGGAAATCGATTGACACAAATTAAGTAAGAGAAGAGTCCCGTTTGACATTGGCTGGGGGCCTCCTGGGATAACCTCCCCATCTCCCCCATCCCAAGTTGTGGGCCCTGGAGTCCAAGCAGTACAAGCCCAGCATCTAGGGTAGCATGCCTCATAGCTGGGAGAGGAAGGGAAAAGGAAGGCAAAGGCAGGGAATGTGCTTTTATAGAGTACCTACTATGTGTCAGGCACTATGCTAAGTGACTTTACAAATAATTGATTCTCATAACAATCCTGCAAGGTAGAAGCTATTGTTATCCCCATTTTATAGTTGAGCAAATGGAGGGAAACAGGACAAGTAAGTAGTACAGTGGATAGAGCACTGGTCTGGAGTCAGAAAGCTCATTTTCCTGAGTTCGAATCCATCCTCAGACACTTATTAGCTATGTGACCCTGGGCAAGTCACTTAACCCGTTTGCCAGTTTCCTCATCTATAAAATGATCTGGAGAAGGACATGGCAAACCACTCTAGTATCTTTGTCAAGAAAACTCCAAATAGGGTCGCAGAGAGTTGGACGTGACTGAAGAACGACTGAACAAAACTGAGGTAAATAGAGGTTAAATGATTCCCCAGGGAGGGTCACACAGCTACTAAGTGTCTGAGGCCAGATTTGAACTCAGGTCTTCCTGATTCTAGATCCAGTTTTCTATCCACTTTCCCTAGTGCCTCCCTCTAGATAACTCTAGGGTTTTTCTTGTTCATCTTTCCAGGATCAGTTTCCTCTACTCCCTGCATCCCCACCCCAGTCATGGTTTAGATGTCCCTATAAATGCTTCATCACTGGTTATAACATCTTACTCTGGGAATCTGGGGCAGATGGGGGACAGTTATAGCATCTGAGTTCAAAAATCAGTTCAATTCATTAAGCCTGTGTGCCAGGCCTTATGACACCCCATCTTTTTCACTCTCTTCCCTTCCTTTTCCTCCATCTTCCCTCATCATAGTAACTCAAGTCCCATGATTCCTTCAAGAGCCTATCTCAAGGGTGGGGAACCTGCAGCCTTGAGGTGTTCTAGGTCCTTGGGTGCAGCCTTTTGAGTGAGTCCAAACTTCACAGAAAAAATCCTCTCAGTAAAAAGATTTGTTCTGCACAATTTGGACTCAAAGTGCAGTACTTGAGGACGTATAGGGTCACATGTGGCTTTGAGGTCACAGGTTCACTACCTCTGGCACTATCCCTTAGGAACCTTCACTCTTCTTAGAATATAACTGGTGGCTCTGCCATGAGACCCATGCATCTGTAGACCATGACCCTCCCTGTCTACCTCCCAGGAGGACTGGTAAAGAATCAACCCTTCCTCTGCTTCTAATTTATAGCCCTTGTACATAGTTTAAAAAAAAAAAAGTTAACTTGAAGTGTTCTCCAACCAACTTAATTACCAAGGGCCTCCTCCTGAAAATCATTCTATCTAGTTGAATATTAATCTGCGATTCAAAGAGCCCCTAGGCACAAATTGCAAGATATTGTACATGCAAGTAATTAAGACCACAAGTAGGCATACTCCACAGAACCAGGAATTTCCTCTTGGAACAGTGGAGGAAAGGAAAGCAGGCTGTTAATTAATGAACTTCAGGTAAGTTTTCAGCAGTAGAGTTCCAGGGCAGAAGAACGGTGCTAGAGTATCAGTCTAGTGCCCTGAGTCAGGCATTTGTAACTTTTTCTATGCTGTGAACCCTTGTGACATTCACCTAGGGAAAGGCACCTAGGGGTGCCTCAGAATACTGGTTTTAAGTGAAAATAAAATTCATAGGATTATAAAGGAAACAAATTATATTGAAATACAATCAACAAAATATAAAAAAAAAAAGTTTACAAATTCCAGGTTGAGAACTCCTGCACTAGATACTTCTCTCATTGTGAAGAATGATGCCTCAGTGGCAGCAAGCAGAAGACCACAAACTAAATTCTCGGACCCATACTCCTTACAGGGCAGTTTTTATCTACAGACTCCAGTCCCCACCCACTAAAGATAGGGGATCAATTCAACAGGCTTTTAGTAAGTGCCTATTGTGTATGTAGAGTCTGGCTGCTGCTGTTTGTTTGTCCTTCATTGTTGAAGAGGCCCATGGCATTGGGGAGGGGATACATGCAACTGAATTGGATAGTCACCAGCCTCACTGTGTTCTTGAGAACCATCTGGGTCCAGGGGTAAGATATAGATCAGGATGCAATGGGAGACCTTGGCCTTTTTAACAAAATACTTGGTGAGATTCAAGGAAGAATGATTCTTAATATCTTGAGGGTGTGGGGAGAGAGAGAGAATTAGGAAAGGCTTTATGGAGGAGTAGTGAGTCCTTTAAAGAACAGATTGGAATAAAGTAGACTAATGGTAGAGAAGCAGAGCATTCCAGGAATAGACAAAAACAGTGAAGTGGGAATGCAAAGGGGATGGTAGAAGCAGAGACTACTCCAGTTTAGCTGGAGTACAGCATATGTAGAGGAGTTGTATATGATAAGTAAAGGAAGAACACTGGCTTTGGAGATAAAGAATATGGATTTGAATCCCAGCTTTGCCACTTACAAACGGTAATTGTGCATAGTTAAGCGTGTCTCTCTGTGTTTCATTTTTCTTATCAGCAAAATGAGGGAGTTGGAGTAGATAATCTCTACTGTTTCTTAGAGTTCTAAATCCTATGATCCCTTGCTAGGGCTATCCCCTCTACCTGTGTCCTTGATCTCACCCCCTTCCATCTCCTTGGGGAGCTTGTGATTGATTACTCCCTAGTTATTGGCTTTCTCCTTCCTCCCAGCAAATATTCCCAGATTTCCCTTTTCTCAAAAAAAACCCACCCAAAATAAAATTTCATTTAATCTATCGCCTTGTGGATGCTTCATTTCTATATCTCTCCCAAGTTTCACTGTTAAACTCTTCTCACTTGGTCTATTCATTTCTCACGTATTCATTTCTCAACCCCTTGTTCCATGGATTCCAATTCCATCACTCCCCTGAAGCTGTTTTTTCAAAGGTCGCCAATGACCTCTTGATTTCTAAATCGGATTATTCCTCCTTCTGAATACTTTCTCTTTCCCGTGCTTCTCTGACACTTTGCTGATTCTCCTTCTGGTTGGGGTTTTATGGCTAAAAGCAAGTGTAAATAACAGTCGTTTTTATTCTGACCAGAAACTCTGAGGGCATGTCCCTTCCAGGTTCTTTTGTGAAAGTAAAGTAAACCATCTCTTGCCTCAATTCTTACCTAACCTTAAATCATCCCATGGGTATTGCCTCAGGAAAACTGAGATCTAGGAGAGACCTTAGCTTAAAAAGGCCAAGGTCTCCTACAGCATCCATGGCCATCTCCATTCATCTTGATCTATGTCTTGCCACTGGACTCTGATGACTCTGGAGGAGAGAGTAAGGCCTGGTGACTTGGCATACACTTACATCCAAGTCAAGGCATCAGCCTGCAGATGTCCTTGGTCCTCCTCCAAGGAAGGATGAACAACTTCAGTCTGTTCTGGGCCACCCCTCAGGCCCCTTCACTTGTTAATTAATCATCACTGTAATTCCGCTCAGTGTAGGCATGTCCTAAGGCTCTTTCCCAAAATCAGTTCTCCATATCTAGTCTTTCTCTTGGTGCTGGTCTCACCTGTTTGTTCTTCAATCCATGCCTCTCAAATTTCAAACTCTAGTCACAATAATTTCTCCACTGGGCTCAAATCTACTTGTCTTCATCTTCAACTGACTTCTGGACATATCTATAAGGATATGTTTCTGGCACCTCAAACTTAGTATGTTAAGCGGACCATTCTGCTGACCTCTACATAAGGCAGTTCTTATGTAATGCGGATTTGCCCAGGACAAGGAAAGAGAGGCATCCTTTCCCCCTAAATTACTCCCTTTCCCGTGTTTTCCAGTTTCCTTTGATGACACCACCCACTCTTCTGCCAGTCACTCAACTTTAGTTTCCTCTCTGACTTTTCCCTCCCTTAGCTCTCCCAGAGTTTGAATCCTGTCTCAGATACTTGGTAGCTTGTGTGACCCTGGGCAAAGCATTTAATCCTCCCCTAAGTTCAGTAGTTTCAATCATGTCTGACCCTTCATGGAACCATTTGGGGTTTTCTTGACAGGGACACTGGAGTTGTTTGTCATTTCCTTTTCCACTTCATTTTACAGATGAGGAAACTGAGGCAGACAGGGTGAAGTGACTTGCCCCGGGTCATACAGCTAAGGCAGGAGCTGAGGTCAGATCTGAGTTTGAGAAGATGAATCTTCCTGACTTCAGCCTGGTGCTGTCCATTGTACCACCTAGTTACGATTGACTTATCTGTAAAATGAGGATAATGATAGTACTTTATGTCACAGGGTTACTGTAAGGGTCAAATAACATAACATATCTGATATGTTCTAAAACCTTAACGTGCTAAAGAAATGCTAGCTTCAGACAGTTTTTGCTTTTCATAAATTTACATTATGCAAACTCAACTCTAGGTAAAAGAAATCCACATTCCAAAAAAAAAAACCAGGTTAATTTTATTGTATAGTACTAGGCACTATTCCTTTCTATTCTTGCCCCTTGACTTGGCACTCTGGGACCTCCTACCCCCAAAAAAAATCACCCTAAAAAAACAGTGAAATCAGGAGAATGGCCACTTGGAGAGACTGCCGCTACTACCTTAAGACATCTGGCATTGAGAGAGGGGAACTTTGCCCCATTCTGCCCACACACCTGCACATCTGGCCTGTGTGTCTGTCTTCCATCTGTCTATGCTCCAGTACTGCATGTCTATCCTGACCCCCTGTGTTTCTCCTCCTGCTCTCACTTCTATTCTTGAGTCAAGTGCTGGCCCTCTCCCTCCATGAGTGCTCAGCCTCCTTCTGCCTCCTTTTCCCATGTCCTGGACAAACTCGTATTACCTAAAAATTGCCTTATGTAGAAGTCTGCAGAATGGTCCACTTAAAGTGAGATTGTCTATCTGTATTATCACTATAATTATCAATAAACCTCCATACCCCTCTTCCCCACAATCATCTGTATCTGATCTACCTTTCTAGCTTCTTTTACATTATTTCCCTTCCTACCCTCTACTTTCCCACCAAAGAAGATGACTAGCTGATCCATGAACTCAACTTGACATCATCCCACTCATTTCATTCATGATGGCCTTCCCCCTCCCTGAAGACATAGGCTTCTCATTTCTGCCTGTCAAAAATCCTTCTTTACCTTCAAGCCTTAATTTAGGCTTCCTCCATGAAACCTGCTCCTCATTCCTCCTCCCCCAAATGAAAGGCTTCTTTGTTTGGATTTTCTTATAGCACTTTGTCTGGATCTCTCCTTCTTCTCCACCTCCTTCACACCTTACCTCCATTAATCTTATCTGTATGCCTGTCATTTCCTGACCATAGAATGTAAGCTTCTTGCAGCAGAGACTACATTGTGTTGTATTTTTTTGCTTCTTTGCACCTATGTCACAACAGCCTTGAAACATGGTAGCACTTAATAAATGTCTTAAGTTGGTAAAAAGCCCTAAAGACAGTAGTAGGTATGAACCTGATCCTCAGAAGAGAAGTCAGGACTGGAGGCAGAGATGTGGGAGCCTTCTGCTTAGGTAAAATCATGGAAGTGAATAAGACTATCCACCAAGAGAGCACACAGAGGAAGGGAATCACTTCTTTATTGCCATCAACTCTGGCTTGTCATCTCTGACTGTGATATCTGTTCCCTAAGCCCAGTAGAAGCACCCCTAATGCTCATTTATGATTCCCTAATCAATGGAGATCAGTAAGGCTTAAAAACTTTTTAGTAACCAAAGGGTAAGGGCAGAAAGGAATGGCCAAGGTATATGCCAAAGCCCTACTTTTGTGCCTTACTTTGGCATGGAGGTAACATGGTGCTAGAGATAGGTCAAGAGAACATCTGCTCAGACAGGGTTGTAACTAAGGCAGGACTATCTGGGCTTTGTTCCAGGCAACTGAACTTATAGGGTGCTGATACCACTTACATACCTTCTACCGCTCAAGACAACTGAGCTTAGCACCTAGATTGCAAAAACAATGAGTAACAATCATAAACTACCATATATTGGTTGGGATCAATTTCAACCCCCAACTCCCATGGCAGGCTTTTCAAAGGTTTTCCTCAGTGTTGCAGACCTCTCTGTCTCCCCTGCCTCTCAGCCCAGTGTACACTTTCTCCTATATGTTCTTGATGTCTGTAGTCCTTACCCTAGTCACAAAAATTCCTAGTTAAGGATCTGAATTCTTGTGTGGGTGAAATGAAAGATTATGTCCCTGTTGCCTGAAAATCAGTTTATATAGGATCAGAGAAACTTATCTTCAGTGTGGTCACAGACTGATGAACTTTTCTGCCATAATAACTCTGGAAGACCCCTCCCCCCAACTTCTGATAGGGAGGGATCAGGTGCCTTCGGCTCCTTCTTCCTGTCTCCAGTTACAGTTACAGGATGGGTCACTAAGGAAGCATCCAAAGGTCAAAGGATTGTACTGGGCACTTTAATATACTATCATTCATTCTCAAAATACAGTTTCCTTTATTCCTTGGTAAGCTAAAAGAGGGTCAGAATCTTAGTGAAGGGACTCAGAGCCAAGCTAATTCAGGATAGATTGAAGGAATTAGGGATGTTTTGATAATAGAAGAGAAGAGATGGCCAGAGAACTGGATGCAAGCCCTGTCTGTACCAGGCACCAGCTATGTGGAGCAAGTCATTTAACCCCTCAGTGAACCCAGGAAATTCTCCAAGTTGCAGAGTCACTATGCCTCAGTAAAGCAATTCTCAGAGAGAAGTCCTCACACCAAAGAAAGCATGGGTCCAGTCCAAGTAAAGAAAGAAAGACATAGAGAGAAGGGGTTTGTAGGTTGTATTTTTTCCATTCTCAGGTAGTTAGCCTTGATGGTGTCGCTAGGTGACCCAGTGGATCGAGTGCCAGATTTGAAGTCAGGAAGACCTGAATTTGAATCCGGCATCAGATGCTTACTAACTATGTGATCCTGGGCAAGTCACTTAATCTCTGTTTGCTTCAGATTCCTTATCTGTAAAATAGGGGTAACACTAGAACCCACCTCCCAGGGTCTTAGGATGAAGTAAGGTAATAATTATAAAGCTCTCGCCTGGCACACAGTAAGTACTATATACATGTTAACTATTATAATTATATGTATAACCATCTGTTTGCTTGTTGGATTCTTTTAGTAGAATGTCAACTTCTTGAAGGCAGCTAGGTGCAAAGTAGACAGGGTACAGGGCCTGAAATCTAGGAATCATGAATTCATATCCAGCCTCAGACACTTACTAGCTGTGTGACCCCAGGTAGGTCACTTCACCCTGTTTGCCCCAGTTTCTTCATCTGTAAAATGAGCTGGGGAAGGAAGTCATACCACTCCAGTATCTTTGCCAAGAAAACCCCAAATGGGGTCACAAAGAGTTGGACATGGCTGAAAAACAACTGAACAACCTTAGCAAAAATCTTCTTAAAGTCAGGGGCTACATTTCTTTTTGCTTGGTATTCTGAAGCAATGATGCAGTGTACATAAAGGCACTTAATAAATGTTTATTGGATTGGTTTGGATTTGAAGGACTTGGCTGCTGAGGTCAGAACTAGGAGTAACTGGTTTAAGTTGTAGGGAGGCAGAATTCAGCTCAGTAAAAGGATGAACTTTACATTTAGAGTTGCTCCTGACCAGAATGCCTCCTTAGTGGGCAGTATCTTCCCAGACACTAGATGTCTTCGGAGATTGAGTGATCAGCTACTTATTGGGGATATTGGGGCTTCCTGGAGAGCTCCATGGGACTCTGTTGGGGAAGAGCTTCATGGAAACAATTTGATATAGTAAATAAACCACTAGACTTAGCATGGGAAAGATCTGAGTTCAAATCCCACATCAGATACTTGCTGGCTTCATGACTGAACAAGTCCCTTAACCTATCTCAGCCCTCGTTTCTTCATCTGTTAAGTGAGGTTGATGATAGCAAACCTCACAGGGTTGTGAGAATCAAGAAATATATGTAATTATTTGGATGGTAGTTAGACTAGATGACATCTAAGGTTCTTGCTCGTTCTAGACCCTATGATTCTAGAGTCTGAATTTGCTGGTAATTTTTTTCTTCACCAGCCTAACAGAGGAGATGATTTCATCCATTGGCGCGGAGCCACAAACATAACTATCCACAAGGTGTTATGTACAGAGCCCTCATCCCAAAATATTTGCTCTACCTTTGGAGCCATTTCCCTAAGCAAAGGCATTAGGCAATGTCAAGAAACAATTCCAGTCAGGAAGAGCCAGCATTCCCAGCCAATCTTCCCCTCAGGTTCTCTCGGAGATTATTCTCACTCCTTTCTGGTATCCCAGAGTCATACAAGCAATGGTCTTTTCTATACCACCATCACCTGATTTTACTTGTCCTCTCAGGGGGGTTTCTTTATAGAAACTCATGTTAATATGGGTTAACAGGGACGTAGAAAGACTAATGGATTAGAAATCAAATGATTTGGGCTCTAATTCCTCTCTTCCATTAACAATATTTTTGTAACCTTGGACAGCTCCCCTCCCTTCTCTGTGTCTGTTTCCTCCAAATGAAGGCTGTGGACAAAATGATGTCTAAGGACCATTCTGGCTCAGAGATGTTCCTTGATATTTTGTTATCTAAGATGGATAACACATTAGACCATTATCACTCAGTAGCTCTTTTGCATGGATTAACAAATTAGTCAGCTGTCACTTAGTGGGATTTATGGGGGAATTCAGTCCCAGATGGGTAGTTTTTGTTGGGATAGGGGTTTCAAAGGATGAAAAGGGTGAGAACTAGAAGGGCATGTCAGGATGACCTGACATAATGGGAATTGGGGACAGTAAAAGGTCAGTAAGGGGACACTGGGTGGCAGGAACTAATAAGGGGAAGAGATAATCAAATTTGTTTCCTGCACCATCCTGCTCAGGGCTCGCCCTAGGATGAATGTTTGGCAATTATACGGCTCATTGCCCAATGCTAATTGCAAAGGGAATCTTGTGGTAATAGAAGGGCACCATTTCAGATAATCCAAAATAGCTGATAATAATTAAAAAAAACCCTACCTTATTTGTTTTTGGAATTCATTGCCACATTCTGTTATGGCTGTGGTTTTCTCTTGCTTATTCCACCAGGAACAGGCTGATTTTCATTTTCTTAGCTCCTGCTGGTAGCATGGAACAGGGGGCCACTGGTGTGTGATGGAGGGGCAGACTAAGGGATAACCTGTGGATAATCCATATGCATATAGGCAAGAGTGGAATAAAACTGTTCTCTCTATAAATCAGGGCTGCAGTCCTCAACAAGCAAGAAGTAGTAGGTGGAGGGATTGTACATGCATACATACACACACACATACATATAGACAGAGAGTACAGGTTATGTTGAATCAGAAAAGATGATCCACAAAAAAAAATATATAAAATAAAAATTAAGGGATGAGGGAGGAAAATACTGAGGAGAAAGGGAGAAATGGAATGGGGCAGGTTATAACTCATAAAAGAGATAAAGAAAAATCTTGTTCAATGGAGGAGAAAAGGGAGAAAGGGAGAGGAGAAAAGTGAAGCTAGTCTCTCCACATATGGCTTAAGGAAGGAATAACATGCTCACGAAATTTGGTATGAAAATCTAATACTACAGGAAAGTAGGGGAGGAGGTGACAAGTGGAGTGAGGGGAATGATAGAAGGGCGGGCAAATGGAAGGAGGGAGTTAACTAGAAATAAATAATTTTGGGAAGGGACAAGGTCAAATGAGGGAATAAAAAATAAGGGGAGGTAGAGTAGGATAGAGGACAATATAGTTAGTCTTACACAACATGATTATTATGGAAGTTTTTTGCAAAACAACACATATATAGCCTGTATTGAATTGCTTGCCTTCTCAGTAGGGATGGGGAGGGAGGGAGGGAGGGAAAGAAGGTGGAATTCAAAGTATTAGAAACAAATGTTGAGAATTATTAT
>CM053769.1:579992888-580026337 GCA_028658325.1 Potorous gilbertii | reverse complement strand
AAGGGAAGGGTGGGGTGTGATAGAAGGGAGGGCTCATTGAGGGAAGGGGTAATCAGAATTTTCTGATTCAACATATTAGGGGATGGGAGAGGGGAGATATAGGGAGAAAAATTGGACATGTTACAAAGTGATGTAAAAGCAATTAGTATTAAAACAATTGTCTGAATTAAAAAAAAAAGAAGAAGAAGAGGTAGCAGCCAGGAGAAGTGGAAAAGGCCTTGGTGAATAGTTGTGTATTTATTTATCAGGCTGACTAACCCTGCCCCATAAGGGACTTATCCTGGTCCTCTTCACCATTTAAATATAGTCCTATCAAGAGGCTGCAGCTATAGTTGACACAGTTCAGGAAATAGCTCCTCCTCTAGTCTCTCAGGCAAGGAGGAAATAATACCCAAAAGGAGGGTAAGCAACCCAGTGGTTTGTGCCTATTTCAAGGTTGGATCCAATGTGATCTCATCCAGTAAACATTTGGTAGAGAGGTAGAGGGGATTTTCTAGTTCAGGGATTCTTAACCTAGTAACCATCATAGATTTCAAATAGTCTCTAAACTTGAATGGAGGGAAAATGCACCTTTAATTTTACTTAAACCTAATTGAAATGTAATGTTTCCTTCAATCATTTGAAAAC
The DNA here is from genome assembly GCA_028658325.1 of Potorous gilbertii. Lineage (NCBI taxonomy): Eukaryota > Metazoa > Chordata > Mammalia > Diprotodontia > Potoroidae > Potorous > Potorous gilbertii. Next base: position 580,025,710 of record CM053769.1, on the reverse strand, counting down.
ATTATTCTGAGAAAAACCCCATAGGCTTTGCCAAAGGATTTCATGATACCAAAGATACCTACCCTAGGTTATATGGTACAATGTTCTCCTTATAAAGATAATGAAACTGAGACTTAGAAAAGTTAAATGACTTAACTAAGGTCACACAGGTAGTAAAAATGACCACAGCACACCTAGATACAACAAAAGCCAGAGCTCTTTCCACTGTATACTTTCTTCTATCATTTAACTGTCAGAAGCTCCTGTTCACAGGGGAAAGCTGCAGGTACTTTTCCCCATTATGTACCAAAACAATAATAATAGTTCACAAATATTCAGAATGCTCCCAAAGTCTCAGGGTAGTTTTAAACTCTTATAACTAAAAATTGCATTTTTGCAAAACCTTTTTTTAAAGTTTGTAAAGTGCTTTGCCTATATATCATCTCATTTGATTTTCATGCAGGCCCTGAGGTAACTGCTCCTATTAGTGTCCCATTTTTGTCTGACATTTAAGGCCTTTCACCACTTAGCTACAGCATCAGACATATTTCATATCGTTCCCATCAGGCACTCTTCATCTGAGCCAGATTGGGGATTACTATGCTTTCGGAGGCTGACTTCCATTTCTTAGAATCTTTATCTCACTCCAAGGTCCACTGCAAGTGCCAGCTTCTACATGAAGCCCTTACTGATCTCTTACACACACCCAAATTTTTTTGTATTTCTAGTTATCTTAATGTGAATATGTTTTTCCCTGCCCACCCCCTTTAGAAAGTAAGGTATTTGAGGACAGAGACTATTTTTAAAAATTTTTATATTTCTATCTCCAATGTCTAGCATGTAATAGGGACTTAATAAGTAATGGTTGAATTTAATATTGTAGCTGAGGAAATACATTCAGAGAGGTTAATTCACTTACCTAGGGTCACTCAGCCAGTCTCTGAGGCAGGATTGAAATGAATGAATGAATGAAAAATTTTTTTATTAACTACTTAAATGGGCCAGACACTCTGCTATGTGTTAAGAATACAGATACAAAAAACAAGACAGTTCCTTTCCTCAAGGAGTGTGTGTGTGTGTGTGTATGTGTGTGTGTGTGCATTTTCCCCCAGTTATATGCAAAAAACAGTCTTCAACATTTGCTGTTAAAACTTAGAGTTCCAAATTCTCTCCCTTCCTCCCTCCCTGCCCCCATCCCCATTGAGAAGGCAAGCAGTTTGATATAGGTTATTCATGTGTAGTCTTGAAAAACATCCATAATAGTCATGTGAAGAAAAGCATACACAAAAAAATCTCAAAAAAATAAAGTGAAAAGTATGCTTCAAACTGTATTCAGACACCATCAGTTCTTTTTCTTGGGATAGGGTAGCATTTTTTATCCTAAGTCCTTCAGAGTTGCCTTGAATTGTTGCATTGCTGAGAATAGCTGTCATTCACAGCTGATCATCTTACAATGTTGCTGTTATTTTGTACACAGTACATTTCACGTTGCATCAGCTAATGTAAGTCTTTCCAGGTTTTTCTGAGAGCACATGCTCATTATTTCTTACAGTACAATAGTGTTCTATCATAATTACCTATCACAACTTGTTCAGTCATTCCCCAATTGATGGATATCCCTTCAGCTTTAATTCTTCCCCCCAGAAATGAGCTGCTATAAATAGTTTTGTACATATAGTTCCTTTTCCTTTTTGTTTTATTTTATCTCTTTTGGGATACAGACCTAGTAGTGGTATTTCTAGGTCAAAAGGTGTGCATGGTTTTATAACCCTTTGGGTCTAATAAGGAGTGTGTATTTTAAGAGAGAAAGGCAGTGCTTATAGGGGAGTGATGGTCATGGGAGAATATTTGGTCTGGGAAGTTGCAGGATGGTGAATGGAGGCATATGGCCAACAACTGATGTGTCTATTCCAGAAGTGATAGTGTTGATTTGATAACTAGTCTCAGAGTAAGTGAGTGGAGGTAGGGGGAAGAAGCAGAATGCTTCTGGATGACAGGAAGATGGCTGGAATGTATCGTGTTGAGTGTAGGGGTATCTGGATAGGGTGAACTCTCAACAGTCATGAGCCCAGAGTGTCTGGTGGGAACTGTTATGCCAAGTTGGAGGTTGGGAACACAGCAGCATGAAAGGATCCTAAGTCTTCCCTCACTCCAAGCTGGGTGTTTTATCCACTCACTATACCACACAGAGACAAAAAAACATACAAAGTGAAGTGGTGAGAAGTTCCTGACTTTCCCCCTCCCCATTCTGAGGCCACCCTCTCCATGCTCATTGCTCTAGCATTGTTCATGAAGGGGACTTTAAAATTGGCCATTTGATGTCATTAGGGTACTTTATTCCCAGGGCACATGCTAGAACAACTCTAGAGTGACAACAATGAATAATTTTCCTGACAGAATTGGCCTGAGGAGAGGAAGCCGGGCGGGAGCCAGCGAGCCCTGGAACAAGGCTAAGAGTCAGACCTCATCGCCATTGCAGCCTCTCCCAGAGAGGATTTCCCTAGACTCTGACTCTCCACTGGACACAGAATTAATAATACTCACTCATGGGCACAGCCACACATAAGTAGGAAAGTCTATTCATTCTCTTGACCCCAGTGACTGGCCCCTTCAATCAGTGGTGAAAAAAAAAGGAGAATATTGACTCAGCCTCTCCCTGCCTTTGGTAGAGAACAAAGGAGCAGTAGGCATGAAGAACGCTGAGGGGACAAATGAACCTTTAAACAGGAAGAAGGGGGTGGCAAGTCTTATTTTTTCCACAAAAATGTAAATGTTAGAAAACCTTTGTAGAGAGATTGTTCTACTTTACTTTTTAACGCACCACCTCATTTTATCGCTGGTATGCCCATGGGATGGTCAGAATTATTGTTCACATTCTGCAAATGGGGAAACTGAGTCACCAAAGGTTCAGTCATTTACCTGAGTGTGACATAGTGGAAAGATCATTTGATTTGGAGTCAGAGAAACAGAGTTAGGATCATAGCTCTGTTAATCACTACTTGTGTGATTGTGGATAAGTCTATAAACCTCTCACGATTCATCTGCAAAATCTAGTTGGAACCAGATGATTCTATGGTCCTTTCTACTTCTAAGTCATAACAGCCTATTCTAGTTGCTGACTCTGCTGCCGATTCACTAGTTAGAACCAGAACCCAAGGCCCCTAATTTTCAGAAAAAGGGTTTTTATTCCATTAGCTTATCCCCAACCCTGGATGTAAGTAATGCCAGCTACCTATTCCTTAATTGAAATTTCTTCTTAGGATCTTAGGAGTATTTAAGCTCTGATGGCTCAGTAGGAACAAATGGCAACCCCAGTCATCTAATTCTACTATATCTGCATTGAAATTTCACATTGCCTGCAAATGTCATTGGACATAATCTGAGTGGCATTGCCTGGCTTTTCATCTACCCATAGGAGTGCCAAACGAATGGTATTTTCTAAAATGTTAACTTTTTTCTTTGCATATCTTAGGTTAGTTTTGTATTTTTGAAAGATCGTGTGATGTGGTGGATAGAGAACTGACTTCACAATCAGAAAGACCTGGCTTCATATTCTGCCCCTGACACATACTGGCCACATGACCCTGAATGTCTCTTTAAGACTACAAGTTGTAGGACAGTTGCACATTTGTATGGGGGTAATAGAGGGAGTTTCCTCCCTGGGAGTTTCCCTATAAAAATGAATCCATAAGACCAATTGAAAAAGAAAGAAAATATGTTAGAAGGGACCCCAGAGGTGAAATGCACACTAATTCCCTTTCTAATGTTGCCAACAAATGGTCATCTATTCCACAACCTCCTAAGGCAACCCACTTTACTTTGGGACAACTGAAATTGTTAAGAAACTTTTCCTAATGTTGAACAGAAGTCTTCAACTTTCAACCCATTGCTTCTAGTTTTTCCACATGATAGCCCTAGTACTCGAAGATCACGATTATTTCTCCCTAACGTATTCTTTCCTCCAGTCTGAATATGTCTAATTTCTCCAGTTTCTCTCTTTATGTCATGGTTACCAGTTCCTTCACCATGCTGGTCACCCTTCTGTAAACATGAGTCAATTTCTTAACCACCTACCTAAAATGTGGTGTCCCAGTGGAATCTAACCAAGGCAAAGTGTAGCAGGACTATCACTTTCCTTATTCTACTTGCCATACTTCTCTCCATACCACCTGCTGTCATACTAACTTTGTGGCTACCATCTCATCATCATGAATCATGTTAATCTTCCAGTATAATAAAACTTCTAGAACTCCTTTTTTACGTAAATTGATGTCTAATCACAAGTTTTCTCCTTGTATTTGTGAAGTTGATTTCTTGCCTCTACATTTAGGGCTTATCATTTATTCCAGTTAAATCTAGTATCAGATTTGGTCCATCGGTTTAGCCTGTTGAGATCTTTTTGGATCCTTAATATCATCTAACCTGTTAGCTATCCCTCCCAGATTTGTGTCATCTGAAATTTGGATAAGCATTACCCACCATCAAAGTCATTGACAAAACTGTGAAATAATGCAGGGCCAAGAACAAGTTCCTGAGGGACTCTACTATAGGACTCTCCCTCTAAGATGACATTAACCTAATAACAAGTTCTATATACACTTTAACTTTACTATATCATCTAACTTCCCTTTCCATCTTGGCCATAAAGAAAGTGTGAGATTTTTAAATATTTTGCTGAAATTCAGCTCTCCAACATTCCTTTGACCCATCAAACTAGTAACTCTATACACAGCGGGCTAGTTTGTCATTGCTGCTGATTAAACCAAGGTGGCCCTTAGTGATTACTGCTTCCCTTTCTAAATGCTCATAAAACACTTAACACTTTTGCTGGAAATTTCAATTGAGCTTGTTGCGCTCTGGTTTAAGACTCTTTTTTTTAATTCGATTGGGACAATATGTGTTTTTCCTCTGAGCATGAAGTACCTCTTCTTTTGGGCATACTTTTAAAAAAAACAAAACGTTTTCAAAGATCATTAAAAGTAATAGTTTGGTAACAGTATCGGCCAACCCTTTTAGTACTTTGGGCGTAGCTCCCATCAACTTCACATTCCTCAAACCCTTCTTTCTCTCTCACCACCAAAAAAGGTGGCTTTGGGGCATCATGCTTTTTGATGACCTCCAGGACATGAAAGAAATTCTAAGGCATTTCAGTAGCCTAGTGAGTTCAGTAGTGGGCTGTCTGAAATACCCTAATGAGTGTCTGCTATACTGGAGTGTGCTTTATTGTGACCTACACATACCCCAAACATGCTTATTGTTGGGTTTTCTTTTCCCTTTAGCTGAGTGCTTACTCTGTTATTCTCCTATTGTTTCAAAGTAGAGGTTCTAAAATACTTCTGTGTCGTGGAACTTTTTGGCAGTCTGGCGAAGCCTATGGACCTCCTCAGAATAATATTTTTAAATGTATGAAATAAAATAAAATAAAATACATAGGATTATAAAACAATCCAGTTATATTGAAATTGTTATCAATTTTTTTTTTAAAGATCAAACTAGAGAACAAGTTCCCAGACCTTAGTATAAGAACTCTCCAAAGAAACTTCCTGTGTTCCAGTGTCTAGACCTGGGGAAGGAGCTGTCCTGGTGCTGAAATCCATGCTCTGTGCAAGAAAAGAGCAGAATTTGGGCCACCCAACTCTGCTGCATTCTATCCCTCTAGCTCCCATACTAGCTGATATTCCAGAATTCCTGTCTGTTGTGATGTGTATTTTCTTACTTTCTACCCAAGCGTGGCCCAGGAAACGTTGGGACAGTGCCACTTCAGGCTTTTCAAATCCACGTCCCTATCTCCCATTACTGTGACTTCTTGCAGAGGAAAGTTATTGATCTCTAAAGCAAATACTGATAACGATATAGCAACACTTTGTGATTACTTAGACTCCTTTATTTTGCTTTTTTTCATTGTCATCGTCCCATCCCCAAAAAGTGGGATAGAACAGAGTGATTATGCCCTGTTAAAAAATAGAAATGTTAGATGAGAATCTTTTTTTCACTTACACCCACATACATTTGTAGGTACTACCACTCTTGCACACAGATGGACCTAGGAAGGCAGGAATGAGTTCGTGTCTTTTATCATAGTTACAGAGGAGAAAGCTTAGTCACAGGAAAGGTAACTGACAGATGCCATAAGAAACCCAGCTTGGGTCGTCTTGTTAGGAGAAATGGGAGAAAATTACAATGGGGTGTGTGTGTGTGTGTGTGTGTGTGTGTGTGTGTGTGTGTGTGTGTGTGTGTTGGGATACCCTGCAGGACATCAGCAGACGTGGCACAAGAGATAATGACTAATGGGACCCAGTAATCCCCAATTTAATTCCACAGATATTTATTACATATACAGAGCTGTGTGCTAAGCACAGGAGAAAATGTACTAAAGTTAAATAAAACGAGAAAATGTACTAAGGTTAAATAAAACACAAGTCCTGCCATTGTGGAATCTTACAGTCCAAGATGGGATTAGGACATACCAGCAAATAACAAACTACAAATAAAACTTGAGAGGCTAAAGAGGGAGCAGACCAAGTAACACGAGGTTTGCAGGGTGGGAGGTGGAGGGGAGATCATTTCTCACTGAGATAGAAAAGGTCAAGGACTGCTTTAAAGAGAAGAGGGCATGTTAGTTTCACTTTAAAGGTGGATATTATTTTCAGCACATGGAAATGGGGAGGGTGGTCATTGGCAATGTGAAGAATAACCACCAGAGCAAAGAGAGGATCAGGAAAGTACAAGACGTAATAGTCTAGTTTGGCTGGAGCATAGAATGGAGCAGCAGTAGGAGATGAGGCTGGAAAGGTTAGAAGGATCCAGATTGTAAAGGAAATAGATACCACCATGCCAGGGGACCGGTCATTCTTCCACACAGCATGCTTGGGTCACCTTATTACTGCCACCCTCAGTGATCAGCAGTACCCACAAAACTCTTGGCCTCTCCATAGACTAAGCAGCTGCTTAATTATGCATTGCTAACAGCTAATTACTAACTAGCCTAGACCTTTTCAGCTATCTGGCCCATTGTAGAAATGGTCAGGTAGGGCCAGTACAATAGGCAAGGCAGCCCTTCAGTTTCTTTGGGGCAGGAGAGATAATTATCTTTGCAGAGTGTCCTGAAGAAATAGAATAACAATAGTGATGATGTTTCATGTTTAAATACTGCTTTATAAAGACCTCCCTAAATGTACTTTAGCAAGTACTTTCTTCACAGTCCTCAAGGTGGGCAGTGCTAATATCTTCACCATACAGATGAGGAAGGTGAGACTCAGAAAGTCAAAGCAGATTGCCCATGGTCACAGAACTAGAGAGGGCCAGGGCTGAGATTTGTACCCAGACCTGTCCTAGTTCCAGATTCTTCATTCTTTACCCGTTAACACTATATCTCCAAGGTCTTCTTTTCCCATGAGACTCTCAAGTACAGCTAGCTTCCCATATATATCCTCCCTACCTCTGTCCTTTCTGACTGTTTGGAGTGACAAGTGCTCTGTCTTAACACTCACATCCTTCCTTATATTCCCAGCTTTTAGAGACTTCTCTCATACCTGAAGTCTACAGATACACATTTGATGGCATTCAGAGTTAGACAGAATCTTAGAGAACATCTAGTCCAAACTCTTCTTTATACATATGAGGAAACCAAGGCCCAAAGAAGGGAAATGACTTGGTTTTTTAACTACATTTTTATTTCATTAAATATTTCCCAATGCCAGGTCAAAAAATTTAACATTTTTTTTTAATTTTTGAATTTCAAAGTCTCTTCTTCCCTTCCGCTTCTCGTTCACCCATTGAGAAGGCAGAAGTATGATATCAATCATACATGTGAAGTCATGCAAAACCTATTTCCATATTAGCCATGTTGCAAAAGAAAACACACAGCTAAAACAAGAAAAATAAAGTTAAAAAAAAAGATGCTTCAATGTGTACTTAAAGTTCATCAATTCTCTCTCTGGAGGTGGATAGCATTTTTTTACGATGGGAGTGGCTTGTTTCTAAGTAACTAGTTACTTGGTAGCAAAAACATTTCCCCACCACCACTTTGATGGTACATCGAGACCCAGCTCAAATCCTCCCTCCTCCCCAAAGTCTTCTCTAATCCCCCTAGTCAGAAGTGATCTTTCCTTCCTTAAAACTCTCATAATAATAATACCTCTCCCATATCACTGATATCCTGCCCAGCATTAATTATTCCATATGCATATTATCTCCCCTACTATACTGCAGACTCACTGAGGATCATGTCTTAACTTTGTATCCCTCTCCACCAATAATATGTCCCACGTAGAGTAGGTGCTGAATGAATGACTAAAGCATCAATACCTGCTTTGGGTGTGAGGGTGAATTAAGTTATTAGGTTACTTTAAGATAAGAAGCAACCAAGGCAGTAGGGCCTAGTTCCCTTGTTTTCCTTCTGCCACCCAGGACTGTCCAGATCCCTATACTGTGATCAGGGTCCTTTCTCAAGGGTCCACCTGTTCTTCAGTCAACAAGTCAATCAACATGCATTAATTGTGCTCATACTATGTGCCAGGCATTTTGTTGAGCTGTGAAGATGCAGAGATAGGCAAAAACAGGGTCCCTGCTCTCCATGAACTCACACCCTGGTGAGGGTAGGGGGTAGACAACATGGAAATAAACATATAGACAAAATATAGATGTAGGATATATAGTGTATGTATGTATATAGTGTGTGTATGTGGATACATATGCACATATGAATAAAATAGGTGGAGATCTTAGAAGGCACTAGCAACAGGGAAGGGAGTTTAAAAAAACTCAAGTTTCCTATTTCTCATGAAGCACTTTCTCCTTTAGTAGGACAAGATGTATTATGTGCAACAAAAAAAAATCCTCTGGATCAAAGGATTTAGAGCTAGAAGAAACCTTCAAGAGTGTGGGTACCACCTATCTAGGCACCTTGTCCTTGATTTTTCTGGGCATTGCCGAGAGTTCCCTCTTGATTATCCACATGTGGACTGTCTACCTATTTTTTTTTTATCGTGGGTTCATGTTAGCTCTACAGTGTCCCTGGATCACTTCTCCTCATTCAGCTACTTGATTCCCCAAGGAGTACATCCTAAGAATGATAAATTGCTGCAAATACATTCCATGAAGAGCCAAAAAGGCAAATTGATTTGGGGCCTTATCTGTGGTACTCCTTGGTACTCTTGCCACAGATGCAGTGAAAAGAACTGGGCATTTTCAGAACTGTTAGTTATTACTAATTATAGTAAGGTCACTTCATCTCTCTGGGCTTCAGTTTATATAAAATGAGGGGATTAGACTAATTAGATGATCTCTAAACCCAGCTGCACCATTCTATGAGTCTGTTCCCATCCATCAATATGAGTAAATGAAGAGTTGTTGGCCTCACACCTGGCCAACCCTGAGCTTGTTAAGTCTTTGGACCTTCTCTAGCCTGGCCTTATTGTTGCAGCAGTCATTCTAGCCTCAGGTCTGGCCATGCAATGGCTCAGCATCTTCTTCAGAGCTCCCCCTCATTTGTTCCAGCATTGTCCCCAGTTCTCTCCAATGACCAGGACCCCCCAGGGCCTGCTGGAGAAACATTCCTCCTGTACTGTTTTAATAAGGTATCTCTCTTTCTGAAGCCTGAGTGATGACAGGTAGCCAGCTAGAACTAACTACACTGTTAAGTATGCGTTGAAATCCTTCAAGAGCTCCCCAGTTAGAGACAGCTTGAGCTATGAGCTCATTAGGCATTAGAAGCCTGTCCAGCGCCGCAACGTCGCAGGCAGAAAAGCTGTAATAGAACCATTTTTACATCAAGTTGAGAAAACCTACTTTCTCAGTCCTTAACAGAGGACTTCTGACTTGTTTTCAACCCCATTCTGCTCCTTTATTCAATTAACTCACAATGAAATCAGGCTGCAGGATGTTCTTTACCCACCACCACTACCAGTCACTGACCTATTAGTTGATGGTGTTGTCAGACCAAATTTGATGCCACTTTAGTGGAGCTACTGGGTTTTACTCTTGCTCCCTCCAAATTGGCCTCTTCTCCTGCCAAAGAAAAAATTAAAAAAAAAAGAAAATACATTTTGGAGACCCACCTGGGACTCCCTTTGGCTTAAGCTTCCAGTTCCTTCTCTGTCCTAGTTGATATATTTGGTCCCTCTCATGTTATTATTCCCATTTGTTCCTCCCCTCTCCTTCTCTCCCACCCCCTTCTTTTGCTGCTCCACCAAAGTAAGAGGAGATGCATCTATAGAGATGAAAGAGAGAATTCTGTGGCTGGAGAAGGCTGCTAAATTTCCCATCTTTTCAAAGGCAGGAAAAGCTGCAGCCTGAGGGGCAGAGGTTCCATGTTTCTGTCCTAAGGCAGGTGTATACTTGGTATCAGAGAATCTTGGCATTTATTTTTGAGCCCCTGAGAGCTGGCACTTACCACTGAAGAAGCATTTGCAACTCATTTCGCTCCTGCTCATGGCCTGAGAATCTCTCCTTTTGGGCAAAAGAAAGTTCCAAGTGCTGCTTTTCAGAAATCCTGACTTGACCCCAGCACTTCAGTCCATGACCTCCTTGTTTTGTGATTGGGAAGCAGGCAGCAAACTCTAATTACCATACTAGCCTCTCTGACTTATTGAGGGCAGGGGGCTATGACACCACCAAATATCATTTTAAAAAATGTTTTGAGATAATATTCTGTTTTCCCCAAATATATGTAAAAACAATTTTAACATTAATTTTTTAAAAAAGTTTTAAGGGGGGTGGAGCCAAGATGGCAGAGTAGAAAGATGCATACACTCTAGCGCTTCCCCCACAGCCCACAAAATACCTGTTAAAAAATGACTCTCAACAAATTCTAGAGTAGCAGAAGCCACAGAACGACAGAGTGAAAGAGATTTCCAGCCAAAGGTAAACGGGAAGGCTGACAAGGAAGGTCTATCCCATCGGAGGCTGAGCAGAGGGGAGCCCAGCCCTGGCTGCACTGCACGGGAAGGAACAGGACTAGAACAGGCTCCCAGGGCAGAATCCCCAGCAGAGAGGGTCCTAGATTCCTCAACCCACAAGTGACAAAGAAAACTCCAAAGGTCAGTGTGGGAGGGCTTTCCCAGCTGGAAGAGAGGGGAACAGGGTTCTCCCAGCACTGGCCCCAGGTGGTAGCAGAGGCAGTGGCAGAAGCAGCAACAACAGTGGTCTATACTGGCCTCAGAAGCAGTCTGGATCCATTGACTAGGCAGCTCAACTTAAAGCCTCTGGGAGAATTGAGCAGGGGATCTGAACCTCAGCCCTCAGTGGAGGCCCTACCCACACCTAAAGCCCCTGGGGGATTTGAGAAGAACCTCAGCTCTGAGTGGCAGCCCTATCCCCACCCAAAGCCCCTGGGGGAATTGAGCAGCTGATCTAAATCTCAGCTCTGATCAAGGTCCTGGGGGGGAGGAAGAGTACTAGAACCCTCTGGACAAAGGATTCAGAAGTCAAGTAACTGCCTGGGAAAACACCCAAAAAGGAAAAAAAAAATAAGACCATAGAAGGTTACTATCTTGGTGAACAGGTATCTATCTCCTTCCATCCTTTTGGATGAGGATGAAGAATGCATACTGTCAGAGGAAGTCAAATCTTCTGCCTCCAGTACCTCCAAAATGAATATGAAATGGGTTCAGGCTATAGAAGAACTTGAAAAGTGAGTCAACAGCTTGCTAAAGGAGAATCAAAAAAATACTGAGGAAAATAACACCTTTAAAAATAGGCTAACTCAATTGGAAAAAGAGGTCCAAAAAGTCAATGAGGAGAAGAAGGCTTTAAAAAGCAGAATTAGCCAAATGGAAAAGGAGATTCAAAAGCTCACTGAAGAAAATCATTCTTTAAAAATGAGAGTGGAGTTCAGGGAAGCCAGTGACTATACAATAAACCAAAAAGTTACCAAACAAACCAAAAGATTGAAAAAATAGAAGATAATGTGAAACATCTCATTGGAAAAACTGACTTGGAAAATAGGTCCAGGAGAGACAATTTAAAAATTATGGTACTACCTGAAAGCCATGATCCAAAAAAGAGCCTAGATATTATCTTGCATGAAATTATCAAGGAAAACTGCCCTGATATTCTAGAACCAGAGGGCAAAATAAATATTGAAAGAATTCATCAATCACTTCCTGAAAGAGCCCCAAAAAGAGAAACTCCTAGGAATATTGTGGCCAAATTCCCAGGTCAAGAAGCAAGCAACTAGAAAGAAACAATTCAAGTATTGTGGAAATACATTCAGGATAACACAGAATCTGGCAGCTTCTACATTAAGGGATCAAAGGGTTTGGAATAGAATATTCCAAAAGTCAAAGGAACTGAGATTAAAACCAAGAATCACCTACCCAGCAAAACTGAGTATAATACTTCAAGGGAATAAATGGTCATTCAGTGATATAGAGGACTTTCAAGAATTCATGATTCAAGAACTGAATAGAAAATTTGACTTTCAAACAGAAGAATCAAGAGAAGCATGAAAAGGTAAACAGGAAAAAAAAATCATAAAGGACTTCCTAAAGCTGAACTGTTTACATTCCTACATGGAAAGGTAATATTTGTAACTTTTGAGACTTTTCTCAGTATTTGGGTAGGTAGAGGGCTTATACACACACGCACATATACATACATACATACATAGACAGAGAGTACAGGTTGAGTTGAATCAGAAGAGATGATACCCATAAAAAAATAAAATTAAGGGGTGAGAGAGGAAAATATTGGGAGGAGAAAGGGAGAAATGGAATGGAGCAGACTATCACACATAAAAGAGATAAGAAAAATCTTAGTGGAGGAGAAAAGGAAGGAGGTGAGAGGGGAAAAGTGAAACTTACTCTCCTTACATATGGTTTAAGGAAGGAATAACATGCTCACTAAATTTGGTATGAAAAATCTATCTTACACTACAGGAAAGTAGGGGAGAAGTGGAGTGAGGGGAATGATAGAAGGGAGGGCAAATGGGAGAAAGGAGTAACTGGAAGTAAACACTTTTGGGAAAGGACTAGGTCAAATGAAAGAATAGAAAAAAAAGGAAGGGACAGGGTAGGATGGAGGGCAATATAGTTAGTCTTATACAACATGACTATTATGGAAGTCAACATGACTATTATAGAAATCTTTTGCAAAACGACACATATGTAGCCTGTATTGAATTGCTTGCCTTCTCAGTGGGGATGGATGGGGAAGGAGGGAGGGAGAGAAGTTGGAATTCAAAGTATTAGAAACAAATATTGAGAATTGTTATTGCATATAACTGGGAAATAAGAAATACAGGTAATGGGGTATAGAAATTTCTCTTGTCCTACAAGAAAAGAGAGAAGATGGGGATAAGGGAAGGGTGGGGTGTGATAGAAGGGAGGGCAGATTGAAGGAAGGGATAATCAGAATGCAAGGTGTTATGGGGTGGGGGAGGGGAAGAGATGAGGAGAAAAATTGAAACTCAAAATTTTGTGGAAATGAATGTCAAAATCTAAAAATAAATAAATAAAACTATGTAAAAAAAGAAAAAGAAAAAAATAATAAAAATAAATGTAAATAGTTACTAAGCAAAATAGAAAAAGTTTTAAGTTCCAAAGTCTATCCCTTCTTTCCTCTGTTCCTTCCTCCTGGAGACAATAAGCAGTCTGATATAGGTTATAAATATATAGCATGTAAAACATATTTCCACAGTAGTCATTTTGTACCTTGAAATTTTCAAAAGGGTTCCCCACAAGTACCAGTACTCACACACCCTCATGGACTGCCCACAATGATACACCTATTAAGACAGATGGCATCTCCATTCTGTTGTCCTTGTCGCCCTTTCCTGACCTTGTGGATACCATACCTTTATAACCCTCTCTGCCAAGTAAGTGGATTAATCAGGGAAACTCAAATTCAAAATAATTTTTCCCCAAGTCAGCTCTACTTCTCTATGCCACTGATAACTCTATCCTCTCAGTCATCCTCAGCTTGGTAACTCTACCTCCCTTAAACTCTCATCAAATCTCAGTTCAATCCAATTCAAATGATTTCTACACACTTTTATTAAATGCCTGTACCTACTCTGTAAAGTACTGTACTAAGTTCTGGAGATGCAAAGGAAAAATAGAAAACACTTCCTTCCCTCGAAAAGATTACATGGGAGTTTAATTTAGGTATTGTCATTTTAATTATATTGACTCAATCTTTACATGAGTAATTAGCTTTCCTTCAGTTATTTAGGTCTCCATTTCTATAAAGTGTCTTCCATTATCTTCCATCTCTCATTTTCTTTTCCTTCCCATAGCGTCTTCTTCATTTAGGCCTTCAGGACTCCGTACCTGAATTATTTTGACAATATAACTAGTCTCCTTGCACCTTCCCATCTAGCCGCTACCTATTACTTCAAGTTTACTTCAGAAGCTCTGATACCTGTGATTTCATCTGTTTCTCTTTTTCCCCCTTTTTTGGGGGGGGGTTGGTGGAAAGGGGGGGGCAAACAGGGCTAAGTGACTTGCCCAGGGTCACACAACTTGTAACTGTCTGAGATCACATTTTCCCATTAATTTTATTCTATGCAACATAACTAATGTGAAAATGTGTTTAATAGAAATGTGTATGTAGAACCCATATATGATTGCATGCCCTCTTGGGGAGGGAGAGAAGAGGGAGGAGGAGAAAATTTGGAACTTATGGAAGTAATTGTTGAAAACTGAAAACAAATTAATTATAAAAAAAAGAAAAAGAATCTGCTATGATCCAGGTACTGTCCGAGATGCTACGAGGGAAACAGATAAAAATGAAAGACTCCCTGTCCTCAAAGGATTTATATTCTATCAGGGGAGAGAGCTGGTATATTCATCAATATAAATTAAGGTAAAATTTGGTGATGAGGCTATCAGGTTGTCCAAGGTGAGGCAAACTAGCTCATATCAGACATGGAGAAGGTCATAGTTACAGTGCTGATCAGTAGTAGGATTGGGGCCACTGTACTTCCAGTCTTACCCCTCCCACCCCCCTGCAAAAAAAAAAAGAAAAAGATAAAAGAATAATGAAAGGAGAAAATTCTAGGACAAAGTTTTCTGGACAAGTTCCAAGGCTGGTACTGAAATCGCTGGGGAGATAGTTCAGCAAAGCTCCTAACTCCTTGGGCTCACATTCAAGGCCCTCCATGAACCTCACTTTAAGCACTGAACTAGAATTTGAGGGTTCTAGTCTCTTAGATAAATCCCCTGACCTCCATTGATCTCAGTTTCCTTATCCATAAAATCTCTGATATACCTTCTAGAGCTAATGAATCTACTTCAATCTGACCCCAGTCTATTTTTCAATCAATCACTAGCCATTTATTAAGCACCTCCTATGTGGCAGTCATAGTGATAAGCATTTATTAAGGGCCTACTCTGTGCCAGGCCCTGTGATAAGCCCTACAGAAAAAGAAGAAAAACATCCCCTGCCCTCAAGATCCTTGCAACCTAGTGAAAGAGCCAACATGTAAACAAATATATACAGAGCAAGCGACATATAGGAGAAATAGGAAGTAATTAACAGAGGGAAGGCCCTAGAATTAAGAAGGTTGGGAAAGACTTTCATTGAAAGAAGGAATGTGTGCCCATGTTGTTGTTTAGGCATTTTTTCAGTCACGTCCACCTCTTGGTGACCCCATCAGGGGTTTTCTTGGCAAAGACACTAGAATGATTTGCTATGTCCTTCTCCAGCTCATTTTACAGATGAGGAAACTGAGGCAGACAGGGTGAAGTGACTTGCCCAAGGTCACAAGCCAGTAAGTGTCTAAGGTTGGATTTGAACTTATGAAGTTACTTCTTTCTGATTCCAGTGCCAGTACTCTATCCACTTCTCCATCTCTCTGCCCAAACCCTCCGCTTTAAGCAGTCTCATAGTTTCTCAAAAGACTATGTTTATTCCAGCCTTCATGTTTTTACTTAACACTGTTTGCCCTACTTCCTTTGTGCTTGTCTAAGTCATTTGTCTAAACTTTTCTTATGGATCTGGCTCATGTCCCTTCTTCTCCAGGAAACATCCCGTGACCTTTTTGGCTTTTACTTCTGCATCTCATCTGCTCTACTCTATTATATTGTTGGATTTTTTTTTTATGTATGTGGCTTATCTCCCCAAGTAGACAATTAGTGAGTAGGAACCAGATCTTTGGTATGCTCAGCATCTAGCCCATTGCCCAAATATCTTGGTGTTTGTTGATGAGAAATAGCAATATGTTGTGGAAACAGTCAAGTCAGAGGATTTACTCTCAAATTCTGGTCTTGCTATTTTCTACTTGTTTGACTAAGTCACTTAATCTGAGTCTCAGTTTCCTTATCTATAAAATGAGTGGGTTGGATGAGATGAGTTCTAAGTTCCCTTTAGGAACTAAATCCTAGGAAATCTATGATCCATTTCCTAGTAATGCATCTACTTTGTAATAATTTATTCATCCTGGGCAATAGCAGGCAGCTGTCTCCAGAAGGCCCTTAAGATGTAGAGTAATGGCACTGAGGCTTGGAAATGGTCCCAGTGGCTGTGTCCTACTCAGGCAGTAGGAAGCAAAGGACTAAGTTCCCCCAAAGTAAATAGAACTTGTTAGAATCCCTTTGATGCCTTGAGCTTCTAAGAGATCAAAAGATGTTTGGAGGCAAAGAGCTGTAGCTATCTTAGTTAATGAAGCAGATTTTGCTGCTCTGGGCCGTTGGGTCAGGTCATCTGAAATCCTAAGGGTCATTAATCCTTTCCTCTTTCTTCTTGTGTTGGATTCTCTTCCACCTCCCCTCCCCCAAGTGAGTGAGACTGGCTGAGATTGAGCGAAGCAAACAGAGCCGTAATTGAGCTGTTCTCCTCGAAATGAAATTTTAAGAAGGGGAGGAAGAGAAGAGGAAAAGAGGAGAGAGAGAGAGAGAACAGGGGGAGAGGAGGGATGGAGATGGGAAGAAGAGAGAGAAAGGAGAGAAAGAAGGGAAGAGAAAAGGAAGGGAAAGGAGAGAAGGAAGACAATGGATGTAAAGGAAGGGAGGAAGAAAAGGAGGGAAAGAGAGGAAGAAGGAAGAGGTCAAGAAGGAAAAGAAGAGTGATGGTAAGAAATACTCACTGCCCAGAGCTTGCCCGATATGTTCAGTAGAGCAGCAGCTACCTGTGATGCCTCCCCTTCTCTCTCCCCCTCCAACTGATCTTGGCATATTAAGCATCAACAGTTGCTGATGAGTAAGACAAGCTTCAGGAGTCATCACCTGGCATGGAGAGACATAAATAACAATAAGGGGAACTATATTTAGTGAGCCCTCCACCTCACTCCTCCCTCAGTCAGTAATTTATTACCTCCTGCTTTGTGTCTGTGTGTCAGCACAATTTCTGAATCACCTTGTCCCTGACACTCACTCACCAGCTTTGGCGGGTGATTCTTGTGCTTGGCTGAGTCTCACCTCAAGAGGATGTGGCTGTTTCATAAACTCCTACGGTTGGGGGAGGAAGGCGATGTGATCCTGGACTTCCCAGAGACCTCTGTGCATCCTCTGATCTCTTATTCCCTTGCCTCCCACTAGAATAGTACCTAGCTTATTTGGTAAGCAAAAGTAGACTGGGTTGCACCCATGTTCCCTCCCCTACCCAGTTCTGTCACCCTGAAATTCTGCATATTTGCACATTAGCTGGACCAGTGAGATTGGCACCAGCACTGATATTGCCACCACAAATGTATAACGACTTCATGGTTTTTGTGCTAAACATTCACCCAACCATGGACAGATACAACCATTACACACATGCCCCCACCCCCATGCACATACTCTTGCACACTCTGTCCAAACTGCTATTGCCCAACCCAACACCAATAGTATATGAATGCACACACAACATGCATGAAGTATGCATCATTCCCATAACACAAAACACACTCAGCATCCATGTACACTATACACATTGCACAGAGTACACACACACACACACACACACACACACACACACACACACACCAAAAGTCTTGGGCTTTAGAGCTGGCAGGTACCTTACAGCTCTAGTCCTCAAGGATACAGTGTGGTTCAAAGCCTACCTCATGAGGTACCTTGGGCAAGTAATGGATTCTTACTTTCCTCATCTGTAAAATGGGGATGATCATACTGGCAGCACCTGCCTCACAAAGTTGTTATAAGAAAAGCACCCTGTCAGCCTTAAAACACTCACTGTTCAGATATGAGCTAATTAGATCCTAAGTGTCTGGGGCACTGGAAATATCCCCTGGGTATTACTAATGAATAAGTTTCAGCAAAATGTTCCTAGGTTTAAAGCCCTCACTAGTGAGAAACTCTTTATGTATGACCTTGGTACCATTCGTGATAATGTCTACCTTCTTTCTCTTGCTTTGCCCTCAGCAGATATGACATAGAGTTACTTGGCCATGCGATCTTAGACTTGCAGGATATTCAAACTGGAAGATCCCTTAGATGTGATCTAGGCCAGTCACTTATTCCATAGGTGACAAAAT
This sequence comes from Potorous gilbertii, assembly GCA_028658325.1. NCBI lineage: Eukaryota > Metazoa > Chordata > Mammalia > Diprotodontia > Potoroidae > Potorous > Potorous gilbertii. The sequence continues at coordinate 580,007,316 of CM053769.1, read as the reverse complement.
GATAGCTCTGAGAAGCCCTGTTCTTCTTAAGTCCTAACAGATCTGTAAAGATCATTGGTAAATTGCTTTCCAATTTTCCAGGCAAAGTATATGGTCAACCCTTACTGCTCATTGAAGCATCTCCTGATAGAATAAACCCATTCTTAGAACTAGTGTCCAGAGGTGATTAAAAATCAGCCAATCTCTCTGCCCTCAAGCTGATATTCTAGGGACCAAATGATTCTCACACACACACACACACACACACACACACACACACACACACACACACATACATTCACACACGCACACTCACACACAAAATGGAACAGCAAAGGAGTTCTTAAGGAAAAGGTCTATTGGAGTCTTTTTTGTCAGACATCAAAGAACAACAAACCTGTGTTTACCCAGAGAGGCACCACCTTAAGTACAGTTCAAATGAGGGACAGTAGGGTATGATAAGAAGAGCCGTTTACATGTGCTATCTTATTTGAGCCTCGCCACAGCCTTGTGAGATACGTGCCATCAGCATCCCCATTTTACAGATGAGGAAACTGAGACTGTGAGAGGTTAAGTAACTTACCCAAGGTTACACAGCTAATTATCTGAGGCAGGATCTGAACTAACATCTTCCTGACTCCTGGTTCATGGTGCATCTACTGCGCCATCTAGCTGTCAAGTTGTTGTGCATTTGTTTCTGTCCTGTCCAAGTCTTTGTGACTCCACTTGGTGTTTTCTTGGCAAAGATACTAGAGTGGGCTGCCATTCCCTTCTCTAACTCATTTTAAAGATGAGGAAGCTGAGGCAGACAGGGTTAAGTGACTTGCCCAGGGTCACACAGCTAGTCAGTGTCTGAGGTAGGATTTCGATTCGGGAAGATGAGTCCTCCGAACTTCAGGCCAGTACTCTATATATTTTTTCCTATTAGCTGACTAGTAGGAAGAAAAAAAAACGCTGAGAGTTAGAAGATAAGGGTTTTAGTCTCAACTGTACCATGAACTAGTTTTGTGGCTTTGGGCAAGTAACTTAACCCTTAAGGGCCTTGGTTTCCTCCTCCATAAAATAAGGACAACAAGCCCTGCCCTACCTCACTCATGGTATTGTGGTGAAACTCAAATGGGAGAATTTGGGAGAAAAATTCTATAAAAAGGGGTGACAGAATTATTTTAATAAGAAAAGTACAGTTATATTTTCCATGTGATTTGGTTTATATTTTCATATTTCTTTTAAAAAATTTTCCAGGGTTGATGGGGCAGCTAGGTGGTGCAATGGATAGAGCACCAGCCCTAGAGTCAGGAGGACCTGAATTCAAATTTGGCCTTTGACACTTAATATCTGTGTGACCCTGGGCAGGTCACTTAACCCAGTTGCCTCCAGAAAAAAAATTAATTCATGCTGCATGAAACATCATGATGTTATAGAAGGAGCACTGGAGAAGCAGTTGGAAGCCCTGAGTTCAAATTCTGACTCTATCCTTACAACCGCTGTGACCTTGTCCAAGTCATTTGATGTCTCTCTGTCTTAGCTCCTCCTGTGTAAAATGAGAGGTTTGGATGAGTGATCTCTAGGGTCCTTTTGAACTCATCAATCGATGATCCTCTTAGGCGTTGTTATTCATTTAACATGCATTTCATTATCTAGGTAGAACTGGGCAGAAGTCCAGAGCACATGGATCTGCTCCCATTTTGGACATGTTTTGTTTCCTTCCCTGGGCTTCCTCCCTCCCTCTCCCCATCAAGCAGAGTTTGATCTCTCGGTTCTACTTTCCTGTAGCTTCCTCAGGAGAAACAGAAAATCAGAGAATTTTAGAATTAGAAGAGACCCTTGTCCAAGCCGCTTCATTTTACAGAAGGGGAAACTGAGAGCTGAGTGTAAGAGGGGGAAATGAGTTAACTTCTCCCTGAAGCTGATCAGTGATTCAGAGGAATCCTTTCCACCTAATCCCTCCTCTTCTCCATCTGGGAAAAGAGCCATAATATTGATCACGGGGCAGAAAAAGGGCATCCATTTCCTATTTCCAGCAGCAGACAGAGGAGTCTAGGCTTACTGCAGACAGCCGGAGGCTCCCACATGGGAGCAGAACAATTCTTGTTCCATCTGTCCTCAGCACAAAGCCTGCATTTCTCAACTCACCCTTATTCCCTCGTAGCTTGGTGATTGCTTTCATGTGATTTCCTTTGTGGGTGTTCCATCTTCTCAATTAATGTGGAGTTCCTTGAGAATGGGGATTTGGACTTCTGTTTCCATCACGTTGACCATCATTCTCTAATTTGGATCCACAAATTGAGCACTTATTATTGGGCATTTCAGTGGGTACTGAAGAGTTTGTGTGTGTGTGTGTGTATGAGTGTGTGTGTGTGTGTGTGTGTGTGTGCATGTGCATGCACACACCAAGAATATATCATGCCATTCTCTCACTGTTTTTAATAGCAATCATAAAAGTTGTTATACATATGATTGGTTTTTGTTCAGTCGACTCTTTCCTTGGCAAAGATACTCGAGTGATTTATCATTTCTTTCTCCAGCTCATTTTACAAATGAGAAAACTGAGACAAACAGGATTAAGTGACTTGCCCAGGGTCACGTAGCTAATAAGTGGTAGAGACCAGATTTGAACTCAGGAAGTTGTAGTGTTCCTTACTCTAGATCTAGCGCTCCATCCACTCTACCCAAGTTACATAGAATAATAATTTGCTTTACTTTGTCTCCCTTTGTTAGAATTCCTAGCTTCTTTCAAGGCTCCTCTTGCCTCCAGACTCAGGCTGGTCCACTTTCCCAACTCCTCTGTTAGTGGCTTTCTCCTCAAATTCTCATGTATTTACTAATGTGTGTAAGGGTCATGTCTTCCAACAGAATGAAAAGATTGTTTTTGCCTTTCTTTGCATCCCCAGTGCCAAGCACAGTGTTTGGCAAACAGTGAGCACTTAATAAATGCTTAATGGTCAGTTGATGTAAGTTCCCTAAGGGAAGAAACTGTTTTTCTTCCTCCCTCTCTCCCTCCCTCCCTCCCTTCCTCCCTTCCTTCCTTCCTTCCTTCCTTCCTTCCTTCCTTCCTTCCCTCTCTCTCTCTCTCTCTCTCCCTCCCTCTTTCTCTCTCTCCCTCCCTCCTTCCTTTCTTCCTTCCTGTTTATAATACTCAGAACCTATCCCAGTGTCCTGCACAGAGCAGGCACTTAAAAAAAATTGCTGATTAAATTAATTAATGTCTATAGGACTTTAGGGTTTGCAGAGTACATTCCCAGGAAGGGAAAAAAACCTCTGAGGAGACCCTGCCAGTGCCTTCCATTTGTTCAACTCATAAAAATTTATATAGCACTTTGAAAAAGTTTGAAAAACTCAATATGCACTATTTACTTTCCTATCTGGACTTCTCCTAGGCTTCCCTATGCTGTCTCAAAAATCTCTTCATCCTCCAAGATCGCACCAGCCCTGTAACTTGCACCACATCAGTAACCGTTGCCCCTGGGATTCCGCCTTTCCTCCTAGGACCTCAGCCCTCTCTTCATTTCCCACCTGACTTCCTCATTCTACATTTCTCCATTCTGCCCCTAGGCTGAGTAACTTCTCTCCTCCACCACCACCCCACAACTGCTTCTCTGTGTCTTTTTATGTGTTGTCTCTCACAGACCCCTACATTAGACTGATAATTCCTTGAGGTAGGGCCTGTCTTTGACCATTCTTTGCATCCCCAGTATCTTTGTGTAAAAACAAAGCCTAGCACACCACAGAGGCTTAGTAAATGTTTATTGAGCTACCTGCTTCAGTTATTATCCTTTCCCATCTTACAAATGAGGAAACTAAGGTTCAGAAATTTTTTTTAAATTTTTTGAATTAACAAAGTCTTTTTTCTTGCTCTCAGTTCTCTCCCTCCCTTAATGGAAAAAGAAAAAAAAACCCTTGTAACAGATATGCGTAGTCAAGCAAAACAAATTTCTGCATTCGCCATGTCCAAAAAACATGAGGTTCAGTGGGTAAGTGGTAAGCGTTAGATTCAGGTCATCCCTGACTCTAAGAACCTTTACATTCTCAAAAGGTCACAGTCCGGTTGGAGAGGCAGGGACATAATAGCTGATATGATATAAGGTAAAATGTGCTAAATGGATGAGAGGGGTATCAGTGTTAAGCACACGTAGTAGGTATTTAATAAATGCTGGTTGACTAACCACAAAGGGCCATGTGAGATCTGAAAAGAAAGATCACTTCTAGTTGGGGGAGAGGACACAGCTTCAAAGGATGGGAGGACTTTAACGATCACAGATGGGTGACTCCACATAGTAAAAACTGGGCACATAGTACGTAGGTGCTCAAAAAACGTTATTTGAATGAATGGGGTTAGACTGCAGCAAGAAATAATTCAGGGAGAACCTATGGGAAAACTTTCTGCCTCTGAAGGAGGACTTCTATGACTGAACAAAGCAATGGGAAACTAGGATTATTTATCCTCAGGCATCTTTGAAAACAGAAGAGAATGAGATCAGTTCTTCTGTAAACTTGTGATCTTGAGCAAAGTCACCTGCTTTCTCTGGACTCCCTTTCTTCATCTGTTAAATGAAGTGTTTGGACTAAATTATCTACAAGGTCTCTTCATGTTCTAACCTTCTAGAGAAGTCTCTTTAGTGGGCACTGGGCAGGACAAAAATGGACCTAATTAGCACATGTACAAGAGATGTACAAGAGATGACTTTGAAAGATTTCAGAACTCTGAGGGCACCAAGCTGGTCTTCAGAAGGCTGATGATGGAGCATGCCTCCTACCCTTGGCAGAGAGGTGATGGACTGGCAAGAGGTGTCTTCAGACATGACCAAGTGCATCGATTCATTGCGTTAGATTATACTTACTTGTTGTAAGGAAATTGTGTGTTCTTTTATAAGATAAATACGTCTATTTTGGAAGAGTGAGTTGGAGATGCAAAAGAAAAGAAGAAAAAAGAAAAGAGCATCAAAGAGTTATTTTTAAAATACACAGAATAAAGTTCAGAAGGGCACAGACAAGAAGGGCAGCTCATTACTATGGGTCTAAATTTAAAATACATTTAAACGAAACTATAAAGAAGAGTTCAGAGTTTCATATACTTGTTTTGTTCTTTGTATATTGAATTATATATTGAATATTTGTATGTTGAAATGTTCATGCTTGTTAAATTCAAAGAAAAGGAAAAACAAACACTGAACTTGGAGGGGGAAGACCTGGGTTTGAGTCCTAATATGGTCACTTGGTAGTTATTTGCCCATAGACAAGTGACTTTCTCTGAGCCTCAGTTCCCTCTTCTGTAAAAGAGAAATGATCACACTTGTACCACCTGTCTCATAGGGTTGTTGGAAGAACAGCTTTTTGTAAGTCTTCATGTAAGTCTCAGTTAACGGTCATGCCCTAGAACGGCTTAATCCTGCCATCTGAGGCTATTAGGAGCTAAGACCTACGTTCAGTTCCTGCCTTGAATACTTACTGGCTACGTAACCGTCAGCAAGGCATGTAACTTCTGTATCTTAGTTTCCTCATCAATAAAATAGTGATAACAATACCTTTTTTGCAAGAATGTTATAAGGATCAAAAAGATAATATGTGTAAAGTGTTCTGTACTTTTTAGTTATTACTGATTGTGCCCTGGACCAGAATCCTTCAGCTGTGAGAATTCATAGCTCCAATATCTCACCTTCACCTTCACCCATCACTTCATGAGCACAGTCTAACAGTGACCACTTAACTCGAGGGTTCTGCCCTGGAGATTCAGGGGTGGAAAGTGATTGAGTCCATCTGGTCTGGATAGGAACACATTGAAGTAAGCAGGTAATGAAGAGGGCCTGGCTACCCCCAGCAGGTCTGTGGTGTCTTTGTGAGATGTCTTTGAAAGGATCTTCCAAAGTGGTAATTTCTTCGTGTGCAGACATGATTTATGAGGCTTTTTCTGCAAATTGTGGAGATAAATGGTCTTCTGAGCTGGGAAGTTTCAAAGGCAGTGATGCCAGCAGATTAGATGATTCTGGGCAACCTGTGAGCCGCTCCCTCATTAAAAGTTGTGTGTGTGTGTGTGTGTGTGTGTGTGTGTTGAGAGGAAGAAGATGTTACAGGGACATGAGGGAGAGGAGAGGAGAGGACCAGGTCCAGGGACCCTTTCCACAGGCACAGTCCAGGGATCAGTCTTCCCAGACCCACCCCCAGTTGTCCCATCCTGCAGGCAGGATGAAAGCTATGGGGGTCCCAGCTGATGCTGAGTGTGGCCATAGTTTGGTTTTTCTAAAGGAAGTGGAGTCATGGTGGGGCGGAGAGTGGGGCAGGCTTGTGAAATCAGGTCTGGTGGCTATTTCTTTGCTTCTATTTTGCCAAAAAAAGCAGCTTGTATTGTTAGGGGAGCTTTGTAGAGGTGCTTCAGGGATAGAATCCCAGGCTGCCTTCACCCTCTGGATGGAGAGAGGAAGGGCACAATGCCTGTTATGGATAGGGCATTGGACTTGAGTCAGGAAGACCTGTGTGTGAATCTCTCCTCAGACACTTACTGGTAACCCTGGGCAAATCACTTAGCTTTCCTGTGCTTTAGCTTCCTCATCTGTAAAATGAGAGCATTAGACTCAAGGCCTCTAAAATTTTTCCTGGCAATAAATCTATGATCTACATATGCTTAACCCTCCTGAGATGAAGGACCAGCATGTCCCGGGCATCAGGATTATGATTTAGCCCCTTGACTTTCATCTCCTTCAATGTTGGTTTCTTCATCTCTAAAATGAGGAATTTAGACTAAATGATTTCTGGTCCCTTTGCACCCTCCTAGGTCTTTGACCTGTGCCCCCCCCCCACAACTTACACCTGGATGTACAGGTACTTGTACTGTGTCCAGTTTGCAAGAAGCTAGCTAATAATGCCTTAGACCGTGGAGGACCCTTTGCCCAGGGACTTGAATAGTAAAATGCAAACTCCTTGAAGCCAAGGATTAACTCAATCTGCCTTTGTATACCCAACCTCTACTATAGTGCTTGGCATTTATGCTAATACCTGGACACATCTGTTATCTCCTTAACATGGGCACACCTTCGGACTCTGAAGGATCATTCACTTCTCATCCCATATGTCACTTCTCATTCTGTTCACTTTTTTGCCACATCCTCCCATAAAGCCTGTGAGTCTATACATAGTAGGTAGGTACTTAAATTAATACAGAGCTTGGATAGCTTCAAGGGCCCCAAGAAATGAAGTTATCATAGTGAAATGCCAGGTAGCAGATTGGTATCTTTGGGGAGGGGGCTGGGCCTAATTTAGATTAAAGGCTGTGAGACCCACTTCTCTCTTCCCACTCTAACAGTTTCAAACAGTGGAATCCAGCTGAGATGAACTTCCAAGGTGTGATAGGGGACGGGGCAAGGCATGCAGAGTCTGTGACTCCATTCAAGGGGAATGAGAAAGGGAGTCCTATCCGCTTGACGGCTAGAAAGAGGAAAAGGAGCAGATCCTATGATGATGCTCATTGTATTTTCTTACCCTGTTGACTGCTTCCCTTCTTCCATTATGTTTGGTTTCTGTTACTGAATAGGGGTCCTTCTCTGGGTCAGAATAACCTGGATTCCAGTGCCAACTTTGACTTTTACTGACTGTGTGATGCACTTAGCTTCTGGCTGCCTCCACACAATTCCTTAAGATTATAAATTGCAGATTTTTTTCACACTTGTTTATTTTTATTTTTTCTCAATTACATATAAACAAAAAAAATTTAACATTTGTTTCTTAAAATTTTGAGTTCCAAATTCTCTCCCTTCCTCCCTCCCCTTGAGAAGGAAAGCAATTTGCTATAGATTATACATGTGCAGTTGTGCAAAACATAATTGCCAAACTGTTAAAAATCTGTACTGATAGAGGGACTTTCCTCACCTGGAGTTTCCTCTGTGAATGAAATCAGTGGGTCCTGATAAAACACATCTATAGAAAAGGCCTGTGAGGCAGAGAAGGCAGGTATGACTCACCTTACAGGTGAGGAAACTGAGCCCCTGAAAAGGGAATTGATTTGCCTAAACTCACCTTGGTCAGTGGCAGTGTCATTCGACCATCATTCAATGAACATTTACTGCATGGTCTATATTAGAGCCTGGACTCAAACCCAGTCAGATTTTCTTACTTCACGCCTAGAGTTCTGAGCCATAATGGAGAGTGCAGAGGCCTGGCCATTGATGGAGGGGAAGAAATAAGCAAAAAAACAAAACAAAAAAGAGGAAACAAACAAAAAACCCAGTCAAACCCTCTGTTGTCTGAGAGAAATACAGAAAGTGCAGTGAAATGGACTGAGCCAGTAGCTTGTGTAATAAATAGATCTCTAAGAGCTAATGATATATCATTATAATCCTGTACTCTCAGCATCTTCTCAGCTTAGGGACTGTGTCAGGTGATTGGGGGTTTAATCTATGGCACCTTCTTGCATTAACATTTAATTTGCGCACTCTAGATAAGTGTTAGTAAGAGATTGACTTAAGCAGCAACTGAATGAGCTCTGAGGCAGCAAGGTAGATGGGTTGGAAGAAGTGGTCCTGGCTCTGACATTTTCTATATGAGGGATCTTTCATGGGGGAACTTTTTCTACCTCTCTACCCCGCAATTTCCGCATCTGTAAAATGGAAATAATATATGGCCACCCTGCCGGTCCGAGAAGTTACGAGAGGAAATGTTTTTGTAAAGACAATGGCATTGTGAACTGTTAACACAGTTATTAGCCTGGGCTTATACTCCTTAAGTCTTAAAGAAAATAAGGAATGGAGAGACAGCCAGGGGTGTTGGAGAGACATATGGACTTGGATGGAGTTCAGATTCTGCTTCTGATAACTTGGGGCTTTGTGACCACGCATGTAAGTCATTCTGAGCCTTAGCCAACTCATCGGAGATTTAAATAAGGATCTGATACCAACAAAATCACAATAGCTCCTATTCTTGTTACAGAGGACAAATACATTGACTTTTACTATGATTTATATTAGCCAGGTGACTTTTGGTCATGAGGTGGAGCAGTGGATAGAGCATTAGACTTGGAAGGTCTGAGTTTGAATTCTGCCCTGGACACTTACTGACTGTGGCAAGTCATCTAACTTCTGCCTCATTTTCTTATCTGTAAAATGGAGATAATATAACAGCCCTTACCTTCCAGGGTTGTTGTGAGGATCACATGAGATAGCATATATGAAGTGCTTTGCAAACCTTATTTTTATTTTATATTAGGTTATCATTATCTTTTTTCCCCAAGATTCAACTCATTTTGCAAAAAGCGGGGTGGAGGGAGAGATGGAAACCTATGCTGGGGGACCAGACCATTCAGGCAGGGCTCCCTGGGTTTTGGATCCCTGGACCGGCCTAAGGCAAAGGGGCTCAACCAGAGAGAACGAACTTCTGCCTTTATTGGGGAAAGTCACTTGACAAATGGCCTCACTTACTTGGAAGTCATTTTATTTATCCGCTAAAATGGTTTGGAGCGAGTGTTATTCCATCTCTGTCTCTGCACAGGCTGGTTTGCTAAATTTGGGTGAGATCTATTGACCCAGAGCAAGACTCATCAGCTCACCTGGACTGATTCTTCAAAGAGAGGGAGGGAGGAGGGAGGGTGGTGAATTTAAGAATTCTTGAGGGGAGGAGGGAAGATGAGAATATTATTGTTGTAAGTGATTAAAGCTCTTCCTTTCTACCAGTCTGGGAGACTTGGGGAGGGAACAAGGAGGGGAGAGAAGAGCTTTCCTTTCCTTGATTTTGCTTATCCTAGGAGGGACGGTGGTCACTCGAGGCTATTCCTGGAGGCTAAAAATCAACAACCAAGTTATGGAGCTTCTAGTCCCAGCTCTATCTCTGGACTCTCCATTTCTGCCCTTTAGTTGTTCCATCTGTGAAATGGGGAGAAAAGTGCTAGGTCTATTCTCTACTCTTGAGCCATAGCACTCTTTTTCTCTCAGGGACACTGAGAGGATAAAGGAGGAAATTGGGTCTTGTAAAGTGACATTCCATGGGATTCTAGAAGCATAGGCTTATTATCTTTCTAGATATGGGAAGCCATTGTCTCAGTTGGCAGGAAAATACCATTGATTGTTTCTTGGTGCCAGTTGCTGTGGTTATGGCTGAGAAATGACATAGGAACTGCTTGAGGGTAGAAACTATTTCTGATTCATTTCTGCATATTCCCCAGACCCTAGCACAGTACCTCTAGGAGGCATTCAGTAAATCAAATAAGACAACATACGTGAAGCCCTTTGCAAACCTTAAAGTGATATATATAAATGTTTGCCCCCCAATCATTTCTGAGTCTTTGTGACTCCATTTTGGGTTTTATTGGCAGAGATACTGCAGTGGTTTGCCATTTCCTTCTCCAGCTCATTTCACTATTGAAGAAACTGAGGCAAACAGGGTGAAGTGAATTGCCCAGAGTTCCACAGCTAGGAAGTGTCTGAGGCTGAATTTGAACTCAGGAAGAAGAGTCTTCCTGACTTCAGCCTCAGAACCCTATCCATGGAACCACCTAGCTGCCCCATTATAAGTGATAATTGTTGTTAAATGGTTGGTGAAAGAATAAATGAAACAAAACATATTCAGATATTAATAAATCCTTGCCTACAGTGATAAACAGAATGACATTGTAGAAAATAGTACTTCATTTGGAGTTGAGGACCTGAGTCCGGATCCTGGCTTTTTCATTTGTTCTTCTGTGTCAAAAAATACAGAATTATGGAAATATGGAATCATAGATTTGGAGCCAGGAGCGAGAGTCAACTTGGAATGTGACATAAATAGATTACCTTCGTAGAAGTTGCTAGGTGGCCCAGTGTGTAGAGTTCTGGGCCTGGATTCAGGAAGATTAGAATTCAAATTTGGCCTCAAGGACTTCCTAGCTTAGGCAAATTATTTAACCCACTTCATGCCTCAGTTTCCTCATATGTAAAATGGAAATAATATTAGCACCAACCTCCCAGTGTTGATATTTTTGTAAAACATTTTGTAAACCTTAAAAGTACTACATAAACGTGGTGTGGCAGTAGTAGTAGTAGTAGTAGTAGTAGTAGTAGTAGTAGTAGTAGTCATATGATGTAGACCAGGAAGGGACCTTAGAAGTCATCAACTCTACCCCTTTCAGTTTTATTAGATGAGGAAACTTAGGTCCAGAAAACTTAAGGCCACATCAAGTATCTCATGTGGGATTCAGACTCATGCTTTCCTTACTCCAAGAATCTGTATACTAGATCATGCTGCCTCTCATTTTATAGACAAGGAAGCCACAGAAACCAAGACAGGTTAAGTGACTTGCCTGAGATGACACAGGTGGTAAGTGGCAGATCCAGGATTTGAACTCAGGTCTCCTGATTCCAAACCATATTAAGTTATGTAACCTCAGACAACTCACTCTATCAAACTGATCCTCAGTCTCTTCATCTGTAAAATGAGGGGGTTAGCCTTGATCAGGGGTGGGAAACCTGTGCCCTCAAGGTCACATGTGACCTTTTAGGTCCTTGGGTGTGACCTTTTGACTGAGTCTAAGTTTTGAAGAACAAATCCTTTTATTAAGGGGATTTGTTCTGTGAAGTTTGGGTTCAGTCAAAGGGTTGTACTTGAGGACCTAGAGGGCATGTGGCCATAAGGCCAAAGGTTCCCCACCCCTGTGGACAGAGCGCCAGGACTGGAGTCAGAAGAACCTGAGTTCAAATCAGACCTCAGGCACTTACTTGCTGTGTGACTTTGGGAAAGTCACTTAACCCTGTTTCCCTCATTTCTGTTAAATGAGCTAGAGAAGGGAATGAAACCACTCCTTTGTCAAGAAAACTGCAAAAGGGGTCATGAAGAGTTGGACACAACTGAAATGACTGAACAACAGCAATGTACCCAGCATACTCCTTGGGTACCACTGTCATCACCTAGTCTTTGCTTGGAGAATGGAATTTAATTTTAATATCAGTCAGAATGAAACATAAATATGAAGAGAAGGCTGTATGAGAAAAACAGTCCTGTAGTATATGTCAAAACCAATGGCAGTAATTTGGCTATTACTAGCAGAAGTGCTTTGTGTAAGGTATAATGGGTTGTACAGATGTGAGGCTATTGCTGTATTAGTATAATTGTGATAATGGTTATTTCCATTTGCCCCACCAATGTGGATAATTTGGACAGCATTTTATCTTCTTTTATCCACTATCATCAAAGACTGAGCAGTTATCGTGGAGTGTTCCAGATAACTGATGCATGTCCCATTGAGCACTGGCTTTTTATCTTTTTCATTTTAACCACTTGGGGATGAAACTCTTTCTAAAAAGGTGTGACATATTTCTCCACTTTCATAAATTGAGAATGCTGATGCTTAGTTGAGTATATTCTTGATGGTCAGGGGTCATCATTATGGACATTGTTTATCATACTGTATATAATACAGTGATACCCTCTGCCCTAATATTAGGTGGCACTGGACTGTGAGATTCTTCTGCTCTCTTTGCATAGTTTTCTTTAGGTCATCTCATTCTTCAGTGTCAAGTGGTTGGCTCTCACTTTTCATTGCTAGGAGCATGCCTGACCCTATCAACCATCCCCCTCTTCTAGTCTTTAATATGCTAAGGCACCACATAAACAAACTATTATGGACCCCTTTGGTGGTCTGGTGAAGGCTATGGACCAGTTCTTAAATAGCATTTTTAAAATACATAAAATAAGACACATAGGATTAAAAGGAAAGCAATTATATCGAAATATAGTTTTCAAAATATTTTTTAAAAACAAGTTCCCAGATCATAGCTTAAGAATCTTTGGAGATCTCTATCTGAAGATGGCGGAGCGAGAGCAACTATTCACCTAAGCTCTTAGGCAAACTCCTTCAGATACCTCTAAAAAGAGAATCTGACCAAATTTTGGAGGTGCAGAATCCAATAGGAGACAGACTGTTTCAGATTCATAGATCAGAACAGACTGAAAAATCGACAGGAAGGATATGTTCCTCAGGGATGAGCCCACAGCACACAAGGCAACCCATTCTACAGCAGCGTGGACAAGCAGGAAAGCCCCAGGGCAGCCTCAAGCAGCAGCAGCACAGTGGAAAGGTGGAGTAGCAGCCCAGAGCTGGAGATCAGTGGAACTGAGTGACAGCCACTGAACCCCAGGTATCAGCTGCAGCTGGTCCCGAGACATTCAGCCTGCACATTAAATGTCTGTAAGTCACTATTGGATCTTTTGGAAGCCAAAATGGCAGAGTGATCGGTAAATGCTCTCTCCTCCTCCCCTTATGGACTTCAAAATAACCACAAAATATTTACCCAGAAAAATCCTGGATCAGTGGAAACAGCTGATGAGCAAACAGTCTCATAGCACCTGAAGCTAGGAAAATAGCTAAGGGGTATTCCTCTTACTGTGGTGGAGGCTAATTAGAAGGAGAGGAACCCCAGCAGGGTGGAAACTCGCACTCGGATCCAGGCATGAGCTGAGCTTGCCTTTGCTCTAGCTCAGCTGAGGAAATCTCCCATGGCCAGACCACCCCTCCCCCACACTTAACAAGCTAGCCCCAGGGCTAAGCTGGAAAACACAAAAGGAAAAACAAAGGTAGCTGCCTTTAGCTTTCTCAAACTATCAGCTCAACAAATTCTCCAGCTTCTAACTGAAAGAATCAGAGGCCACAACACACAAAGCCTCACCATTATGAGCAAGAAGAAGCAAAACAAGCAGGAAAAGACCGTAGAATCTTTCTATGGGGACAAGGGCCAAATCATGAAAAGAGGTCAGTATTGAGACTATACTTCCATCTGAAACTTCAGAAGGGATTATGAACTGCTCACATGCACAGAGAGCAACAGCTGAAAAAGGAAATAGAAGAAAAAATGGTCAGTGATTTTCAAAGTATGAAAAAGAATTCACTGAAGAGAACAACTCTTTAAAAAGGAAAATTGAACAAATGGAAAAGGAAGTACAAAAACTTACTGGAGAAAATAATTCCTTAAAAGGAATAATTGGACAAATGGAAAAGGAGATGCAAAAGTTAACTGAATAAAACAATTTGATGAAAATTAGAATTGGACAAATAGAAGCTAATGACTCTATAAGAGAGCAAGAATCAGTCAAATAAAATCTAAAGAATGAAAAGATAGAATAAAATGTAAAATATCTAACTGGAAGAACAACTGACCTGGAAAATAGATCCAGGAGAGAAAATTTAAGAATTATTGGTCTACTCATTTCTAGAATATATAGAGAACTGACTCAAATATACAACCATACAAGTCATTTCCCAGTTGATAAATGGTCAAAGGATATGAACAGGCAATTTTCAGGGGAAGAAATTAAAGATATCTATAATCATATGAAAAAGTACTCTAAATCACTACTGATTAGAGAGATGCAAATCAAAACAACTCTGAGGTACCACATCACACCTATAAGATTGGCAAACATGTCAGAACAAGAAAATGATAAATGCTGGAGAGGATGTGGGAGAGTTGGAACACTAATTCATTGTTGGTGGAGCTGTGAG
>CM053769.1:579960285-579992388 GCA_028658325.1 Potorous gilbertii | reverse complement strand
TTAGTGTATTATGTTTAGATTTGTTATATGATTTCTTCCACTTATGTTAGTGCAACTACATAGCATCACTATAGTGAAAATATGCTCAATAGGAAAGTATATGTAGAACCTATACAGAATTGTATGCTGTCATGGGGAGGGAGGAGGGTAGCGGGGGGAAGGTGTGGGGGGGATAAAATCTTAATTTTAAGGAAGTGATTGTAGAACATTTATAAATAAATAAAATAAAAAATTTTAAAAAAAAGAATTATTGGCCTACCAGAAAGCTATGATGGAAAGAAGAGTCTGGACAATAAGAAATCATCAAGGAAAACTGTCCAGAAGTGCTAGATCCAGAGGACCAAATAGTCATCAAAAGAATCCACTGTTCACCTCCCGAACGGGATACCAAACTAAAAACACCAAAAAATATTGTTGTCAAATTCCAGAACTATCAAGTGAAGGAGAAAATACTATAGGCAACCAGAAAGAAACCATTTAAATATTGAGAAGCTACAGTCAGGATCACACAGGACCTTGCAGTTTCTACATTAAAAGATCAAAGGAATTGGAATCTGATATTCGGTAAGGCAAAGGAACTGGGACTACAACTAAGGATCAATTACCCAGCAAAGTTCAGCATAACATTTCAGGCAAGGAGATGGACATTCAATGAAATAAGAGATTTCAGACCTTCCTGACGAAAAGTCCAGAACTCAATAGAAAATTCAATCTTCAAACGCAGGTCTCAAGAGATGCATAAAAAGGTAAACAGGGGAAAAGAAAAACTTATTACTCAGTTTTGGCAAACTGTTTATATCCCTATAAGGGAAAATGATATTTGTTAATCTGGAGAATTGTACATCTATTATGAAGTATAAAAAGGATATACATAGATAGAGGGAACAGGTATAAAGTAAATGGAGTGATGATAGAAATGTGATTCAAGCATGTGAAGGGATTGTAACAGGAGATGTGAAAAGGAGGAAGCAGAAAATGATATATTACATCACAGGAAGAAGTATAAAATTATATTATAGTAGAGGGAGATGAGCATTGTTTGAGAGATACTCTCATCTGATTTGGTTCAAGGAGGGAAAAATAAACTTAATTAAGGCATATAAATCTAACTAGCTCTATAGCCAGTAGGAGGGGAAGGAGAAAAAAACGTGAGAGGAAGCTAAAAGGCAGGAAGAAATAGTAAGGGTAAAAGGGAGTAAAATGGAGGGGGACTGAAAGAAGGAAGGGAAGACTGCAGGAGGTGGTGGTGAAAAGTGAAAACTCTGTTGAGGAGGGGGAGACAGAAGAACTAAAAGCACAAACAGTGGAAAAGAGGATGGAGGAAAAATTCACAGATTATAATCATAACTGTGAATGTCAATGGAACGAACTCTCCCATAAAACGGAGATGGATAGCAGGATGGATTAAAAGTTATAATCCAACAATATGTTGTTTATAAGAAACACATTTGAAATGGGAGGATACACAGAGGGTAAAAGTCAAAGGTTGGAGCAGAATATATTGTGCCTCAGCTGATATAAGAAAAGCAGGGGTAGCAATCTTAATCTCAGACAAAGCACAAGCAGAAATAGATCTAATCAAAACAGATAAGGAAGGAAACTATATCCTGCTAAAAAAGTACCATAGATAATGAAGCAATATCATTATTAAACATGTATGCTCCAAGTGGTATAGCATCTAAATCCTTAGAGGAGAGGTTGGGGGAGTTGCAGGAAGAAATAGACAGCAAAACTATACTGGTGGGAGACCTCAGCCTCCCCCTCTCTGAACTTGATAAATCTAACCTTAAAATAAACAAGAAAGAAGTTAAGGAGGTGAATAAAACTCTGGATAAGATAGGTATGATAGATCTCTGGAGGAAACTGAATGGGGATAGAAAGGAATATACCTTTTTCTCAGTGGTACACGGCACATATACAAAAATTGACCATGTTCTTGGGCATAAAAACCTCACAATCCAGTGCAGAAAGGCAGATATAGTCAATATATCCTTCTCAGATCATAATGAAATAAAAATTATATGTAATAAAAGGTCATAGAAAGATAAACATAAAATTAATTGGAAACTAAATAATCTAATCCTAAAGAAGGAGTGGATAAAACAATAAGTCATAGAAACAATCAACACCTTCATTCAAGAGAATGACAATCATGAGACAACCTACCAAATCTTATGGGATCCTGCAAAAGCAGTTCTTAGGGGAAGTTTTATATCTTTGAATGCCTACATGAATAAAACAGAGAAGGAGAACAATGACTTGGGCTTTGCAGCTGAAAAAGCTAGAAAAAGAACAAATTGAAAATCCCCAAGTAAATACCAAATTAGAAATACTGAAAATCAAAGGAGAGATCAATGAAAATGAAATTAAGAAAACTATTGAACTAATAAATAAAACTAATAGTTGGTTTTATGGAAAAATTAATAAAACTTTGGTCAATTTGATTTAAAAAAAGAAGACAACCAAATTACCAGTATCAAAAATGAAAGGGATGAACTCACCTCCAATGAGGAGAAAAGTAAAACAATAATGAGAAATTACTTTGCCCAATCTAAATAAGATGAACGAGTACTTTAAAAAATATAAATTGCCCAGATTAACAGAAGAGGGAGTTGAATGCTTAAACAACCCCATCTCAGAAAAAGAAATTGAACAAGCCATCAGTGAACTCCCGAGATAAAAATCCCCAGGGCTAGATGGATTTGCAAGTGAATTCTATTACACATTTAAAGAACAGTTAATTCCAATATTATTTAGACTATTTGGAAAAATTGGGGAAGAAAGAATACTCCCAAATTCTTTCTATGATACAAAAATGGTTTTGATACCTAAACGAGGAAGACCCAAAACAGAGAAAGAAAATTATAGACCAATTTCTCTAATGAATATAGATGCAAAAATTTTAAATAAGATTTTAGCAAAAAGAATACAGTAACTTATCACAAGAATAATACATTACAATCATGTAGGATTCATACCAGAAATGCAAGGCTGGTTCGATATTAGGAAAAATATTAGCATTATTGATCATATCAACAACAAAACTAACAGAAACCACATGATTATCTCAATAGATGCAAAAAAAAGCTTTTGACAAAATACAATACCCATTCCTATTAAAAAACATTGGAGATCATAAGGAATAAAGGGAACTTTCCACAAAATAATAAGCAATATCTACCTAAAACCTTCAGCAAGCATTATATGCAATGGACATAAGCTAGATGCATTTCCAGTAAGATCAGGGGTGAAACAAAGGTGTCTGTTATAACCACTATTATTCAATATGATACTAGAAATGTTAGGTATAGCAATTAGACAAGATAAAGAAATTGAAGGAATTAGAATAGGCAAAGAAGAAATTAAGTTATCACTCTTTGCAGATGGTATGATGATATACTTAGAAAATCCCAGAGATTCAAGTAAAAAACTACTTGAAATAATAAACAACTTTGGCAAAGTTGCAGTTACAAAATAAACCCACACAAATCTTCTGCATTTCTGTATATTAGTAACAAAGCCCAACTGCAAGAGATAGAAAAAGAAATCCCATTTAAAACTAGGATAGACACTATAAAATATTTGGAAGTTTACTTGCCAAAACAAACCCAGGGAAGATATGAACACAACTACAAGACACTTTTCACACAAATAAAGTAAATCTAAGTAAGTAGAAAAACATCAATTGCTCAGGGGTAGGCTGAGCCAATTTTATAAAAATGACAATTTTACCTAAATTAATTTACTTATTTAGTGCCATACCAATTAAACTATCAGATGATTATTTTCTAGAGTAGGAAAAAATAGTATCACAATTCATCTGACCAAAGGTCCAGAATATCAAGGGGACTAATGAAAAGAAATGCTAGGGAAGATGGCCTAGTGCTACCAGATCTCAAATTGTATTATAAAGCAGCAATTATCAAAACCACTTGGTACTGGCTAAGAAACAGAAGAGTAGACAAATAGAATATGCTAGGTACTTAAGACACAATAGACAATGAATATAGCAATCTACTGTTTGATAAATCCAAGGACCCCAGCTTCTGGGATAGGAACTCACCATTCAACAAAAATTGCTGGGAAAACTGGATAAAAGTGTGGCAGAAACTAGGCATAGACCAATGCCTGATGTTGTGCACAAGAATAAAGTCCAAATAGGTACACAATCTAGGTATAAAGATTGATCCTATGGACAAATTGGTGGAGCAAGGAATAGTGTATTTATCAGATTTATGGAGAAGGGAAGAATTTTTGACCAAAGAAGAGATAGAATACATTATGAAGTGCAAGATGGATAATTTTGATTGCATTAAACTGAAAAGATTTTGCACAACTAAACCCAATGCAACCAAAATTCAGAGGGATGTAGAAAACTAGGAAAGAATTTTTACAGCTAATGTTGGTGATAAAGGCCTCATTTCTAGAATATATAAAGAACTGAGTCAAATGTACAAAAATACAAGTCATTCCCCAATTGACAAATGGTCAAAGGATATGAACAGCAATTTTCAGAGGAAGAAATTAAAGATATCTATAGTCATATGAACAAATGCTCTAAATCACTTTTGATTACAGATATACAAAACAACTCTGAGGTACCACATCACACCTATCAGATTGGCAAACATAACAGAACAGGAAAATTATAAATGTTGGAGAGGATGTGGGAGAGTTGGAACAGCTATGAGCTGATGCAACCATTCTGAGCAATTTGGAACTATACCCAAGGAGCTACAAAAATATGCATACCCTTTGACCCATCAATATCACTTCTAGGACTGTATCCCCAAGAGATCATAAAAATGGGAAAGGGTCCCACATGTACAAAAATATTTATGGCAGCTCTCTTTGTGATGGCCAAAAACTGGAAATCAAGGGGATGCCCATCAATTGGGGAATGGTTGAATAAATTATGGTATATGAATGTAGTGGAATACTATTGTGCTGTAAGAAATGATGAACAGGAAGACTTCAGAAAGGTCTGGAAAGACTTAATCTGATCTGATGCTGAGTGAAAGGAGCAGAACCAGGAGAACTTTGTGCACAGCAATGACCACAGCAGCGTGCGAGAGTTTTTTCTAGTAGACTTGAAACTTCATAGCAATGCAAGGACTTAAAAAAAATTCCCAATGGTCTTCTAAGGCAAAATGCCTTCCACATCCAGAGAAAGAACTATGGAATTCAATTGCAGAATGTAGCAGAACATTTTTTATGTATGTGTATTATGTTTTGGTTTATTATATGATTTTTTCCATTCAGTTTAATTCTTCTACACAGCATGACTATAGTGAAAATGTATTTAACAAGCATGTTTGTGTAGAACCTATATAAAATTGTATGCCATCTCAGGGAGGGAGAGGGAAGGTAGGGGGAAGGGAGGGAAAAATAATAATCTAAGTTGTATGGTAGTTATTGTAGAATACTGAAAATAAATAAAATTAATTAATTAAAAAAGCCATTTCCCAGATGATAAATGATCAAGAGATATGAACAGTTTCAGATGAAGTAATCAAAGCTATCTATAGCCATATGCAAAAGTGCTCTAAATCACCATTGATTGGAGGAATTGAAATTTAAATTATTCTGAGGCACTACTTCATTCCTGTTAGATTGATTAATAGGACTGAAAAAGAGAATGACAAATATTGGAGGAGATATAGGAAAAATGAGACATGAATGCACTGTTGGTAGAATTTTGAACTAATTCAGTCATTCTTTAGAATAATTAGGAACTCTGCTCAAAGGACTATAAAACAGTGCATATCTTTTGACTTTGCAGTTCCACTAAGTCTGTGTCCAAAAAGGGATAAAACACAGAAGGGAAAAGGAACAATATGTACAGAAATATTTACAGAAGCTCTTTTCTGATGGCAGGGAGTTGGAAATTGGGAGGATGTCCATCATTTGGGGAATGGCTAAACAAATTGTGCTATATGCTTGTGATGGAATATGATTGTATAATAAGAAATGATGAGCAGGTTGTTCTCAGAAAAATCTGTAAAGAGTTAACATGAGTGGATGCAGAGTGAAATGTATACAAAGTAACAGCAATATTGTAAGATGTTCAGCTATGAGTGACTTAGCTATTTTCAGCAATACAAGGATCCAAGGCGTCTCTGAAGGACTTATGATCAAAAACACTATCCTTCCCCAGAACAAGAACTGATGGTGTCTTGAATACAGAGTGAAGCATACTTTGTTTTATTTTTAAAAAAAAAAAAAAGAATCTTTGGACTGAGTTATCTCCAAGGTAACTTCTGGACCTAAAGCTATGAATCTGTGATCCAGTAACCTGGATTCAAATTTCAGTTTGGCAAGTGACTTCCCTGGGCTTTAGTAGCCTCTCTATAAAATGGAATACGTGACTCATAAGATCGTTTCTAGTCCTAAATCTGTGAATAATTCCCATTCCCATAGTGCTTTCATTTCAGTAAACCTAAGGTAAATTATACAAATACTGTAATTCCAATCCTAAGCTGAGAAAACTAAGAGTCTGGCAGTTTTTGTGTTTTGGCCAAGGTTACAAAATGATCTCTTGGGTTCAAGTTCAGTGCTCTTCCCACACTACTGACACGCTTTGCAACACAGCATTCGTTCTACTCTCTCATTCTCATTTGAGGAAACTGAGGTCCACTTATTCTGGGTCTCAGAGCTAGTCACAGTAGCCAGTAGGAAACAGAGATGCCAGCTTACCTTCATCATCATCATCATCTCTTTTTCAGTACTTTGCTGCTGGCACAGTTATTTCCTGACCACTCAAGTCATCTGCCTTGAGTTTCTCTCTTCCATGGTCCTTTTGATATCCAGCTGATGCTACAAGGTTTCCTTGGGGTCACCCACTAGTAAACAACCCTTATGCATCCCTGAATGTGAGGAAGAGCTAGAGAGATGCTAGGACCTTGGGGCCCGTTTATTTGGAAGAATCAGTTGAAGTAATCAGAGAAAAGTTTAGTTCATAGAAGAGAAGAATGCAAGGGGGAGATGGGACCATGATTGTTCCTTGAAAGCAAGAATTATTAACCTCTTTTATGTCATGGACCCCTTTAGCATTCTGATGAAGACTGTTGACCCTTTCTCAGAATAGCATTTCTAATAATGCATAAAATAAAATACATAGGATTACAAAGAAAAGTTATTCAATTAAAATAAAGTTACCAAAATCTTTTTAAAACCCAAATTCATAGATCTCTGCTATAGATCCATACCGTGCCTGAAAGTATTTGAAGGGACTAAGGCAGAACTTAAAACAGCTGGCATAAGTTACAGAGAATCATTATCTTACCTTGAGAGGCATAGAGTAAAGTTTAGGTCTAGGAGGCAAGAAGACCTGGACTCATGTCCTGCTTCTTACCCTTAGTAGCTGCATATCTGTAGGCAAGTCAGCTAACCTCTCTGTACTCACTAAGCAGCTAAGACTAGTTTACAGATGAAATGTTCATCTACATCAGAGGAGAGAGTTTACTCGCTGGGAGTCCTCTACATTGATAAAAGCACAGGTCTGGGATGGACAGAATAGTATAGTGATAAGGAGAAGACTTCTTCATGATGAGGGCTGTCTTAACACAGAATGGTGGTGGTGAATGTTCAAGTCACTTCCTTCTTCTGCTCCTAGTTTCTTCATCGGTAAAGTGAGCCTGATAGAGTAGGTAATCTCTACGTTTTCTTGGTTTGCCCTTAATAGTTTGTCTGAGAGTCCATCTCTATTCCTGGAAATTTTCTGACTTGGTGCCAGTTTAGAGTGCTGGACCTTTCATCAGGAAGGCCTTAGATACTTACTAGCTTTGAGACCCTAGGCAAGTCCCTTAACCTGTCTGCCTCAGCTTCCACATTTATATGTGAGCAGAAAGCCTGGAACATGTCAGCGATGTGAATAGTGGAGTTGCTAACACGGAGATGGCCGCACAACTTGGGGGCTTGACCAGGGGCTCTGGAGAGCTGACGAGACTAGGGCCCCAAGGGGAAGCACTGGGGGGCAGTGAAAAGAGTGTCAGCCCTGACTCCACAAGACTTGGGGTCCAAAATAATCATAGCAACAACAATTGACATTCATATAGTGTTTTCAGGTTTGCAAAGCCCCTTATGCCTTGACTCATTTGAATGTTACAACAACCCTGTGAGCCAGAGAGGTGGCTCATTGGATAGGGTACTTAGCCTGGAGTCAGGGAGGTTCAAATGAAGCCTCAGATCCTATCAGCTATGGGACCTTGGACAAGTCATTTACCCTTTCTCTGCCACAGTTTCCTCATCTGTAAAATGGGGGTGATAACAACAGCCCCTCCCTCCCAAAGTTGTTGTGAAGCTAGAAAGAGATGTCATTTATCAATCACTTTGCCAGCCTTAAAGCCTTATATAAATTCCAGCTATGATGATGATGATAGTATTATAGAGCTTGCTCTCTGAGGACACTGAGACTTAGAAAGGTTTAGTGACTTGCCCCAATCATACAACTAATATTTGTGTGACATTAAGTGAATGACCCCTCCCTGAACCTTAGTTTCCCTGTATGTGAAATGGGGAGGTTGGACTTGATGATCACTAAGGACTGTTCTAGCTCAAACATTCCACATCAGGTCCCAGATAAAGCATGATTAGAAGGGATTCTGAGATCTTAACTTTTATTGCTTAGATATCCCATTTCCCTCTTCATGCCCCTCCCCTCCAGGATCACTGAAACTAGGAGAGCAGATGGTCCTTTCTAAAAGGGTTGTCTGTGCTTCTTCATTAAGTTGTGTATCCAACATGAAAGCAATTTGAAAAGTTAAAAAACATTTTGCAAATGTGAAGTACAGCACTTTTGTTGGAAATCTATCTCTTGGTGCCCAGAAAATGTCTCCTGCTTTCCTCTGTGTGGTATACACAAAGTACCAGAGATGCAGTGAGAGTCAAGGCTGGAGGGTTTTAGGAATTTCTGCCTACCCTCATCATTTCCCTACTTGAGTCAGTTCTAATGATTTCCGTTTTTACCTTACTTCAACCCCACCACTGGCCAGTCCTATTAAACCTTGATGTCTCCCAGAACTTTACCCCACTACTTATTTCTAACTGCCTGTACTATTACAATAGATTCCGTACCTCCACTTGCCCCCTCACATACCCCATTTCACACCACAGGAGGATTTATCCTCAGGATGCTCAAATCTGCTTGTTTTTCCTCCACTCAAAGTCTTCTAGTGATTTCCAAACTCTTGTTCAAGGTCTTGCCCTATCTGGCCTCCCACTGCATTTCCAGTTTGATCTCTGAACACTTCCCTGCACATACGCTTTGCCAGGGGCTCTTCATCTTTGTGTGCCATGGGTCCCTGGGGCAGACAGTCTGATGAAACCTAAAGGCCCTTTCTCAGAATAATGTTTTAAAATGCATAAAATATAATGCACAGGATTACAAAGGAAACCAAGGTGAGGAAAAATAAAGATGCAATTTTTTTCCCCATCTAAATTCACAGACCCTCTGATCTCTATCCATGAACCTCAAGTTAAGAATGCTTGCTTTCCCCAGACTACAATACTGTACTCATTATCTCTTATACAAACCTGCGCTTTTTCCATCTCCATACTTTTGCTCCATATTCTTTGGATTGTCCTCCATCTTCACCCACGGAATCTCTGTCCATCTTCTTTAAAGCTCACTATATCACTGAGGGAAAAAATAAAATATCATTAAAAAATAAATCCCACCCTGAATGTCAGCTCCTTTAAGACTTACCTGATAGCCAGTTAGCAATAACTCTTTTCCCCCTTGACCCTCACTCTTCTCTTGAGGCTCTGTTAATTTGTATATTTAATTCTGCTTTATGGTGGTTTGTGGATATGTCATATTTCCCTGTTTGATTATAAATTTCCACGAGCAAAGGATCCTGTCTCTTCTAGACTTCTATCACTGTCTCTGTCTCCAGCTCCCAGCACAGTGCTTTGCACACAGTGGGAGTGTAATTAATGTTTGCTGGGCTGAATTGAGCTGATGAAGGAGTTGCTGAGAGCTCAGGTGACTCTGCTGGGACTCTCAGCATCCAAGGCTGTCATTCGACAAGTTGTTCATCCGTTTTAGGGGCCCTAGGATTTGAATTCCAACAGTGCTGCTTGGAAATAATTTTGGAGGTACATTGAATTACATTCAAAGATTTCCAACATGATCTTGTATTTCTTTGAGAGATCTGGTGCCCAGAATGAGGGAGGTGGCCATCCTGCTCGAGTCTTGTGGTCAGTTATGAGGACTTTTGCAATTTGGAGTGTGTCCAGTGAGAATTAGATGATCACTAAGGTTCCTTCTAGCACTATCCTTCTAAAACCTGCAAACTCAAAAGGGGGGAAGGAAGACAGAGAAAGAAGCAGATTCATAGAAAGAGGCAGGGGACAGAAAGAGATTGAAATTCCAAGACATAGACAGAGGATCATAGATAAAGACCTGGGACACACCTCAAAGGTTATCTGGTCTAACCCTCTCTACAGATGAGAAAACTGAGGCCCAAGGAGGTTGAACGTCTTGCTCAGAGTCATGGAAAGTGTTCTGAGTTGGAATCAGAGAACATTGTTTCATATCCAGGCTATTTACTTTTTGAAGTTTGACCATGGGTTAATCATTTACCCATTTCAGGGGATTGGACTAAATGTTAAATAAAGTCTCTTTCAGATCTAAATCTGTGATGCTATGACCTCTGAAGTCCTTTCTAACTCTAGACCTATGACTCAGTGATCCAAGAAACAGGAGAAGACAGAAAAAAACAGAGAAACATATATAGAAAAAGAGAGGCAGGAGACAGAAAAAGATTAAGCCTGAGAGACAAGTAGAGACACAGACTGAGATTGAGGGAGAGAAACCAAGACAGAGAAGAATGATCCAATATATTCTCAAAGCAGGGCCTCACTCGGGGTCCCATAACTCTTTGTGTTTCTGTTTCAGGCTGTGACAGTGACCACTGGGGTCCCCACTGTAGCAATCGCTGCCAGTGTCAGAATGGTGCCTTGTGCAATCCCATCACTGGGGCCTGTGTGTGTGCTGACGGCTACCGGGGCTGGCGCTGTGAGGACTTCTGCGAGCCAGGGACACATGGCAAAGGTTGTCAGCTTCCTTGTCAGTGCCACAATGGTGCCACCTGTGACCCTCGGACTGGAGAGTGTCACTGTGCGCCAGGCTACACTGGTGTCTAGTAAGTACCATAGAGATGAGGGATGAATTACTGAAAAAAATATTTACTAAGTGTGCCAGGTACTGTGATAAGTCTTGGGAATATGAAGAAAGATGTAAAAACTGTTCTCTTTCTCCCTGAGGGTGTTCATGCTCTAATTGAGAAAGACAACACATAGAGGAGAGTTTACCCACAGATCACACTGAAAGGTCCTAAGGTTGCAGGTTCGGGGTGGACAGCAAGGCCTGGAGTCTTTAGGAGGCATGCACAAGCCACCCATTTCTTTCATGCCTGGAGCCTTCCACTTTGGGGGCTGAACAAATGTGGACCACAAGGCAGAGGCCTGTATGCAAACATGCCTGAGCCCTAGAAGATGGTGCTCCCTTGGAGGAGCACCAACATTGTATACAGCGGCTCCACATAGAGCTTGCATGATTGTTAAGCAAAGTCTGAATGCACAAGAATCCCCTTGAATCTTCCCAGCTTTGACTCTCCTCTCCCTGCCACTTCCTATTCCAAGCTCTGGTTGTGTAGGGCTGACCTGGCCCTCTTTAGAAAATGCCCTTTGGGTTGGGCATCCTTGAGTGTGTCCATAGCCCTGATCCAGTGTTCTAGAGCCATCATTCAAACTGCCTTGGATAGGCCCAGTCATATAAGGATTAGGGATGTTGTTTCTCCTTGTTCCAGAATGCTGACCAATCCAATTCAATCCAGTTCACATTCATTAAGTGCCTATTGTGTACAAGACATGCTGTGTCCTAGGTACACAAACACAAAATGAAAAATAGCTCTATTATTTTGTGGGGGAAGGGTATAATATATAAGTAGGTAGGCATGTACCTGATCATTTGAGGAAGAAGGGGAGATCAGGAATTGAGATCAAGAAAGTTCACTGTAGAGAATAACAAGTTGAGTCTGAAGAAAACTATCTAGGTTTGACTTTGGCCTACCATCCAACCTTGGCCTTAGCTCTACTTAGTGGGTGGAGGTGTCAGTGACTGCTGGCAAGGATCAAGCACCCCAGAGAGATGTCTTAGAGGGCAAACATGGGGATAAATAGTATTTTTGCTTGGTTCAAACGCCCTTAAACCACTAAGTCAGTCTCTGAGAGGCCTCTGCCAAGCCTACATCAGATGTGGACCCCTAGTATCAAGGATCAGACATGTTCAGTTTGGGATCCCTGCAAAGAAAAGCAGAGCTCCTGCTCAGCCCTGGAACTGCCTCGTGTTCTCAATGGCTAATGCTGCTACTACCCCTTACATACCAAAGTGTTCCCAGCAGACTCCTTCACCCTGATGCCAGAGGGCCTTTGGAAAGAGAGATACTAGAAAAGGCACTTCTTAGCTTTCCTCTACCACCCTTCTCAGGACGAGTTTTAGCTGCAAGGAGTCAATGACCAAACACCAAAGTCAAAGTTGGACTGCATTTGAATTCTGATTCTAGAAATACCTCTTTAGAGGCTGGGATGCCAGGGAGGCAACGTAGTACAGAAGAAACAACTGGAATCTGGTCCTGAGTCTGCCATAGTGTCACATCCCTGTCCTTTAAGTAGTCTGTTTTCTAGGCACACAAGCCCATTGGCTGTTGCTGGGCATTCCGGTCTCCCACCTACCCCACCTGGGATGCTCTCTCTTCTTTCAAGGCTTAAGTCAGAGGCTATTTTGGATGCCAAAGCCTTTCCTGTTTCCACTAGTTATTACAGTCCTTCCCACCTCAAATTGTATTTATTTGTCTGTGTAAACATTGTATTGTATCCCTAGTCCCAAAGGGAGAATGGAAGGTCCTTGAAAATGGGATTTCTTTTTTCTTCCAGGTATTCTCAGGCCTGGGGTGGTACCAGCCGTTCTCAAATCATCCTACTTGCATCCTCCTCATTCTCCTCTTCCTCTCATCCCCCCACAAAACTTTGGGCTCTAAGAATGTGCTTTTACCTTGTCTTCTGTGGTACCTGACTTCTGCAGCACCCCACTTTCTAGGAGTTCCCCAATGAAGTGCCCACCACTCCCACCTCCCTGGGCATGTGGCAGGGTTTAGCCTGCCAGGGCCTGTGTCTTTCTTAGCTTAAGGAACTTTTTCTGTTATAAGCCTGTGAGGTAAGCAGGTTCAGTATTCTTATCCCCAGTGGGCAGATTTGGAAACTGAGATTTGGAAGCAGTTCTAAACCATGATTCCCCAACCCCACTGCTCCCTATTTCTAGCTGCAGTTTACGTATTGTATTCCCCTAATAGAATATAAGCTCTTTATAACATGGAAATATATTTTGCATGACTGCACATATAAAGCTTTATCAAACTGTTTGCCTTCTCAATGCGGGGAAGGGGAGGGAGAGAGTTTGGAACTCCTAAAATTTTTTACATGTAATTGAGGAAAAGTAACATATAAAATTTAAAAAGTAAAAATTTTAAAAAATTTTTAAAAAGAATGTAAGTTCTTTGAAAACAGGATTCTGCTTCCTTATGCCTGTACCCTTCAATGTTTAGATAGTGCCTATCACAGAGTAAGTACTTAATACTTTATCCTTCTTTCATTGTAGGAGCTTAATAAATGTTTGGCAAATTAAATTTATTATGTGCCCTTAGGCAAATAAATTAATCTTCCTGGTCCTCACTTTTTGAATCTTCCAGATGGGGATAATCATGCTGACTTTGCTCACTTCACAGGTTTATAACGG
Organism: Potorous gilbertii; assembly: GCA_028658325.1. Taxonomy (NCBI): domain Eukaryota; kingdom Metazoa; phylum Chordata; class Mammalia; order Diprotodontia; family Potoroidae; genus Potorous; species Potorous gilbertii. The sequence goes on along the minus strand of CM053769.1, from coordinate 579,978,590 downwards.
GGGAGGTGTATTATATGAAGATGGATCCAAGCCCTGGCGTCTAGATTCCTCAAAATATCTAAGGAAGTGCGGTGATGGGCACTTAGCCAGGGAACTTGCAGAAAATGTGGCGTATGGGCCCCGGAGGGACAAAGATTCCTGGGCCAACATTCTATTCCCCTGGCTATCTGGACCACCTGTTGTTTTTGGTAGCAATCATGTACCTCCTCCTCATGTACAATCAGGGACACTTAGTGTTAGCCTAGATGCCTTCATTTACCCATCTGCAGTAATAGACTCCCCAGAGTGCCTCTGATCCAGGGATAGGGGCCCCCTTTCTTCCCTCCCACTATTTTCAGAGACTTCCAGAATCAAGAGGTTATCTCTGATTTATAGAGGGAGGACCTGAAGCTGAGAGGGTTGCCCAAGCTGGCACAGTGACCGGAGCCAAGCAGTTTGGGGCAACCGTGACATGTCCTGTCACCTGATGCTGAGTGCACAAGTGAGCCTGGTCCTCTTTTCACCCACAATTAATGAAGCTGTTTTCTTTTTAGCTGCGAGGAGCAGTGTCCACCTGGGAGCCATGGGGCACACTGTGACCTGCGCTGCCCCTGCCAGAATGGAGGCACCTGCCATCACATCACAGGGGAGTGTTCTTGCCCCCCTGGCTGGACGGTAAGTGGGGTCTCAGCTTTAGTGGGTCAGAATTAGGAGAAGGGGACAAGAGAAATAGACAAAGGGACAAGGAAAGATGAATTTGGAGAATTTTCAGCTTCTCTCTCTACTCTTATTCAGGTCACATTGAGCACTAAAAGGGAAGGAAGGGTATGAAAAAGCTAGATTCCTGCTTTGAGGTCCGTTTCCTCTGTGAGTTTTGCATTAAACTTAATATAGTGATGAGGTCAGCAGGGGGATGCTACAAACTCAAAATCTTTTTAATGTTTTCATGATGATCTTTTTCAGTTTCAAACAACTTCTCCTACCTAGCAGAACATCCTTAAAATAAATCCAGGCAAACACAACAAATGAACACATTTGTGATATACCATATATGTGTGCCACATTCTGCACCTGTAGCCTACCATCTTTCTGTCAAGAGGCTGGAAACAGAATGCACTGTTGGTCCCCTGATGTTATACCCAAACATCCTTTTAGCCAAGAATTTTCACCTATTCCCCCATGCTCCCTTAACCTTCACCGGGGTTACTCAGAAGCAGCCCCCAGGAAGGACTGACTTCTCTATGCTCCCCTCCCTCCATCCCTGTTTTTGCTTTCGAGGGAGACCTCCATTCATCTACCTCATCAGTACTACCCCTTTCCTGCAGGCACTAAGTGAATTAATGATACACTAAGGTTGTTTCCCACTGGGACCTGAAACCTCTCTGGTGAGGGGATGAGACTGCAGCTAGCTGAGCCCAGCAGGATATTTTTGGAGGCTGTGAATACAGCATATAGAGGGGGACGGTTTCAGGAGGGGGAGTTGAGGAGCACTATTGATTAAAGAGAAGACTGGGACTTGGGGTGGGAGGGAGGTTGTTGAGATAGCTGCATGTCCCACGTCTCCCAGCCCAGCCACCTGACAACCCTAGGGGGAAATCTTGAAAGACCATCTTTTTGCAAGAACTTGGTCCCCAGAGGCCAAGCCAAGTGCATTTGAGCCAAGCAAGCAGATGGACAAGCTGAAATGAGATGAGGAAGGGAAGAGGGAGAGGTCAGGGACAGAGACAGAGACAGAGAGAGACAAAGAGCCTAGTGAAGACTAAGTGTGAGTTTCAAGGCTGCTCTCCAGCATTAATGAAAGCAGTGGTGAGTCGTCAGAGGAGGAGGAAGGAGAAAGAGAAAGTCAGAACATGCAGGAAAGTGTGGGATGGAGAGAGAACAGGCTTAGAAGGTAATTTCCCCCCACCCCCTTGACACCTCAAAGGATTTATTCCAGACCATAGAAGCTTGTGTCGATGAAGTCTTTGGATTTGAGGACTTTATGTTTTTAATTTTATTGTAGACAATTGGATTTCTATTTTTGACACAAGGCATTTTACTTGCAGATTTGTATGAATTATTAATACCCGACACAGGCATGAACAGTCACAAAATAATGAATCAGAAGCTAAGGAAAGGGGGATGGTTGGGGAAAGGTGAGGAATATCAGAGATGTTCTACCCCCGACCAGGGTGACCACCATCCCACCCCTAGTTCTTAGTGGTCTCCATTACTCACTTCCCTTAGGTAGGGCGGTCACAATTCTGTCTGGAATCTGGAAAAAGAAAGCTCTGACTCTGGGGCTGTCCCTCAAAGGACCAGGGGACTATACTGAAAAGGGAACTAGCTTTTTGTTATGTCCCCATGTTGACTCTTCTCTTTATCCCCTCACCCCATCGTAAGCAGAGTCCATGGGATCAAGCCTTCTGCTTAGGAAATGGGCCAATAGATCAAGTCACTCCTGGGCCTGCTCCCACTGACTTTGGTCTCATTTCCCTGATTCTGGAATGTGTTGCTCCAGCCCCAGGCAGAGTTTTGGTAAAATCCTGGGCTTTCTTTTTTCTTCCTCATTTGGGAATCTGAGGCTTTGCAAAGAAGGACAAAGGAAAAAGAGAGAGAATAGTGGGTGAAACTATTGCATGGCACAGTAATCAGAACCCAAGCCCAAATGAATAGAGGTCCCTACCTACTCAAGTCAGACAGTCAGTTCCCCAAATGAAGCACCCCACTTTCCATACTTTCCTGTGTACCAAACCCCAATCTAGTCACTGCAAAGGAAGATGGACAAAGAGGAAAGCAGTTCTAGTCCTTGGGAGAAGCCAATTTGACAAAGGAAAGAAGAGATAAACTTATAAAACAACATACAAATTATGAACATAAAAGAAAATATATAAGTAGAGATGAGCACAGAGTAGGCAAGCAAAGGGTAGGGATCAATCAAAGAGGGTTTTCTGGAAGGAATGAATGAATTTTAAACCAGGTTTCAAAGGTATTGGGATGAAGGAAGGAATGCCAAGTGGGGTGATTTCCCGTCTGGTGAATGAATGAATATAAAAGCATTTATTTAGCACTTCTCATTGTGCACAACATTGAAAAAACAAATGGACAAAGTGAAACATCCCCTACTCTCCAGAGCCACATTCTAATGCTGCCCTTTTGGGTTGTCTTCACCTATTGGATTCTAATAAGCAAAGACAGCACAATATGTCTAAAGGAGTAGTAGACAGAGAAGGGATATTTTACCAAAATCATTTTCTTTAAATGGAGATCTGACTAGGTCATTCACCTGTTCAACTCCAGTGACCCTTGCTTTCTCAAGGATAGAATGTATGTTCTCTCTTTAGCTTCTTTTCAGTCTTACTGGACATTATTCTGCCACACCTATGCTCTGGATCTGGCAAGGGGCATCTTTCTTTGTTCCTTCCATCTCATCTCCATACCTTTGTAGTGGTCATGTCCCATGCCTAGAATGCACTCCTTCCACACCTCCTTAATACACATCTCCTGCATGAAATCTGTCCGGCTGGGAGTACCTTCCTTCCCAGAAATTATCTTTTAAAGTACTTTTTACTTATTTTTATATATTCATTTTATATTCTTACATGTACTCTCATCTCCCCCATTAGAATGGAAACTCCTCAAGAACGGAGCTTATTTCATTCTATGTGTTTATGTTTTTGGTACTAAGCATAATCTCTGGCACATAGTAGGCACTTAATAAAGGCAGCTTAGGTGGAAATAGAAAGTGATGAATTTAGGAATCCTTCTCTGGTCCCTGGTTTCCTCATCCATAAAGTAACCTGAGTGGTCTAGGTAATTTCTAAGGTTTCTTAGTTTGCTCTTAATAGTTTGTCTGAGAATCCATTAATTCTCTGTTACTGCAAGTTTTCAAGTAGGAGCTTGGAGCTAGCTTAGGTGGCAGAGTGGATTGAGTACTGGACCTTTTGTCAGGAAGACCTAAGTTCAAATCCAGCCCCAGACACTTACTAGCTGTGTGACCCTAAGTAAGTCACTTAACTCTGTTTGCTTCAGTTTCCTCATCTGTAAAATGAGCTGGAGAAGGGAATGACAAAACAGTCCAGTATCTTTGCCAAGAAAACCCCAAACAGGGTCATGAAAAATTGGACATGACTAAAAGTGACTAAACAATAAGAAGGTAATTGACAAATATTTATTGTTGATTGGGGAACCCAGTGATAGTGAGTGGAGTCACCACTCGATTGATTGATACATCCTGTCTAGAAATGGTACTATAAGTTTTATTATTGTTTCCAGAGCTAGGTAGGGGGCAAGGAGAGCAAGAAAGGGGAGAGGTAGCATTTTCTTTTTTCTTCTTTTTTGGAGGCAGTCAGGGTTAAATGACTTGCCCAGGGTCACACAGCTAGTAAGTGCCAGAGATGGCATTTGAACTCTGGTCCTTCTGACTCCAGGACCAGTGCTCTATCTACGTACCCCCTAGCTGCCCAATGGGTAGTACTTTCAAAAGTGCAGAGGGGGGCATGGATGAGCTCCTGTCTGGGAATAATAAACAGACTAATTTAGCTACAGCAGAGGGATGAGGAGGGCCAGTAATGGGAATCAGTGGAAGACATGAGGGAGGAGACCAGCTGGTCCTTGAAGGACAAGCAGGAGAGTTTGGAGTTTAAGAATGAAAGGGCATATTATCCGTGGAATCATATAAGCAAAGGTAAATGTCCATAGTTAGGAGAAGAGCACCATCCCTGCAAAGACTGAGCCCTAAGACTGACTCCTTGCCCACTTGGGGTCTCCTCTTCATTGCCTGCTTCTCTGAGTCAAAATGTCCTTCTTCCCAATAGTATTTATTCTGAAACTGCCCTTCTCCATCTCACAGCTGTGCTGGGGCTTCTCCTGACACCCTAAATTGAGTTTAAAGGGGCTAGGACTATGGGACTACAAACTCTCCCAATATTCCCATGACCCTCACCAACAGAGAGGGACAGGAACTTTGAGGATCCCAGCCCCAGTCACTTAGCATGCATGTTCCTCCGTGCTAGGGGCTGACTTGATGAACAAAAGATGCTTGGTTTCCCAAGGGGAAGTTGGAAGAAGTCATTTGTTTCTTGGATTAATTCACTGGACCCCAGGAGAACTAGCCTAGAAAAAGCTTGTTGACTCCTCATAATTCTCAAGATTCTTTTCTCTAGAATATAGAGGAGGAAAATTACTTTTGCCAACAGAGATGGATGGAGGGGCACTCTGTTGGGAATGGGGGTGCTGGTTATCCCTGCCTGAGGCTTCCATAAGGGCAAAGTTATTTGTTCCCCATGGACCATGGACCACAAAGTTTAGAATGTGATAATGTACCATTTGCCTCATCTCTGGTGACTAAATGTTTTCTGTTTCCTTCATGCTCAAAGGCCCTTAAAGACAACATCCATATCTTTACCTTCCCTTGACTCTATCTCTCATAGCACCAAGCACAGCACTAGGCACATAAAAGGTATTTTCTAATGATTACAGTGAGAACTAAGGTTAATGGTTCCAGGTCCCATGACCAAAGGTTATTCATCCAGTGAGTGATACCCTGGGGTCAATTGGCCTGGAATAGCAGCCCAAGCCAGATTTGTCTGTAAGGCTAGATTTATATGGAGGGTGACAGTTAATAATTCCTACAAATCTACACTAAAACCAATCTTCAAAGGAAAAAATATCCATACAACAGAGTATCAAAAAGTAAATGGGACAGTAAACATACTAGCTGGTGGCAAAATAAAGACTATTATGCTAGGTCCTTCCAGCATCAGCCAGGCCTTCTCATTTGTCTGCCTGGATAATACAAACTTTTACAGTCATCTCTAGCATGGGTTCTTAACCTGAAGTCTGTAATTTAAAAAAAAATTATAACTATTTCAAAATAATTAGTTTCCTTTATAATCTTACCTATTTTATTTTATGCACTTAAAAACAATAGGGCCATAGTATCACCAGATTATGAGAGGAGTCTGTGATGCAAAAAACAGTTAAGCAGCCGTCATGTAACTGGAGGGCTGACCTCATTACTCCTCTTGGTAATCCAACTGTTCCTTGGTCAGCACAGGGCAGATGGAATTTCTCTCTTCTCTTTTTCAGGGAGTGGTGTGTGCCCAGCCCTGCCCACCAGGGACATTTGGCATCAACTGCAGCCAGAACTGCCCATGCCACCATGGAGGGCAATGTGATCATGTGACAGGACGGTGCCAGTGTGCAGCTGGCTACATGGGGGATAGGTAAGAAGTCACCTGCGTGGCCAGTCAATGCCAATTGTGCTGATTTACCTTTTACCCTTTACCCTTCACCCAGTCTAACATCTTTACCCAAGATTTATAGTGACTCTCCCTGAGGGAAGGAGGAGAGTAAACTAGCCAATCTCAGTTATATATAATGGAACTGAGCTGATAATCCAGAAGTCCTATCTGCTTTAACTTTAGAAATCAATCACTTTGTTCACCTACCTGTAGCATATCAGAGAGTCAGTGAAGCAAGGTGGATTGTGTTGGCCTTGGAGTCAGGAAAATCCAGGTCCAGGTAAAGCCTGCCTCTGATGCATTCCAGTTGTGTGACCATGGACAGATCTCAGCCTCAGTGTCCTACATCATTCCCTGAGTCTGAGCTAAGATGAGCTGTGAATGTCCACTGGTGGAAACAGTTTCCTCATTCTGAATTCCACTTTAAATTCTGTTCCCCAGAGTTATTTCTTCTACTTCCCTTCAGACTGTGTATATTTTTGCCATAATACAGCTGACCAGTCCTGAAGGCCCTGCTGGGGTGGGAGGTACAGGGTGTGGTTCTATAACTGGGACCAAGGGGAGTCCTCATCAGGAACACAGACACACAGAAGAGACACTTAACCTGGACAAAAGGTCAAGCTCACATCTGAGATTGAGAATCAGAAAGGAGCCAAGCTAAGGGTCTTTCCAGCCCCCAAATCTACAAATCCACCTTGATGTTTATTGTTTAGTTTTCCCTCAGACTGGCTCACTCCTGCATTAATACTCAGCCCAGTCTTTACAGTGATGGTTTGTGAGGATGCAGCTGGAGCCTAGACATTTCCTATTTTCTATCTTGCCCTTACCTACAGCCTGAGGTCATTTAGAAACAGTATAATTTCTTTTAGAATCTGCATTCATGTACACAGCATTTCCTTGTACCTGGCCTCCCGAAAGCCCTAGCAACATAAGCATACTTGAATCAGTGCTTGATAAGGAATCCAAAGACCTAGGTTTTCAAATTCTAGCTTTGTTACTTTCTTAACTGTGTGTCTATGGACAAATCACTTCACTTCTATAAAATGAGGAGTTTGGACTAGATAGATCCTGAAGTCTTCCAGTTCTGTATCCTAGGGATTTAGGTTGGTGTTTGGAGGAACTCAGAACTGAGACACCCCTCCACAGAGCACAAGCCACTGGACCCGGAGCAGAGCAAGAAATAAGGATGAGAGATGAGTATAGAACATAGGAATCTGTGAGAGCACAGAGGTCTGTTCTAGTGCAGAACATTAATAGGATAACTACCAGCCAATCATTCAAAGAAAAAGACACAACCCTACTTTCCCACTGGCTGGGCCCAGCGTCACTGTTCCATGGCCTAGCATCCGTGTTTCCCAACCTGAAAGAATATCAGCTCTTGTGTTTTATTCCTAGTCAGCCAACCAAGGGACAAAGTATCCAGGATACAGAGGGAGAAAGGCAAAAGTCAACCTGACTTTCAAAAGTCAGACGGCTCCCATCTCCATGCTCTAGTGACAAATTCTGGGGGAAGGGCCCACAAGCAAACCTAAACGCCCTTTGGAAAGCCCCATGGATCGATCTGCTCAAGCAGAAAATGGGAAGGCCTGGTGATATTTGGCTTGTGCGTCTACACGGGCCACCTCGTGTTTAATATTTTGTGAAATTGCCTCCATCCATTCTGCCGGTGACAGCCACATTAACCCAACCCAAATCATCGCCGAGCATATTAAAGTTCAGCGGGTGTAATAACGCGGCCTCCCCGGATAGGCAGGAACAAATGTAAATTAAACAAGAAACATAACTAGGGCTTTGCAGCTCATTTTGTGATTTAATTGAGCAATGTATCTGGTTGTTAATGGCATTATTGGACACATTAGATTGATATGTTGCAAAGGAAGGATGTTTAAGTAGAGAACTAATTCCTGCTGTGATTATCCTTATGTTCCAGAGGCCCCGTTATTAGCATGCTTTGTGTAAAATTCATTAGCAGGAGCTGCTTGATCTCTAAATAAATAAGTTGTTTAAATTGTTAGCAGGAAAAAAGGCTAATTATGCAAATGGATTAGGTCGTCAATATTTCATTCCAGATGCTTTTCTTCATGCTATACAGTGCTTCATCATCCCTATAAATATAACCAGAGGTAAAATGCCCTACAGAGGAGGCAAGAGTCTCTGAGACCACTGGCCCCTCTTGCTGGTGAGAAGTGGGTATGGCAATAGTACGGTGCGATAGAAAGTGCTAGACTTAGAAGCCAGAAACATCTTCAGAAACGTACAAGCTGTGTGACCACGGGCAAACCGACAGACCTTTCTGAGTTTTGGTTATCATTCCTCTGTAAAATGGGGATGACAGTGCCTGCCTCACAGACTTGTCAAAAGGATCACATGAATTCATGTTTGTCCAGGTCTTGCAAGTTCTAGAACTTTATGTAGATGTTAGATGCCATTGTTGTGACTGGTGGAGGAGAGCAGAGGCACTCCTCCAGTGTAGGGACATTCCAGATGGGTAAGGACTCAACTTGGTATAACCCCCTGTTCCATGAGGCCTTACCAGCCTGGAATGTCTCCCCCTTTTCTGTGTGCAAGACCACCTTTTCTGTATGTAAATCCTGGATAATTAAGAGAGAGAGCTATACATGAAGTTACCCGAATTTCCATGCAGCCTGAGATGCTAGCTGACCCAGCCTTGGACAAGTCATTTAATTTCTCTAAGGCCTCATTTTCCTTATCTGTAAAATGAGGCGGGGTGGGACTTGGCCTCTAAGATCTCTTTCAGGTCTAAATTTGGGATCCTCTAACTCCTGCCACGGTTTGGGGAAGCTTCAGCTGCTCTCTGTGTTACCTTGCAGATGCCAAGAAGAGTGCCCCATTGGGACCTTTGGATTCCAGTGCTCGCAGCGCTGTGACTGTCAAAACGGGGCCCAGTGCTCACCAGCGTCTGGTGCCTGTGTGTGCGACCCAGGCTACAAAGGCCCTCGATGCCAGGAGCGCCTGTGTCCAGAGGGGCTACATGGCCCACAGTGTACCAAGCCTTGTCCCTGTAATGTCACCAACACACTCAGGTAGGTGTTCCTAAAGACTGATGAGGCAACAGGGTGTTAGGGCAAGGGATGGTGAGAGGCCTAAGATCGCCGGGTTTGAAGAAGGGGCATAGACCCACTCACAGGAAACCAAGCTCCTGGCTGCTGATCCTTGTCCATTTGGAAGGGACTAAGGTGGAAGGAGTGTGGATCTAGGGAATGACAGGTGTGAACAAAAAGAGACAAACTGGCAGAAGACCTAGGTTAGAGCCCAGCCCTGACACTTACTAACATCATGACACTGGGTGATGTAGTTCCCTCTCTGGGCTTCCATTTTCTTATCTAAATAATGAAGAGACTATGTTCAGATTTTCTTCCACCTGTAACATTGTATAATTGAGGTTACCTCTCAGGAGAGCATGGAGAACTCCTCCCCACTCCCACTCCCAATAGAATGCTGATGAAAAGTTATGGAATTTCTTTCTGCTACAACTCTTTAAAAGTAGGAATGGCTCCCCTCTACTTGCCTCCACCCTCATGTAGCCAGCCTGAGATATGAACAGTCCTGTCTCGAGGCAATAGAATGCATCATGAACATAGCATGTTAGAGGCCCTGGGTTCTGATTCTAACTGCCTACATGACTTTGGACAAGTCACTTAACTTCCCATGGCCTCAGCTTCCTCATCTGCAAAATGAAGAGGTTGAACTAGTTGACCTCTGAAGTCCCTTCGAATTTTACACCTGTGACCATGTAAGTGCTGATAGTATTCAGGAAAATACTGTCAGATGAGTCCGGGGACCTATGAAACAGGGCAGGCAGGGACTGATGGTTTGCAAAATTTGAATGATCCGATAAGCTGTAAGTACAGCTAGGTGACCCAATGGATAGTGTGTTAGCCCTAGAGCCAGAAGGAGCCAAGTTCAAATCTGGCCTCAGGCACTTCTAGCTGTGTGACTCTGGGCAATCTGTTTGCCTCAGTTTCCTCATTTGCAAAATGAGCTGGAGAAGGAAATGACAAACCACTCCAGTATCTTTGCCAAGGAAGCTCCAAATGGAGTCAAATGTGACTCATCAGCTCAACAGCAATAATAATAAACTCCTGCTCCCACTCCCGTTGTCCTGCTTTCATTTCTGTTCGATGGGTGATCTGCCCCCATACATCCTGGATACAGAGGTTCTTCATCTTTATTATAAAATGGCAGAATTTCATGGGTCATCTGATTACCTCATCTCTATTTAAACATTTCCAGTGACGGGGAGCTCACTACCTCACAATATAGTCCATTAACGCCATTGCTGGTCAAGTCTGAGTGTTAAAATGACCTGCTTTGTATTGAGTCAAAATCTAGCTCCTTGAAACTTTTATTCATTGATCATAGTTCTGCCCCTGGCAAGAACCATGTCTTAATGACTGTAGTATCATCCCCTGTGGCTAGCACAACACGCTATGTATAGCAGGCACTCAATAAGTAAAGTCAGATACATGAATGAATCCCAAAGAATTCTACCCCCTCTTCTCTACTCAACCCTTCTTTTATGAAGGGACGGCTCTCATGTCTCTTCTAAGCCTGTTCCTTTTAAAGGCTCAAAAGTTCTTTCTTTCTTCAGCTATTCCTCAGAATTGCCTCTCAGATCCTTCACTTGTCTCTAGATGCACTTCAGTCTGCAGTTTCCGTCTTAAAATGTGTTCCTAACTGGACGCAGTCATTCAGATATGGCCAACTCAATAGTTTCTCATGATCTGTACTCAGGTACTTGAGTCAGAGCTGCCTAAGGTCACGCTATTTGGGGCAGCCACATCAAGCTTTGGCAGTCTGCATCCATAGTCTCACTGTCTTAGAAAGCTTCCCTTCTGGGGTCTGCTAACGCAGCCAGGGTCTCTGGCATCATTGACCCAGAAGATGAGTCAGAGAATATTCCCACACACATATATCCATCCCTCCAACTTGAGTAGAGCCTGGCCTCTAACCCTTAGTAGCCCAGGGCTTGTGTAAATAGGAGGGTCAGAGTGGAGAGAAGTGAGTGACAGATGAGGGATTTTCTGAGACAGAGGAACAGGGATTACTCCCTATAATTGAGCTTCCGACACTTATTTGCTGTGTGACCCTGGGCAAGTCACTTAACCCTGTTTTCCTCAGTTTCCTCATTTGTAAAAATGAGCTGAAGAAATGGCAGACCTCTCCAGTATCTTTGCCAAATGAGGTCACGAAGAGTCAGACACAACTGAAATGACTGAACAAGTTTGAAAAAGCTTCATTCCATAAGGGAGTCACATGTACACATATAAATATATATAGAGAAAATATAGACAAAGCTAAATAGAAGGTGATGGAGGAGGCACTAATATCTAGAGATATCAGGAAAGTCTTCCTGAATTACATACTGCAGTATCCATGCTGTCCTGCCTACCCCTCTCAAATGGGTTTTCTATGGGGAGGATGAGGAGACAAGAAGCAAGAGGGGGTTCCCATTGTCTTGCCTCCAAGAGTTTGGCAATTGGGATTCCTCCCCTCAGACTCAGGGGTTATTGAGACTGCCTCCTGGTCATCTTTCCTTCCTCCTCTCTCACTGTTTCTTTCATTTATTCACTCCATAAAAAGGGATCAAGCCCCTACAATATGTAGTCTCTGTCTCTGTCTCTCTCTGTCTCTCTCTCTCTCTGTCTCTCTCTCTCTCTCCCTCCCTACCCGCCCCCCAGCACTACTATCTTCCCCTCCCCCTCCCCCTCCCCAGATCTCCCAGTCTTTATTTGACACATCCAGCTGCTGTCAGTCCTGAAAGAGGTGGAAGAAGAATGGCAGGCAAGAACTGCTTGGGAGCTGTCCACACTCCAGGGGTTTTGTCTTTGCTGATGATTTGTGAAGACAATGGAGATGCTGGATTCTCTCCTTGGCCCCCGCCCAAGCAGCTCAACCCTCCTTCCCTTGCCTCACATTGGCTTCCTTTGATTTTTACTATTTGATTGTCCTCAAATCAACATAAAGTCACTGGTGACCTTCAAGGGCTTTGCAAGTAATGACTATTCAGTCAATATTTGTTTATTTGATTTGATTTTTACTAACCTTCCTTCCCAGCCCTCTGGGATGTCAAGGAGTCTCTGATCGCAGGAAGTGTATAGGATTGGGGGAAACTGAGGCAAAGACCACAGAGTGACCATGAAGCTCAGATTGATGACCTCCAGGGCCTCTGCTGAGTCAACTTAAGTGTTCCTTCAGTCATTCAGCAAACACTTACTGAGCACTTATTGTGTGCAAAGGCACTGTGCTAAGGACAGTGGGGGATGCAGAAATGATAAAAAAGACAGAGTTCTTGCCCTCTAGGACCTTAGATTCTACAAGGGGAACCAAGACACATACACACACACACACACACACACACACACACACACATATATATATATATGTATGTATATATGCATATATACATACATATGTATATATAAATAGTCTGGCCAATGCAAAGCAGCATGTGTTAAGTGACAAGTGCAGGGAGTCTTTGGATCCCCAAGGGATCCATGGATGGATTTCAGGGTGTCCATGAACTGGAATGGGATAAAGTTTATGTCTTTACTTCAATGTAATTGGTTTGTTGGTCGTCCTATGTTTTTGTTTAATTTTATGCATTTAAAACATTATTCTCAATTATCTAATTTACTTTTCCACTTTATATTCCACTTGTATATCCCTAAATTTTTAAATATATCTTTTAAACATATAAATATATGTCTTTTATTATAAATATGTATTATATATAATATATCTCATATAAATATATCTTTTAAAATAATTTTCTAACAAATACAAAACAATCTCAACTAATTTTAACCAAATAAATTAACAACATGAAGAATAACACCTCAAATAAAACTTTAAACTCCAAATTAAAAGAAAAAACATTACTCTGAGAAAGGATCCATAGGCTTCTCCATGATCCGTGACACACATGAAAAAAGTGAAGAACCCCTTTCTAGTGAGTAGTCCAGGCTACAGTTCAGAGAAAAGATCAGTGTGGTTTGGAGTGATCAAGGAAGACTTGATGGAGGTGAAAACTTGGATCTAGACCTTGAAGAGAAGAAGTAGGATTCCAGTAAGGGGAGAGAAATGGGGAAGGTTATTCCAAGTTATTCCATGCTTCCCAGTATGATTGACTGGGTATATGAGGGGTGTCTGGGTATCTTCCTGAAGAAAAGGACAGAATTAGCACCCCACTACCATCACTCTTAAAGGACATGTTGAGGGCTGTTGCTCATTCAGGGATAAAAAGAAAAATTGCTCCCATTGACAGAGAACATGTTCTCTCTACTGTAAATGTCCCAACCAAGCCCCCAAATTAAATAGCTATTGTTATCCCATTGATTCTTGCACAACCTTGCCCTGCATAATTTATCATTTCCATAAAGGATTCCTCTATACATTATTTAGCTGGATAACACCCTCCTTGCTCACCCACCACACCCCTTTGCTAATCTCAGCTCATCTAATATTGATGATTATTTATTTGGTTTAATGTCTTTAACACATACTGTGTTTCAGGATCAAGTGGCATGTTAGTAACTTTTTCTGAAAGGGCAGGAAGCCCCTGGGAGATTCTGAGGGAACACGTAGCCTGGGTGTCTACACTAACAACTCCTCCAAGCCTGTACTTTACAAGAGACCATTCCCTGTTCTGAGTTTATTGCACCCACTCTCTGCCTGCTGGTAGGTGTGCCCCCAATAGGACATTGTCTTTCCTACTTTCAAAGACTTTTCTCCCTCCCTTAGGTACCCTTTTCCAAATTTGAATCTCCCTCGACAGTCACAAAGTTCTCCATAACTTGCTGAAACTGTTTTGCTGTTCTCTTTCCCTTCTGCTGTGCCCTCACTGGAGCCCGAGAACAGCTCAGAACCTCTCTGTGTGAGGATGGGCTTTTATGGGTCAATCCTTCTCTCCACCTTGGGTGTATGACCCTCTGCAGATTTCAGAGAGGGAAAGGAAAGAGATGTCAACGGCTGTCAGTCTGAACATACTGGGGAACCTCTGAAGGTCCTCATTAACCCAGGAACAATTAACAATCATTCCTTCTTTGGTCAGCACACCTAAGTAGAAAGGCCTTGACTAAATGGTATCTTTTTTCTATAATTATGAAAAACACCCTTTCAAAGTCTTTCCCTTCTCAGTGCTTCATTGTTTCTACCTTTGCAGTGACGTGGTCATATCATTCCCCTTAGGCACAGTAGGAAGAAAGAGCTACTGTACCCTTGAGAAATGGGGGAATTGCTGTTTAACTCAAGTGATGAAGGCAGCTTTGAAGATGCAGAGAACCTGAATCTCCTTTCTGCTCCATCATGGATCTTGGGTCCCTAGAAGGGAATTCAGATGTTCTGGGAGGGGCCGCAGTGGCTTGTCATTCAAGGATTAGCTAAGAAAAACAACTTAGGATATTTATTGGGGTGAGGTCTAATACAGAAGAAGGATTCGACTCTTGCTGCTTGGCCCCAGATGGCAAAAATAAGTGGACAGCGTAGAGTGGCAGATTTGGCCTTAATATAAGAAAAGATTTCCAAACAAGCAGAGCCATTCAAGAGGGGAAATGGACCACCTCTAGAGATAATAGGTTCCCCTTTTTTGGAAGGCTTCAAACGGAGACTGTTTTGCCACACATCAGAGATAGTGTAGAAAGTGTTTTTTGCTCTAGTGAATTTGGGATTGAATAGTCATGGAGATCTCTTTCAATTCTGACATTCTGTTATTGCCCAGGAAGGGGAGAAGAACATCCCAAATGTTCTCAATAGCTCTAGCCTCCCCACATAGAATACTGGTGCCACTTAGCTCTCTGGGAGAACTTGGCTTGTGATCACCCATCTTGGGAGAGAGAGATCACCCGTAAAATTCCAAGCTATTTCATGCTCAAACTTAGTATGCTTCATGCAAAGGAGCCATCCTCCTTAATAAAGGAAAACAACCTTGAGGGAGAAAGAGACCTGCCTTCTGAATGTGCCCCCTGCAATTGAATTGTCATGGAAGGATTCCAGCAGCCCAGATCATATATTACCTTTGAACGATTGGATTAAGCCAACAGAGGCAGCATTGATAAAAATCTCATGGCATGTGCAATCGAGGAGAGATGGCACAAAACTCTACTTTTAAAATATTCCTGTAATGTATAGCTTTCAGTTCCTATTAGTCTGTGATTAATCGATGTCTGGGAGAAAATGGAAAAAAAGGAGGCAAAAAATGGAACTCAACTTAATATCAGTGATTGCAAGCTTTGCTTGAGATTCCCAGGAAGATACCTGGATCTATGACCCAAAGGAATTTCTTGTGCTGTCTGCCAACCAGGGAACTGGGATTTATCTCTACTCAAGAGCTCTAGTCACCTTTTGATTCAGCTGTCCATGATAAGACCTGATGGGAAGATCCTAGAGCTAGGTTCTCAGATGAAGCTTGATCCCTCCTCATCATCCCTATTCCTCCACACACATACTCACAAACTCTCTCTCTCTCCCCCTCTCCCTCTCCCTCCTCTCTCTTTCTACTTCTCTCTCTCCCTCCTTCCCTCCCTCTCTCCATCTCCCCCTCCCTGTCTTCATTCCAAAGCCAGTCTCTGAGCAGGAACATATATAACCAGCTTCACGCTGATATGAATCTCTCCTGTTCTTTTCAAGAGACCCACCACCTCTCCCATTTTTAGCAAGTTCTACTACCTTGCTTTTCATCTGTATCCTTCATGATTCCCTGTAAGCTCATTTCCTCTTATGTCTTACCCTAGAAGAAATGGAGAACAGTAAGGTCAGTGGTAGCAGACTCAAATAGAAACCAAAGCTACCAAACTGTACCTAAGGATCCCTGTAGGCCATACCCTGACTTAGAAAACCTTAAATTAATATCATCTATGCTATATTGTATTTTTATTTATTTTGTTAAATATTTCTCAGTGATATTTTAATGTCTTCCAGAAAACTCAGGAGTGCTGCAGCTGCCTTGCTCCCAACAGGCCCTGTGTTTGACACCTCTGCAGTAGATCAGAATATGCTAACACTCATCTTCCCACCAGAGGATATTTCTAGGTCCATGATTCTACCTTTGAGGACCATCCAGGGGGATAGAGACCCTATCTCAGTCCCTGAAATACATTTCCCTTCCCAATACTCTTTCCCACTCATTGTAAGTCAAGGCATCTCCCCTGGAAGTGGGTAGCCCAATAACCCCACATTTTGAAGGGAAAGAATGGAAGCTTCAGGCCTCTGTTTTTGGTTTCCCTGATCAGTTAGAGGCACTATGCTGTAGTGAAAAGAACATGGACCTGGAACCAGAAGAACCAGGTTTGAGTTTTGGCTCTAGGAGACCTCAGGCAGGATGCGCCTTCAGAAAACATTAACTGAGCCCTGATGCTGCACAAGGTGCAGTACGAGACATTGGGAGACCATAGTTCCTGCCCTCAATCTAACTGAAGTTATAAGAAGAGGTTATAACACATATGCACCAATAAAAAGATGGCACCTAAATACCACAGGAGAGATATAAATTCTTACGGTATTTGCTTTGCTTGACTATTGTTTATGTGATAGAAGACTTCTGTCTTTTTCTTTTCTTTTTATTCTTCCACAGTAGATGGGGGAGGTGGGAGGGTAAAAAAATAAGTACTTAATGGAAAAGAAATTTTGGGGTTTTTTTTAAGGTTATGGTAGTCCTGAGGAGGATGAAATAAATTCCAGTTGAAGTGAGGAAGGGGAAAGGGGAATCAAGGCAGGCTCAATAAAGAAGGTGGAATTCAAGGTAAGGGTAGAATTTTGAAAGCTGGAGCTCTAAGAGGAAAGCATTCCAGGCAGAAGGAAAGGCATGGGCAAAGACCCAGAAGTAGGAAAGGATCAGAGGTATTCAAGAAGTGGCAAATAGCACAGCAAAACTAGAAAACAAAATATGTGTCAAGGTGCCAGTAGGAGCGAAGACTGGAATGGTATTGTTCTACCTGACTCTGGGAAAAGTCTAGCATTGGCAGGAGTTTGTCATCAGATAACTAGCCACCAAATTATGGCTCTTCCTTCCTTTTACCCTGTGAGTGGGTCTGGGTAATGATTGTCTCTTCTTTATCTCTGACCAGTTCATTTTCTCTCTCTCTCTCTCTCTCTCTCTCTCTCTCTCTCTCTCTCTCTCTCTCTCTCTCACTCTCTCTCTCGCCTGCTTAGCTGCCATCCTGTGTCAGGAGTTTGCACGTGCCATGCAGGTTGGGCCAGCCCACACTGTAATGAGTCCTGTCCAGCTGGCTCCTACGGAGAGGGCTGTCGGTTAGTGTGTGCCTGTCAGAATGGGGCTGATTGTCACAGCATCACAGGGAGCTGCACCTGTGCTCCAGGCTTCATGGTAAGACAAGAACATGAACTTTGAGTCCCCATTCTGAGCATTAGAATCTGAGGAAGAGAGAGAAAGGTCCCTCAAATCTCCACTCCTAACCAGCCCAATAACCAAAGAAGTGGGTGATGCACAACCTCAGGGTTCAAGGTTATTTATCCCCTCCTCCAGAGGAGAGGTCCACCAGTCAGCCATGGCCTTGGAGCTCCTATCAGATACAATATTTATGACAGGTGAGAACATGGGGGTGACTAAAGAATATTGTTGTGATATTTTCTGTAAGCACTAACTCTTTGGGTTATCATATTTGGAGACCAAGGGACATGATGTAGATGGGAGAGAAGGGGTGGCCAATGGATTAGAGGGTCCATGTGGCCTTCTTGGCCAAATTTTCCTGAGTCAGTGGCATGCTCCTTGCTATTTCTTCTTTTTCTTTTAATATAAATTTATTTATTTAACTTTTTCCATTCAATTTTCACAAAATTTTGGGTTCCAAATTTTCTCCCCATTTGTCCCTTCCCCCCACCCCAATACACTGAGCATTCTAATTTCCCCTATCACCAATCTGCCCTCTCTTCTATCATCCCTCCCTTCTCCTGTCCCCATCTTCTCTTTTGTCCTGTAGGGCCAGATAACTTTCTATTCCCCATTACCTGTATTTCTTATTTCCTAGTAGCAAGAACAATACTCGACAGTTGTTCTTAAAACTTTGACTTCCAACTTCTCCTCATCCCTCCCTCCCCACCCATTCCCTTTGGGAAGGCAGGCAA
>CM053769.1:579856022-579959785 GCA_028658325.1 Potorous gilbertii | reverse complement strand
TTCACCAAGAAAGTAACCTTCTATGGTCTTATTTTTTTTTTTCCTTTTTCTGGGCATTTTCCCAGCCAGTTACTTGACTTCTGAGATTTCTCTCCATCCCCGCCTAGATCCACCCAGCTAGTGTTTGAGGTCTGAGATTCAAATGCTGCTCCCCAGCCTCAGGGCTTTTGGTGGCAGGCCTGGCTACTATTCAATGGGAGCTTAAGTTCTGGTGCTCAGGTGGGGGCAGGGCCACCTCCCAGGCTCAGTTCCCTCAGGGGGTTTATGCAGAGACCTTCTGTAATGGACTCCAGCTCCTGCCTACTCCTGGAGCCTCTGGCCTCCTGCTGCCTCTGCTGCTGCCTCCCAAGGGGGCCCGAGTCATGGAGACACCCTGCTCCCCTCTCAGACTGTCCAGACGTCTCTCTCACTGACCTGTGCATCTGTGGGTGGAGGGACCTTTGCGGCCACTGTAGATTCCGTCCCTGAAGCCTGCTCAGATCCGTTCCTCTCCCTGCCGCGCAGCCAGGAAAGGGCTGGGCTCCACTCCTGTCCGGTGCGCGACGGACCTTTGGAGTCAGTTTTTCAGGGCTCTCTGGAACGGAAATCTTCACTGTGTTGCAGCATGGCTTCTGCTGTTCCAGAATTTGTTGGGAGTTCTTTTTATAGGTAATTACGGGCTGTGGGTTCAGAGCTAGCATATGTGAGTCTTTTTACTCCGCCATCTTGGCTCCTCTGATCCTTGCTATTTCAATGCTCTCCACCCCCATTTGGGGAAGAGTGGATAGAAGCAGGCCAGCCCAGGGACAGGAGTCTTAGAAATCAGACCATCCTGAATGGTATGGACCTAAAGGAAATCCCACTGCAAGGCTCCCTCTCCCTCTACTAAGAACATTTTCATCCAGTGGGTGAGAAAGACGATCACCCTTGAAAGGGATGTGCCTGATACTTGAGAACCTTGAGTTTAAGTCAGGAGACCTGGCAGTTCTGCTACTACCTAACTGTCTGACATTGGGTCAGTGACTGACTCTCTGGTACCCAATTTCCTAATCTGTAAAGTGAGGAATGTTGGATTACAGGATCTTGTAGGCTCATTTCTTCTCAAGCCTTGTGTGTCTCTTAAGGAAAAGAAGTCACTTGTTTGTGGGAAAGAGACTAAAACAGGGAGACTCAAAGTGTTTTGCTAACAATGAGGGAGTTTTCAAAATGATTTTATATATGCAATGTCTCAAGGCATTTTTAGCACCAGCCAGTGGCGTCACTTCACTGAGGTACTGGCCATCTGCCAGGGGAGATATGGGGGAGGGGGAGGGAGGATATGAGAAGGTAAAGAAGTAAGGTGCAGGGCCTATAAGCAATCCATCCTTCAAGAACAAAGCTGCCTGTGCTTCCCAGTTGCCCAAGCAGAGGAATGTACTGGGGTCAGGAGAGAGACTAAAGAAAGAGGCCCCATCAGGATCTGAACTGAAGAAAGCTGTGCACAGAGTGCCTTGTTTCTTGTTCATTGACAGAATGCTCCCTCCCCTCACCTTAAACTTAGGGAACTTCACTGTTCCATCTGAGTCATCTCGCTGCCGAAATTGCCAGAGGATCTGGGCTAAGACAGATTGCAGGCTGAGCTACCCTGATGAAACCTGGTCGGCTCCTATCCATCTCCTTCCTCCCAGCCCCATTCAGCTTCATTATACCTGAATGGTCTCGTCTGGGGTCCTCAGCTGGTGGTGTCTAACCTAACAGATCGGGGTGATTACGGGACAATGGATTGTCCTCACAGGGTGTCTCTCAGCCTGTTGTCAGCTAGAGTAAGAAAAAAGGGAGGTCTTGAAGGAACTGGATGAAGCTGCCCTGAACTAGTCAGAGAATTTTCAGTCTGCTCTGACATTTGGTGAGCTCTCCTCAGGGAGGAGACCATGCAATCAGTGGAGTGGCCTTAGGTGAGACCATCACAGCTCATGGAGAATAGCCTACACACTGTGGCAGTTGTCAGGGTGGTCTAATGGAAAGATCATTGGACTGGAAATCAGGACACCTGAGTTCTCAGCTCTGCCACTAATTGGTACTGTGACCTTGAGACAAGTCCTCTGAGCTTATTTTTTTTTTCAGATGGAATCAGATTTTTGTTTGTTTGTTCTACCTCCTTCATGTAGTTCAGACCATCAATAGATAATGGTTTTTCAATTTCATTGTTGCCTTTTGCTTTTGTATCTGTCATTTCCCCTTAAATTTTATGTATTCTTTTTGAGCTTAATTTTGTAACAAAGAAAGACATTTAATCAAAGCCAACTGATACAGTAACTGTGTCTGGTAGTGTATGACACATTCTGCTTCCATAGCCCCATACCTTTCTACTGAGATATGGAAGACATGTCCCATTTTCAGTTGAATTAGTAATTATATTTTGTGTGTGATTGTGAGGACTTTGAAAAGTCCAAAGCACTGTGTGTACATGGTGATTAACTAGCCCATAAAACGGGAGTAGGAGCTAAGGAGAGACCTCAGAAATGGTGCTAAATCGGCATTTCCACATACAAACACAAAGGGAAGGGAGCAGGGTAGGACCCCGACATCAGACTCATAGTCCTTATGCAAGAAGCCTCTGCTGCAAACCCTTCAGTGGTTTCCTAATGAGAAAAGCTCACCCTCCTTGGTCTGACATTTGAGGCATCTTTCTAGTTTCATCTCTCAAAACTCTCCTTCAGGAACTCCATGTTCTAGTCACACTGGACTGTTTGCTGTTCGCTGCACAAATGCTGACTAGCAGAATTCTGTGTCTCCTCTCTCCCTCCTGTCTGTCCTCAAGTCAGATACTACCTTCTTGAGGAGACCTTTCCTGACCCTTTCCTTCAGTAATGACCTCCCCTCTGCCCCAGATATCACACAACCTCCAGCAGCTCTTTTACACACTTTTAGAAAACTGTGATGCAGATTTTACATGTGTCTTATTTCCACCTCACTAGACTTTAAACTCCTTTAGGACAAACTTCCAATCTTCCCCACTTAGCTCAGTACTCTGAATGTATAAGATGCTTAAAAAGTATATGTGGAATAACTGCCAATACCATGGAGAGGAGCCCTGCACTCTGGAGAGGGGGGGAGCCAGGTTCCATTTCCTGATTTGTTGCTTGACCTTGAGCAAGTCTCTGCCCCTCTTTCAGCCTCAGGTTGCTCATTTGAAGCAATGAGCAGAAGATGGGAACTTACTGACCCAGGAGTATTATAAGGATCAGATAAGATGACAGAAATATAAACTAATAACTACCTTGTTGACTGCTGGCTGGTAAAGTGGACAAAACACAGGGCTTGGAGTCCAGAAGATACAAATTCAGATTTTTACCTAAGGTCACACAGCTAAGGAAGTGATTGAGGCAACATCTGCCTCTTTCTCATTTGTAAACTGAGAGGGTTACACTCAAAGGCTTCTAAAGCACCTAGAGGCAGGTAGGTGGTTCAGTGGATAGTGCTAGACCTGGAGTGAGGAAGACTCAAACACTTACTGTGACCCTGGGCAAGTCACTTAACCTAAATTAAGTACCTGGGTTCCCTCACCTTTGAAATAGGCATCCTCATAATAATACTTAGCTCTCAGGGTTTCCGTGAGGATCAAATGAGATATTTTTAAAGTGTTTAGCACATGCCTGGCATGTAGGAGGCGCTTACTAAATCATTCTTTCCTTTCTTCTTCCCTCCCTCCCTCTCTTCCTTATTTTTCCTCCCTTCCTTCCTTTTTCCCTCCTCCATTACTTCTTTCCTCTTTCTTGCTTCCTTCCTTCTTCCCTTTTTCTCTCCCTTCTCCCCTCCCTCTCTCCCTTATTTCCTTCCTTCCTTCTTCCCTTTTTCTTTCCCTCCTTCCTACCCTCCCTTTCTCTCTTCTGCCTCTCTTCTTTCTTCCTATCTCCCTTTCTTCCTTCTTTCTTACTTTCCTCTTTCCCTCTCTCCCTTCCTTCCTTACAGCAATAAATCTGTGCTTCTGTAATCAATTGACAAGTAAGCCCAGGGCACTGAAAAAACAGCTGCCCTGATTCACAATGCTCAGGGGTCAGGGTAGAGCCAGAGCGAACAGTAATGTATTGACTATGCAGTTTCTGTTTCCTAGGAGAAAATACAAGATGGGAGACCAGGGAAAAGAGGAAGCTTGTGTGTCTGTTTTATTGGAACTGAGAGTTATGTAAAGTGCAGTGGGCCGACCTGGGTCAGGGAACCTGGATTCAAATTCTGGCTGTGCTCCAAACTCATTGTGTAACCTTGGACAAATCAGTTCTGCAGGCCTCAGTTTTCTCATCTTTAAAATGGAGGTTGCAGTTCTCCCTCATCTGCTATAGAAGGCTGTGAGAGACCCCATGAGATGGGAAGCATGAATAATAGTGGTGATGGTAAATAATAACTAACACTGATATAGCACCTTGCATGTGCCAGGACTAAGCGCTTTCCCGTTATTATCTGGCTTGATCCCCCCAACAACCCTGGAAAGTAAGTGCTATTAGTCTCATTTTACAGATGAAAAAATCAAAGGAGAAGGAAGTTAAGTAACTTACCCAGGATCACACAGCTGGGAAGCATTGGAGGCCAAATTTGAATTCTGGTCTTCTGACTCCAGGCCCAGAGTTCTGTTCACTAATGGATCCACCTAGCTGCCTCAATGCATGTGTTTCAAGAAGTTAAACGCTCTACAGATAAGAAAGATTGTTGTTATTAAAGTGTGACAAGTAAAGATACTAATTTTAAGCTCCTAGAGAAAGGGATTCTGTGTACTTAACATTTTGTACATCACCTATCACAGCATTGCAGTCACTGAAGTATTTAATGAAAATCAAACAGTTTTGCCTGGCATTCAAGCCCTCTATAGTATGATAACATATCATCCCAGCCTTATTTCTCATTGTCAGAAGAACTAAAAATTCAGAGTGAGTTGGATCTGGAGATTAATAACAAGGATACCAGAAAGGGTTTTAAAAAATCATGTTGGAAAAAAAGAGAATCAAAGAAAAATTAGAACACTGCTGACAGTATTGTTCCAAGTTGTTTTGCTGTGGCTGACTCTCCATGACTCCTTTTGGGGTGGGCAGAGATACTGGAGTGTTTTGCCATTTCCTTCTCCAGCTCATTTCATAAATGAGGAAATTGAGGCAAACAGAGTTAAGTGACTTGCACAGGATCACACAGCTAATAAGTGTCTGAGATTTGAATTCAGGTCTTCCTAACTCCAGGCTCAGTGCTCTATCTACTGTGTCAATTAATTGTCCTGAGGTTATTATATTAACTCTAATATGATGAAACTTATTTTAGATAAATGCACCATTCTGCACTTTAATTAAAAAACTTTACAACTTAAAGTCGGGAGATGCATAGCTAGAAAATATTCATGTGAAAAAACATCTGAGGTTTTTGATGAATTGAGCTCAGGACAAGTCAACACTGAAACAAAACAGCAAAAGAAGTTTATGCAATCTCAGGCTACCTTAAAAGAGAGGATCTAGAAGGTGGGAGATAATCTTTGGTAGACATATCCAGAGTACTGGGTTCAATTCTGGGTGTGACATTTTAGGAAGAATGTTGACAAACTAAAGAGCAGCTAGAAGATGGTGGGAAATTTTGAGACCATGTCCTAGGAAGAACAATTGCTTAGCACAGAAAGAGAAGATTTAGGGGAGGGTGTGATAGTTGTCAGAAAGCATTTAAAGGATGCTTTGAGGGTACAAGAGGGACTTGTGCTATTTGGACAAAACTATAAGCAATGGGTAGAAGTTTCAGAGAGAGAGAGAGATTTTGATTGGATGTAAGGAAAAACTGAATGCTTCCTGGGGAAATAGTGGGTTTTCCCTCCCATTTGTTGGGTATATCACAGTAATGTTCCTTGATCCAGAGTGGTTTTTAATAGGTGAGGTACCTGTCTACTCTTAGATTCTGTGATCCATACTCATACTCACCACATGCTTGATGTTCCAGACAAACTGGACTATATTCCTAGTTCCTGAAATCTGTACCCTCTTACCCCTGTGCTTTTGTTCATGTTGTTCCCTTTTTTCCTTTTTCCATGAAATTTCTAATGTCTAAAAGCCCAATTCAAATGTTAGTTCCTTTAGGAAACCTTTTGTATTGTGTTTGATAACCCACTGCTAGACTGGAAACTCTGAGAGGGCAAATGTTCTCTAACACCCCCCCTGCCCCCCCCAAGTATCCCTAGCAGTTCCCTAGAGCAGTGCTCCTCACACAATAAGTGCTTATATCCAAATTAATAAACACTTTTGACTGATGCTGACAGAGACAAATGGGGGTAGGGAGCAGAGATCCTAGCAGGAAAAGTGACATAACAGAGAGGAAAGAACAAGAAGTAAGCTTAGGGTGCCCTGGTAAAACTGGCTTCTTCTTACAGATCTTCCTTTTCACCCACCCCAGACAGATGGGGCTTCTTTAATTCAGAGCTGAGCCACTGGGCAGGGTGTCAGAATTACTCATCCTCAGGAGGTGCCAAAACAGAGCCTCACTTTGGGATACAGAGAGTCCCCTGTCTTTGAAGAGCACAAAGTTGCTACTTGCCTAGGACACCCTGGGAGGATCGGAAGCGGGAAATTCAGTGTTGATTCCTAAAGGGTCCATGGAGCAGAGAAATCTGGATATACAGTATTTTGGGGAGTTAAGAGAGGGCAGAAAAGGAGGGGTATTGGAGGAGTTAGGGAACTTTGTTTTCAACCTGTCAAAGTTGGGGCAAGGAAATGTATACTTTTTAATTAAACATTTTATTAAAAACTTAATGTTGAGGACTGATAAAACTAATTAAACTTGCTTAGTACTTAGGGAAATGGGTACAATTAGAAATAGTCACCTTGCATCTCTGGACCTCAGTTTTAATCATTTTAAAGATGAATGTGAGTTAGAGAGTCTATAAAATCTCTTCCAGCTTTTACATTCTGTAATCCTGAGTGGTCCAAGTGAGAGTTTATAGCTGTGCAGCTTGTAAACCTTTGTGGCTGGGAAGGCCTGCCAGAAATTTCATTCTTCTGGCATGGACTTTGTAGATTTAGAGTTGGAAGGGAGCTGAAAAGCAGTCTAGTCTGATCTTACCTTCAATTTACAGCTGAAGAAAGCAAGGTCTAGAGAAAAGTCAAGTGGCTTGCCTGGGATCACAAACTAATAAATATTCAAGGCATCCAACACCCTATCCACTATTCCACACTGCCTCTTTGAGAACCTAGACATACCATGGGTAGACATTGGATTAGTACTTTCAGTGAACCACACAGCTGTAATGTGTTTTCATGTCAGGAATTTTCATTGTTTCAGCACTTTGGACAGTTCTACTGGTTCATATAGGCAACCACACTGACCTACTGCTTCTACCTTGCTCCACAGTGCTCAAATGCCAAGGCAAACTTTGTCAGGTTGGCCTATTAGAGGAGCTGAAACCTGAAGGATTTAGGACAAGTCAGAACAAAGACCCCATACTTCTTAGCTAGTTTAGGGAGGCTCCTGCTCTGCTCCACCCTCCCCCCCCCCCCCAGAGCTAAGAGTAAGGGGGAAGACTCTCTGGATTGGGAAGATTGAGAGAAACTAGGCTAACTAATTAGGCCCTTTTCTGAAAGGTGAAAGAATGAGCTTCCCAGAGAGAAGCAACTACCCATGAACAGAGTCTGGTAGGAGCTGACCCCAGGAAAAAGGAAACAGGCTATTTCCAGCCACTGTGGATGGAGTCTTTATGAGGAAATATTGGCCTGGCTAGACTCTTTTCTGACCAACCATTCTGGATAACTAAAAGTTGTTTCTAACCTTCCATTTCTGTTATTCTGGGACAAGAAGGGGAGCATAAAGACAGGATAAAGTTAAGCTTCTTCAACATAATCAACAGACAGCAGTAAAAGCATCTGGATGCATGTTAGCTGCAATAGCTACCAAGCAGAATGTGGATTTTTTGTAGCAGAAGTAGGGGCAGAAAACCAATATGTCCACTACTATTCTTTCTCCCACCCTGGCCAACTTTCCAGTTATTTAATGAAGGCCAGGCTCTGCAGCTGATGAATTCACCCTCGCGATTCCAGAACTAATTATGGCTGCTTCTATGCCTATCCTAGACATCATCCATCTTGGCAAAGACTGTCTTTATTTCCCAGAACTTCTTCCCTCCTCTCATCCCACTGCATGTACAAGAATCCAATCCTGGAGTGCAGGGAGAGGGGTGAGGGTGGCAGGGAGATAAGGGTCAGCAGAGCCATTCTTCAACTTCAAATGCTCTCTGTCAGCTTCGACACTTGTAAGGGGGGAAGGGAGAAAGGCAAGGAGAGGGAATGATTTCACCACCACCACCAGCTGGGCTTAGAAGCCATATTTCACCCCCGGGATGACAGAGTTTCTATTACCTTAAAGGGCTCATCTATTTATGCTGCAATTTTTTGAAACCCTGTCCACTGTTATTGAACCTTACATGCTGGTGAAGGAGCCAGTGCTTCATCACCCAAATGAAGAAATTCATTTAGACATTTTTCTCCTTTCTTTGATACCACTGGTAGCTTGGGCTACTAGGTCTAGGAGAACAGGAAAGAGTTCTGGAGAAGTGGATGGGGACTATGACATAAAAATACCAATCTGGGGAGCAATGATTAAATTTTTTTCCCCCAGATCCTTTAGAAACACTCCTTTCTTGTTTCTTTCCTCTTGCTTTAACTACAGCACCCAGTCCTTAGTATAGTGCCTAGCACTTAATAAGTAGGTGCTTAACAAATATTGATTGATTTATTGATATGGATTGATAGTGATTTATTTGCCGAAGTTTAACAACTGAGTTCTAGCCAGAATAAAGGTGATAGTCAATTCCTGATTAGCCATATGAATTATTGATATGCACATATTATATAGAGTGTGTGTATACATATATGTGTGTACATGTATATATGTGTGTGTGTATATGCACACACTTGCCAGCCCAATTTTATTTTTCTTAGTAAGGGCACATTAGAATGCTAGATTTGGAAGAGGCCTTAAAAATCAGGTAGCCCAACATATCCCAGAACTTTCAAGAATGGCTCTATGAGGAAAAATAAAAGATCATGACAATTTCCCCCTCTAAAATATCAATAGTAGATAGAGAGTTGACTCAAGTGTCAGGGGGACCTGTGTTCAAGTGCCAGCTGTGGCACATATTGAATGGGTCACCTTGGGCAAGTTACTTAATCTCTCAGTACTCCTGAATATTCTTCAAGACCATTTATGACAAACCATGTGTCAATCTGCATTTGTAGAGCTAATTTATTTTACCAGTGAAGTGCATGTCTGACCCAATACACATATATGTTATAAATGCGCACATATACTATAGATACATATATAATATATTGTATATAAATTATGTATCAAAAATACTTAAGAGACAATAATTATTCACCACAAAATTAATTTCCCCTACTATAATCCAAAATTTCCCTGATGCCCCTTAATCTTAGGAATCCCATACCTACAGACCTGTATTTAGGGATCCCCTTAGCATACTTTGAGACCCCAAGTGGTCCACACTCAAGTTAGTTTGAGTAACACTGATTTTACAAACTAAGCAACAGATAGGGGAAGTGATTTGCCCATGGTCATAAAAATAGATCATAGAAAAGTCTGGTGGACAAGTCTTGATCTTTCTCAAACACAGCATTCCCCCTCTAACCCCCACTCCTCCATTTGATGTTCCTCAGTCCACACCTACTATTAGCTCAAGGGAAAACCACCTTGGGACTTAAAAACAAACAAACAAACAAAAAAACTACATTTAACCAACAAAGTGAAGAAGTAAAATTTGGTTTCATTTCACTAGTGGCTGAATCTGGTCTCCCTCACTAGGTCCTTGTGGGTTTGTGGAACTCTATTGGAGGAAACGGCTGATTGTACTTTTAAAAAAAAAAATGCTCTTCTCTTTCCCTGATCTCTACTCTCAGAGGTTCTTAATAGTGCCTTTAATTACCAGGAACCAGAGCTGGTCCTCCCCTGCCACCCCTCCTGTGAATACAGGCATATGCAAGGATTATGAAAGGAAACAGTGAAGGAAGTTTGGTAATGACAGAACTGTGTGCTGGAGGACACAAGGGAAATGGAAGGACAGAACCAAATAGGGACTTGGGAGGGAGAGAGCTGCATACTTCTCTATTCACAAAAACCTACATCCCTTTAGAGCACACACCTTTTCTCATCTCCCACCCCACCTCTCACTTCCAGAGCCTCTCATTTCGGTCATCATACCTTTATAACTGCAAAGGACTTTATGAGCCACAGAGTCTGCTTTCATTTTAAAGATGAAGAAACTGGGGCAGAAAGAGGTTAAGTGGTTTACCCAGTCACAAAGATAGCTAGTATCTGAGTCAGGATTTTAACTCAGATTTAATTGACCCCAAGTCTAGTGCCCTATCCACTATGCCATGCTGCCTCTCAACTCAGTATCTTTTCCTCCTTTGAGGTTTACACTCGAATGATATATCAAATGAAAATATATGTAAGGTGCTTTGTAAACCCTAAATGTATGAATGTTGGCTATCAACCAGTCCAGATACTGGTGTCACTTATCTACCAGACTCGAGATCATTCTTTCTTCTTTCTCTTGAAGTCTAGTACCTGGCTAATAGTCTATCCTTTCAACTCCAAACCTTACCTACAACCCATTTTCTACATGGTTGCCAAACTGATTTTTTAAAATTAAATTTTATTTTCAGACATGAATTCTTTCCTTTCCACTCCCCTCCCTCAAATCAGTTGAGATAGGAAGAAAAACAAAATCCCTGTATAGTCAAGCGATTCAAATTCCTTCATTGGGCATGTCTCAAAAAAAATAAATCTCAATCTTCATTCTTAGTCTATCACCTCTCATTCAGAAACGGTAGGCATGTTTCATGTCTTCCAGAATCATGGGGTAATTTTTATTTACTTTATTAAATATTTCCCAATTTGGCCCAAAATAAAACTTAGCATTAATTTTTTTAAAAAGATTTAAGTTTTAAATTCTTTCCTTCATTCCCTTCCCATATCCCTTGAGAAGAAAAGCATTGTATCACTTATACATGTGAAGTCATGCAAAACATGTTTCCATAGTCTCCATGTTGCTAGTAAAACATGCACACCTCCAAAAAACAAGAAAAATAAAGATCAAAGTATGCTTCTATCTGCACTTAGAGTTTATCAGTTCCTGCTCTCTCTGGAAGTAGATAGCATTTTTCATCATGATTCCTTTGGAATTGTCTTGGATTATGATCTTGATTGGAGTAGCTCATCAGTGTTACAATATTGCTATTATAGTGTACAATATTCTCCTGTTTCTACTTGCTTGGTTTTGCATCAGTTCATGCAAGTTGTCCCAGGTTGTTTTGTTTTGTTTTCTTTTAACCATCTTTCTCATCATTTCTTATAGCACAATAGTATTCCATTACCTTCATATACCACAACTTGTTCAGCCATTCCCCAGGTGATGGGCATCCCCTCAATTTCCAATTCTTTGCCACAACAAAAGAACTACTATAACTATTTTTGTACATATAGGTCCTTTTCTTTTTCTTTTAAATAATATTTTCCTCAATTACAGGTAAAAATAATTTTTAACATTCCTTTTTTAAAAAAAAGTTTTGAGTTCCAAATTCTACCTGTTCCTTCCTCCCCTTTCCACTCCAAGACAGTAAATAATCTGACATAGGTTATATACATGGAGTCATGAATACATATTTCCACATTAGTCATCTGCAGAATAAATCTTGAAGCTATCAATTCTTTCTCAGGAGGTGGATAGAATTTTTTAATTATGCGTCCTCTGAGATTGTCTTGGATCATTATATCTAAGAGAATAGCTAAGTCATCATCATATGATATTGCTGTTATTGTGTACAAGGTTTTCCTGGTTCTTCTTACTTCACTGTACATCAGTTCGTGTAAGTCTTTTCAGGTTTTTCTGAAATCATCCTGCTCATCATTTTTTATAGCATGATAATATTCCAAGTTCCAAATTGCTCTTCAGAATGGTTGGATCAGTTTCCAACTCCACTAACTTTTTCCACTTCCCCTCCAGCTTTTGTCATTTTCCTTTTCTATCATGTTAGCCAATCTGATAGGTGTGGGGTGGTATCTCAGAGTTGTTTTAATTTGCATTTCTTTAATCAATAGTGATTTAGAGCATTTTTATGTGACTATCAATAGCGTTGATTTCTTTTTCTGAAAACTCTTCATATTCTTTGATCCATTGGGGAATGGCTCATATTTTTATAAATTTGACTCAGTTCCCTATATATTTAAGAAACGAGACCTTTATCAGAGAAACTTGCTGTAACCAGTCCCCCTCCCCAATTTTCTATTTTCCTTCTAATTTTGGTGGCATTCATTTTGTTTGTGCAAAACCTTTTTAAATTTTATGTAATCAAAATTATCCATTTTCCTTCTTATATTCCTCTCCATCTTTTGTTTAGTCATAAACCCTTCATTAATTCTTACACCACAATAGTATTCCATCATATTCAATTGCCATAATTTTCATTCCCCAATTGGTGGGCACCCCCTACCCGGTTTCCAAGTCTTTGTAATCACAAAAAGAGCTGCTTTAAATTGTTTTCTACATATAGGTTCTTCTCTTCCTTTTATCTCTTTTGGGTATAGACCTAGGAATGATATTGCTGGGTCAAAGGGTATGTACAGTTTAATAATTTTTTGAACATAGTTCCAAATTGATTTCTAGAATGGCTGGACCAAATCACAAATCACCACCAACAATGTACTAGAGTTCCTGTGCCAAGCTGATTTTCCTAAAATACTGGTCTGACCAGTACTGGTCTGCTCAGAAAACTTCACTGACCCTCTCTCTATAGCATCTAACATTTTAAGCTCTTCACAGACATGTACTCAAGAGCACACACACACATACATATATACATACAAACACACACATGTTCTGCTAATGTTTAATCCTAGGGGTAATAAGAAGCTATAGGTGCTTATGGACTAGGCAAAGTACATGGTCAGATCTGAGCTTTTGGAAAATAACTTTGGCTGTAGTGTAGGGGATGGATTGAAGTGAACAAGGGCTTGGGGTTAGGAGTTCAGTTAGGAGGCTACTCTAAAAGTCCAAATGAAGAGTGATGAGCACCTGAAGGAGGGTGGTGACTATGTACACCATGTGGAGGTTAGAAACTAATTGTATATGTGGAGCAATAGGTAGTGAGAAGCCAAGCTGACACCAAGGTTGTGAACGTGGGTTAAGCGATGCCTTGCACAAAAACAGGGAAGTTTGGAAGAGAGGTGATTTTTTTTTTGGAGGGGAAGTAGTATATAATAAAATCTTCATAATATACTGCAAACCACCCATTCAGGCACCTTTAAGACTTACCCAAAATGAAAAGTGAGGAGGTGGGGCTCTTACTCTCAGGTTACTGCCATGAACGCAAGGGTACCTGCCTCAGTCCTCCAGTGATCTGAGAGAAAGGGGATGGGTATCTCAGGAGGGTGAAGGAGATTTCCCCAATAATACTCACTGCATTTGGTGTCCAGATAGCCCTTGGGTTTTAACATCCCCAAGAATCAGACCAAATGCAAAAAGGAAAAGATTAAGAATTTGAGTAATAGAGGGAGTGCAGTGTTGAAGGATAAGGATGGGTGAGGTTATGTTAGAGACAAGCTCCAGGATTGGCTAGCACAGGGAGGGTGGAATTCAGTCTGTTTTTCTACTCTTGGATAAATTGACCACACAATCCTTAGGGGTCAGGCTATGGCCTCCTTGGGAGACAGATCACAGCCTCCCAGGGGTCCTAGCACTACCTGAGAGATCACTGCTTTAGGACACCCTCAGAAAGTTGTAGAGCAAGTTTCAATATGCACCAATAGGAATTTTTTCACTGTGAATTCCTTAGATCACTGAAATAATGTTTAGTTATGAAAAAAAGATTATTTTTAAGTAATTGGGAAGATGGGTGCTCACAACTTTGGTTGCTGGGAGTGGGCAGGGTGTGAAAGTTGTAGACCTTTTGCAGAAGAAAGCTTCTGAGCTGAGCCTTAAAGATAGCAAAATAGAGAATCTAAGAGGCTGGAGTAAGAAGGAATTGCATTCTGGGCATGGGGGGTGGGGGAGTGCAGCGTGTGCAAAGGTATAGAGAAGGTAGATGGAATGGCATATAGAGGAGCAGTCAGTAAGCCAGCTTGGCTGAAACATAGAGGGAATATAGAGGACTAGGTTACAGTAAGCTTGGAAAGAATGGTTTGCATAGGTAATCTCATTTGATGAGAGACAGAGACACACTGACAGACACAGGAGGCAGAGACAACAGAGACACAGAGAGACAAAGTATTCTGATGTCCATTTTATAACCCATAAGGCACCAGAGGAAGAATCTGCCTCTCCCCAAGGGACCCAGTTTTTCTTTCTAGACACCAAGCCTCCTCCTCACCCCACCCCTACTCGCGCTCCTGCCTCCGGTGTTATCTTTAGCACCAATAAGCCCATCTGCAGGGAGTAATTAGTAACACCCGAAGGGGAAAGGATTCCTGCCAGAGGACATGATTATGTCTAGAAAACTAAAGATGTTGTCGAGAAAGGTCATGAATAAATTAGTCATATTGGGGCAGAGAAGAAAAACTATTAAAAAAAAAAGTTCAAACTTTCATCTCCCCGTTGATGGGTCTAAGGGATACAAGTTAATTCCATGAGAATAGCATTAAAGGGATCTGAATGGGACGCCCCCTGTAGCATGCACACCCCAAGGAAATGTGGGGGTGGGGACAGTCAACAGTGAATGAATGTTCCATTACCTTGAGTAGGAAAGTGATGGTCCTGACCTCTCATGGATAGGACTTGAACTCTGAATGTGTTTCCTCATCTGTAAAATGGGATAAGTATGCAAGAATCAAATAAGCTAATGTATATAAAGCACTTTGCAAGCCTTGAAGGTCTAGCTCTCTGTAGTCTTGTGTGTGTTTGTCCTTTGTTGCCGAAAAAGACCATGCCATCAGAGAAACGATGACTTGACTTTGTATTGAGTGAGGGAAGTCTGTGCAGGTCACCAGCCTCACTTCTCCTCCGATCCAGGATGAGGCAGTTGGGGTTAAGTGACTTGCCCAAGGTCACACAGCTAGTACGTATCAAGTGTCTGAGGTGAGATCTGAGCTCAGGTCCTCCCGACTCCTGCCCTGGTGCTCTACCCACTGCACCACCTACAAATGGCTATATAATGATCAGCTATTATTTAAGATTTTTTTTGTAGCTCGAGATCCTCTTATCCTGAGTGGTGTTTCTAGGAGTGGAGATGTCCATGGTGGTGCATTAAACCATATCAGTCCTGTGCGGGCAATGGCTCACATATTTGCAAAATTCTTGGCCAGGGTTAAACCCTGAAATCTATGATGCAGAAACTACATTGTCTCCCTCCCTGTCAAATCCAAGACCTCGACCTGATTTCCACTGGCCTTTAAACACTAAGCCCATCGGCCACAAGTACACAAATCTGGGGACAGGTGCCAAGCTACATGGGGTGGGCTCTAGTTGAATCAATTAGTTTTATGACCTGCCCTGGGGGGAGGTATCAGGATACCAGAATAGTGAGGGTAAGCGATGCTCCCTTCTTGCCTGTCTGCCTTGGATTTGGAGGTTATGGGCATTCTAGTTGCCTTGGATCTCATACTGCATTCTGCAGACCTGTTTGATCAGGACCAGGGAGAGGAGCCACTCGTAGACCTCAAGTGCTATTGATCCCCCTGAAAATCATGCTAGGGCACCAAACCACAGCATGTTTGCTTTTGAACCTGTTCTCTGAGGCTTCTGAAGCCTTAAATACCCAGCACATTCCAGAACCCTTAGGAAGTAGGGTTAGCTCTAGGATCTGTGCAGGCATAAAGTAGAGAATCCTTTGGTATCCTAAGGAAACCAACTTTAAAAAAAACAAAACGCTGAGACCTGGCTGACTGCCAGGCTATTGATCCCTCAGCTGCCTGCAGTTTTTCTGATAGAGATCCTATTGGCTTTATATCCTCAGCCTTATTTACCTTTGGTTTATAATTGTTTTTTAATGATTCTGTGATCCATAAGTGATCGTATTTATCTCAGTTTGTAATGCTTGCTGTTTCTCTTCTCAAAACTAACCTGGGCTTCTGGGGGTTGCACAGTATTGGGGTGTGACTGAGGACCAAGTACGAACTGTTACATTTAGCTGTGGACCCAGTGGGCAATTGTTCTCCTCTCTGTTTCTGTCTCTCTGTCTCTCTGTCTCTCTGTCTCTCTCTCTCTCTCTCTCTCTCTGTCTCCCCCCCCACTCCCTTCTTCCTTCTCTCATTTTCTTTTCCCTCTCTCTCAATTTCTCTTTCCTCCTTCTCCCTTTTACTCTCTCTCTCTTTCCCTCCTCCCCTCCCTTTCTATTTCTCCCTTCCTCCCTCCTTCCTTTTCTCATTCCCTTCTTTTCCCTCCCTCCCTCTCTCAACTGTAGTCTCCCCCTTTCTCTTCTCCCTCCTTTCCCACTCCCTCCCCACACTCTCTCTCTCTCTCTCTTACTCTTTCACACACACACACACACACACACACACACACACTACATTATCATCACCACAAACTCCTCACCCTACCAGAAATGTTTTACACCAGGTCAATGAGACTGGTCTCTATTTTGTTGCTGCCATAGTGGGACATAGATTGCACAAATCATGGTGCTGGACATCATTCTAAACATAGATGAAATAATCATAGCCTTTGTCCCAGGAGCACACCACACAGGACATACTCCTTCCACAGAACATTCAAACACACTATACATGCAACATACATCATGTACATAGCAGTATTTACAAAGTACCCCCACACACCACACCCTGAGCACATATAGAACATATATCATACAGTAGAAGAGTTTTAGCCCTGGAAGAGACATCAGAGATTTTCTTGCATTTTCTCATATACAAAGAGGCAAGTGTAACATGGTGGAAAGAGCACTGCATTTAAAGACAGAAGACCTGGGTTCACATCCTGGTTCTGACCCTGACTAGCAGTGAGACAGTGGATGAGTTTCAGTCTCCTAATGCAAATGATAAACTTGGCTTTCTACCTCACAAAGGAGTTTTGAGGAAAGTGTTTTGTAAACCTTAAAGTGCTAGAGAAACTCCAGAATATTACTATTAGAGATTGAGTCTGACCTCAGGACTGCATGGCCAAGATTCATGGGACAAGTAGATCAGTGCAGACACAGCAAGTTTACACCTGCCATGTTGTGCACACTGGTATCATATCCACTCAGTACCTTTCAAACACAGCATAGCCATCTCTCACATATGTATGCACCCAACATAACCCATTCTGCAGGCAGACTTGTTCCATTAATAATGCGTGCAGGGACACAGGGCACACAGCCTTCCCAGCAGCTCCAGAGGCACTATTCAAAGTGAACTTTATTGGTACTTTAAAAGAGGAGGGGGGAATAATGAAACCAAAAGATGACTGATTGGGGCCATATGCATACCGTCAATCTTGGAAGAGCAATCCCATAAATTCAGTCCCAGTTTGTGCCGGGAAACAATATTCTGTGCTCATAGGAAAGCCCGTTACGAAGGCTCTGGGAAAGATGCTATATCATTCTTTGTGCCAAGATCAACTTCAGTCCTTTAGAGGATAGGGTTTAGCTAGGGTGTAGGGGAGGGGAGAAGATACAGAGAAAGGACTGATACCAAGCTAGGAAAGAAACATGAGTTGACAGAAGAGATAGAACAGTCTTCTTCATTTCAAAAGAGATTGCTCCTGTGATTTTCTCAAATGGATGGGGACTTCTGTGCTGCTAGACCTCTCTCTGCCTTTATTAGGATAAAGGGATAAAGAAGATCAGGGATAAATGACAGATCTAGAGTGAGGGCACTTGACTGCAGAGGGAGAGGTGTTTTGGGGGAGGAATGTGATCCAAAACTGAATCCAAAATGCCCTGGGGTCAAGCCAGAGTTTACCAGGGTAACCAGAGACAGGGGACTGGGCAGGAGTCATGAAACAGAGATCAACACAGCTTTCTATTGCTGGGAGGCGAGAAAGCCAGAGAATGAGGTTAGTACCACGCTAGCCCCTACTCCTACCCTTGTCAGCCTCATCATTACTGCTGTGACCTGCCACAAGGGATGATATCCAATGGATATCATGGAATTGAGATCTGGGAGTGACCTTAGAAATTATATCTAGTCTAATCCCTTTATTTTACAGATGAGGTAACTGGGACCCAGAGGAATCAGTTCAGTTATAGGCACTCTCAGACTAAGGAACATAAGCTCTTAGATTGATTATTCCTTTTGGGTAGCTAAAGCAGCCCCAGAAGTATGGTCCCCAAGTCCCCCACAAAAATGTTAAGTTCCCTAAGGACAAGAACGATTTTATAGTTCTGGTGTTTTATCTCACTAGGTATCATGATTTGTACTTAGTATGCACTTAATAAATGCCTGTTGTATGAGATGAAGGACTAGTGACTGCAAAAGATAATATTGCTTAGACGTTTCAGTCATACCTGACTCTTTGTGACCCCATCTGGGATTTTCTTGGCAAAGATATTGGAGTGGTTTGCCATTTCCTTCTCCAGTTCATTTTATAGATGAAGAAACTTAGGCAAGCAGGGTAAAGTGACTTGCCCAGGGTCATACAATTAGTATCTGAGTCTGTATTTGAACCCAGGTTTTCCTAACTCCAGGTCAAGCACTCTATCCACTGTAGCTAAGGCCTCTCAGTTCTGACCTTCCACCATATTTCAGGATGAAAATGTCTCACTGTCCTCACACCCTCATCCATTGGCTGGCCAGTAGCAAGGACAGAGTACATAGGATAAGGGGATTCCTTTCCTCTCTCCTTCCTTACTGATCCTCCAAGTCGCATGCTTTATTCAGAGTTTCTCCCTCAAACACTGCATCTGCTGGCAACTCAGTCCTGCTTCATCAGCAACACTCTAATTAGGTCCAGGGAGATTTGATTGTATTGGGGGAACTGCCAAAGCCCAGTGGTCAGAAATTTATTCTCCACCCCACACTATTCACTGGGTAGGCACCATGTAATTCCCTTCTCCTAGAAAAGCTTAACTGAGATTTGCAAATTCTTTGGGGACTTTATCCCCTAATTCCTTAGGGATGAAGAAGGCAGGGGTGACTGTAGGGTTGAGTAGGACCAGTTTCTAAAGGAGATTGCAAAGTCATCTACTCTAGCATCTTCAAGATGGAAAAATGAGATTTCAAGGGAACACAGAGTCACAAACATTTGTCTGGAATGGTGTAGTGTCTGAAGGCAGGACTAAGGACTGAGTGACCCTTTAAGCATGTGAAGGGTTTGAAGATCTGAGCAAGGAAACTGGCTGACCTTACAGATGTATTGATCGATAAAAATTGCGTGTATTTGTTTAGTATTATAGAATTCCCAAAGAGCTTTCTGCACACAAATTATCCATGGTGAGGAGAGCAAGGAATAAGCATTTTATATAGCTTCTTTCATGTGCCACGTATTGTGATAAGAGCTTTCTGATATTTCATTTGATCCTCATAATAACTCTGAGATGTAGTTTTTGTTATTTAAAGTTAAGGAACTGAGGTAGATAGAAGTTAATTGACTAGCCTGCAGTCACATACCTAGATAGTATCTGAGGCTAGATTTGAACTTGAGTCTTCCTGACTACAAGCCCAGCACTCTGTCCACTGTGTAGTAGGATAAAAGTGTTGAGTTTGGAAGATCTGAGTTCAGATGCCAGCCTTTCCACTTCCTATGGGACCATGGGCAAGTACCTTCCCCTCTCTGTGCCTCAGTTTCCCCTTCTGTAAAATGAAAATAATAACAGCAGCTACCTCTAAGGCTTATTGTGAGGTTGAAAAGACACTTCCTACCTGTGTGACTTGGAGCTAGTCATTTCATTTCTTATATCCTCATTGGACCAAATAGCCTTTGAACTCCATTCTAATCAGCTCTACTCTGTGACCCCATTGGTCTATAAGGGTCATTTGAGGCAGGTCAGGGTGGTATTATTAACTCCATTTCACAAATGAGTAAAATTGAGGTGTGGGTGTGGGGGAGCAGGTGGAACTGACCCCAAAGAGAGAACCGTAAAAGCTGAGGAGATAACGGGGCTCAGGCAGAAACAGAGTTCCATTCTTCTCCCTGAAGCATATGCCCACCAAGTGCCATTTTCCCCTTAGCAGAAGGAGGAGAGAGGAACAAAGCTGTCCCTGGTTCCTCATTAGGGACTGCTTTGGTAAGTTATTCTTTCAGTCATCCCTTCCAAGTCTGAACTCCAAGCGCCTTCTCTCTCTCCCCCTCATCCGCCCCATAGGGAACAAGCAGGATAAACCTGTTTGATTCGTACCCATGGCTTAGAAATAAATCCACAAGCATCTATTAAGAACTACAGAGGACACTAAGACAGAATGCTTAGTACAGGAGCTTCAACATAAAAGGTGCTTAATAAGGGCTAGGTGACTGAAAAACTTTCCTGCCTTCAGGAAGTTTCTACTCTATGCAGGCCTGATATTCTCCAGCTGTTTCAAATCCCTTAAATTTGACCAAAATCATTTGAGGCAGAGGATGCTGAAGTGCCCTAGACATACCACAGTGGGCATTCCAGCTGTGCCTCCTGAGCATCCCAGGATATCAGATTATACTGAATGGCCAAAGGCATCGTTGGTGGATGAGGCAAGAGTACAAGGAAGGAAGGAGTATGTTGAAGCTAAGATGTTGGTTCAAGGGGGATGAGATAGAATTGGAGAGCAGAAGTGGGGAGAATCCTGTCAGAGGGCAGTACATAGCTAGAAGGGAGAGTTGAAAGAGGGAGAGCTGTGGTAGCCAGCTCCGCATCTATCCAGGTGAGCTGTAGGCTAACAGTGTATGCATGAACCTCAGGTGTTACTATTGAAGTCACTGATGCACAGAAGGGTGAAGCTTTACGGGACCTTCTAAATCAACTGATGCAATAGCCTTCATTCTACAGGTAAGCAAGCTGAGACCCAGACTTGTGAAGGGACTTGCCCATGGTCACAGTTAAATTGGAAGTAGAAAATTCATTAAGCACCAGCTGTCAGCTTTACATCCTTCCCTTTCCTCTATTTGAGGCCTCTCAGAATCAACGCTTAGTTCCAGCTGCTTCAGCCTTGGGTCACAGATGGGATCCAAGAACTGGAAGGAACCTGAGAGACCATATAATCCAACCTCCAGAATTTATGAGATGAAGAAACTGAGGTAGAGAGAGGTCAAGATACTTGTTCAAGGACATCGTGGTAGAAAATCTGATTCAGACCCAGACCATGCGAATCCCACTACGAGTGCCATTTTGGGACCCTTCCACATCTCAACTCATAGCACCCAGGGCAGCAGCCCTAAGAGATCATACTCTAGGGACCATTGTCAAGCAAGGCTAAATCAGGAAGACTGCCTACTTACCTATGTAGCCTTGGGCAAGTTATTACCCCGCCCTAGGTCTCAATTTCCCCTTCTATAAAGTGAGAAGATTGGGTAGATGATATTCTGACAACATGCATGAACATCTTTCTTCCTGCTTCTGGAAACCCTAGGACTAAAACAGCCCCCCCTTGCTTTAGTCTCTCTTAAAAAAAGATAGAAAAAAAAATAGACCCACTCCCTGTCACTCTTCTGCATCTGAAGACACTCATTAACCTCCGGCACATCATAAGGAAAACGAATAATCAACATAAGATGCGCAGCTGTTGATTAATTTTCCTAAATAGAGGCGTTCTCTAAAGCAGCATATTGCAAGGGAGAAAATTCAATAAACAACATTTGAAGCAAATTTAATAGAACACAGGATTCATTACCCAATGGGGTCAAAATGCTGCGCTGCCACTTTCTATGGGTAGACAGGCAGGAGGGAAAAGATGAGATTTGCCTCTCCTTAGCAGGACCTGGGCTCTTCTAGGAGCTGCTCTTTCAAATCAAGTTCAAGATGTTAATAGCTGATGCCTAAATCTATAATTAATGTGCCTTTGGAGCTAGAGGTAAGAGTTCATAGCAATTCCCCATTCACAGAATTATGAAGTAGAGCATGCTTGGCAGGCATTGTTCAGAGAGCCCTCATCTACCAGCTGCAGCACTAGAAAACTGGATTTGGGGGCAGGAGG
The DNA here is from genome assembly GCA_028658325.1 of Potorous gilbertii. Taxonomy (NCBI): domain Eukaryota; kingdom Metazoa; phylum Chordata; class Mammalia; order Diprotodontia; family Potoroidae; genus Potorous; species Potorous gilbertii. Next base: position 579,937,762 of record CM053769.1, on the reverse strand, counting down.
AAGGGATAAGTGTGGCCTACTGCTATCTCCCCTATTTCCCCCACAAAAAAAAAATTTTTTTTTTTTTAGGCCTGAGCTAGGAGGCCCTCCTAGGGCCAGAGTGAGAAGGAAATATCTGAATAGATGTGCTGCAGAGTGCTGAGAGTAGTCAGGCAGCAGGAACAAATGGTATTATTCCAAAGTTTGGTTAAATTTGGAGTTTCGTGGAGAAGCATTGTGGGGTGAAAGGAGGAAGACTTAGCTTGGAGGGAGGAGAACTTTGGACCTGGTCCCTGCTCTGCCCCTCAGAAGATGGGTGACCTTAGGTAAGTCATTTATGGCCTCTAGACCTTGATTTTCTCATTTGCAAAATAAAGGGATTGGACCAGATTTACCATGCTTCCCCTCAAGGTCTCAGTCATGTAAGCCAGGGGCATCTTTGTCTAAAGGCAAGCAGTAGGATCTGAGGGATGTCTTGAAGAAGACCATTCATATGCCCCTCCACCCTCCAAGATCATCTCAAAAAGCTCATGGGCAGACTCATTGCCTCTAAGGTCCCTTCCAACTTTAAAGCTACGATCCTACAATCATGTCATCTTATAGAAGAGGAAACTGGGATTTAGGAGGTTAAGTGACTTGCCCTAGGTCAGGCAAGTAACAAACATCAGAGACACCAAGTTACATAAAAATATTTACGGAGACAAGAACATGTTTGCCCCAACACCTACCCTTTGCAGATACACCAAGATGTTTTTGTTTGTTCCCTAAACTGAGAAGCAGAATGTTGCTGGACAAGGTTAAAAGTCATGTAATCCGGGGTCTTGTCCTGGGTGTGCTGCAAACCAGCTGTGTGACCTTGGGCGAATGACTTAACCTCGTTGTGCCTCAGTTCCCCAAAACAAGCTGACTTCACAGGGCTGTGTGAGGATGTGATGAGACAAGATGTGAGAGTGCTTAAGCAGACGTTTGCCGAGGGGAGAGGTTATTGATTACTTGTTGTGAGAGAGCAGTGAGGGAGGTCATCCTTCAGGGTACTCGTTGGTGGGTAGATTCATATCTGGAGCAGTCTTCTGAAGCGGCTCATCCCCTCCCCCTGTAGCTCCCTCAGAACTCCAGGGCAAACCACCCTCATAGTCAGAGCTGGGAAACTCAGATGAGGCTTAGAGATAAATGTCCTTATCAGCCAGTAAAGCAAACCTTTAAAGAGAAAACTAGAAACGGTACAGGGGATTTGCATCAGAGCAGAGGCCCTGAGTGCCCTGGATATGTTTTTATGGGTTATTTATAACCCTGGGAAAATAAGGATTTCCTGGGTAATGAGGGAGGTGGCAGTCTGGCTGGAGGCCCAGCTGCAGCAGGCCACCTGGTGGTGGGAAGAAAGGGGCAGAGGGGAGCGTGGATGCCCTAAAATGAACATAGTAATCGGAATTCAGCACAATGCCGTCAGAGGACTGTGGGAATGTTGCCTCCCTTGTTCTGGACATTGCAGCCTCGAGAAAGGTCTTACCTCATCAACTAACATTTGCATTCTGAAGTTCACATGCAGAGTAGGAGGTCCTCCTCTCCCACAGCTGGCCAAGTCTGTGCCCAAATCAAGGTCACAGAGCCAAAGGCCTTCAGGAAGACCATGAGGGTGCCATTTTCCGTAATCCCTTGTCCTGGATGTCTTTGAAGAGTTGCAGAGCTGTTGACCAGGCATCCTAGTCCCTGGCTTTACCCTGACCATGCCCAGCAGGGACATAGTGTAAGATGCAGCCTGACCCCTGCCCTTGGTTCTCATTCCACAGGGTGAAGTCTGCGCTATGCCCTGTGCATCCGGAACATACGGCCCCAACTGCTCATCTGTCTGCAACTGCGAGAACGAGGGTACCTGTTCCCCCATAGATGGTACCTGTACCTGTAAGGAAGGTAACGTGCCCTCCCCACCCTCGCCTGCCTCATAAGCCCTTCTCAGCTGGCCTTAGGCCGTCTTCATCTATTTTTCTGGTAGTCATGAAGCCTGATTTAGTGGCAGGAGACCTGGGTTTGGTATAGAGGACCTGGTCACATCCCAGCACAGTGGATGGAGCACCAGACTTGGAGTCAGGAAGACCTGAATTCAAATCTGGCCTTAGATACTAATTGGCTGTGTGACCTTGGACAAGTCATTTAGCCTCTGTTTGCCTCAGTTTCCTCATCTGTAAAATGGGATAAAAAAATAGCACCTTCCCTCCCACATTTTTTATGAATATCAAATAAGATAACTTGTAAAGCACTCCACATAGTGCTCGGCACATAGTAGGCACTATATAAATGTTAGCTATTACCGTTACCTCAATTCTTCCACTTACTATCGGTGAGTCCTTGGACAAGGTAAGTTCCTCCTTCATGCTGCAAATCACTTGTTTTATTATCTATGGTCCATTTGTCCCAACACAAAGGTCTATGAAACCTATGAATGATTCCCCGTCACCCTATGCTCCCGCCTGCCCATCTAAGCCACGCCAAGGAGCCTTCATAATTACAGAGATAGGCAAACAATTGTCCCTATCAAGGAAATCCTTTTACCCCACTCTCCAGGCCCGAAGGCCTGAGCCCAGATTAGAGGGTGGGGTGTGGAAACACCTGCTTAGAAGACAGCCTGGGCTGGGTTACGAGACCCTTTTCATGCATTCTTTTTAATATTTCCATGATAACTTGTATACCCCATGGCATACAACTTTATATTTGTGATGTCACTACATGCCCTAAGAACATTTCAAAGCCTCCAGGAAAATTAAGAGGAACAGTAACTACTCAGGGAACAATTTTTAAACCCTGCCAGAGGCCCACACATGCCTTAGCCCAGCTCTCTCCTCTACATCAGTTAGCACTCTCATCTTCAAAGTCATTCACTTCTAGGCCTCCACTTACTTCTCTGTCAAATGAGGGGTACCTCTAAGATCTCTTGCAGCTCTAAATCAGTGCATTTGTAATCCATTTGGGCACCCAAATGGCAGGCAGGGAAATATAACCCAGGACCACATCTGCCCCTGACATACCACATGACCTTGAGCAAGTCTCTCTGGGCCTCTGTTTCCCCATCTATCAAACAGAAATTACAGTTGTTTCCTGCTTACCTCACAAGGATGACCTGAAAATCTAAAAATCATAAAAATAAAAATGTGTTAGAAAGTTCACCACACTGCAACAGCATTTTCCAAACTATATTCTGAAACTGTATTCCAAATACTGGCATCCAAAGCAATCATATGATGCAAATATTCTTGTCAGTGGCTCCCACTGATAGCAGCATTGTAAGGTTGGTAGTACACTTAACATACACTGACTTATTTGGATCTTCACAAATCCCCTGTGGGGTAGGTGCTAGTAAATATGTCCATTTGCAGTTGAGGAAGCTGAAGCAGGTGAAGATGACCTGCCTGTTAGTCAGTATCCAAGGACAGATTTGAACCCAGCACCACATCCTTCACTCTCTCCCTTCTGCCATGTGGCTTGGGCTCTACAAGGAAAGGTATAGAAGGCTTTGTGATGTGAGCCCCAGAGTGGGAAGCATCCATTCAAAGCAGGAGGGTTTTGCTCTCCAGCCTCTATTATATCTATGACAATGGAGTGTAAACTTGGACATGTTCTCTTGACCCAGAAAGACTTCAAGTATGATCCCAGTAGTGAACTGTCTGTTATATGTTCCAAGATTCATCGTCAGAGGTTGGTTCCTAGTCCAAATGAATTTTTAAGGTGATCACATGAGAATGGATTTGGGAAGGGGGGGTTCAGGTCACAGCACAAATGTGCTTTCAGCCTTGCCAGGGTTTGATGACTAACTCAGTTTCCCTCCCTTCAGGGTGGCAGGGGATTGACTGCTCCCTCCCTTGCCCTACGGGCACCTGGGGCCTGAACTGCAATGAGACATGCACCTGCTCCAATGGGGCAGCTTGTAGCCCTATTGATGGTACCTGCTCCTGTTCACCTGGCTGGCTAGGGGATACCTGTGAGCAACCCTGCCCGGTGAGTGGCCTAGGGTAAAGTGGATTGGGAGTAGAAGTGTCTGGATTGCTAGGATTAGGGAGAGCTGGGGATTGAGTTGAGAATAAGCTTCTTGAGGGCAGGGACCATTTCCAATTTACATTTGTGTCTCCTCTAGTACCTAACACAGTGTCTTACATATTTGCCATATTGGTGTGTTTATTGGCCATCCCTGAGTATAGGAAATACCCCTACGATGGGATTTCTCCAAAAGAAAATAAGTATGATTACATTGCCAATTATATAGGCCACATTCAGATTTTACAATGGCCAGATTCAGGGAGAAAGTACAGGCCATAGTCAGGCTGGTATGGGGGGCAAATGTATGTGGAATGAATATAGCACTCATGTGGTCCTGGTTTTCCCTGGTCTTTCTCAGGATGGAACATATGGACTGAACTGTAGCGAGCATTGTGACTGCAGTCATGCTGATGGATGCAACCCGGTCACAGGCCATTGCTGCTGCCTGGCAGGCTGGACTGGTAAATCCCCCTACCCCCTCCACCAGGGATGGAACTTGCTGGTTAAAGTTTTACTGGGTTACTTAGATTGTCTGCCTATCATAAGCTTGACCTTTCCAGGATCTGGATGTCCCCTAGGCTAGGGTGAGGCATCTTGCTGGGTTCAAATCACATGCTGTGTGATAGAAAGAAAGTCTCTTACCCCTCTGGACCCTGACTCAAAGTCTGTTTCAACTCTGTGAGAAAGGCATGGTTTATTCTTTATCTCATTACCTTTTTCAGTCCTTATCTTTCTGAAGGCAAAAATTTTGTTCTGGGTGTCAGATGGGCCTTCCTGGGTCTATTTTGGGGCAGCCTCTTACCCAGGTCATGTGGCAAGTGTGGCATTTGGCTACAGATTCCCATGAGCATGGCCATGAAGAGCCACTGTTTGACCATGCACAAGAGACTTCATCTTTCTGTCTCAGTTTCCTCATCTGTAAAAAAAAAAAAAAAAAATAACAATACTGGCCAACTTCCCAGAGTGGTGAGGAAAGTATTTTGTAAGTATTATTTACCATTATGATTTGGGGATGGAAGGAGCTTAGTTCTGATAAAACAGGCTTAGCCCTGGCATTAGGCATCTGTGGATTAGGTAGGAATATAGCTTTAGAACTGGGAAGGGCCTTAACAGTCATTTAGTCTGCTGGCCTCATTTTACAAATGAAAAAACTGAGGCCCAGAGAAGCTCCCTACCCTACCCCTACCCCCTGACTTGACCAGGGTCACAATGATAGGAAGAAGGATTTGAATCCAACTCCAATGTTCTTTCCACAGTATTCCCTTCCTTCTCTAAGATTCTAAATGACCTGAGACTGGCTGCCCTATTACTCAGTTTACTAACGAACCCAATAGTGCTTCCTTCCCCCCACCCTTACTGCTTAAACAAGAGACAAGAGCTATTCTGTAGCATGGGGCATGGGGATAGGAGAGTCCTACAAGTTTGTCAGATTTGGGATTTTTATTCCCTGCTCTACCATAGATGGTGGAATCAGGAGAGCAGATGCCCAGCACTACCTACACAGCCCCTTTCCATTCCAGTAACTTCATCTCCCTACTCCAAGTGCTGTCTGCTGGTTACCCATGTGTAACCAGCTGATCTCTCCCCTCCTGACAGGTCTCCTTCCCCTTCAGCTGTGCTACTCACTCTTTCATGTCTCTGCTTTGCAGAAAGAAGGGGATAAATTTAAAAGGTCACCATTTCCCAACAGGACCTAATTCCCAATTTCTCAGCCACAGTGGTTGGACCCCCTTTAAAAGAATGAGAAACCATAATCTATAACTTAGACCCCCTCATCCCTTCTCCTTCTGGATCAAAGAATGTCAGCACTTAAAAGGGCTCTGGCATAGTGGAAAAAGTTGCATTCGGAATCACGTAAGACATGGGTTCAAATGTTGACTGATGTGACCCTGGGCTATAAAAATCGAGATAATTATATCCATTATGCTAACATCACAGGGTGGTTGGAAAGAACAAATAAGGATATCTATAAAGGGGTTTATAAACTTTAAATGTGATACCCTAATTTCCCACAAGATGGTGTGTCTGCAGAGCATTCTGTAAATCTTAACGGGTTTTACAATACTAGCTCACATTTAAAGAACATTTTATAGTTTGCAAAGCCTTTGAGCCTTCTATCCACCATTTTACCACCTTCATTTTATAGAAGAGGAAAACTAGACTTCAGAGATTTGCCCCAAAGTGACAAAACATATATATATAATGGTGTCTGAAACAGAATTTGAACTCAAGACTTCCAGACACTGAGTCCCACACTGTGTCCATACTCAGCCTTGGATACATGGGCAGATAGGTGGTGAATTAGTGCACGCTGGGCCTGGAGTCAGGAAAACCTAAGTTCGAATGTGGCCCCAGACACTTACTAGCTGGCTAACTCTGGGCACGTCAATTAACCCTTATTTGCCTCAGTTTCCTCATCTGTAAAATGGGTATAACAATAGCACTTACCTCGCAGGATTGAGGTAATCAATAATTATAAAGCACTTAATGCGTGTACGTAGTAAACACTATATAAATGTTAATGATTATGCTTATCATTAATAATTCTTACTAAATGTCAGCTATTGGAAACTGAAGTCAGAAAAGGGGGAGTGACCATCCCCAAGGTCTTTCAGGTGGTGAGCAGATGAAATGAGATTTAAACCCAGGTCCCTTCCCTTCATGTATATTTGGACACATTCCTGATCTCCTCTCAAGTGACAGGCATAAGGAGACCAGGACAGAACATGATATCCAAGTTTCCATGGAGCCCATGCTGCCTGCCCCAAGACCCTGCAGCCATCTTGGCCAACAACCTCGATTCTTGCTTCTCAGATGAATAATTCAAGGCCACAATTACTCTGAAGTCTCACATTTGCTACAACTGGGAAGTTTCAGGGCAGCTTGGGGGTGGAATCTCCTTGGCTGCTCCCAGCTCTGGCCTTCTGTGCCACAAGTCAGTCCTGTTCTACGAAATTAGACATAGCAACCAAGAGGCCTCCCTCCCAGAGGAATCTGTGGGGCCAACTGGAAATTGACTTAAATTTTTCATTGACTTAAGTTCAAGCAAGCTGATGAGATTTTAATGACATTTGATACTTAAAAATTCTTTCTTTGACAGGCAACCTTTCAGCAAGGCCATCCCTCCCACGCCAAAGCTAATTTGTCCAAATATGAATTATGAAGTTATATCAAAGACCCTTTTGATGTCCTGTCATTCATTACCACATTTGCAAGGCCACAAGACATTCCAAGAAGGGCAGAGGTCAGAAAAAGGAGCTAAGTCCAAAGTTAACTAAGCTCCTGACATCAGGCATTTCTTCCTCTCCCCAAAAGTCAAACTCCTCACATAGCACCAAAGGAAGTTGGCTTCTAAACTGAGAAATGATTCAGAATTCATCCACTCAGTCCCCCAATTCATTTTAACAGACACTGAGACCCAGAAAGAGAAAGCTAGCCAAAGTCTCAGGCGGTTTTGCCCAGGCCAGCATGGGAAGGAACAGGCAGGGAAGCATCCTCAAGGAATCATTAATCAGGGAGCCAATTTTGAAAAATCCTTGTTAAGCTTCTTTTGTTTCCTAGGCCCTAGCCTGGACACAGTGAAGGACAAAACGAAAGCCAAGTTGTAGTTCCTGCCCTTAGTGAACTTAAGAGTCTAACTTCAGAGAGAAAACTGTGTGTGAAAGTAAAAACAAACCAGAAAAGACCCCAAGTACTGAAGTGCATGATATTGATTATATAGGCGCACCTTGTTTGCTTGTGCTCTGCTTTATTGTGCTTCAAAGATATTACAGTTTTTACAAATTGCATCAAGAAAGTCTGTTGGCACCATTTTTCCATCAGCATTTGCTCACATGTCTCTATGTCACATTTTGGCAGTTCTTACAATATTTCAAACTTATTCAATATTATCATATCTGTTATGATGACTTACTATTGTAATTATTTGGGGGGCAACAAGAACCATGCCCATATGAGACAGCAAACTTCATTGGTAAATGTTGTGCGTGTTTCCACTGCTTTACCAACCAGCTGTTCCCCATTTCTTTCTCTCTTCTTGGGTGTCTTAATTTCTTGAGACATCACAATATTAAAATTAGGCCAATTAATAACCCTACGATGGCCTGCAAGTGTTCTATTTTAAGAAGTTGCCACAGCATCCCCAGCCTTCAGTAACCACCACTTTATCAGCCATCAACATGGAGGCAAGACCTTCCACTAGCAAAAAGATTTTGAATTGCTGATGGCTCAGATGATGGTTAGCTTTTTTTTTTTTTTTTTTAGCAATAAAGTCTTTTTAATTAAGGTATGTGCATGACTTTTTTGGACATAATACTATTGCACACTTAACAGACTATAGTATAGTATAAACATGACTTTTATTGTACAGGGAAACAAAAAAATTTATGTGACTTGTTTTACTGTGGTGGTGATCTGGAACTGAACCACACTATCTCCGAGGTATAATCCAAATCCAAAAGGATCTTAAAGACAAAAGAGGTGAATGTGGTCTGTCATGATCAGAGGAAACTTCATGAAAAGGTGGTCCTTGCCCTGTTAAGGTTCCCCTCCCTCCCTTTTTTGGCCAGTTGTGACTCCATTAGTATAGGGAGTTCTGGGTGAGGAATTTCCTTGAGGCATGCTGGCTGATAAGGGCCTTCTTTGTAACTGACAGTCTTTAGAGAATTGCCTAGGACTTGGAGAGGTTAAATGACTTGTCCAAAACCACACGGCAAATAGTGTTGGAGGCAGAATCAGAACCCAGATCTTCCTGACTTTCAGACTAGTTTTCTAACCACTATGCCTTACTTCTTGAAAGGACAAATAGGAAATAAAGTGAGGGGTTTCTGTTTGTGGGCCTTGAAGGAAAAGAGAGAGCTTTTCTGGGGTCATACTGTGCTCAAATAGTCTGCCTCAGAAACCTGTGGAGAATGAAACCATGGCTTTCCATGTCCTTGCTTGGAAGGGATGATGGCCAGGCATGATGCTGAACCTTCTCAGTAATCTCAGAGCAGACAGGGCAGGTGCCCAAACAACTGAACTCTGAATGTAGTTTGGGCAGGGATGTGCTGGAGCTAGCTCTAATTCAAGCTTATTGTTAAATTTTCAATGTGAATGTCTTTACCTCAGGACTTGGTAACTGTTACACATAAGGGCTTGATTTTTTTAAAAGGACAGATAGGTGACCTAAAGGATAGAGGGCCAGACCTGGAGTCAGGAAGACTTGAGTTCGAATCTGACCTCAGATACTTTCTAGCTTCGTGACCCTGACCAAGTCACTTAACCCAGTTTACCTCGGTTTCCTCCTCTGAAAAATGATCTGGAGAAGGAAATGGCAAACCATTCTACTATCTTTGCCAAGAAAACCCCATAGGGTCACAAAGAGTCAGATAAGACTAAACAACAAAAACTTAAAAGTATTAATAATGCAGATTAAACTTAGTTTAATTAAACAAAAAAGTATGTGCATACATCCCCCCCACCCCCAGATCTTGGTTGTTAAACATTTCCCAGGGTACCCCTGCATTGCTCTATAAAAAATGTTTGAGCTAGGGGCAAGGGGAAGGGCACAGTAGAAAGATTAAGGACTTAAGTTATCACCAGGCTGAAGATCTAGTGACTTCAGGCAAATAATTAAAATAATAAAAACAACTCTATGTTGCTGTTGAGTTGCTTCAGTCATGACTGTCTCTTCATGACCCCATTTGGGTATTGTTGTGGGTTTCTTTTTGTTGGTGGAGATGTTAGAGTAGTTTGCCATTTCCTTTTCCAGCTCATTTTACAGGTAAGGCAAACAGGGTTAAGTAACTTGCCCAGAGTCACACAGCTAGTAGGTGTCTTGAGGCCACATTTGCACTCAGGTCCTCCTGATTCCAGGACAAGAACTCTCTCCATTGCACTACCTCCCTGCCCCATAATTATAACTGTCATTTATGTAGCACTTTAAGGTTTACAGAATGCTTTACATCCATTATCTTCTTAAGTCTCACATCACCCCTGAGAGTGGGGCTATGTTACTGTTAGTCCAATAGCTCAGGAATTTCTGAGTCAGCCAAGTAGCATGACAAGAACCACATTTCCTGATCCCATCACCTGCCCACAGGATGCTCTGTTTAATCCCGAGACTTGGAGAACCTCTGGAATAGAATAGCAGGTGCTCATAGGTCTGAGCAGGTTGTCATTCTAGCCTCTGCTTGCAGTCCAACTTCCTTCTTACTCAAACTCCCTCCAACCTGGACCCACCCCAACTTTCCTCACCCCTATTATGACCAAGGAATAATGGAGAGTACTAGGCTCAGTTCAGGTCTTGGCTCTATCCCTTTTACTCTCTGTTTGACCCTGAACAAGTCATTGAAATATTCTGGGCCTCAATTTCCTTGACCAGAAGATGAGGAGAGGGGTCGTGAGCAGCCCTAAAATCTTGTGATTTTTTTCCCTTGCCTTCACCTCCCTATAAATCTTCCTTGTACTTCCTTGTACTAAAGACTGCATTTCCCCACTGTGACAAGATCATCTGTTTCTTCCTCACCCCGCCAGGTGTCCGCTGTGATAGCACATGTCCCCCAGGTCACTGGGGTCCCAACTGTTCTATCTCCTGTAGCTGTGAGAATGGTGGCTCCTGTTCCCCAGAAGACGGGACTTGTGAGTGTGCTCCAGGCTACCGGGGACCCCTGTGCCAAAGAAGTAAGGACAGTCCCTCCAGCTCAACCACTGTTTCCCAGGTTCTCTTGAGAATCTCCCTCCCCCTGAGAGAGGGGAATAATTTTAAATTTATTTCAACTTCATTTTTTTTTCCATTAACAAATATCTATTTTACCTCTCTCCTAACCCTTTAACAAATTTTCAGTCAGGCAAAACAAATGACTATATTGACTGGTATACTAAAATATATGAATGGGTCTCCATTTTTAACCCCCCCTCTCTGTCTAGATGTGGATCATCACTTCATCCATTAATAATGGCCAGTCATTGCAACAATAGGGGTTCTTAGGTTTTTCAAAGCTATTTGTCTGCTGTTACTGTATAAACAATTCTTCTGATTTTGTTCACATTGTTTTGCATCAGTTCATATAAGTCTTCCCAGATTTTTCTGACTGTCCCTTTGGTCATGTCTTACAATACAATAATATTCCATTACGTCCACCTCCCATAAGGTGTCCAGCCATTCCCCAGTTGATGGGCCACCTCCTTAGTTCCTAGTTCTTTTCCATGACATACTACAAAATAATCTCATACACATTCTATTCTCCCTTACTTTTCCAGTTTGTCCCTAAGCTGGTACCCAGGAAGCATCCCCTCTTCAGAGAGGCCTTAGGGCCCAGAGGCCCCTAATTTCAAGTTGGATTCCATTTGTAGGGCTCTTTTGGAAGTCTCATTGCTTTCTCCTCTCCTCTCCTCTCTCCCTGTTGTCCCTCTTAGCAACTTTAAAAGAGGCCACTCTAAGGTCATTATTGGAAGGGGACTACATAAGCCCTCTCTCTGGGACCCTGTTCCTCTAAGTTTCCGATGGGAGGTGGGAGATCAGGGTCTCCCCTGGCACCGACATCCTGCACCTCAACTCCCTTGGGTTTTCTTTTGCTCCTTATCCTTGTCAGGGCAGTGGATTTGTGAAAGTAGGGAAAAAGAGGAAGAACAGAGGGCATTCCTGACACATAGTAGGTGCTTAAGAAATGTTTGTTGACTTGACTGAATGTGGTCATTTAGGAATGTCAGGTGAGTCTTCAACCCCCTTCCCCACTAACTGCCATCTTTTGGTCACCATTCAGTCTGCCCCCCTGGCTTCTATGGTCACAGCTGCAACCAGCCTTGCCCACTCTGTGTGCACAGCAGTGGACCCTGCCACCATGTCACTGGCCACTGTGACTGTCTCCCTGGATTCTCTGGGTCTCTCTGCAACCAAGGTACCAAACTTGTGGGGAGGAAACAGTGGGCTGAAGGAGTGGGGGGAATAGAGCTGAGACCTGGCCAGAAATGGGTCTAAGGTATGACTAGGACTTGGAATACTGGATGGAGGTCTTCATTTTGTATATGACCCCAGGGAGCACTATGGAATCATCACAGAAGGAGCCTGAATTTAGGGGGCAGTGGATCATAGATAGAGACTTGGAAGGGACCTCTGAGGTCACTTAATCCAATCCCCTCATTTTATAAGTGAGGAACCTTGAAAGAGGTTTCAGGCCCTTCATTTGATTACTGCTCTTCCTCCTCCCCCACCCTTGAAATTTCCATTCTGCATATAGACCCCCCCCCATCCAATTCCCACCAGGCTACACCATAAATAAGGTGTTTGGACTTCCCTAGATGATCATTAAGGTCCCTTCTGGCTCGGAATCTCATGATCCCTTTATCTCTCAGAACCTCAAATGGGCACATGATCTAAGGAGAGTTGAGATTTTGTTGCCTCCAATGCAAGGAACCCTTTCTATCTAGGCAAAAATTCATAAACACTTGCATACTTTTACTGACACCATTGAGAATATTGACACAAAAAGAGCAAAACATGGGTAAGCAATCCCTAACAAGTGAACATTAACTGAATATATTATCATCAGCAAATATTTTTTAAGTGCCTTCTGTGTGGATGGGGTGGGAAGGAGGAAATTCAGTCACTGACCTCAAGGAACTTACATTGGGGACACTACACACTAATACATGAAAAGACTACACACAAACACCTAAATACCAAACCAGAACAAATGACCTTGGGCAAGTCACTTCCTTCCTCGTCTATAAAATAAGGGTTAGGGATAGACTAGGTCCTCTCTAAGATTCTTTCAGCCTGAAATCCTGTTGCAGGTCACCTAATCCAATTTCCCACCCATTGAGAGATCTTTTCCACTACATCTCAGGCAAATACTCACAGTGATGGGAAGCTTATTACTTCTTGGGTCAGTCTACTCTACTCATGAGTAGAGAGCCATGAGCTCATTCATTCATTCATTCATTCATTCATAGCGTGTGGTCTCTTAACATGCATGAGTGGAAAGTTCACCTCTCCATGCTTCAAGGGGCTTGTGAAACATTAGCCCCCTGGGGAGTTGCCATGTCACAATTTCATGAGCCCCTGCTTTTCCAGGATGACTTAATCATAAGCTGACATTCAGAAGCTTAGTTATAAAACATCAGAGACTTGGCAGTCGATACAGATAGGCTGGGTCTAAATTAGCTTCTAAACAGCCCAAGGAGTATCTCTCAGATCATGCACTGGCTGATTTATTGTCCCTCACTCTAATGAGTATTTTCTACATATAGATTTAATAGAGTTTACTATTAATGGCAACTGTCCTGGTTAAGTCTCAAACCTTGTAAAAAATTGAACTGACGCTTTTTAATGACCTGCTTTCCAAGGGGTTACAAATTATAGACAGTGCTCAGGCAAAATCATTGAACATAGATTAAAGGTAACTAAATATTTTCTTCTTCCTCCAAAGTGCCTTCCTTCCCCCAACTTCCTCTTTACTCAGGCAATCTCCTAATTAATGTATTGGACTGACTGTATTTCAGACAGAGCCTTTGAACAGGTCTCTCTCATGTTAGGAAGATTTCAAAGCATGGAGCAGAATTGTTGTCTTAAGAAAATGGAATGTTGAATTGAGGAAGGACACCTCTAATCTTTGTACTCCTTGGAGTGGAGAGCAAGATGGGTTTCTGAAATCTATCTCTAGATGCAATAGAGATACCCAAAAAGGGGGTGTTGGGCCATGTAGCCATGGCTTAATTTGGAGGAAATGAAGAGGCAAAGGCAGAGTAATGAACATGGGTCATACCCAAGCTCTTGCCCACTGTCAAGCCCCAAGGTGGATGCCGAGGCTTTTGTGAGGAAGGAGCATTGATTACAGAACCCTAAGCTCTTAGAGCTGAAAGGGACCTAAAGGTCTTCTAGTCTGACTTGCCTCCACTGCAGAAATTTTCTCCTGATTCCTACCTCTAATCAGTCATTGGACAAGCATCTACTGAACCAATAATATGGTTTTTTCTTTTGTGTTTTTTTTTTAAAAGAGAAAAGTGTGCCTAGCCCTGGGACTCAGCAAATTAATGCAGTTTGCTTCAGTCTGGGTTTCATGGTTTGGTTCTGTTTGGGGGAAGCACCTTATAGATGGAAAGGATAGTTGGGGCAAGAGACCTGGGTTCTCTGCCAATGATTTACAATATGTCCTTGAGCAAGCTACTTGAACTCTGTGGGCCTCAGCTATGAAATGAAGAGTTGGTCTAGCTAAATCCTTCAAGCTTAAAAATTCAGCGATTCTACATAACTCTGAAGTGAAGGCACTGATGAGACTGGGCAACAGATAGGACTATGCTGATAGCTAACCCCTCTTGCCTTCCTATGGAAAGTTAAGCTGAGTTGTTGTTTCTCTCCAACAGTATCCACAGTCAGAGGGACTTCATCTGCCCTGAGGCTGGAAACCAGGTTTCCTGAGCTGTATATGGAAAGGCCTAGGCAGATCAGCGAATCACCAGGGACATGATAGGCAGCCCCAAGGGATGGAGGAAGGGTAGAGGTTATGGACAGAGGAAGTGGGTATGGGAAATTACTAACTTTAAGGTAGGCCCCAGCTGGGATGATAGGAACGTTGCTTCCTCAATCTGAAGCAGAATAATAGCCTCTGTGTTCAAAAACTCTAGGTTCATCCTACCCTACTAGGCACTGGGAATCCAATCAATCAGTAAACATCTATTAAGTACCTTCTATGGGTCAGGCACTGTAATAAGCACTGGGAATATAAAAAGAGGCAAAAAATAGTCCCTGCCCTCAAGAAGTTTACAGTTTGATGGAGCAGAAGTAGAGGATTGGGGTAGGGAGGAGGGTGGGAACCAGAGATCAGTCTTGCTACATAGGTGACTATCTTTCTGCAGTTGTACCTTCTGCTCAGCCAAATCTCTGCTTGCCCCATCCTTGTGCCAGCCCATGATAGAAATTCATTGGATTTAGAACGGAAGGACCTTTGAGATCATCCAGTCCAGTCCTCTCATTTTAGGCATGAAGAAACTAAGGTGAAAGTGACTTGCCCAAGGTTGTATGGGATTAAGTAGCAGACTCAGGATTTGACCCAGGTCTTCTAATTCCAAGTCTTGAGCTCTGTTATACCTCCCATCTTTGTAGCATACAAGGTAAATAGGAACAGTCATGCAGGGGACATCAATGAGCCTGAGTCCTCCATATTTGATTTATTCTCAGCTAAGAACACCCAGCTTTTTCACTCTGTCTTACCCCCATCTAAACAATTTGCTGATCAGTGTGATAAAAATTTATCTTATACTTATCTTACATAGATTTTCCACATATTCATTTAGGGAAAAGATTATTTCCCTGATTGAATGTAAGTTCCTTGAGGGCAGAGACTATTTCATTTTTCTTTGTATCCCCAGCACCAGCATAGTGCCTGACGATATAGGAGGTGTTTAATAAATGTTTGTTCATTGATTGATGCCTACAATTAATTTAGCAATGATGATTTTGATGGAAGTGTAGTGACAGTAGTGGTAGCAGTAATAAATGTGGTGGTAAAAGTGATGGGGATGGTGGCGATAGTGACGATGATGGTGGTGGTGACAGTAGCGGTGGCACTGATGAATATGGTGGGAGTGAGGAAAAACTTCTTTCCTTCCAATGAGGTCCCTGGGGAGAGGGGTGGGGGGTGGTGTGTGTGTGTGTGTGTGTGTGGTGTGTGACTGACTTTTATGAGGCTTTGGGACTTTGCCTGGGAGTAGGTGGGGGCAAGGTCAGTCACAGGTTCTGTGTGCTTCAACAGTGTGTGCTGGAGGAAGATTTGGGAAGGACTGTGCTCAGCACTGTTCATGCTCCAACAATGGAACCTGCAGTCCTATTGATGGTTCCTGCCAATGCTTTCCTGGCTGGATTGGCAAAGACTGTACACAAGGTAAGCAGGCTGGGCCTCTCTTCTTTCCCATTTAGCAGTGACATATTGGGACCCATCCAATAAGCCTCAGCCCGCTGCCCCACTGCACCCAAAGGCCTACCTTCCTGCCATAGCCTAAATTTTCCTTTTCAAGACATTCATTCTGCCTCGGTTGAAGTATCCCCTTACTTGGGTTTATCTCATGAATACAAACCCACCACCACCACCTGTTGCAGCCAATATCCCTTGAATTGGGAGCTGGGAGCAGGGTCCTGAGCTAGGGTAATGGGTATACTTAGAAGTAGCTGTGGGGAGCCCCTGGCATACAGCCAAACCAGAGAGGAAGTAGAAGGGGACATCCTTCTGGGATGGAGGATTGTGTCCATCAGTCATTCCATTATCAGGATCATAGGATATGGAGCAGAGAGGGAGCTAGTACATCATCTTGTGTACCCCACTTCATTTTACAAATGAAGAAAGAGAGGCCCAGTGATTTCCACAAGGTCACAGGGAGAGTGATATGGGATTTGAACCCAGATCCCCTATATGAAAATCCTCCCCTTTCCCCCACCCTCACTAGGCCATTGTTAAAACAGAAACACTAGACTCTATTCTCAAAGAGTCCTACTCTGATGAGGGGACAAAAGTCCCTGCTCGGAGTAAGTTCTCAAATACACAGAAACCACAGAAGAGCATATACGCTATTTATAGAACATCAAGGAAGGAGAGTACATGTGGACAGAGAGCGAGTACTCCATGACTTCATGAGCAATCATAGGATGAGGAATGGAGCACATGCAAAATGGGATGACATTCATCTCAGAAGCTTTCGGGGAGGAGGAGAGTTTTTGGAGCTGACGTGGCTTGGCAGAAAGGCAAGGGGAGGGAATTCTGGGTACAAATTAGCTTCCCTGGTTTGGGGACCATGCTGTGGATGTGAGAATGTGGAAGCTAGGTCACGTCTTTGTGTCTGATGGGACAGTCTCCATCTTTCCCTCTCCTCTATCTCTTCCATTGTCACACTTGATTACATTCTCGCTTCCTCCTTCCTGTGTCTTTTCTACAGCCTGCCCACCAGGGTTCTGGGGTCCTGCCTGCTTCCACACCTGCAACTGTCACAATGGTGCCGGGTGCAGTGCAGATGACGGGGCCTGTCGATGTACCCCAGGCTGGACAGGGCTCTTCTGCACACAGCGTAAGCACTGGCCTACTTCTTGGAATCACATGCTGCACTCTGCTGGACAGAGCAGGGCGTCTCCCTACACCAGCTAGGAGGGTAGAGAGAGTGGAGAGAGATGGGGCAGGGTGGAGGAGAACTCAGCTGGGTTTGGGAGAACCCAGGTAGGGGAGGCACCTTCAGAAAGGAGAGTTAGCCCTTGTTTTCCATGGAGTTTCTTAGTGAGGTCCCATACCCACTCTCAGGTCGGTGACTTCCCTCCCTCCCCCTTTGCCTTCATAGTCTACCGAATCCATGGGGCTTCACTGATCTGCTCTGGCTTTTCCATTGACAGTTCAGGAAATCCATCACTGCATGCCACAGCGGAAGGGATTCCTTTGACATTGGGTGCTGATGGAGAGAAACAAAAATCCAGCCTGACCTCCCATGGGAGGGAGATAGAAACTAGAGCTTAACCTGATGGCAGCTATTTCATGGGTAGATTGCAAGATGGCTTTCTGGTCAGGGTTCTTGATTCAAAGCCTCATTGATGGGTGAGAGGGAGAACAATGAAGTGGAGGTAACCATTAGAGGGACCTTAGAGACTGTGTAGTCTACTCTCCTTATTTCACACCAAGGAAACTAGAATCTAGCCAAGACTCAGCTAAGGTCATAGTGAACCAACTTTTCCCCTCTCCGTCATATCCTTATTAGAAGTCTTAGATTACTAGCCATGTGACTGCAAGCAAGGTAGATAAGTTCTAAGATTTAGATCTCCAGGGACTTTCTTCTAGTTCAGCCCTCTCATTTCGTAGATGGCCCAGATTTCACCAGAGGGCCTAGGCACATAGGTAGTAAGTAGTTTGAACTAACGTCCTCAGATTTGAAATAGTGTTTTCTTCCATAAAACCCTCTTATCCCTCTTGGTGCCCCATTCATATCACGTCTGTGAATGGGCTATGTAATCTGTGCAGTGCTATAACGATGGAAGTTCATATTATTCATATTCATGGGTTCAGCGTGAGATCTAAGAGGTTCCTCTATAACCTGACCCCTAAGAGAGGCAGCACCAAGGCTAGGGGGTAACTGTTGGGGCTGGGGGTGTTTTCCCAGGCTGCCCCACGGCATTTTATGGGAAGGACTGTGGGCGTGTGTGCCAGTGCCAGAATGGCGCCGACTGTGACCACATCACTGGCAAGTGCTCCTGCCGGACTGGCTTTACAGGGCGGCACTGTGAACAGAGTAAGCTGTCCTAACCCTATTACTAAACCCTTGGGTGCCATCCCTGGAGGAGGGTGGGCCGGGTCCCTCAGCTCCTTCCAACAACCCATCTGAACTCTGCTTATTTCTGATGCTCTCCTGACCTATCACCACCTGGGGTGGGTGGGGGAAACTGACCTGGGCACTGAAATCACCTCTTATGGTGATTGTTGATCTCTGGGGCCTGAACCCCAGGATCCAGAGAACTATGCTTCAATCAGGTTTTTGAAGAACATCTGAAACTCAGGGGAAATGTTGGGATGCATCCTGACCTCAAGCCCCACCAGAGCTTGCAATCCGAGCTAAACATCCCTCATCATCCCTCCTGTCAGTCTTCAGGATTAGGGTCCAGTTCTGGACCTGCCACTGCAAGGCAGATGAGACACAGATATGCCCCTACAGATGTTCTTACCATTCTGGTAGAGGTCAATAGTTGGAGGCTCTTAAGACCTCTCAAC
Organism: Potorous gilbertii; assembly: GCA_028658325.1. Lineage (NCBI taxonomy): Eukaryota > Metazoa > Chordata > Mammalia > Diprotodontia > Potoroidae > Potorous > Potorous gilbertii. The sequence continues at coordinate 579,919,043 of CM053769.1, read as the reverse complement.
CCTCTGGTTCTTCAGAGCATTCCAGCTCTCAATAGGATAATCTCCTTTTTTGTGAGGAGGGGAAAGAGAGGACTGTGTCCACTCACACTGGTAGGTGAAAGAGGGTCATTGGCTGAAACTGCTGCCTACAAGGGGTCCAGAAAGTTATGTGCTTTCTGTGCAGTGTCACAGTGCCCTTGGCTGATATAGATATGAGACAGAGACTGGCTGGCATTTGGGTGGTATTGAAGGGCTGGGGAAGGGGAAAATTGAAGAGTTCAAGACTTAGTGCCTAGGGTGGTGAACCTGCAACATCCAAGGCATCCCTTTCTAGGCCAGTTCCTACAGTTTGAAATGTGATAGACAAAAGAGCTACAAAGAACCAGGTATGGACAGACAAAGAAGTACCTCAGTCATCTAGAATTCCTATTCTGAGAAAGGGATCAGGGAATGTTTCCCAATATTGTCATACAAAGGAGATGGATATTACATTACAGAGGCAGAATAAATGTGCCCCTACAGTAGTATCATTCCTTCCTCATTTGCCTTCCTCATACAGTAGCACACATGCCCTAAGTTGTCTAGTTCACAAGCCCCAGAGCTTTACTTCCTTATCTGTTAGTTTTGCAGCTGAAGCTCAGTTAATGGCATGCTTGGGCTCCTTCCCTGGGGATCATAAAGTATAGTCCAGTCCGGAGGAGATATGATTAACTGTAAAAAGCCTCATGAAGAATTTGTGACTGAGGCACCCCTGAGGTCAGGGGATCATAGATAGGGAGCTGGAATGCATCTCAAAGGTCACCTTTACATTTTACAAATAAGGAAACTGAGGCCCAGGGGGGTTAAATGACTTGGCCCAAATCACACAGCTAATAAGGGAGATTTGAAGCTATTTCCTCTGACTCCCTATCTAATGCTTTGCCTACTGTGCCTGGCTCTGGCTTCCATCCCAAGTCCCCAACTTCTATCCTTGCCAGCCTTTGCTCCTCTGAATGTGCCTGGGTGGAGTAGGGAGCGGGAGAGGTGTATCTATCTTATTGATTCTGTCTGTGCTGTAGAGTGTTCCCCAGGAACCTTTGGCTATGGGTGCCAGCAGCTGTGTGAGTGTATGAACAATGCCACCTGTGACCATGTCACTGGTACCTGCTATTGCAGCCAGGGTTTCAAAGGCATCAGGTGTGACCAAGGTAAGACAGATTACATGGTCCCAACAACATAAGGCATGGAGAAGGGAGGGCAGGGAGAAGGTTCTATATTGTAGGAAGTATCCTAGCTTGGGGTGGAAGGACAGAGAGAAGATCCTAGGGATAAGACTAAGTGGGGAAGGGAAGAGAGGTCTTAGATTTGGTCAGGGGGAGAGAAAGGAGGATCCAAGATGAAAGGTGGGTCTGAGAGTCCATAATCCCTGATTCTGTTGCAACTCTTTATTAGTATTTATTGAGGTGACAAGAGACAGTTATACCAAGTGCTCTATGGGGCAAATAGGCAGTAATACACAGGGAGACATGGAGAAATCAGCATCACAGATAACCTTCTTCATTGACCCTCTAGGGCAAGTCATGCTTTGAGGGTTGATGGATAATCCATTAAACTCATGTTTATACCCCATTATCCACACTAACAAAATGGATTTGAAGGACATTTGCTGTGGTTTAGGGAATGCAAGGATTTTTATTAGTTGATTTGCCTTCCTCATCATGTTTGGCTCATGGTTTCTGTATTTCTTGGTACCCACCAGCAGAAGGAGTCTCAGAAGCTGCGAGGATAGTAAGGAAGCCAGTCTAGGATGAAATATCTGCCACTGAAAAGCTAGAGTGACTAATCCACAAATGAATAAAAAAGAGCCAATTTAACAAATTTATTAATTTGTTTTCAGTTTTCAACAATCACTTCCATAAGTTCCAAATTTTCTTTCTTCCTCTTTCCCCTTCCCTCCCCAAGATGGCATGCAATCTTATATGGGCTCTACACATGCATTCCTATTAAACACATTTTTACATTAGTCACATTGCATAGAAGAATTAAAACAAATGGGAGAAACTATGAGAAAAACAAAACATAACAAAGGAGAAAATAGTCTGCTTCATTCTGCGTTCCAGTGCCATAGTTCTTTCTCTGGCGTTTTGCATCATGAGTCCTTTGGAAATGTTTTAGGTCCTTGCCTTGCTGAGAAAGGTTAAGTCTATCAAAAACAGTCCTCACACACTGTGAGCCAACTATATTCTTTCCAAGGCTGCAATGAATAATTCTTACCTTTCTTATCATTCTTAATATTTTTCAAATGACTTTCATGTATGACTCATTTGATCCTCAAAATATCTTAGAGATGTAGAAAGGAAAAGTGATAGCACTCCTTTTTTTTTTAAAACAGACAAGGAAACTGAGACCTCGAGAACGAAAACAACCCATCTAGGGTCACATAGACCTTTTGTGGCAGAGCCAAGATAGGATTCCTCTTTTCTTGCTTCTAGATTCAGAATCTGACTAATAATGTTTAAAAGGGGAAAAATGATTTTGTTGAGTAGACAGGTGGTATTTAGGACTCAGAAAAAGAAAAATCAGGTCAAGGAAGTCAAGAGAGAGGGACAGGGCAGGAATCTCCCCCGGAAGGTTTATGCTTCATCTGCACACATCTTGTCCTCCAGCTGCCCTCATGATGGAAGAGCTGAATCCTTACACAAAGATAAGCCCAGCGCTGGGCTCAGAGAGGCACTCGGTGGGGGCCGTCATCGGCATTATCCTCCTTCTACTGGTCATTGTGGCCCTCCTAAGCTTGTTTGCTTGGCACCGGCGGAGACAGAAAGAGAAAGGAAATGACATGCCCCGAGTGTCCTACACACCAGCCATGAGAATGACCAGTACTGACTACTCTCTGTCAGGTAAGGAGTACATGGGGATGGTGCCCTTGGAGGCAGTAGACCTACCAGATAGAGACAGGACCTTCCCAAAATCCTCCACACTCCACAAAATCCCACAGAGAGAGTGTATAGCTGTGAAACTTCACTTGGCACAGTCCTCCCCACAGGGTATGTTTTTCAAGGGTTAGAGGTCAGATTTTGAAGTCAGGAGGGAGTTAGCTTAAAGGGAAACTATGGTCTCTCCAAGGCTTTGCAGATATTGGATCCAAAGGCTGGGAGTGATCCTAGCTGTTGCAATTCAGTTATCTTTCTTCTCCCAAAAATTTACGTCTTGTGATTATGCTCAGAGGAGGAATTGAGTCAGACATTCCAAGAGGGAGGGGAGAGGAGGAAGAAGAGGAAAAGTATTGGAGCCTGTAGCCTTGAAAGTCAATTAGGGGCTGTTCTGAATTCACCTTCCCTCCCCCCACCCCACTACCCCCAAACAATTCCCAGTTTCCCACTACCTGTACTCCCTTATGACCCAATACAAGGCTTCATTTTTATAAAAATTCTAGTTCTCTAGCCTTCTGGGGAAAGCTGGTCAGTCAGCCTCCCCAGAGACTAGACAACAGTGCAAAGTGTCCACATAGTCTTGCTGTTCTCAAGTAGCCTTGGGAAAGGTAAAGGCAGCATCCCTATCACCTCCCCAGCATAATTTTTTCTGATGGTCTGGTACATTCAGTCTTTGGTAGGTCCCAGCACTATCTGAAAAGTATTGGAAGCTCCCAGAATTAATGCTCCTCCGAATGGTGAGCGCAATATTAAAAGGCGGGGAGGGCCTATTTGAGAGGAGACAAAACCTAATACTGATTATGGAGAGAGATGACCTCAGTCTGGAGCCAGCTACTTCTTGTTACCTACACTTCTGTATTCCCAGTCATCCTTGTGCTTTTTTGTTGCTGCAGCAGAGAGAGAACAAGGAACAGGAAGGGGAGTTTGAGAGATTAGGGTATATTTGGCCAGGAAAGTGTAAAATCCCTACCAAGTACATTTAGGAGACTAGAGAAAGATACGGGTGACTAAGGCAGGGGTCAGAGATGAATGGTCAGCCAGCCTTGACCTCCCTCAAAGATGACCCAAGCATCAAAAAGTTGGCTTATGTCATTTTTTTCCTTGATTCAATTAACATAGAAAAGTATAGAAATTATCCCAGCCTGCTCCTGCCCTATTTCTAAGTTCTTCCCCTTGTGTCTCGATTCTCCGCCCTTGCTATTGCCCTAGTCTCATCTATCCCCCTGTCTCCCCCCATGCCTCTCCAGCCTCGGCTTCTTTTGTTCTGATTTCTGTCCCTCTTCCTTCATTATGTCTAACCTCTCCAACACTCTTTCCCGTCAGTCAGCTAAGACACATTAGTGTGTGTATACAAAGCCCTGCTTTTTCATTCTGAATTCAGTTAAGGAAGCCTCCACAAGGTGTCAGCACAGTCAGGAACACCCTGGGACACCACAGACCTGTCACAACTTCACATACTCTAGCCGGGGGACTCCCTGTGGACTTCTCCATTTCAGTTGGAGCTGCTTTCAGATCGCTATCCTGCAGCAGTTATCCATGATAATCCCCCAGAATGCTCCTGGCCTGCCTTCCCGGCTCTCTAGAACCAGACTTGTATCAGCCAGAGCAGGATATAAAAGCAAATGGGAAGAGAGGTTTGTGATCTGAATATTGTATACTTACACGCAGGATGGCATGGTGGGTAGAGGTTTGGCTTTGCAATCAGACAAACCTCAGATTGAGTCTTCCCCCTAAAATAGCAGTCATGTAAGGTCTCAGGGCCACTAGATAACTGGAAAATATATAGATAAGTTGCTGATCTGTATCAGTGTATGTAAAGAGAGTTCCTCTACTGGGAGTTCTTCACACTGATGAAATCCCAGGTCTAGTAAAAAAAACCAACCCAAATTGTAGCTTTTTGGGGGTTGCTCTTGTACCTTTAAACAATCAAGAATCGTCTTCTTTCTGAAGGGGTAAGCCAGTTTCTCCCACTTCCCACCAGAAGCAGGGAATGAGAGGGAAGGGAGAAGGAAGAGGGAACTGGGTTTGTGTCTATGTTTCTCCTTTCCATGATCCTCCCAACATGAGGAAGGATCCTCCAAATGTGCAATTTACTACTGGTGCCACATTCTCTTTGGTTTTGGGTGAAGGGGTCTGGTTCCGAAGCAACCTGAGTAGAGCAGAGATTAGAACATGTAGGCTCATTAGAGTCGTTCCTTCAGGGCGCCAGGCTCCAAGGGCATCCTAGTGTCATCTTCCACTCTGGAGAGTCCAGTCTATGTGACTCAAGGAGACGTTCTGGGAGGGAGAGGGAGGGTCTTGATAAATGTCCCCTTGGGACATTTAGGAGCTTGGAGAAATGTTGGGGGGATGGCTAACTTTATGAGGCACTCGAGTCCTCCCCAAGCCATGTTTTGGTGCTCTGAGTTGTCCCTGGGCCAGGGGGATGGGGGTGTTTGTGTGACACCTTGTTCTCTTCCCAGATGTGTCTCAAAGTAGCAGCCATGGTCAGTGCTTTTCCAACCCCAGCTACCACGCTCTGGCATGTGGGGTGCCTTCCGAAACAGTCAGTAATTTGGACAGGAACAGCTCCACTAAGGTACCTGTCATCAGATTTCCACTCACCCTGCAACTTCCCTAGTCTAGCTCTTCTTTCTTTTAAAAAATACCTTGTTGGCTTAAGGAGATACACCCCATATACATCTCTTCTGGGATACATGTAAGCAAAAAGTATAGGCAATATGTAGGCATGTAGGCATTTAAATGAAATGTCAGAGATAACTGATAGCTGGTTAACTCGTTTGGAGTACCATAATGAATTCCAAATAAATTGGATTTGCTCCCCAGTCTCAGTTGGTATTCCCAAAAGGGCAGAGTAAGAGTATGAATGACTCAGTGTAAATCCATCCCCACTAGTAGAAACAATGCAAAGTTCATCCCCTAATGGAATGTCTTATTTGTACACAAGGATAGCTTAATAATTGACTTAATGATATGTAGTCTGCAATGGTCGTATAATCTTTCATAACTGCATTCTACTTTATATTTTTCAAAGTGCTTTCAAATTCATTATCACTTTAGATCCACCCAGCCTCTCAGTGAGACAGGCAAGACGAGGAAGTCAATGTTCTAAAGTCAAATTGCAGAGCCAAAAACTCAGTTTTTACTCCTTTCTAGCTTTAGTTTCCACTAAACCATGCTGTTTCTGCACGTCTTTGAGGTGTCTGCAAGTCTCTGACTGTCACAACATGTAAGGTCATTAGCTGTAACTTCAGGTTAGCATTGCCAGGACCCTAGCCCCAGATTGACCAATTCCAGGAAGCCCCCAATGGAACCAGCTACTTCTCCACTGGTGACTCTAATGACGGAGTGGTGCCTTCCTTCAGCCTACATCTAAGGATATTATCTCACCTCTGCTGGCCTGGAACAGGAAACCCAAAGCAGTCCGAGAAGAGCTTCCCAATCATTCCATTTTCCTCCACCTTGCTCCTCATTCCCCAGGCAGATACGAACATCGTGATATGTCGGCTGTACATACCACCCTTTCACACCCACGTACACGTATACATACATCTCTTGCACGTCTTTACATGATGCCCTTACATGTATGTACATGCTATGTGCACACTTCTTGAACAAGCACATATACACACTTATACACACCTCTTAGAGGTGTGTACCTTCTGCATACATACCCCAAAGATACACACCTTCATAGCAGACTCTTTGGACATACAAAAATACTTCTTGATATCCATCCTTTATAGCACTTCTTTCATCACAGGAGAATATCCTAAAACCCCCAGAAGTGACAGGTGTTATTTAGCTCTGTTTACAGAAAAGGGAACTCAGGCTACTGGATCAAAATAAAACTTAAAAGAAGACTGGACCATTATACAACTTGGCAATAAGAGTACTGCCATGCCATCCCTGACTTTCTCCATCCTCATTAAGTCTGGCACGTCATTTAGACAGCATAAGCTAAATGCTGACTTCAGCGCCATTGAAGATGTGTTCTAAGGCCCCTTCTGCCTCTAAATCCCATGTTCCTGTGATCCCTCCTTGTAGCTGGCTTCCACAAAACAGCAGGTTGCGTGAGGGGCAGAGCACAGGCTATGCAGCTAGAGGTCCTGAGTTTGAACCTCAATTCTCATACACACTAGTCATGTGACCTGACTAAGGCACTTCCCCTTTCAGTGCCTTAGTTTCCTCATCTATAAAAGTGTTGGACTAAATGACTTCCAAAAGCCCCTCTTGCTCTATATCATATAATCACATCAGCGAGCCAGGTGGCAACCTTGGAGGGAAGTAACACTAAGGAGAGGAAATGGCTTCGAATGCCAAGCTTTTACCTGCTTGGAGAAGATAAAGTCCTAGATAGACCTTTGGAATCAGGACACTTTCAAGTAGCTATGGCTTACCTACAAGCATGGATGCAGGACTCTAACCCAGGTCTCTTCCTCTTCCAACACGCTGCCTCTTTTTGCTGTGTGCACATGTGTACATAGACCCTTATACACACACCCACATTCAGGCACAATAGGAAGTTAAGACAGTAACCACCTGGGGAAAGTCCTGCACCTCTATAGCCATCTGGATGTCTTTCTCAGGTGAGAGTCACATGTCCTAGAAGCTCTGGCCCACAGTGTCTACAGCACCACCTCCCCCATACCTCATTTCTAGAGGGTTCCTACCTCCAAGCCACCTGTGAAGTGAGAAGGGTTGAATCTGCAAAATGTTTTGAAATTCTCAAACAGGGTGTCCATGAGGCCAGAGAACTGACGTAGGAATCAGAAAGAAATGGGATCTTATCCCTGATGTGAGAAAACACACACACACACGCACACACACTCACACACACTCATTCACTCTCTCTCTCTCACACTTTCCCACTAGGAGACAATTAAACTAGATAGAAGCATATGCCCCTAATCTGTCCCCCTACTTGTTTCTCAACAGAAGCAGTTTGCACAGGCCACAATCACTGGTTTATCAGCGAGAGCTGCTCTGGCTCCAACAGCCCCCTCAGACTCCCCAGAATATGCCTGAGAATGTTACCTTTGAACATGCTTCCTCGGTAGGGGGGTAGGAGTGTGTCGGGCAAGAATAATCATCCTGGGTTACATCAGCTTCCAAACCATACCTGCCAGCAGCTCTCTCATTCTCACCACCTGCAGGAATCATTGTTCCGTGTCTTCAAACATCGAGTGACCAGGGTTGTCAGAGCCAATTCCATTGGGGTTTGGGGTTTGAGGGGAGGGGGCAACAAGGGACTTGTTCTCCTTGAGGGAAGGGGTGGGGATCTGGATGACTCAGCGTTAATCCCATCTCCTGCTTTCCAAACAGCTCAGTAACAAATCCCTTGACAGAGACACGTCTGGGTGGACACCTTACAGCTATGTGAACGTGCTAGGTCAGTAAACATGCCCAGCATCAGCCCCTTCCCCCAGGGCTCAGCCTGAACTTTCAAGTCCTACCCCAGTATCACCTGAAAGGCTCCTTGGGTCTAATCCTCCTCCCAGAACTCCCCCAACTGGACGCTTACAGTGGCAGAACTTTGGGTTGCTTCTATCTCCTTTGTCGTAAGGGAACTGATACAAATCAGGCATCGCCCCCTAGCATATGGTGCCTTTTGGAAAGGGCAGTTGTGGAGGTGAGCAGTGAGAACCGAGAAGCTCTGCCAATGAAAGACAAAATGTCATAGGATATCCTTCAGAGAGGAGGAAGACCCATAGTCCCTCCCTTAGACCCTTATAAGAATAACTAGGCACAAATGGGCAGTATTGGAACATGTAAGGTTTCCCCTGAATATGGAAGGTCAGACAGCTCTGTGGAGGTAGTTGAGGCTCCATGTTTGCACTTGGGTTACATCCTCCTGGATAGGAGCACTGTTCCATGGTAAAGGGGGATCTGGGATAAAGGAAAGGCTTCTCCTTATGGCCTGCAACAGGGGTGTCATTTTCAAAATGCCCTCTTTCCATCTCTTGACCTTGATAAAATCCTCCCCCACCAGGGTGACAACCTTGTCTCTGCCTCTCTCAAGCTGCCTCCCTCTTAAAGCCCCAAAGGTTATCACCTACAATCCTCTCCTTCACAGCGATGGACAGAGAAAGGGAACAAAGCTACCTTAGTGTCTGCTATCTGGCCCACCTTGGAGTATCTCTCCCTAACCCCCATGTGCCTCATACCCTCGGGGCTCTGGGAATAATGGCTCCTCCCTGTCATTCCTCTCACTAGACTCCCATTTCCAGATCAGTGCTCTGGAGGCCAGGTACCCGCCCGAGGACTTCTACATTGAACTTAGACACCTTGGCTGCCCCGCTGAGTCAAACACTCCAGGTCAGATCCCACTCCACTTCCCTTTTATCTCATTCCACCAAGTCCCAAGACCCAGCTCTCTCTTCCCGCACATCTTTTGCTGAGCACCATACCACAAACCAGTTAGTTTCCAAGCAAGTGTGCCCTATGCCTTCACCACCCCATTCTGGTTCCTAATTGTCCAATGTGATCAGTTCCTCTATGCAACTCAGAAAACTAGTCTGGATACTCACAGTAAAGTCTGAGGTGTAGCAACGAGGAGAGGGTACTAACAATCAATTCTGTTACCCATCAATACAGCATCTAAGGCAAAAGCTTAATCCCAGGATGCCCTCTTGTGACTACCCAGCATGCTCTTGGGTCCTGTTCCCCTCTTCCCACTCCCCCATCCTCATCTACTCCAAGAAGCTGATGTGAGTTCATAAGATACAAAATTCACATGAATATGAATTCTACATAACAAGAACAATAAAACATATGATAGTTTCCAAAGCCAGTGAAGAGCTCCTGTCCATTAGCATGGATAGTTGAGAGTTGGTTGCCATTCTGTGGCTCTCAGGCTCCTGAAGGAGTGCCCCAGACCCACTAGGGATGCCACTTGGGATGCTTCTTTTCCTTCCCACCACCAGGTGAAGCATTTATAGTTTTTGACAGTGGGTGCTCTTGTCACCATGCTTGTCACCTTAAGGCCATGAGAAGACTGTCTCAAATGAGAGAGTAGGGCTAGAATCTTAGTACGTTCATCATCACCAAAATGATCATAAATTATCCATCATCCTTAATGAATATTCATTAAGCATACAGGAACTGTGTGCTCCAGAAGTAGTAACTTGGGGAAAAAAGGGAATAGTCACATTCCATAGAATAAGAGAAAGGAGAGAGACTGGGGAGCTAGGAATGAATAAATCAGAGGTAATTCAGAAGAAGGAATAAGGGACTTCTATGTGAACATATTCTCTGCAAAGATATCCCATTGGTCTTGGAGCCTTGACTGAACCGTATATGTTCCTTGTATAGTAGCCAATGCGAACTGAAGGGGTGAGAGAAGTCTGGGCTCTAGGTTTCAGGTTCCAGAGCACTAAGTCCTGGAGCTTCAGACTGTTGTTTCTGGGTTTCAGGAGCTGGAGGGATATAGTTCACAACAAATGAAGATTTGGTCCTGTTGTCAACTCAGAGAAATATGGGGTTCTGATTCTATTTCTCTGAGCAAGATTCCCCAGAAGACATAGGTACACATAGCCACTCTGACCACCCATGGGTGAATATACCCAGAATAAATAGCTAATGCACATGTGTACACACACACACACACACACATACACACACACAGTACTTTAAGGTTTCCAAAGCATCTTCACAACAACCTTATGAATTAGGTGTAAAAGGCAGGTCTCAAGCCCTTGAGCCCACTGCTTAATCCCAAGGTACCCAAGATTTGCCTCAATGAAAACCCACCAAGCGTGAAGGGAGACTGATTGTGGCTTCCTTTTGTGGGATATGCTAAAAAACAAAGTAATATAATGGAAATCAAATTCCCAGTACATTTTCACTTTTGTCTTATTTGCCAGTTCTTGGTAGGAGTAATGTTAAATTGTGGTCAGGATGACAGGCTGCTTAAGGAACAACTTCATAGCATCTATTCATATATAGTCTGCTGCAGTAGAAAGAAAACTGAAAGACCTAGACATTCAAGTTCTGGGCAAAAACACCTTATTGTGTGACCCAAGACAAGTCCCTTAAACCTTCTGGGCTTTGGTGTTCTCTACAAAATGGCAAAATTCATCCCTGACACAAGCAATACCATTAGGTAAACCACACTCAACTTAAGAAGAAACTTGGTCCCGTTCTCATATATACACAGCAGATATATACACTTCTGAGTTAGCAACATCAGCTAAGATAGAATTGTTCTTCAAAGCTGGAGTTTGCTGTCCTGATTTCCTCACAGCTGGCAAATAAGAACCACCTCCAGACAGCCCTCATTCCCTTCCTCTCCACCATCAGCATCTTGGGATGGACTGGAGAAAGCAGTCTCTTCACTATTCACTGAAAACCACCAGATTATTCCAAGACTGATGCATCCACCTGCAGGGAAAAAGGGTCTAAAAATTCCAGTTTCTAGGCTATAGGTAGAGAAAGACTCAAAGGGAGATCCTGGATAGTTTTTCAGAAATCTATAGTAATAGTTGGTGATATGGGATAGCACCCACCAAGAGTGTTGGGAAATAATCAGGGCTACTCTCTGTGATTAGGCCCTTAGGAAGAATGCCATCAGATGCTGCCTTGTCTCAAGAGGCCTCCCAGCTTTGAGCAGCTCAGGGCCCGAGAAATACAAAATGAACACCTCTTCACAGTAAATCCAGGAGTGGAAAGTTGTGAAGGATTAGTTTGAAGGCAAGGGAAGTGGTGAAGAAAGACAGCCACCTCTCAAATCTCCTTCTTTGCTTTCCCAAGGCCATGGCTGGGCTTGTCTGAAATGAGTTTGGTATGGTGTCAGTGGGAAGGAAGGGATTAAACTGATCAGACACACCATTTTTACCTCTCTGGGCTCCTTCCCATGGACAATGCCATTGGGTACATAGAGCCTGTCCACATAAGGGAGGTGACTAAGTTATGCAGATGGGAGCACTGAGTTTTAGGTAATGAAACCTGTTTGATCTGCTCAGCACAGGTGGAAACAACAGGATTTAGATCAAAACATGCAAGTTTTTATATATGGTTTTCACCATTAAGACCCTGAAACACTCTGACCTTGATTTTGAAACATGGTACCTAACTACAGTGGACCAAAACTATCAAGAAAGATATCTGCCATGTCTATAGCCAAATACCGAGTCAGGGCATAGGAGCTGAGGGCCATGACAGGATGGTCCTATGAAGGACCATCATTCTACCTTTTCCACAACTCAAATTCAGGGCCTGAAGCCCATAGATGTTAGTCATAACTGTTTAAGAGAAGAGCAGTCCATCCAAAATTGAAACCAGATGCATAAATCACCGTTACAGTTAAAAAGCACTGCTTTCTTCCATAACCAACTCTCAATTACCCATTAATGGAGAATCCAGAGTGGATAACTGAGAATAGACCATGGAAAGGAGATGCCCATGAAGCTATTAAAACCTACCTTTAAATGATCTGTAGCAATTCAGGCTCTCCAACGATAAGCAGAGCTTGGGGCAGTTGTAGCCGAAGTGGGCATCTGGCTCCTGTGCATGCATGCATGAAAAGGTATCTGTATGCTTTCATATAAAATCTAAATGACTTTAGCTTATCCATGCCTTCTCACTCCTTCTTCCTTCTGTCCTCACTAGCATGGCTAAGTGAAAGCTAGCTCTTCTTTTCATGGCTGGAGCAATTAATTTTAGGAGCTGGACATTTTCTACCTTGAAATAGTGCTATCAGAAACACTTCTACTTATCTGGGGAGGGGGCAGGTACTGGGTGAGGTGAGGGAAATGACACTGTCCTTGCAGGTAAGAGAGAGGGAGTAAGTGAACCTATCTGCCACACCCTACCCTTATACTGCTCATTTACAATACAATTTCTTTCTTTTTCCCATTGCATGTTACCTTCTGCAGGTGCTTGTGGGATGGACAGACGTCAAAACACATATATTATGGAGAAAGGCTTCAAAGGTAGAGTATCCGATGCCTGATGTGCCATTAGCAAAGAACTTAGCTGGATTAACACTACAGACCAGACATGGTCAGAAGTTCCTCAAACCTCAGAAAATCGGCACATCTAAAAAAATAATCCACAATACCCTGGTTCTGGGTAGTTCTACCCAAGAGGAGCAATTGTAATAATTCATTTTTTAAATTTCAGTTATAAATGCTTAGCAAACTCTTGTGGGTTATTTTTATAGGTACCAATCAAATGACTTGAAAAATGTAGAACACTATTATATCTGATCAATTAGTGTGCGCTAAATTGATGAAAATTTTTGAAATAAAGTCAATCTATCTGCCCCAGACGCTTCCTGTCTTGAGCTGGCAAAAAGAACTACCTTCCACCTATTAAAGGATAAGAAATGAAAATTATAAATGCTTAACCTCCAGTGGGGCCCAATCCTCTCTCCCCCTATTTCCAGTGGCCAAAACAAATCCTGATTACTCTCACAAGGACAGGACAAAAGATGAAAAACTACAGCTGTGCCCTGGACTTAGACCACACGACCCCTGAATGACACCGATCAACAAGCATTTGTTTAGGTGCTACTATTTGGCAGGCAGGCAGGTACTGTGCTAGGGATACAAATACAAAGAGGGAAGGGATCCCTACCTATCAAAGTCCTGTAGGAATACCTAGAGCAGACGGAAAGTCAAGACGTTTTCTCTCCTCTCCTGGGAAACCTTGTCTGCTCTCAGTGACATCCATGGCCCCTTTCTCAGAATTAGTGGCAATCTGTTTTCTTAGCTGTAAAATGAAGGTGATGTTATACTATCTATCTCAGGGGGTTGTTGTAAGGTTCAAATGAGATATTTCAAGTGAAGTGCTTTGTTCACCACAAAGTACTTAATGAATGAGACTAACCTTCTACTTATTCCTTAAGGGCTTAAAATCAAATAGACCTGGAGTTCACGTCCTGCCTTAGACACTTAATACTTATCTGGATGGAGTTGGGCAAATCACTTGACCTCTCTCTCCCTAAATTTCCTCATCTATAAAAAGAGGGGTTGGACTTGATGACCTTTACAGCCTCTGTGATCCCTTGTAGCTCTGTAGCTGTGACTGATAGCTAGGACACTTTCAGCACAAGTTAGGCTGTAACAAGGACTTTGCCCCTGGGCACTGAAATTTAAGGAGGTACCAGCACTTCTACACCTTTAACAGCTGTAGAAACAACTAAGCATAACACCCAGTTTGCAAGAATAATTAGTTAAAATAGGAAGCTACCAGATGGCAAAAATTCTTCCCCCTAACCGTTCCTCCTAGGCCTGGCTCTGCCCTGCCTGAACTTCACAACAACAAACTTGGAGTTTCCTTGGATCTCTATCCCCAGGCTTCCTCTTTCTCCACTGAATTTGTCCTGAATAAGCTGATTTAAGGGGACATTTAGTACTGCTTGCTAAACCAAAATTGCTGGTAACAACTCTGGTGTAAGATTTGGGTTGGTGCAATATTAACATAAGTCAATGATCTGCATTTTATGAGACCAGAAATGCCTAGAAATTATATGAGAGCAGGGCCACAATATGCTGTTTCTGTAAGAACATTTGCTTGCCTATTTCATTCATATGCTTTTTGAATAAACCCATTCAAACAGTATGTGTGTCCACAGACTCCCATGGGCAGCATTGCAACATAAATAGGTTGGATCACTCATGGAAGGAGCCTGAGATAAGTCCAGACATATTGTTAAATGGATATAAAACTTCTGCTTTGCTCTTATCAAAGTTCCCCTGACTTCTCCCCGGAGAACATCTGAGAATAGGTAACCGCTAATAAGTCACACATAAACAGAGCTGAGAAAAGCAGTGCTTCTTTGCCTAAAAGACAGATGGTTTCAGTCCACTCCTTTTCTCATGAGGTGATAAAGAAGTTAAGAGGTCTTGAAATTATCTATGGTCTAAGTGCTAATGTTTTTTACATGATGATAATACATTCTAGCAGCTAGATAGCATCTGATTTCGTTAAAATATATCCAGCCTTTTAAGAGGAGAGACAAAAGTAGCCATATAGAAGATGTAGAAACTAGGATTTGAGAATGAAAATATAAGTGCAGGAATGTTCTAGGAAAAAAAGGGGAGGAAGGGGTATAAGGAAAAGAGAGGATTCCAGATTCCTAGACCTTACAGAAGTTAATAGATGTGAGATGAAGAGTGAACCAAAATCCAAGCACTTAAATACTAATCACAGAACCTGGAAAAAAACACAAGTAATAATCTTTTTTTAATCAAAGGTTTTGGGGAGGTTTTCCCTCAGAAACAGTCAAAATTCTCAGTCTTGGATAGTTTCTATCTTCCAATCTAAACACCCCTTCAACATCACAGTCCATCTGCTACCCTCTCTTACTACTCCCTCCCACTCTTGGAGTTCTTGGATATTTTGAGCTACCAATATAGCTACGGTAATATTCCATACCAACTTCTGATTTTATGCTCCAAACACTCAACAATCCTTTATTCCCCACCAGTGACTTTGCCACATTCTATTATTACCCTGGTCATCGGCTTCTCTTTCTTTCAATTCCTTCAACATGCTACAGCTGAAATCCTTGACCCTGCTTCTCTATCACCTTCTCTATCTTTGATTCCAAGAGCTCACTTCCCCTCCCCTTTTGGCATAAATTCTCATCATTTCCTTCATGCAAAGCTCTTCTCATTTTGTCCAGCAACCTCACTACAAGGACCTGCCTTCTCTCCTAAGTCCTACCGGCATGTTCCTCACCCCATCCTATCTAAATTCTTCAAAATGTGCGACAGATATAACCCCTGGCTCTCAGGAAATCATCAGGGAAGACTGCCAGCCTGTGGAAAGATTCATCAATTCCAGGGCTAGCCCAATTCCCTCTTCTGCCCCCTTCTTTTCCTCATCAGAAATGGATGCCATACTTGGAGAAAAGGTATATGATCAATTTATAACAGCAGTTTAAGAGCAGAAAGAGGAATTTCGGTTCCCAGAGCTACCATTAATCTCTGTGGTGCCTGGTTTCCCAAACTATTTGAAATAGGGAGGGGTAGCTGGGCCTCACCTATCCCAAGAGTTTGGATTATAAGCCTCCTTAATAAGCGGGCACTATGCAAACACAACCCATTCTTACCCCAGCACAAGGCTAGGCTGTCAACACTGATGTTAATCACAAGCCAGAGTGAGTCTCCCACAGCATTGTGCTCAAGTTCCTCTCTACCTGGGACTTGGGAGACTTTGAGGAAGTATTTTGAAATCGCTGTTTATTTAACCAGGTAGATGGGCAGAAGAGTGACTCAGCAAGGGGAAAAGGGCAGCTTCCTACTTTTTTCTTGCTCTGCCTCCTCCCCAGGCCTGGTACAGCTTTAGATTAACTGTGAGAGGCTCTCAGATGGTCTGGTATACCTTTCAGTCCTCACACTTTTCTGATGGCCTGTTTCTACAGGCAGGATGGAAGGACAAGAAGGATGTAGGCTCAGGGATTAAACAACTGCTACAGTCATTTTTTTGCTTCTGATCTAGACCTAAAAATCCAACTTCCTAGCCTAAAGAATAACAATAAGTAACTTGTCCATGAATAGACCCATCCCAGGCTGGCTGGAGCAGAGTACATAGTTTACCCTAGTACCCCAAGGCTAATTATCCACACTCTAGATCAGAGAAGCCATTTTATGTCCCATTCTTCCTCACACTTAAAAAACAAAAGTCAAGCAAACAACTTTATCTCTTCTCACAGGAGGAAATGAAATGAAAAATGCATCAGTTTTGTTTTGCATTGGGAGCTCATTCATTAGGCAAGAATTTCAAGGCTGACCCATCTTCATAGATCATATGACTCAACATGGCCTTTACCTCATTAATCTTTTATATTTTCCAAGGACAAGTGAGAGTGCAAAAAGGGGGCAACTGAAAGAAAAGAAGGGGCAGCTGGTTTCTCTCCTTAAGTCTTAGCCAAAGCACAAGGTTTTTTGTACTGTTTTGCTTTTTGATTCTTGAGGAGGAAGAGAAGGGATTACATGTAGGAAACTAGATTTGTCCGAAACTTCATGTATCTAACTACGTCACTGTTGCTTCCCTGAAACTTTGGGATATACATGGCTAAAAGGCACCTAAAGATAAAATAAACATAAGGAAATGTTCCAGGAGAGAATGCTTTACTTTTCTTTGGCATCTGCCATTGGAAGCAAGCCAAGTTAGTGAGGTAAATAGCAATATACCACATATCCATGGCCTCAGCTGAATTGTGGACTGACCAGTTCCCCCATTAACCAAGTCTACCCATCATCAGAGATAGCTGGACTAGAGCTGATAGAATGAGAAGAGATACCTAATACCTAATTTGTGAATGCCATGGGAAGCCTACAACAGAGTATTTTTAAGGGGAATGGGGACAAGGCTACCTACTAGTAGCTCTGGTGAGTAGAACCATTTTGCTTAGGCTCCTCCTCCAGCCCAAGGAGGAAGAAGTCTTGGATAAGTCCAAAGCATAGGTTGTTGATACCCACACATTCATACAACCATAAGGAGCCACCTAGATACTTGGGACTACCAATCAGCTCAGCTCAGTCTAGGTACTGCCTCCAGTCACTCTCCACTATATGTACTCCTGAGCTACAGAAAAAATTACGTGCATAGCTAGACTGGGCAGAATGACATAAAGCTGTATGATCACAGAAGCTTAAAAATGGAAGGAACCTTAAGTATTGTCTAGCCCACGGGTTCTTAATGATTTTTGTGTCATGGACTTCCTTGGACAGTCTGGTGAAGCCTAATGTTTTTAAATGTCTAAAATAAAATATGGAGAGTTAAAAAAGAAAACCAATTATAATGAAATAGTTATCCAGAGAAAAAAAATTCACGGACCCTATATTAAGAAACCTTGAATCTAGTTCAGCCCTCTCAGTTTATAGATGGGGAAACTGAAGCCACAAGGTGGCCAGTGATTTGCTTAAGATTGCGCAGGTAGGTAAAAAGACAGAGGCAGGATTCAAGGTCCAGTGTAAATCACAGTCCAGAGCTCCTCTATGTTCACACCATATGGAGCAGTCAGCCTCCTACTTCCCCAATTCACACAACCAACAGGACTACTCCAAGAATGTGAATATTCCTCTTCCCCCATGGGATGGAGTTTACTTAGGATAAAACCAAAGACCACTGTGTGGTAGAATGGAAGAAGCACTGTCTCTGTAGTTAGAACGTGGGTTCAAATCCTGCCTCTGAAGTTTACTACCTATGTTACGCAGGCAAGTCTCTTACCCACTTTGGGCCTGTTTCCTCATCTGTAAAAGGAAAAGCTGTACTAGATGATCTTTGAGGTCCTTCTATGATCCTAGGAATCTTTTCCTCTTTAGCATCAAAAAGGCATTACACAAGGTCAACCTAGCTTTGATGTTAAAATGGCACTAGACTCTGCCCTCCAGGAATTTATAGTTTAGTGGGGAGGGGAAGGAATTCCTGTGCTGAATCATTTTCTAAGATAGAAGGTGGATTTTTGAGCTTTCAGCTTTTGCATGTTTTCTGGCTCTTGTTACTTTTACATGATAACACAAGTCCTTCTTAGCTATCCTAAAAGAACTCCTCCTTGTTCTGCAGATTACACAAAAGAATCTGTAAGCAGCTCAAGTACGTGCTCTCTCAACAGCAGTGAAAACCCCTATGCCACCATCAAGGATCCACCCCTCCTCAACTGCAAGCCCACGGAGAGCAGCTATGTAGAAATGAAGTCACCTACTCACAGGGATTCTCCATATACAGACATGCCATCCTTGTCGACATCTAATAAAAATATATATGAAGTTGGTAGGTGTCTTAAATAACTCTGAAATGCAGTGCATAAACCAAAGTAGAGATAAAGTCCCCTAACCACCCTTCTCTTCTGGAGGAGAGGGAGTAAGAAAACAATACTGCTTTTAAGTATTCCAGGTCAAACTGTACCTCCCAGGACTGCACCTTCTCTCCTGGGCCAAAATTTCCTGCCAGTATTACTCTTAAACACTATGATTAGGATGCAACTTAAGTATGTATAGTTGGGGAAATGTGGTCCCCGAGCAATTTATGGGAGTTCTCAACTCAAATTCATTACTAATCCTAATAGCCAGATGTTTTTCTCTTTAAATGTGAATAAGGATTTGTAAGTAACCTGAATATACAGCCATGTTAAGGTTTCACATTCACCTGAAAAATTAATCAATCCTTTGTTTCATATCTAATGACCTCAGGCTGTGGTTACATCAGCCTGGGAGGACTGACAAAAGCCCCATCTTCAGTATGTTAAATCTTTGGGTTGTGATTAGGGCTCAGTATTCTTACAGCACACTTTAGACAGAGTACCAACATAATAACAAAGTCTCATTTCTAATCAAACTTGGTTTACAGAATAGCTAACATGCCTTTTGACATGAATTTGGAAACCTTCATTTCCCTCCCATAGCCTATGTTAAAATAATCCTTCCCCTTCCCCCAAGAGGCAATCAAAGCTAATCTGTTCTCTGAACTCATTTTTCACTATATCCTTAGAACCCACAGTCAGTGTGGTCCAAGAAGGCCGTGGTCATAGCGCCAGCTATATCCAGAATCCATACGACCTACCTAGGAACAGCCATATTCCTGGTCACTATGACCTCCTCCCAGTAAGACAGAGCCCTGCCCATGGACCCTCTCAGGACAAACAATCTTAAAAAGGGACAAACACGCTTGTGATGTGCTGTGCTGGACACACTCTGATTCACTGAAAGAAGACAATCTTTTGACTTGAAATAATGGTAAACAAGGAACACTGGTATGCACCAACTCTGCTGCATGATGTTAAGATCGTTTTTTACACTCTCCACCTAGGACTAATGAACAACTTCCAAAGAGACTGGAATAATTGTCCAATGAGGCTCTTTATATGGTCCACCCCCAAAATAATATTCAACTTTCTGGACTGCATTGTAACAACACTTTACAAGATGAGCCAACACCAGCTGCACAGACAAGTTGAGACATGAATGGAGAGCTAGTGGAACATTTGGGGGTTTTAAAAAAATTCTGGGAAGAAGGTAAAGGAAAAGAAAGGGTTGTAGAGGAAAAGAGGGGCACAGGGAAGGGGAAACACTTTAAAAGCAACCAATCAATATGGTATCTGTATATCTGGGCAATGTCATTACTATACCCTTTCTTTGTAAGTTGTTTTTCTTTATAGTAAATTTGTTTTATATTCTCCTTTAGTACAGAGGTACAGAAAGATGCCTCATGCCATCATATTATTAGTGTTTCAAGTAGCTATAACTATATTCTGGTTTCATCAAATCCCAATGGCTCCAAGTCATGGCCTGGTTGCCTCAAGAATTACGCATGTCAATCTAAGTGTAAATCTTTTAATAGTTTAACAGTTTAATTCCTTCCCCCTTTTTTGTTTTAAAGATGGCTATACTGTTGTGATTTTCATAGAAACACAGACATTTCCAGAGTAGCAGCTCTTTTCTGGTCAAGAGTAATGGCTTCAGGCTAGTTTTGCCCACTGCCATCAGACATAAAATCTCAGCAGTGGTAGTTACAGGTTCATTATGATTTACTGTGATCTGGGACTATCTTTATACAACACCTCAGTCATTACACCTAAAAACTAGCTTTTGGATGAGGTTTTAAATAGTCATTTGTGGAACAGAATGAAGGGCACTTACAAAATAGCTATTAAGTCTGCCTAATTTTTCTTAACAAGGTGATAAACCTTGACATATAAACTAAGAATATTTACTTTCAGGCAATTCTTTGTAAATTTTGAACTTGATGTAGTACTGAGTCTCAGTGTGTAAAGTTAATTAGGCAGATGTGGAATTTGCAAGTTAATTGTTTGAAATGTTTGGGATTTTTTTTAAAGGAACCATTTAGAACTATCAAAGGACAAACAAACTTTGATCAGTTGTTATAGCATAAAAAGAACCATGGTAAAAATTAGTTTTAGAAACTAGGAAGAAAATTTTCTGCTTCAGAACCAAGTGTTCCAAGGCAACAATGACCAAAACTATTGTTTCAATGGGCTAGTGATCTAAGTCTCAGTGTTCTGGTGGAGGTGAAGGTCTCAATCCCTACTTTACTAATAGCACGATAGGACTTTTAGCAGGTAAGCTGAGGTTCTATCAAGTAAGTCAGAGACAAAGCCAACACTTCAACCCTTACAGTAACATTCACAAGAAAACTTCAAGTCAATGGCAAGCTGAAAAAAAAATAAACAAAAAAACCCATGCCACAATTGTACCTCATCATTCTCCAATACTGATCCATTCATCAAGGAGCACTTCCATGAAGTCCACAAAGAAGTAACAAAATGACTAGTGAAGACAGAAATGTTTCTATATGGAAGGTTCAAAGAATTTCAAAGCCCTTAATGCCAATGATAATCTGCTGTATAAAAAATTAATAGTTAAAGCATTAACCAGAGAAAGAAGAAAACTTTTCCATACATAGGCTTACATGGAAGCAGATTTTCCCATTATGGGATGATACATAATATATACATGAATGCTGCATGTATGCATGGGAGCAAGTGGGTGATCAGCAATAGCAATTTTATGTTCCAGAAAAGCCTTATAAAATATAATTCAGCATTTATTTTGTAGGTCCAGATAACTTTTACATAAATATATGTACATAAATAAATATATATATATAAATAAAAAAGATTTACCTCAATTTCAGGGCAGCCAATACTCAATTATCTTTAGGCTGAAGACCAACAAATATAGGTAAGGCAGAACTCAGCCACCATGTGCGAAATCCCTTTTAACCTCTGCAGTCATGCTGCTGGTGTGCAAGAAACAGGCTTCAAGATGTCAAATATCATCCCTTCTCCCTTTCCCTAGTCACTGTCCAATAGAGGTATTCATGAACTGGCCAAAAGCCAGCATCCAGGCACCCAGGAGGAGGAAAAGAAAAGGTGAAGGAGCACCATTAATCTGAAGTAAGTAACTTCCCAAAGGTAATTGAGAGTTGACTGCAAAAAGGCATTTCTACCATATAGAGCTATTGTTAGGTAATTCTTTCTAGCATTAGCACAAGCAAGTTC
Source organism: Potorous gilbertii (assembly GCA_028658325.1). NCBI lineage: Eukaryota > Metazoa > Chordata > Mammalia > Diprotodontia > Potoroidae > Potorous > Potorous gilbertii. The sequence goes on along the minus strand of CM053769.1, from coordinate 579,897,179 downwards.
AGCTCAGCTTAAACAGGTACATGCTGTTTCTATATATTTAACTGGAAACCTAGATAGATTCATTCAGTTGTTCCAGAAACTCAATTTTCAACCAAATGAAGTGATGTGCATAGAGTTCAAAACATACACACATAACACACAACACACACACTGTATGATAGCATTAGGTCAGAAGCTAGACTGAAATGGCAATACTTTTTTAAAAACAAGACCATTTGTAATATATTTGTTCACTGTGCAAAGGTATGTACCTTGTACAAAATAAAATGAATTTCTCTCAACCTGCGTTTCTCAAATTACTTGCTTTGATTTACAGATCATAAGAATTCCTAAACAGCATTATAAACTGGTAATAGTTTTAGATTCTACTTTATAGGAGTAAAGAAAGGACTAATCTAAACCCTATATAAGAATTTGTCATCAGAAGCCAAAGTATCTTTAAAATGAAAAAGGAATGTCTAAAGAATGCAATGAAGTCTTTTTCTTTGAAGTGAAATAAAGGTTCAGCACATTTTCATCATTCTTGAAAAATCTTACATGCACATCAATATCACACACAAGGGCCTTACTAGTCTCACTGCATTCATTAGGATGAGCAAACAAAGATAACCATTGCGACTTGTCTTCAACTGGAAAAAAAAAGGACAAAGGTACCTCTATGGAATGGAATAAAGGGAAATGTTAGGACCACTTCATTTACATAAATGTGATAAATGGTGTTCCCATGGCAAAAGTGAAGCAGCACATAGCCAGTTAGGGATATAGCTGCTTCACTACCTTTTAAAACAAAATTCTAATTAGTAAAGAAGCTATAGGAATAATTCTGTAATAAATAGGCAGACACTGTATCAGAGCTTCCTGACGCCAGTCAAGGGATACAAGTTTTAAGATTTATCCCTTGTACTTTCAAAGCTTTGGAAGTAATATGCTTATGAATCATCCCCAAATCCTTTGACTTCAGTTTGTAACACTTAAGAAGTAATTCCAGTTTAATACAGAATCTAAGGAAAAAGAAAAAGATAATTTATACTACTGCTAAGAGATTAATATTCATCAGAAACAAAGGGTAATTTGAGAGATCTTACTAACAGATAATTCTCAATAGCAAGGGTTTAATATTTGAGTGAATGACAAATGTAAGAATTATGGTGCAAAAGAGTATTTACCAAGAAATTCAGTGCCTAAGCTCATTACAAGGACAAGACAGTTGAATATTACTAAATATACTTAATATATTAAGGGGACTACTGCATGCAATACTCTTAAGCCAGAAGCTAGATGAACAGCAGCAATTACATTAGTTAGTGACTTTTCTGACCAAGCCAAAATTATATATTACAAAAGAAAAATACTACTATGCCAAAGGGAAAATAAAAGCAAGCCCTTTTATATGGCAACAGTCATTCTAGAAAGTGATTTCTTTCCTAATTACAATCGTACAATGACACTCAACTAGACTACCATCCAAACGAAAGCAGAGCAGAATGCTGGGATGAGGTCTAGGCCAGGCCTGCACAATATACAGCCTGTGGCCACTTGCAATATATTGTACCTTTGTTGGGAGGGCTCAAATCGTATTGTGTAGTATACCTTTCCCTCAAAGTTTTTATATAGGAAAAATCACATGAAAGCACACATTACATGCTGTACTTACACTATGACTGATTTTTACTGTATTTTTGTGTCATTTCTGCTTTTGGAAGGCAGAGACTATAAGATGCATTCTTTTGTGAAGGGTCTAACGTGAGTGTTAGCAACTTTTAAAATGCATGTTCAAGGTAGCTAATGCTTTTCTTTTAGCATGTGTTTAAGGGGAGGGGAAAAGGAAGACTATGTGGACGGCAGGTTACTAAAAAAGGGAGGAATGCTAGTCATAGACCACTAGACTATGCTAGTCATAGTCACTGGAGAAATATGAGAAAAGGGAAACTGGTTGTGTGGGGTGAGGTAAGGTTGAGTTCTCAGGGTCAAATTCAATACTGAGAAGGAAGTACATAAGTCACCAAGTTTTAACACTGGCCTCTACCACCAGGCACAGTGTCAAATTTAGTACAGCTGACCCTCTGTACATTATAGAGGTAGAAGGGAGAGAAGTGAATAAGCATTTTATATCACCTACTGTATGCCAAGCATTATGCTAAGCACTTTACAATTATTTCATATGATACGACAACTCTGTAAGATAGGTGCTGGTATTATTCCCATGTTTTAGAAACAGAAGCAAACAGAGGTTAGTTAAGTGACTTGCCCAGGGTCACACAGTTAGTATGGGAAGCTGGGCGTGCACCCAGCTCTTCCTGACTCTGGGCCCAGTGCTCTGAGTTATGCTTCAGGAATAACTCACCTAAGGTCTCCACCTAAGATTACTGACGTAAGTATCACTTATACCCTTCACTAGTCTGGATATTACCTGAACATCCAAACAATAATGCAACATATGTTTTAAGTACACACATTTGTATATATCTGAATATTTGTTGCTGATTGTATCTCCTGTGCAACCACCTTATTTGGTCCTAGATTCCAAAAGCAAGAATGCACTAAGTGCTAAGAATATGAAAATTCTTATCTTAAAAAAATCTTTGCATAGATTTATACTTAAGAATATATGCCAACAATTTTAAAAACCAGAATGCAGAGAACAAACATTTTTCAATTTACAGTTTCCATAGCAGCCAATTCCATAGTAATGTAATACACAAGGTTCTTGGACCTTCTTATTGTAGTAACAGTCTTGCTACAAATGCTATGAAACGTTCTTACTTAAAAGAGTTACTAGAGAGAGAAAGGAAGCAAATATTTTAATAAAACAAAAGCATCTTGTAAATAATGCAACTAATCTTGTAACTAGTACCTGACCTTCTGAAAACATTAGTTTCTTATACTAGTGCCCCTAATCCAATACTTTTTATGCAAGACAGGGCCTACATCCTTATATCCTTAATTGTAAGGATAAAAATATGCCATGGCTGCAGCCAAATCGCTCAAGGGAAAATGTAATCTGACAAACCTGAGTCTGGGTTGGAATATAACTTGGAGTATAAAGACAGAGACCATCCACTGAATCACACAGAGTCAATCAAAAGGGACCTTCAAGAATAATAATCCATTCTTAGATTACCCTTTAAGCTTTACAAAATGTCTCCCTTGCAACAACCCTGCTGACTTTTTGATTCTCCTAACTGTCCAAATGAGCCTTGATCTGGGGGTGGGGTGGGAGTGGGGTGAGTCAATCAGGATTTGACTTGTCCAGTGTCACACAGCTAGTTAAGAGTTCGGTGCCAGGAATTCAGGTTATTATGACTCCAAGACCAATGCTCTATCCACTATTGCACCTAGCTGCTTCAAATTATTTTATTTTTTAATTGGGAATAGATATTATTTTTTAAAATTATTTTGTTTTCAGTATTCTACAATCACTTCCATATACTTTAAATTTCTTACCTCTCCCTCACCGAGACAGTGTGCAAACCTACATAGGTTCTACACATATATATAGTTCTAACCATGTCACATCTCTTGCATTGCTTTTCTCTCCCCTCCAAAATCACAACCACCAACAAAACTTCAACAAAAACTTCAAAATCTAGAATAAAACCTTCCTCAAGTCTAGATCATACCTTCCTTTCCTGTTTCATTTCATATTGTTCCCTTGGACACATTCTTCATCCTAGCCAAACTGGCTTGCTAACTGTTCACCACACGTAACAGTCCATTTGCCACCTCTTTCCTTTAGCACAATTGGCCTCCTATACACTCCCTGTGAATAAGTCCAGGCTTCTTTTAAAGTACAGCTCAAGTGTCATTTCCTACAGGAGCCCTTTCCTGAAATATAAACATTCTCTCCTTGAAATTAATTTGAATTCACACACAGAAACACATACCCCATCTTTAAGGAGTTTATAATCAACCGGGTGAATTTTTTGTTTTTGTAGCCCTTGTACCACAAACAGTCTTAAATATCATTAACTACTTAATGTTTACTAAATTGAATTGAACTCAGTGAGGAAGATGATCTAATCATCATCAACCCCATTTTACAGATAAGAAATCTAAGACTTCAAAGAAATGAAGCAATTTGCCCATGGTCACATATATAACTTCAAAAGAAAATCTTCTAACTCTTAATTACAGCCCTCTTTCCATTTTAAAGAAGTGAGGTGACTGTGGTAGAAACAAAGTCATTAAAATTTTAATGATTTCTTCAATCTGCCTATAACAAAATTTGCTACTGAAACGTCAAATGATCCACATTCTCACCAATAAGGTCACACTCTGCTATCTATGCAGATGGCAATCCATCCATTCTTTCTTATTTGTCCCTCTTCTCCATTCAGGCCCCAAACACCCTTCATCTCCCAAACATATGTATTTTCCTCCTGGACAATAATCCTTATGCCATTACCTGAATGGAGGCCATTACTGGACACATGCTACAGCCCACTTACATGCATCACTTATTTCTATTTTGCTCTTTGGGTTACCTGCGATTTTGACTATGCCAAGACTGCAATGTTCCATGAGCTATAGAATTACTAGGAGAAAACTGGTGTTAAAAATATGTTTGTAGCAGGGAACACCACTGAGATCATGGAATGCTCTATGTCAGGCCTGCACAACACACACCCCATGTGCCACTTGCAGCCCACCAAAGGACTTCGAGAAGCCCACAAAAAATGTTACCTGGTGGGTGGGCTGCCACTGTTCACTCTCCTGTTTGTGACATGACTCAGGGCAACCAAACATCATCAGTCCCTCTCTAGTCTGAGAGGAGCAACTGCATGATAAATAAAAATCTTAATAAGTGTAATGAACTGGTATTGAAATTTCTTTTTTAAAATATAGTTTATTTGCAAAATATTTTAATCATTAATTATACCTTTACTTAGAAAGTAAGCCATTAAAAACCTATCTGCAGCCTGAAAAAGTTTAGCTTATTTTAATTTTGGCCCCTACCTACTGCCAAGTTGTGCAGGTCTGCACTATGTGATGTCCAAGTACTCTTTCTCCTAACAATCTGAGGCCTGAAAAACATCCAATTGTTGTACCTATTAATACAGATGAATGAATGCATGCGCGCGCGCGCACACATACACACAAAATCTCTCTCTTTCTCTCTGAACTGCCCATACAAAGATATCTGGGGAAAAAGGCATTTTCTATCTCAAGTAGTCATATCTCTCTCTCCTTTTTAACAATTTCAACAATCCAAAAAATGTAAGATAAAAACACATAGCTCAGACTTGTTAAAAATCCTCCAATTTACTATTGGGGGTGGGGAGGAAGAAGCAAAGATCCTAATTTACAACTCTTGGTTGGGCCAACAGTCCACAGCAAAATAGAAAAGTCAATATTACCTTATACTAGTAGTAATAAAAAATAAGTAACAACCATCTGATACTTCTACTTGTAACTGCTACTATATTAGGGCTATCCACTTTTAAAAAGTAACCTGTCACAATGAAGAACTCCTGTTTTTCTAATATACTAGGGAGTTTTAACTCTATTCCAATTCTTTCAAAACATGTAGATGAAGAGATGTCCATGCTTACAGGCAAAAAACAAACACAAAAAAAACAAAAACAAAAAATAGTGCATTAGAAGCAGCCATCCAACATACTGGGATGTAGGGAAGAGATTAGGGATTGGTGAATAGGTATGGATGAGTGAAGAAGACTCTTAAGTTTATGTAGCTATAGAGTTCACGTATCTGTATTAGACAGAAATCTCAGGAGACTTTTAGTCCTTATATCATAATATTTATTAAGACATTATCTATATAATTTGTTTTTCTTCAAGCAAATCTCAATAATGAATTTCTACTTCTTCACCCCACTCTTAATCTCCTCTAACGGTAGTTTAACAAAGCAGGACATGACATGGCTGAGCTGAAGCAGGAAGAAGTCCCTGGGTTCCCACTCAGTCCTCAAATTCTCTGAGGCACAATGCCTAATCCTAGAGGTGATCAAACTGCTCTAATTGCCAACTCACTTTACTCTTAAATTTGCTTTGGTCAATGAGACCAACAATTTTAAAAAGCTGACTATTATTTATGTCATTGTACATATAAGTTACTGTGGATAGAAATTTGAAGTTATTTTATCCAAAACAAAACAAAAAACCCATAACCAAGTGTCAGGTCAGCCAAGAGTCCTGCTTCTATCAAGCCTACTAAACTAAGCTCACATTTTTTGGGGATAAATTCTTTACTAAAGATCTCTAACCTAGCCAAACAGTTTGCCATTTTCTTCCTATGAAAAGCTGACTCAAATGACATTTTAAAATATAATACCTATCTTAAAGTGGAGCAGGTAAAAGGCAAAATTAACTCTACTACAATACTGCAGAAATTTAAACCAAGTTACCATTGCTTGTTTCTTATCGGATTGTAATAAGTAAACTATTCAAGATGAGAATAGCAGTCAGCATTACTATTCAAAAACTGCTGCATGATCCTGAAGAGCCATAAATATTCAGTAACCTACCATTTCTTATTTAAACCTAAATGAATGTGCTCAATCAATCAATATTTATTACATGCCTACCATGTGCCAGGTACTGTGCTAAGCACTGGGATACTGGTTCAGAACTAATTCAGAAGTAAGCATAAAACCTACTCAAAAAAAATACAAAGTGATAAGCCCCCACTAGGCTTCAGCCATAAAAGAACCTCTGCCCAGTTTAAAAAAAAAAATCATAAACATTTAGCACACTAGCCACTCTCTTCCTTATTACTCAAAAAAACTGTTGAAAATTTACTTCAATTTTGGGCAAAATAAAGTAAGAAATGAAATTCTATCACGGACCTGGGAACATTAACCATTGGCAAGAAAACACATCTAATACTTATTTTCAAGGAGAACTGAGTACACATAATTCCAGTTTCATGTATCACTACTATATAACTCCACACTTACTATCCTAATACAGTACCCTGCATCCTTAATACTTAGGATATAATAATTGTATGGGTACAGCCAAATCACTCAAAGGAAAAATATGATCTGACAACAAAGGGAATAGTCCCCCTTTAACTGTTTATTAGAATATGAATATATTTTAAATCAAATCTAAAAAAAAAATCAAATTACAGTACATGCATAAAATACAAAGTAACAATTTACAAAGAGATCAACAGTATCTTAAGAACCAATGCACTAAAAGAATAAAATGTCTACAAAAGAAAACCAAAGTTACTGACTAAAGCAATGCCTTCCGTGTGCCCCACACTTCATGAGCACTGCAAAAGACAAAAGACTGGCCATGAAATATATTAAACTGTGTAGGCCCATGTATGTTTCAGGCTTACTCTTTCAATACCTGAATAACCTTTGGGAATCTCCTATCACCCTTAATAGCTTCACTGCAATTGACACAGCTTTTTAAGTTACTTTAGATTAAGCGCTTCCTGTTCTCAAAACGGGAGAAAAAAACAATAAAATATTAGTGTAGGTTTTAGATATTAAGTAATACAACTGCTTTTGAAAAATGTAGTGGAAAAGAAACATTTCAGAACTGTATAGCTACTAAGTATGTTCTATTTAAACTCAGAATGTTCTTTTAACTTGTGCACTAAAATATATGCCTTCAATTGGATACCACATTAAGAGAACCTGACCTTTGGCCATGTCTTTGAGACAGTGGAACCAAAAATTAAGTTTAACTGTGGAGCTTCATGACATGCTGAAAAACTTGACAAAGTAAAATATAGCATTTTAAAAATAATCAAACCATACCTTGTAGTGGATTTATTGGGGGGGAACTAGGCCTCATTTTACTTAACGGGAGTGATGAAGAAAAAAACCACACACTTCAAAATTTGGTATTTCTAGCATTGTACAGGTTATTTATTGCCTAAGCAATAAAATGCTGCATGATCTGCTACTGTAAATTAAATTATTTAGATAGCTCTAGCTTCCTGGTCTTGTTGCAGAGGATGTACCTCAAATGGAATTCCACCACTCTATAGCCTGCCATGCTCATCACTTAACATGATGACCTTACCCTACCCTCCTCCCCACACCCAATCACAATGCTACCTAAACTGAAAAAAATTAAAATAATAAAAATCCCTTTTTGCAAAGCAAATCCTTGAGTCAGGAAAGTTTGGTGTGGGCTTTTTTCCCCTTTCTCTCCCATAAACTGATTAAATAAAAAAAACTATTATATCATATAGACCTATTAAGGCATTTTAGAAATCATCTTTCCAAATGAAGCTCTTAAAATGTTGCTATTTATATTATAGCACAACTTCTAGATTTAGAGACTGCATTGAAGGGAGAACACAATTTTATAAATTATTCTGTGGCAAAATCTTTAATTGAATACTAAAGTATTCTTTGATTTGATCAGGACCAAAAGGTCTGAGCTTCAAGCACTTCAAGTTTGAGTGTTTACCATTGCAATAGACCACTCTGATGGAAAATAAGCAATAATTAAGGAATCCAAACGTCCATTTTATTAAACTAAGGCTAGTGAGGGCTTCGCATGAAAAGAAGCTGCAGTCATTTGGGACAAGTAGGTGATTTTATAAATTTGAAATAAAAAAAAGACTTAAGACACAAAGAAATTCAGAAGTAGTAATGAAACACAAAAAAGTGACCACAAGAATTACAAATATATTTAAATTTCGGACCTGGGGAATGGACTATACACAGCCTTCTAGGGGAGAAGCACAGAGCCTTATATGTTCTGACAACACTGCACCTTTGGCTTGTTTTCAGTGGTTGGAGGGACATGGATAGGAACCACATTGTTGCTTGGAGACATGTCATTTTCACGTCTGTCTGACATTTGCTTCTGAGAAACAATGCGATATATCTCTGCATAAAAAGAAGAAGTATTTAGAATTTTATAAACAAAATCCATCAGCAGTTCCCATTATATAGGCTTGTGTTAGGGGTGGCTTTCTATTCCAATGGCCAATCATTTTTCTTCTTCAAGTAGCCAATGTTGTATTACAGTTTCCCTTACGGAATGAAGCAAAATAGCTTCTTTTTTATTTCAGAAAAAGAACTCACAAGAGATTAATGAAATATCTAGTAGATTAAAGAGCAACGGATAAACTGAAAGCTTAGGCTAAAATCATCACCACAAGAAAATTCAAAACCCATGGCCAACAAAAAAAGCCTAAGAACGTCACTGCTTCAGTAAAGGAGATGTATAAACCTTTATGAGACTCACCACGGATCTGTCTAGGACAAAATACATAACCCAACTTCACAAATACACTGTGATTTTTTTTTAAGGCAATCTAATGTAGTAAAAAACATTTAAAGTGTTTAGCACCTTGGTCCACTAAATGACTTAGAAAGTTATATACAAGCATTTATAAAAGCCAATATTGTAAGAGACAGACAGAAAACAGGTCTCATCACTGAGAAACACCTTGAGGTCAAGTCAGGCTACAGTGGGATGGCAAGTCATTTAACCTTTCAATGACACAGGCAATTCTCCAAGAGTGTAAATTGCACAGCAAAGGACAAATGGCATTAGTAGAATGAATTTTCTTACCGGGTTCCCACCCTGACAAAAATCAAAGTTATGAACAAAACAAAAAAATTTAAAAAGTTAGCCCAAAACTGAACTACTTGGCAAATAAATGACAGCAAAACAACAACAACAACAAAAAAAAACCTAGCAGAAGTGAGCATATGTATATTTTTAATTGGGGTGGTTTGTTCTCTGCTGTATCTTTAAAGTAAATAACTCCTTGTAAAAGCTAAAAGAAAATTTTAATGCAGATGGTGAAAAATGGAATAATTAATCCAGTTTTTCAAGGGTAAAGAAAAGCACAACCAAGCAATCCAACAGCTTTAAAATCAAAGTAGCAACTTACTGGTAAAACAATGTATTAGTCATTCTTTTTTTTTTTTTTCACTACAAATTGGATTTAATTCTGTACAACAGTTAAGTCACAGAATCATAGATTTAGAACAAGATTTTGAGCCTGCTCCACACCATCATTTCACAGAGGAAGAAACTGAAGCCACAGAACTTAAATGACTTTCCCAATGTCAGTAACAAGTGGCACAGCCAAGAGTCAATGCAGGATTAATAAAGGAAAAAAGGCAAAGAAAATTGATAATTTTTATATTTCAAATATATTATACATATATAACACATAGAGACATGGAAAAAAGGCAAAGACAGACTTGTAAGAGCAAGTGAAGATAAATAATCAAAAGGTTGTGATTACAAAGTAGGAAAGCTGAGTGGCCTTCTACAGCATTATCTAACTACCAGGCAGTCTTTGCTGTAGTTGGATCATGGTTGTCTTTAGGTTACTATTCTTCTCAGACCTCCAAAAAAAAATGTCCAAGAATCAAAGAATTACCAATAAAAGAAAGTTATCTTAAAAGAAGAATTTTACCAAGGAACTGAGATGGAGAGAATTCTTTTCAAAAGTAGAAATGGCACAAAAAGGTTGCTTAATCCATTTAAGACATACTCAGTCACCAGAGGTTAAGAAAGGAAAAACTTTGATAAGAGGAGGAAAAAGGAAGTAGCTATCTCCCAGCTGGTCTTTGATTAGAGAAAGAATATTTTAAAAAGAAAAACTAGGAATTCAGGGAACTAAGTAAAATGAGTAAGTTTTCCTTTCGTAAGGGTAATGAATTATGTATTTAACTTTAGAACTAAATAGATTACATAACTTTTATATTAGTTAAAGACACAACCTTGTTTTAGTGGAAAAAGCCCTGACCTTGGCATCAGAAGACTTGGAAGAATTTTAAATATAACCAACTTACAATTAAATACAAAAATGCAATATATGCACACTTCTACTTTGTGACAAATGGCAGTAATAAGTATATACCTTCAGAAAGATTATGAAGAAGTTAAAAGGTGGTTATGTAGAACAGGAATAAGTACTGTTTCCAATGCTTTCCCTAACCCAAGTTGGCATTTTTTTTTTAGAGGCACAAATTTTTGCCACCACCATACAGACATAGCTCTAAATTGCACCAATGTCAAAGGCTGTGTTGAATGCTCACTTGGGTAACAATGAAATATTCCTAAGTGATTCCACCAAGGGGAAATTCCCACAGCATTTAATGTTACAGGTATAAGGGGGTTTTGCTAGTTTTCTACAGGTAAAAGGTTCTACTTTTTCTTCTTCCAAGAAATGACATAGATAAAAATATTCCAAAGTACTGAAAATGAAAGATAAAATATATTACTAATACTAATATATAGCATTTAGTAGTTTTATTCTTCATCCATTGATTATATCCCAAGACCACATGTGTTGCCAAGAATACTTTGAAAGTATCCTACACAAATGGTGACAGACTGTTCTGCTAAAAAGAAACTACTCTAAACTTTAGAGATTAATGGCTCTATTACCAACACATATCACTGAGGGATGGTCAATTTGGCTCAGAGGTTTAAACTTCTCTAGAATTTACTGCTACAAATCAGTATTACGGTGGTTTGGCACTGGAGAAAGGTTTAACCAAGTCTTGTCTGCAGGATACTGCTATTGCTATAAGGTGCTCACTTTTGCAAGCATCATATTCAGTTCAAAAGACAATATGGAAACAGCCTTTCTACAATACAGAACTAGCTATTTTTGTAGTAGATGTTACCACCCTGTGCCACACCCACATCAAAAGAAAAAATTAGCAGAATTTTGTTTAAGTTGCTATGGATTAATAAAATAAGAAACAGTAAGCTAAAAAGTGTAACTGAAAAATGGTATGGGTTGACATTTACCATAGAAATCATCAAGTCAAGTATCAAATGGAAATCTTCAAACAAATAATTCAACATCATAAAGTCTGTTTCTAATCTGTTGGTGTCTTCCTCAAACACATAAACTTTTAGGCAAAGAGTACATCCCAGCTTGTTATGTGTTAAACAAGCAACATAATGAGGAGTGGGGAAAACAGTAGACTTAGGATACAGCCAAGTTTGAATCCTGGCTCATACACTAACTGGCTGTTTGAATGCTGAACCTATTTTTTCATCAGTAAATGGTGATGAGTATTACTACATACTTCAGAATGATGAAGATAGCTCTTTGTAAATCTTAAAAAGCTAACATTTTAGGTTTCCACCAGATGTCAGTTAATTCCTTCTAGAAACCCTGAAGGCATACTAAGAATACTATCCTTTCACCTTTAAGAGTCATCATAACAAAAATCAAATGAAACAAAACTCTCCTCCTCTGAAAATCAAGCCCCTGAAAGTAATTGCAAGAATTTGGGTAGCAGTGAACTAACTGATTCACCCTGGAGTTCAAATGCTTCTGTAAGAGGACTGTGCCTTGATGCCAAAAAACTTCCTCTCTCTGCCAATGACGTTTTGTAAATAAAAATATCAACTGATTTGGTGAATAATGCTGATTAAACTCTCCAATATATCACTTGGCATCCCCCAAACCTAATTCCTTCCCAATCACCATACTAGAAAAAATTTGCAAGTACTCTTTGTACATAGCTTTAATTTTTAAAGTGGAAAAATGATCAAGTCTAAAAGGAGCAATGAATTGTGTAATGTCTACTTATGAAGCAAACCATCCAACTGGTTCAATAGTTAGAAGAAAAAAATTTAGTACATGTTGGTACAGCTTAACTTCACTGGCATGAAAATAGAGCCATTTTAAGCAGGGAGGAAGACACAAGCGCATTTACAGGCATACATCTTCAACTCTGTGATGGCCACAGATGAAAATTAACAAGATTTATATGGAGAAAGTTAAAGGTTGGGAACAAAATTAATCTATGAGGGGTGAGCAAACTGGAGTGCTCAAGCCAAATCCAGCCCATTGCCTGTTTTGATATGGCTCAAGAGTCAAAAAACAAAACAAAAAAACAAGTTCTATATAGTTGAGAAGCATGAAGCTGTACGATGTAAAGTTTTGATGAAATTTAAAACAGTGACAGGCTTTTCTCTTGCTAATAAAATAACAAAAAAACCTTGACCTAAAGCAGCCTAAATGTAATTCTGACAAGAAATGCTCTCCACAATGGTGGCTAGTCTCCTGATAATGCCATTCATAGAAACACAATGTCACAGCCAGAAGATACCTTCAAAATTCTCTTAATTTCACTCCCTTCCTCCATTACCAAGTCTTAGGGTTTCAATGACTTACACAGAGTTAGTAGTAGAGCTGGGACTAAAATCCAGGCTGACTAGCTTTTAATTCAAGTTCTAACATCTCCTGTATACTACTAACTTACCTTCACACCAGAACTGCTGCAACAGACTGATGACTGGTCTCCCTTTCTTAAGGTTCTCTTCACTCCAGTCCATCCTCCGCTAAGCTTTCAAGGTCATCTACCTAAAGCTTAACTATGACCTGGTTAACCCCCTTATTCAATAAACTCCAGCGTTTATTCAATAAACTTCCTGTCTCTGCCAATAACATTTTGTAAATAAAAATATCAAGTGATTTGGTGAATGATAATGTCGATTAAATTCTCCAATATATCACTTAGCACCCCCCCCAAATATAAAATCCTGATTACCATTCAAAGTCCTTCTTACCCTAGTCCCCTTGTACAATTCCAGTCTGCTTAACACCTTACTCACCCCAATGTTTTTTGTGTGATCCACTGAAAATGGCCTCCTTGCCTCAAACAAGATACTCTATCTCCCATGTCTGGACATTTCTGCTGGCTTGTCCTTATCCCTGCAATTCTCTCCCTCTTCTTCTCTGCCTCCCAGCTTGCTTCAAAGTCCTAGCCAACATCCCACTTCCTACAAGAAGCTTTTCCCAATCTTCAAATGCTAGTGTCTTCCTTCTATTGATTCTCTCCAGTTTATTCTGTATATTTCTTGTTTGTACATAGTTCTTTGCATGTTGTCTCCTCCATTAAACTGTAAGCTCCTTGAGGGCAGGGATATATTTTTTTTGGCCTTTCTTTGTATGCTTAGCACTTAGTACAGTGCCTGGCACACAGCAGGTACATAATAAATGATTGCTAACTTATTAACAGTGTCTTTCCCATCATATGACATGCTGTCTCTATCTACAACAACACAAGTGATTATGAAAAGTATAGGATTTGTAGTCATGCTGCTGAGTTAATCACATCTTGCTTGAATCACAGTCTATACAAAAGGACAATTCAGAGAACAGGTCCCAAAAAAGATGTTTCACCTAAAAGCCATTTCAAGAGTATCCATCTTGAGCTAATTTTAAGGGTATCAGGAGCTCCTGACCTAATGCTTCTTATCTTTTCTCTTTTTTAAACAATGTGAAAATTTGTAAATTATCCATAATAAATTAGTTTCTTTACAGAGTTACTTTCTCCAACATTCTCAACCATTTCTCGACATCACTGCAGAGGTACAAAAGACAGGAAGTTTTTAAATACCCATAGGTTAGCATCTAATACTAGGTGCAGAGGCATAAAGCAGTTTAGGGATCTGTGGCCAATAGGGAATCAGTCTATTGGCATATTTAAACGCCAATGAAATTTTAGTCAACATGCAAATAAGCTACAAAATGTTAAGCCTTGTATCCCTAATGCTGCCTTGGTCTGCATATTCACATTTCAAAAGCCAAGAGCTTAAACTCTGATCCTTGTCCACTATTATTCCAGCCTTTTCTGGATACTAATATGCCTACCTGATTTTAGCAATCATGAAACACCTTGCTTTTTCCTGTCAAGAGAAAACTGTTGAAGATTTTTCTCATTTTAACTTAAAGAAATGAAAAACAGACATGCTCAAAGAGGTACTAAAAAGAGCTAAACAGACCCACTACTTCAAAGAAGCATCATATCTTTTCCTTGACCGAATACCGGTGTTTACCTAGTGAAGGTACGTTCAAGTATAACTCTGTGCTCACCACTGTGGAGAAGAGAATAGGAAAAAGATGAAGTGAACAAACTGTTTCCAAAACATTACCTGACTAGAAGTCAGGCAGTGAGCAAGAACTGTGACTAATTCTGTGTTTTGTACTGGTATTAAAACAGTGGGAGTTTTCAAATTAAATTCACTGTGTAGTACCCTCAGATGGGCATGATATTTATTTTCAATTTCCAGATTCATTTATTTAATTAAACACAAAATATTATCCAACCTTTAATTCCAACTGGTAGGAATTCAAAATACAAGCCTTACCTGTCAGGATTGTCTGAAAAGCAGCTTCTACGTTTGTAGAATCTAAAGCAGATGTCTCAATAAATGACAAGCCATTCTTTTCTGAGGGAATACAAACATACCAAAAAGCTTTCTGAAGTCATCATTAACAACCAGATCAAGTCTTAATATAAATAATGAAATGATTTTTTTTTAAACAAAAACACACCCTTAATAGTGGAAGTAACAGAATTTTCTAGATCATACTACCTCAATTTCTCAAGGAAGCTCCATCTTTATACTACATTTATTTTATTAGATTTATGTATTCCTCCCCTCCTCCCTGCCCCTTTACCCCAAAGAATTCAAGGACAGTCTTGTTGAAAACAATACATTGACAGGGTACATCCAAAGTATCACTGTTCAACCCAAAATATAGTTATTTACACATATATCAATCTTAACCCTTTTACATCCTCCTCTCCTCCACTAAGCTGTAACCACACTTTCAAAACAGCACAATGACTTTTACATAGCAGGTATTTAGTAGGTGTTTTTGAGTTGAGCAATAAATTATACATTCCATCTGTAAATATCATTTGAAACAAGTTTTTTACCCAATTCACTAAAAATAGAAAATTTCATTTAATACACTCAATAATAAGGCAAGTAAACGTTGCAAGAAAGCAACATGCTACAACAAAAAGAATACCAGACCGGGAGTCAGGAGACTTGGGTTCCAGCCTTCGTTTTCTGCCACTAACTCATTCTATGATTGATCAAGGCATACCAACTTTAAACCTGTTTTCTCATCTGTAAAATGAGGGTGTTGCACTTAGTTGTCCACAAGATCTTTAAAGGAGAAGACCTTCAGAGATTAAAGGCAGACAAAATGCTAGAATCCCAAATGCAAGGTGACTCTAGTAGCCCAATACAGTGACTCACTTGGTAACACCCACAAGAGTTTGATATGCTTTCAGGTGTATAAGGACTTTAAAATGATGAACTGAGAATGACAGTAAAGCACAGAACACTTCTGAAAAGAGAACAGTTGAGATTATACCTATTCTTTCATGTAGTTACCAAGAAAAGAAGAGCCACATTCAAACTTTTACCTATGGAAACACAGACAGCACAGCCCATAAAGAGAAGTGACACAGCTGCTGTCACTTCTGGTTGGCTTTTCCTGGGCCACACCTTTTGGAGTTGAGAATGTATTAGGCTAGTAGGCACATGACACTACAATTTTACCGAACCATAGGAGGGCGAGCATCATCTCTACTGGAGTCAAGGGGAATGAGACATTGTTGCATCAGTGTAAGCAAAGAGGTGACAGGGTTAAGTCTTTACAACAAATAAGGACCATAAGCTACATAGCCAACCTGTGTAAGAAACCTGGCACCCCACATCCCATGTCACCACAAATTTACACATAGTTCATGCACAGACACCTATTTCACTATTATGAGGAAGAAAAAAATCCCTAAAATATCATTTTAAAATCAAATACTCTTCCCAATAGCACAAAACAAAGAACTATTTCAGGCAAGAGACTTATTGTACAAATTGGGTTACTCATTACCTGCAAAGGCTCTTGCTTCATCTGTAGGGACTGCTCTGAGATGACGTAAATCACTCTTGTTGCCCACAAGCATGATAACAATGTTACTATCTGCATGATCTCTCAGTTCTTTCAGCCATCTTTCCACATTTTCATATGTAAGATGTTTAGCAATATCGTAAACCAGCAAGGCACCTACTGCTCCACGATAGTAACTGAAATGCAGAAAATTTTTTTTATTAAAAGTCTAACTACAAAGTGAAAGGCAAACAGGGTAGGGTCCAATCATAATAAAACAGATTCTTACAATTAAATTTCAAAATCTTTATAAGATAGTTAAGGTCTCCCTAGAATAAAGTCATGGACACTTGCACATTTCACAATGCCACACTTTAACCCCAAACTAATACAACTACTTCATAGAGCTTGGATCTCTGTGACTTACGCAGATGTTATAGCTCGGTATCGCTCTTGTCCTGCTGTGTCCCATATCTGTGCCTTTATTGTTTTCCCATCAACCTGGATGCTTCTTGTTGCAAACTCCACACCAATGGTGCTCTTGCTTTCCAGATTAAACTCATTTCGAGTGAAGCGAGACAGAAGATTACTCTTTCCTACACCAGAGTCTCCAATGAGGACAACTGAAAAGACAAAAAAAAAGAGGCAATGCTACACAGTCAAGAGGAAAACAGTAATATGCTTTGCTTCTAGGGAAGTAAAATTTAGCTTAAGTAACAATAAGTAAGAGACAATGCATCTGTTTGATTTTCCCCAAAAGAATTCAATAGAATATATACCTTGCTCCTCCTACTGCAGTGGTAAGATTAATTTCTTTTTTAAATCAATGTCTTCCCAAATATTGATTATTATATAAATGTTTAATTAGTTCATGCATCACTAAGACACCTTCTCTACATACAATTTAATCTCTGAAGTCTACTGAACTGACAACAGCTTACATACTGGCCACTATGAAAGTTAATACCAAAATTACTATCTTAGATGACAGTAACTTGAAGATAAGACTGTGCAGTCCACCAAATACAGAGTGAAGAGAGACAAAATCATCTGATGAACAGTAAGACAATAAAGGATTAGGGATGGTATGTGCAGAATGCCCCATTCAATTTCACTGAAGTCTGGGAGTATTCTCAGGATTCACACCCCAGGCCAGATGAATAGTATTTTGCCTTTCAGGGCCAAAGTGAGATACCAGATTTAAAAAATCTTACCACCCCAGCACAGAAACTGAAATAGCCCTTTAATACTTTTATTTATCAGACTGGCAAGAAGTCGTGGACAGAACAGATTGCCAAGGACGCTAAAGTGAGACCCTTATGGTACTGCCTAATAATCTGGACTTGCTATGAGTCAAAACAATCATAGCTAAGGCGGGGAGGGGCTTATAATTTCACTTATAGTTTCCTGATATCTAAAAATAGGTTTTGATTACAAGAATTTACAATCCTATGACAAAAATCCCTTTAATATTTCTCTCAGCTTAGCACAATGCTTATTCTAAAGTACTGATATGGGTACTCCCCTATAACAGAGACCACTTCTCTAACTTAAGAGAGTTTTGGAAGTTACTGATGCTGGAAAGTCATTACAATACTGCCAATACGCTCTTCCAAGCTTAGTTAGGCTGATCTTTGTCCAACAAGGTAAACTATTTTATTATGAAAATGTATTGACAAGTAAAAGGTGATTACTTTTAAACCAAAAGAACAAAATTCACATGTGATTATGCACTTAATATTTCAAAAGTGAGAAATGGGAGCTTAAAAACATTTTCTTTTAAAGAGTAAGATGAGTTTCAGAATTTATTTTAAAGTAACTTGACTGTATTAACTACCCTTGCCAGGTCTTATTTATTTACCTTTGTAGACAATAGAAGGGGTTGAAGCATTTTGTCCAAACAAAGAGGAAAAAGTTTCATTATCTTAAGACAGCAAACATTCCTGATATTAAATAGTTCCAAAAAATTAACAAACAATGTTAAAAGTAAAAACAAGGGAATGCCTTATAAAAGGGATAGGGTATGTGGGATATGCAGGGAAGGTGGTGGGGAGATAGAGAGAAGAGCTCACTGTACTCTGGCCAGAAAGCAAAGACAGTCCATTATGCATTCCTTCCTTTCCACAAGATCGGATACAAGCTGGCTTCTGGACAGTCTTGGAGGGAGTTATTTTATCAAAAGCATATCTTTCTGGCTTCCTCTGTCAGCTGATTCAGCAAAAAATCCTCCAGGACTGCAATGACTGCATGCAGCACAAAGTATAGTTGTTTTTTATTGTTGAAGTAGGTATTCTTAAGAGATTATGACAAAGGATATAAGTTAAATGTTAAGTAGGACGATACAGATCTAGAAAGGTCCTGAGGCCAACCCCTTCATTTTACAGTTAAGAAAACTGAGGCCCAGGCGGACTGGACTTGCCCAGGATCACAAAGATAGTAAAGACTGAGCTGTCTTCCAGACAAGTCCAGCATTCTACCTATACTACATTAAGTATGCCAGCTACCAAAGTTTACCTTCTGAATGAGAAATCAAATCCATCATTATGCTTACAAGTAGGTCAAGTTCAATTTTCTACTACATTAAGAAGAATAGTCAGGAAACTTCTATTTCTGTTCTCACTACCTGGCAGAGGCATAAATACCTAACATGAGGGTGGAGCAGGAACAGTAAAGGAAAAACTCATGTTTTTATTACTCTTCCCTTTCACAAGACACTAAAGTACCAGCTCTTTGGAGAGCTAGTCATTTAGTTCAAACACACACCACACCGATTAAAAAGTTATCATCTTAATATGTAAAATCTAAGAAACCAATCCCACCAAAATATACAAGAGCTTTAAGTATGTGGCTTGCTTGTTTTTTAATCAATTTAGCATTCTGGTTTAAAAAAAAAAGGCCAAAGATTTATCAGAATGCTGAAAGTCAGATGGCTTCATTCCCACTTTCAGGTTCAGATTGACAATGATCTAGTTCTACAACCCAAAATCTTTATGTAGTTACCTCAAGAGAACAGACTAATGCTAAAATAAACATATTTAGTTGCAAATTAAACTGAATTTGTTTAAATTTTTCATATCAAACCAAGAACAGATAGCCAAGGAAACTAATTTTAGCATTTTTAATTTTTAACACTTACCTGAAAACAGTATATTAAAAACATATTTTATGACTAAACATACTACCACAGAATCACTAAATTAAATCACAAGTTAGATATTCACATTAGCAAGTTTATTTACACTCAAAGCTGCCTAGAATATGAAAGACTACAGAATATGACAGCTATCCCTAGCTGAAAATGTATAAGAACACCAAAGTTAAGCCCTACTTTGGGAGAGCAAAGATTCTAAATGACATCTAGAAGATAATGGTATTACTGGCATAATGTTGCAGAAGAACACAGCGGGAGACTGGCTCAAAATTCAACACAAAAGGAAATTTTTTCCACTGAGTTACCAATACTATTGCATATTTCATCTGAGATTTCCTTGAAAGGGCTCAGTCTATTAGAAGACAGAAGCAAAATTCATGAAAAACCATCCTTAGACAAAATGAGTAGAACTTTACTTAAGCTCATCAAAAGAGCAGCAAAATTAATTTGTTTACTTAATGAAATAACACATATAGCACTTTGCAAGCCATAAAGCATTCTATAAGTGCAGTTATTAATATTAGGTTTAAAATGTCTAAATTTACAGAATGAACTCACTGGCTTTGACAGAAGGAAACGAAGCTTACTTTCCTCCTAGATGCTTGTATTTATCTAACTTCTTACCGGAGAAAACATTTTATTTCATGAAAAATGACAGTTTATTTTCTACCTTAAAAATGTTAAAGTCAAAACTACATAAGGCCACTATCCATACTTTTTATTTCTTGGGAAAGTACCTATCTATTTTAAAACATTTCAAATAAAAAAGCAATTTGAGTGTTATAAGCCACATCTGCTGTAGATAAAAAATTTTAAACAACTTTAGTAACTCAAAAATCTAATGGTACAGATCCAGAACCACTACCACTTAGCTACATAAATTAAACTAATGAATTATCAACATCCATTACTAATACTTAACTCTGTGAAATACACTAAATATCAGAGATGCTACAAAAACCATAAAACACCAACACTCATTATCAAATAATAATAGCTAACATCTTTACAGCACTTACTATGTGCCAGGCACTGTGCTGAGTACTTTACAGTTATTATCTTATCTGATCCTCAAAACAACCCTATTATTTTCCCATTTACAGATGAGGAAACTGAGGCAAACAGTGGTTAAGGACTCGCCTAGGGTCACCAAGGTAGCAAGCTCTATCTACCATACATCTATTTTTAAACAGTCCTTAAACAATAAATCCAACTATACTGTTTTACTGTTAAGTTTTCTATAGACTCTAAGTGTTGGGTGATTTAACACAACAAATATCCAAAGAATAACTCTTGAAAAGTCTCAGTGTCACTAGTCTTTCCAAAAAAAGACAGACTGGTACAAACTTTTCTTTTTAAAAATGTATTTTGTTGCTGGAATACTTGAATATGTGTGCAAACTGGAAGTCTTCACAATTTTTCCAAATTCTGCATTGCATCCTACTCAAATTGAAGCTGAAAAAGAAAAACTAAAACATAAGGCAAAGTTCCTACAAGCAGTTTCTACTGACAACCATCTGATAGTTAATTACTAGTGAGAGAAAAGGAGAAGTCAATTTGCTGGTTCATCTATTTCTAATCAATGGAATACCCACCCAGAAACATTTCCAGAAAAATGAGTCTGATTGGCCTAGTGTTTATGAAACTTGTAACTTCCTGGAGGGCAAAGAAAGTGATCTTCTTTTCCAGAAATCAATAAGCATTTCTTAAAGGCCTACTACGTGGCAGACACTGCTAGAGGTCGCCCAAGCCAGCAACCTCTTCATATCCCACTTACTGCACTCCCTTTTCATTTTACTTTTATGTAGTCTTCCTCCATTAGATATTAAATGCCTTATAGGAAGATAATCATCTTTATTTTTCATATTATATCCACAATACTTAGTACAGTGCCTAGCACATAGACTGGATATGGAAGGTACTTAATAAATGCTAGGCAATGAGGATATGAATCAAAAGTGTGAAATAATATCCTTATGATCTGACATTCTACTGTGGTGAGGAAAAAGAATAGAAGTTCACAAATAAATACAGGATATATACTAAAGAATGAGGTGAGGATGGTACGTAATAATGGGGAAAATGAGGGTAGAACTAAAGGAGGTTGCACCTGAGCTTAAGAGAAGCTCAGGGTACCACAAGTCACTGAAAGAAAAGAAAGCATTCCAAGTATGGACATGTTTCTGACATATACATACACATTATCCATTCCCCCGCCCCCCCACAACACATCCAACAAAAAAAGAAAGGCACAAAGGCAGGAAATAGTACGTGAGAGGGAGGGTAAATAGCCAGTCTGGCAGAAGCACCAAGTGCCTAATGGAGACTTAATGTGCAATCAGCCTAGAAAGATAGGCTGGAGCCAAATAGTGAAGGTCTTTAAATGTCAAAGTAGTGTGTATTTAATTCTAAAGGTAATGTGGAGCCACTGCAGTTTCTTGAGCAAGGAGCAACATGGTCAGATCTCTACTCTTTTCTTTTGTTATCTACTCCAGCGCCTGCCTAGTACATATTAGGTGCTCAAATACTAGCTGAACCAACGTTTAATCAAAAAAGAGAATATCAAGGTCAAAACCACCAGGGCTTCACACAGTTAAGTCATTTCCTCAGCTTGACCCTGCCCTTCAGTTCTGCCAATCTCCTTTCAATCCCTCTCAAGTCACAATCAAGTCATATTTCCCCTCGGAGCTTACGACTGTACTATGATTGCACCATGATTGCACCTCCACACTCTTTATTCACAGGAAGTCTTCCAGGGTGGGAGTGGATAAAGTTCACTCCCTATAAACTCCTCCCTGTCAAAATACTCCCATTTAGACATCTACATCCTAATGAAATATTAAAACTAATTTCGAAGACCCTACTTTTTCTAATTGGATAGGGGTGCAAGCTTTCGGCTCCTCCTCGAAACCCATTTAGTCAGCTGGGACAGAGCTACCTTTCTACCTAGAGATGGCCACACCTCATCGCAGTGATGTAACTCATGATAGGACACAAGACAGTCACAGTTCTTCCTCACTTTAATATGGTAATTCTGCAGTTCCTAGATTTGCTAAATAGTCCCCAAAGCTAAATGCACTGCAGCAACCTACAATCTGAATACAAGTAGAAATGCTTTCCTCAGCAGGAATTTTGAAATTCCTTTCCTCAAATAACCTTTGTTTTATGAAATTATTAAAAGTTTAAAACTAGAAAGCAAATTAACTTGTAAAATGTAAAAAAATATTGTAAAAATGTATTTGAGTATTTAAATATTCTGATGTCTATAATAACACTACAAGTCTAAAAGTTTAGATTAAAAAAATAAACGCACTAAGGAAGTCACACTTAAATGGTTTAAGTCAAACATTTTTTACTTTCTTAAACCATTTTAAAATAACTTTTTTTAAAATTAAACAAGTTCCCTGCTTTGGATCTAATACTACAAAACCAAAAAAGGGAAGAAGACATAAGCGTCCCTTCCTAATCTTTGTGACCAACATCTGTATTCAAAAACCTAAAGAAGGCAGGTATTGTTCTGAAAGCAGTAAAGATGAGCAATTTTTCAGGTGGAAAAAGAAGGGGCTTTTAGAACTTTACTATCAAGTTTTTGTTTTATGTTCTGGAAAATGTTATTACAAAGTACTCATCCCAAGTTTAAGTTACCTACTGCTGATTCCCTTTACTTAAATTAAAATCTTCCTTTAGAAAAACTAATTCTAAAGTCTCATGAGGCTCATTTTAAATACTTTTTCAAAGAACTATCTTCTGAAAACACATATCCCAGTCTCCATTTGAGATTTCTAAAATTCACCATTTGCAGTAGCTCTACAAGCATTCTTTAAAATGTGGAAAAAGATATGTAAAGCAGGTGTCCGAAACCTGAAGACGGACTATTCACTGGGAAAGGACTCCCAAGCAAAAGAAATGAGTTCATTAGCTGATAATTACTGGATGATTTGCAAAGCATAAGGTTTCCTGCAGCATTAAGCACCAAGAGCAAAGCTAGAAACAGTCATTCTGCCCCAACACCCCTTTTAAACTCCACCCTCAACAGTAAAGCTTTAATATCAACGAATTCTCCTGCCTTAGTAACACTATCTTTGGTTCAGCAGGCTACCCTCCTAATTCAAATGCAGAAATATACAAGCCACAGTGGCTGTAAAACCGTACACCGGACAGCCTCCACAACGTCTCACGATGAAGGCAGTACCCTGCACCTTGGTTCATCAAGAACTCTAAGTGTTCTATTTCTGGGCAGAACCCACATTCAGTAGTTTTGCATTCCGCCTAGGAGACCCGAGCGCCGGCTTATCCACTCCAAAGAGATACCCTGGGAGGCCAAGCGCGTACACGCCTTTTTTCTTCTTAGTCCCTAGGACCCTTCCTTCCCACCCTCCTCGCAGCAGGAAGCCGGCAGGCTAGGGCGATACAACAGGCCTACGTGTGTGCGGCACACAACCTTTCCTGCTCGGTAACCGGGCCTTCAGGTCTGGCAAGGTGAACAACCCACACCCATCCGCAGCCCCTTCCCACCGGCCCAGTCAGAGGGCCACCCTCGGCCGCCCGGCCCTGCCCTGCCCGAGGAAAGGGAGCGGTCAAGGAGCAAAGGGGAGAGGCATGAAGTCATCCGGGACGCGCGGGGGGAGGGCGGCAGGATGCCCTTCGCCTCCGAGGCTGCGAGCGCTTACCAGCGCCTAGTGCGTGCCAGGCACTGGGGACACACGCTCCTCCCAGAAGACCCCCAACCCCGGGATCCGGCCTTAACGGGGTGAGGGAGGGGGAAGCGACGGGGACACCAGCTCGGCCGGGGGCAGCGGAGGAAGGTGCCCCCGCTTTCCAGGTGTGGTGGGCGGGGTCCAGCGCAAGGGAAGGGGCCGGGGGTAGGCAGCTGGGCGAGGAAGAGAGCCCAGAGCCGGGCCCGCGGAGGGGAGCCGAGGCCCGGCCCGGGCGGAGGATGAGGAGGGGAACCGGCGACGACGAGGGGTCGCGCCAAAGCGGGGAGCAGGACGCCCGGGCGGGAGGAGGAGCCGCCTCTCAGGAGCCGGGTGGGACGAACCCGGCCCCGGCCTCGGCCCGGGGGGAGCCGGCCGGGGGGGAGGGGAGGGGAGGCAAGACCGCGGCCTCACCTTTAAAGAGATAGTCGTACTCGTCGTCTCGGGTGCCCATGGCGCGTCACGGGGGGCAGAGGGGCCGGAGCGGCAGTCGGGCGGGGGAGGGGGCGTCACTTCAGCGGGAGCCGGAGCCGGAGCCGCCGCAGAGACTCAGGAGCCGGACGAGGGTAACGCGCCCCTCCCTGCCGCTGCGCCACTTCCGCAGCCTCGCCCCGCCCACTGCCCCCGGCAAGCACTTCCGGGGAGGCGGGCTCCGCCCTCCACGGCTCCTTCTCCAGGCCCCGCCCCCCTGCACCGGCCCGGCCTCGTTCGCACGCGCTCTCCCGCTCCATTTGGGGTCTAGCCCGGGCGGGCGCGAGCTGCGCGTGGGAGGCCGCGAGGAGGGACGCTCCCCTCACCCACCGTCCCGAAAGCACTGAAGTGACACTGAGGCAGGTAGCTCCTGCCGGCCCTCGAACCCGCCCCGCGCGCCCCTCTGACAGCCCGGAACTCTAGGGTTCCGGGAGACCTCGCCGTGGGAGGGCGGGGAGGAGGGGAGGGTGTGGGGCTAAGGTGGGGGCGGGGCTAGCTAACGATAAGAGAGGCTTGAGCACGAGTAGAGGTACGGCGGTTCCATGGTGTAATGGTTAGCACTCTGGACTCTGAATCCAGCGATCCGAGTTCAAATCTCGGTGGAACCTGCGGTGTCACCTTTTTACCGCGCCTGTCTCTTCTGCAACCCTACACCATCGTAACCATTCATTCACCAGAGACTGATTAATCCTACCCCAGCATTAATAGGTGCTATTAGATGCAGAGCTATATAGAAACAAGGATGTCTTGGGGCATTATACCATTTTTAAAAATTATTTTTTAATGTGTTTTAAATGTATTTCTTAAATGTATTAGTTTTTTAAAAGTGTGTTGTGATTAGGAACCTGACAGAATCAATACGAGCATTTCCATATAAAAAAGGAAAACAGAAAAAGAGGGTTGTCCCGATTATATTTCCCTCTGAGTCTCCTGTTCTCTTTGCATTTTTAATGCTTCATTGACCCTCATGATTTTTTTTCCTTTTTTTGGCATCACTATCACTTCCCCACCCCACTCCCGACTTTTGCTAATAATGTCTTCCCCCACCAAAAAATGATCAAAAGTAAAAACAAAACCTCCTTCTTAACAAATAATAAATCCACCGATTGGTCAGATGGGGAAATATATTATCTCCTTCTGCCCCTCTGTGAAGTGGGAAACATTTCTTCATGGTCCTCATGGTTGGTCATGCCATTGAAAGGAGTTCCTAAGTATTTCAAAGCTGTCTGTCTTTACAAGGTTTTAGTCATTTTATAAATTGTTCTGGTTCTGAAAAAGTTCACATTCTACTAGAAGGAAACTACACAAAAACACAAAATATACTATATATACATATAGACATGTAAAATATACAGAGCATATTCTAAATTTCACCATGGGGGAGGGCATGAGCTAATGAGATTTGAGTCTCAAAAAGGAACAACAAAGCTTCTTGTCGGGAGTGACACCATCAGTCCGTGCACTCTAGAAATATTCATTGGACAGTTCCCAGATCATAGAATGGAAAAAAAGGCTGGAGGTAGTGGGAGCAAATCGACATTAATTCATTAATTAATCCAGGAGAGAGGTTAAGAGGGCCTGAACTAAGGTGGTGGTCCTGTAACTACAAGGAGACAGACACAAGTTATAAGAAGCGATACAAGAGATAAGGAGTAGAACATCAAATATAGAGGTGAGAGCTAAGAGGGGAATAACTCTGGAATCCATGCCTTTGTACTGAATGTCCCTCTACTCAGCCTCTTACTTCCTAGACTTCCTTTAAGACTCAGCGCAAATCCTAACTTATGCAGGAGGACTTTCCCAGTTCTTACTTCCTCTTAGATATTATCTTCCACCTAATCTGTATGAGGCAGGTGTATGTGTATCTATATAAATAGAGACACACATATATGTGTGTATAAAATTATATATGTATATATAGTTATATATAGAAGCATTTATGTTATCTAAGTATATCTTATGTATTACATATGTATATATACACATATTAGCAGTCTAGTGTTACATATGTGTGCATACTTACAGTTATTTACATAGTTGCCTCCTCTTTAGGATGTGAGTTCCTTGAATGCAGGGACAGTGAGTGTTTTCTTCTTTCTTTGTATCTCTAGCACTTTGCACAGTGCCTGACAGGTAGTAAGTGGTTAGTAAATATTTGTTGACTGACTGACTGAAGTTTTGAATCTGTGTGACTGGAATAATAGTGGTTCTGTCGACAGAATTAAGGAAATTTGGAAGAGAAGACAGTTTGAGTGGAAAGATAAGAAATTCTGCTTTCATAATAAAAACTAGAATTTATATAGTCCTTTAAGGTTGGCAAAGCACTTTCATTTGATCCTCACCACAACCTTAAGGGGTAAGTGCCATCCTTATCCACCTCTTACAGACACAGGTTAAGTGACTTACGAAGGATCACAGAGTTAGTAAGTTTCTGAAGCAGGATTCCAATTCATATTTTCCCAACTTCAAATGTAGTTGTACTTTATGCACTTCACCAGCTCAAATTACTTTATAGAATGGCTGAAACAATTCACTGTTCACCAACAGTGCATTAGTGTACCTTTTCTCCAACAATTATAATATTCCACTTTTATTAGTTTTACAGACCTGATAGGTAGAATCTCAGTAGTTTTAATTTATGTGTCTAATTATTAATGTTTTGGAGCATTTTTTCATATGGCCATTGAAACTCCGTTGTCCTCTGAAAACTGCACATCTCAGACCATTGCCAGTCATCTTGGTTTTTGTCCTGCCCCTGAACTTCAAATGACTCAGGAAGAGAGAGTGAGGCTGAGCCTCTACCACACTTAAATCGAACTTATGAGCAAGTCAAGATATCACCTTCATTATGTCATTGGTCTTTGTCAAAAACAAAAATCAAACAACAATAACAATACCTTCATGAACCAGCTTTGTGCCTTGGCCATGTCAAGTTTAAAAGCCCTATAGAAGATCTAGTTGGAAATGAACAATAGGTAGGTGGATATATAGATGATATAAAGATGGTAGATGAGGAGTAGATGAGACCATCAAGGAAAGAATGTATAAAGAGAAGAGAACCCAAAACAGAGCCTTTGGATACATTCACATATATGATGGAACATGGATGATGAATCAGCAAAGGAAATAACCTCCACTCAGTGATCACATGATAGAATCATAGATTGTGAACCAAAAGAGAAGCTCCAAAACCATTTGCTCTAACCTTCTCATTTTATATAGGAAGAAACTGTGGCTCAGGAGAATAGGAGCTACCCAGGGTCAGACAAGCAAGATTCCTCCCCTAAAAGGTTGCATTTATAAGTCTGTTTCTCTTTTTCTCTTTTCTCTCTTCTTCTCTCTCTCTCTCTCTCTTCTACACACACACACACACCTCTTTCTTTTATTATGGCACCCCTGTCCCTCTCCCCCTCAATATATTTAAATATTCTCTTCTTCCTCCTCTTTCTCCTCCTCCTCTTCTTCTTCTTTTTCTTCTTCATCTTCTTCTTCTCCTCTTTCTCTCTCTCTCTTTTTCTCTCTCTCTCTCCTTCTCTCTCTCTCCTTCCAGAGTATCATAAGGGCTCTCTGAGGAGTAGAGGGACCAGCTTCTGGCCACATACTATTGTCTGTTAAGCCTAAATGATATCTAATGAGAGGTACCACTCTAGGTAGGAACATCCACATAGATTCCAGCTGGTGGCACTTCTGTCTGGTGTCTTCAAATGACAAGATGTTATCTAGGAGAGGTATGGAGAAGTACAGGCCTTCTCCACCTAGACATAAAGGTGACAGCTCCCTTGCCTCCCCCACCAATTTGGAGCAAAGGGCTTGTTCCAGAGCAGAGGATTCTGAGACTTGGAGCTATTTGTGGGGAAGGGGCAAGAGCTACTTACTGCTTGTGGCTGTGGCCTCTGCCAGTGTCACAATTGCAATCTCAGCTAGACAGAGTGACAGAGATGGCTACTGGAACTTTGCAATAGCAAAAGTGATGGCATGGAGTAGTGCTTGACTAGCAAGATAGAACTAATTGTACTTCCAGCTGCTTTGAAACCCCCACCCACAGGTAAAATTGAAGGAATGCTTATCTCAATTTCCCAGCATTTCCCCTATTTTCTCCAATTACCCACTGAGCAGATCTTGTTAATTAACAAAATCACAACTTCTTCCCTTATTCTTTCTCCCATCTACCACCTGGGAGGAGAGTTAAGTGGCTAGTCTCTTTATTGTTTTTCTATGTAGCAATTAGGGTATCTCCCCACTTTATAGTGTTTCAGGGCTCTCAAATAGCACATATGAACACAATTATCCACTCTTTGGAGATGGCTCATTCATTCTAAGCTGTCCTCAACTTGGCAATCTAGGCTTACATATAAAGACCACCACCACATAGTTATCTTCATGCTTTATTAGGGTCTTGGGGTATCCTTATTGGGGGACAAATAGACTCTTACTACTTAAGCTTTTTAGCCCCAATTAGTACATTTGTTTACACACACACAACACACACACACACACATTGATGACATGTTTAGATATTAAATTTATTTGACAGTAAGACAAATAAAAACAACATCACAGGTTCTCATGTATTAAAGCCAATGTGTGACTAATAAATATATCCTTATCCATATATAAACTTGGGTCATATTTTCTCCACAATTCACTCAGTATTTGTGGGGGGTGGTAGATGCACACTTACAGGGAACTAACAAAGAAAACTAACAATTCTAAATTTAAATTTCCTCCTTCTGTCCCAGGAACTGTCCATAAAAATTCTTTGATGAACCTAACTTCTGTGCTGAACAGATATTTGCACTTCGAAGCCAAGGTCATTCATGCTGTGCTTAACTAATCAATTCACAGCATGACTTTTCGGATTTCCCTGCTCAGCTCAACCAACTTTTTAGCAGCAACTCTAGTGTCCATTACTTGGAGCTTCAAGCTTAGCTGATGCAGTTCTTAAATCTGTTCTTTTACTTATTTCTAAAAGGTTCAGGCTTTGAGTCCTCTTTCTGAACGATCTCAGCTTAGCTTATAATTCATATCTCATCTTCTGCCTATGACAAAGTAAATCACTTTTCTAATCATAGAAGAGCTTTGGTATCTGTTATTTCCTAATAGTTTTCAAATTCTTCAAGTACTTCAGATACAAGTCACTGAAGCTTACTACTGTCTCCATTTGTTCCGATATTCAACAGCATGTCACATTCAAAAGAGTACCTGCCATCTCAGAACTCTGAGTCAGAATAATTGTTTCTCTTAGGACTCTGAGTAGATCTATGCCCAAGACAAGCAAACTCCGAGGGTCAGTCCTTTAAACAATTATTTATATTGCTATGTCTTAATAAATCATTTGGTCATAAATCAATTATTTAAGTCTATGAAAAAAGTTGGTTATTAAAGAAAAGGAGGTTTCCAGAATGTAAGGTGGAAAGTAGACAGCAGAAATGAAAGATTTCCTATTACTATAATATTCAAATAAATCTATATCTATTTTGAATTCCAAGCTAACAACCAGGAGTCAGTAGCTGTGCAAGTTTAGGGCACATAAAGGGAATTAATATAAGAGTGCTCTCTAGTGAGCGGTAGAAATACTGCAGCCTATGGGAAAATCACCACATGAGTATTGACTACCACTCGAGGAAACCACTTAGCTGGTGGCTTGATAGCGGGTCTAAATGATGACCAAATGATATACTGTACTCTGGAGCAGGTTAATTAATTAATTCAATTAAGAGTCTATTTTCTAAAATTCTATAGATTTTATAAAGCCAGGAATGAGCCAGGTGTTATCATTTATACAGCATCTCCCCAACTCCACAGACAGTCATATGGCTATGCTACTGTATGCATGCAGTTTGGCAACTGGATTGAAAGTCAGAAGACCTGAGTTTGAGTCCCAACTCTATTGCTTACTAGTCTTGTTATTTTGGCCAGTTCTCTGAACCTCAGTTTCCTCATGTGTAATAGGAGGATAATGACATTTGTACTACCTACCCAACCAAACTCGAAACATGCATTGTAAGAAACCAGTAATGGACGATGTTCTGTTTTCTTAGACACTTAAGTGGTCCATTGGATACAGTATTAAATTTTTGATAGAGTCAGAAAGATCTGAGATCAAATCTTGCCTCAAATATTTGCTGTCTATATCACTGATCCTGAGCAATATATTTAACCCTTCTTAGCCTCAGTTTTCAGGTAGGTGGTCCTGGGATAGAGTACCAGGACTGGAGTCAAGAAGACTCATCTTTCTGAGTTTAAACCTGGACTCAGACACTTAGCAGCTGTGTGACCCTGGGCAAATCATATAACCCTATTTGCCTCAGTTTCCTCATCTGTAAAATGAACTGGAGAAGGAATTGGCAAACCACTACAGTAACTTTGCCAAGAAAACCCCAGCTAGGATCATGAAAACTCAGACACACTGGAAACAACTCAACAGCAACTAAGTATAGACAATAATACCATCTATCTCAGAGGGCTGCTAGAAGACAAGAATTCTGATTGTTAAAATAACCAGTCTCTCTCAATTACAGAAGACTGATAATGAAGTCTACTTGCCATCTCTTAGCAGAGACGTTGTAGATAGTAGATGCAGAAAAAGACATACGTTCTCTGACACAACCGAAGTGTGACTTTGTTTTGCTTGGTTATGTTTGTTACAAAGGAGGACTCACATTTTGGTAAGAAGGGGCAGAGTTGGGGAGAAGAGGGTTAGTGGTGATTTTTAAAAAATGAAGGCAAAAGAAAGTGTCAATGGAAACATTTTAAATATGCAGAAGAATAAAGTAGGAAGTGCAAAACGGGACCTGGAGAAGTAGGGTGGAGTTAGCACTGCCATTATATGTGTAATTATGTATATATCACATAATAAAATTATATGTATTCTAAATATATAAACATATTCTAAATAATATATCAATAAATATTCTATATATTTCATACATATTCTAAAACAATGCTATGCCTAATAGAAATTTCATACATCATCCTCTCTTTCTGTTCTCTCTCTATATGGAAATGTTTATATTTGCTGATGTTTGTCAAGTTCCTTTTTAAAAAAAAAGAAAAAGCAAAGGATGGGCACTCCCCATTTACAGTCTTGGATTAAAATGGAAATAAACTTCCTGAGGTCAACAAGCAGGTTTCATAATAGTTGTTCTCAGTAGTTCTGGATATCCCACTCACTGTCTTTCCCTTTCCTTTTCCCTTCCTCCTTCACCCTCCCCATGGCTTCCCCTGAGTTGCAGTCTCTGCTCTAGGCTCAGAAACACTCCTTATGGTTCAGTGTCTTTTGGCTGGCACTGCTCGTGGTATCTGTGTCTTTCCATCTGGTTCCTGTTTACCCATGCAGCTTCCCTCTGTCTCCTCTCCTGAAACTCCAAACTCAAAGGTCAAAGAAAAGAAGACCAGAGGTGAAAAGAGGATGTCCTCATACCTAGATAGTGGCCCTCCAGTCTATAGAGCAGTTTCCTGCCCCTGAAGCTCTAGTCTAGGAATAGGAAAGCAAATGATTCTCTCTGTAACTTAGAGGGAGTAGAGGCAATCTCATTACTAACATTGTGTCTCAACAATTTTGCTGTTTCTCTCTATGAAAGATTTCCTAGGCCTTAAACTCTCCAAGAAGTTTCCATTCAGCACTTATTATGTGACAACCTAGAGACACAAAAACAAAATGTGTGTCTGCCCTTGGGGAAATTCTATTGAGGGTTGTAGTGGGGTAGGGAGAAAGGGAAATAAATTATGCATAGAATATTAAATACAAATATATATGAGTTGATCTCAAATAGGAAAAGAAGAGAATACAGGTATAATATGAGAAAAATTCATTAGCCAAAGAACAGGAGTTCCAGAAAGTACAGTGGAAAGGTAGGTAGATATGGACATGGGAGAGATGGGACTGCCATGGATGGGTATGAGGATGTGGGGAACTGTGGTCAGGGAAGGGGCATCATCCCTAAGCAGAGGTGGCCACATTTGGCCTTCTAGGTCCTTGGGTGTAGCCTTTTGACTGAGTCCAAGTTGTGTAGAACAAATCCTTTTATTAAGGGGATTTGTTTTGTGAAGTTTGGATTCAGTCAAAGGGTGGCACTTGAGGACCTACAGGGTTACATATGGCCTTAAGGCCACAGGTTCCCTACCCCTGACCCAGACAATCTACAACATACAATCACAGGAGTTCTATATAGGCATAGCGTTTATGAATGGAGCCACAGGATAGTATATTATGATGTCCTTCACATTAACAATGGTGATGTTGATTTAATTACCAATCCTTAAGGAAGACGTAGAAAGCTGGTAGTACCCAAACACAGGAAAGGCAAATGAAGAGTTCCTGGTTCCGTTTGATGGTCAAGTCAGTGGTTGGTGAGTTCTGTGCCCTGGTTTTCATTCTCCAATTCTGAATCAGGTCAGCTGTGCCCTAAGGCTCATGGCTCCCTTTGATGCTGAAAAATTGTCTTGGTGATGAGGGATTTAGAGGAAGAAAGATGGAGGTTCTTTGATCCTAGACTGGGGAGGTCCTTGAAGAGGGAGGTATGCAGAACAGAGTCTTTGGTCCTGCTCAAAGGTCAAGGCAGGGGCTATTGGAGTCTTGGATCCTGGTTGATTGGAGAAAGAGATAAAGTTATAGAGATGAAAAAAGGCAAGACAGAGGTACCTGCTACATGGTAAACTGGACTGTTATGGCTATATGTGGATATCCCTAGTCAAGTGGACTTCTAGTCCAGAGGTGTCAAACACATGGTGTTCAGGCATGTCCAACTCTTCATGACCCCAGTTGAGATTTTCTTAGCAACACTACTGGAATGGTTTGTCATATCCTTCTTCAGATCATTTTACAGATAAGGAAACTGAGGCAAACTGGGTTAAGTGACGTGCCCAAGATTGCACAGCCAATGTCTGAAGCCAGATTTGAACTCGTCTTCCTGGCTCCAAGCATGGCCTTCTTTCCACTGTGCCATCTGAGGGCCCCAATAGAACTTAGATAATAATACGTGATTTTCCAAGTTGATTTGAAAACCACAGTGGGTATAACGGCTCTCATTTCTATTTGAGTTTGAATGCACTGTTCTAGACCAAGCTGTCACCAATGTCCTAGGTCTGTGAAGTGAGATCCAGTGAGGATAGTGTCTCAGAGAATGATGTGGAACAGCTGGGAGATCCAGCCCTGAAGTTGGCCTACAGAGCGAACCCGACTCAACTTCCCTGGATCAAAGAAGGAAACAACATTCTGTGGTTGCTTGAGACCCCAGGGAGCAGCGACCAAAACCAAACCTCGGAATGCACGTCTGCCAGAGAGAGAACTGTCTCCCAAGGGAGGAACAGCCATCGTTACGTTTCAGTTCCCTAACAAGCCGGGAATCATTACAGTTTTGCAAAGATAACTCACTGAACTTTCCGATCAAGCCTATAAAATATACAGGAGGTGCTTTTCCAAGCACCAAAGGGTCCCGTTACCTTGGAGCAAACTGATAGGGTCTAAAGGGAGGCATAGGAAAAAGAACCTGTGTATGAAATTGATGGCTTAATTTAAGATAATAAATTCATCTTTTCCAACAACATGAGGAGATTAGAATGAGAGCTGAGCTTTTACCTGCTGGAAATTCATGGCTCAGAAGAGTGAGACAAAGTTACATTCAACGGAATGTGCACCATTAAATGGAAAACTCTTACTTCAATAATATAAGCAAACAACTCCAACTCCATATTGTTGCTTTTATCACCAAACAGGAACCCTTAACATGTGTGTGATAGATAGACCTCTTTGACTATCTGTTGAAGCCTATAAACTACCTTTGTGAATGAAGTTTTTAAATGCATGAAACAAAATATATAGAATTACAAAGAGGGGTGGGGACCTGCCAAAGAGTCCTGTAAGGCTGCTAGGTGGTGCCATAGTGCACAGAGTGCCAGACCTGGAGTCAGGAAGACTCATCTTCCTGAGTTCAAATCTGGCCTTAGACACTAGCAGCATGATCATGGGCAAGTCACTTAATGCTGTTTGCCTCAGTTTCCTCTTCTGCAAAATGAGCTGGAGAAGGAAATGGCAAACCACTCAGGTATCTCTGCTAAGAAAACCCCAAAATGAGACCATGAAGAGTTGGACACAACTGAACAACATGAGCACTGAGTGCTTTTTACAAGCATGTCATTTGAGGCAAGAGATACTCATTTTACAGTTGAGGAAACTAGGACCTTATATAGCTAGTAAGTATCTGAAATCATGTTTGAACTTAGGTCCTCCTGATTCCAAGGCCAGGACTTTATCTTTATCTTTATACTACCAGCTGCCTCTAAAAAGAAAAAGGAGGCGGCTGCTGTAGCCCGCCTGCCCTTGCGTCCCTGGCTCCCTTCCTCTTTGAGGAGATTGCCCATCTCAGCCCTGTCGGCCATGGAGGACTACTGCGGCCTCGACATGGATGAAGGCGATGAAGTTGAGTATGACAGTTACTATGAAGAGTTACTCAACTACCGAGACTTATGAGGAGACTGATATTGCAGCCATCCCAGCCGCCAAGATGGGGACCAGCTTCCAGGAACCCTGCCTTCCACACTCTACAGCAGTGGCAGTTCTAAAGCACCTACTTAATCACCTGCGCCAGCGGATAAGAGGGAATATTCTCTACCCTGTAACCCAGGAGGAAAACATAGACAGTGACTCAGCCTTCAACTGGGACAGTAATGCCTACCAGAGTGTTTCTCACTACGGATCCATCACTGGCTCAAGCCCTGACTCGTCCTTCTCTTCCAGTCCAGTGGTTTCTTCTCCTTTTTCCTCCACCCTAGTCTCCTCACGCTGGCACTCCCTCCCTCCAGAAGACCTGACCAAGGCCCTGGGGCTAAGCTTGGAAAGAATGAGAACATGGTGCCCCTTTGGCTCCAGTTCCTTCTGTTCTTGGTTTTACTCTTTTTCTGGCCTTTTTCTATTATTTCATGCAGGCAGATGATGACAACCCCATCTCTCTCTGCAACTGAAGGCCCATTCTGGGCCCTGGGCTCATTTTGACCTTCTATCCTTCCTTCTCAGGTGATTGGGGGAGAGGGGAATGCAGGGATATCATCCTACTTTCATTTGCTGTAGGCCCTGTTGAAAGTGCCTCTGTGGCCCGTTTGGTTTATCTAGGTCCTACTCATAGTGCCTTGTTGTTTGGCTGGCATTTTGTTGGATTGACTGGAAAAGAGTGTTCATGTTTGTTTCAATGTTTGTTTCTGGAAAAGGAGTTGCCCTGGCCCAGGGGCACAGATATGCTCTCCCATCACATTTGGGCAGATGGCTTGGGGTTATCCTCTAGGAATCCTTTCCTTGAAGAAAGCTGTGCTGCAGTCCCCTCACTGTTGAGGTCAGAGGGAGTGGCATCCAAACTCCATAGTGTTCTCATGGGCCACACTCTTTGGCACCTTACTTAATCTCCATCTCCCCTGATGCCTCTGTAGAGCTTCTCTCACCCCAGCAGTTTCATCGCTCCACCTGCATCCCTGCCCTCCATCCAAGGGGTGGATGATGGCCCTTCCTCTCCTTGGTCCTCTCACACCTGGAGGAAAAGTGAGACTTTCAACAAAAAGTGCCAACCATCCTGATCTTGACTTTGTTCTCATACAGTTCATGAAATAAAGAATTTGTTTATTTAAAAAAAAAAGAAACCAATTGTATTGAAATATAGTTATCCAAATGATTTTTTTAAAAAAGTTCACAGACCTTAGGTTAAGAATCCTTGACCTAGACAGTTAAGGCTGTGGGTCTTTAAAAAAAACTAAATTAGCTAAATAATTGATTTCAGGTCTCCATTTTGTATTGTAAAAACATTATCTAAACACTGTAAGTGCTTGACCTCCAGGCTTGAAAATTAGAGCTGTCTCTGATGTTTCCCTCTCCCTGGCCTCTCTAGCTTTGAATAGAAAACCGACTGGCTCTTGGCCAGGGAGGGACTGTAACCAATAAAAGCTGGTTATGATTTATCTACATGGAGTCTTGCAAATCTAATCCAAAGGGCTTTAGACTGAAAATGAAGAGGGAGGGGGAAAGATCTACTTTTATTAACTATAGCAGATGCCACAGAAAGTACCTACAATGTAGTGAGGAGAATTACAATAGAGAGGCCCAGAACTTTATAGGAAGGCTTATATTCTTGAGGATATGAAGAAAAATAATTCCAGTGAGATGGAAAAATGAGAGTAGTTTAAATAGACCAACGTAGATGTGAAAGAAACTGATTAATCAATTGGATTTTTCAGATATTTGTAAGAGAGAAGGATGGGGAAAAACTTAAATGAACTGATGGAAAATGTGGTAAGTAATACTAGGAAAGCAATATATACCACATGGGAAAGTAATATATACCACATGTAAATAGAAAGAAGAAAAAATAATCAAAATTGAATGCTCCATAAATTTAGCAATCAAACTTAGGCCCAAAAAAGAGATATGAGAATGAACCTTTCTCCTTGAAGTAGGAGAAAAAAAAATCTAGCAATGTTCCCATCAGATAATCTAGGTTGCTTCTTTTTCTTGAAAAGTACATATTGACACTGCCTTTGAGACTTAATTGGCCTACAATATGAAGACTTACTAGTCACGGTAGTACAAAAACCCATGAGGAACTCTGTCAGGGTACACAGGTTTGACAAGTAGAACTGTGGGCAAGAAAGAGGCTTGACTCCAGTTTCCTCAGCAGATCAACACTGTATTCTCAACTGTACTTTCCTTTCTCTGAATGTCCTTGCGTTGTTATGATCAATTAAACCTCCTTTTGTTAACTACATATAGGCTATGAATAATGCTGTGTAATTATAGCCACCAAGAATGACCCCAAAGAAGAAATATGAGAATACACTCCCTCCTTTCTTTGTAGAGGGCTAGGACTGTACTATGGAATATGGCATACATTTTCAATCTCAATTAACAAATTATTTTTACTGAACTGATTTTTTTAAAAATTTTGTGTTTTACTCTTTAGTATAAGGGATGATTTTCTGAGTAGGGGAGATGGAGAGCTATATTAAGAATTGTGATATAAAACCAAAAACATCAAAAACAAAATTAAAAAGATAAAGGACACAAACAGAATATAAAAGCAGGGCCAGTAAATACAGGATAGATACAAAAGCATGATTTCAGTTCAACGCCTCATAGATTATTTTTTTAACGTCACTTTTATTTATTTTACTATTATTCACTTCAGTTAATAAGATTTTATTTTCTCTTCCCCTTACCTCCTCCCATTGAAAAAAAAGCCAGGAGAAGGGCAGGGCCAAGATGGTAGAGAAAAGCCAAAAAGTTGCCTGACTTCTTTCCAGTTTCCTTCGGAAACAATGTTAAATCAAGCCAGTAAAAGAATTCTGGAGCAACAGAATCCACAAAAAGATGGAGTGAAATAATTTTCCAACCAAGATAAGCTAGAAGGATTTCAGGAAAAGTCTGTCTCACTTGGGTAAAAGGGGAGTGCAGCCCAGTGCAAGAGGTGTCTAGCCAAGACAACAGGAAGCTCTTAACCACTGCACAGAGCAACACTCAAGGCCCTTCGATTATGATTCAGCTGGCAAGCAGCACAAGTCAGCTGTGAGGACTTCAGAGGCTTCCAGCCCCCATGCAGCAGGCAAATTGCAAGCCTCTGAAACCAGGGCACAACAGGCTAGGTTAAGCAGGGTCATCTTAGCAGGGAGAGGAAGCCACCACCCAAGAGGCTGATCGTGTCCCCTATATCCCAGGAACAGAGCTCAACTTCAAAAAATGATCAAAAAACAAAAAACAGCCCTGACCGTAGAAAGCTGCTTTGGTGACAAAGAAGATTAAAACACAGACTCAGAAATGGAAATGTATTGTGCAGTGATCAACTGTGATTGACTTAGCTCTTCTCACCAATATAAGGATCTAAGACAATTCTGAAAGACTCCTGATCGAAAATGCTATCCACATCCAGAGAAAGAACTATGGAGTCTGAATGCAGATGGAAGCAGACTGTTTTCACTTTCTTTTGGTAGCTTTTCTTTTTTATTCTGTTTCTTCTTTTACAACATGATTAATGTGGAGATATGTTTACATGATGGCACATGTATAACCCATGTCAGATTGCTTGCCATCTTGGTGAGGGGGGGGTGAGAAGGTGAAAAAATTTGAAACTCAAAATCTTATCTTTATATGTAACGAAAAAATAAAATACCATTTATTAAAAGAAGGCAGGAAAGAAGGAAAGAAAGAAAGAAGAAAAGAAAAAAGAAAAGGGGGAGGGGAAGACCCTTTTAACAAATACACAAAATCAAACAAAACAAATTCCCAAATTGGACATTAAAAAATATTTGCCTCATTCTGTACCCTGAATATGCCACCTCTCTGTTAGGAATTAGGTCACATGCTTCATTATGCCTCTCTGGAATCATGGATGGTCTTTGTGTTGATTAGAATTCTTAAGTCTTTCAAAGTTGTTTGTATATACAATACTTTTATTGTAAGTTTTCATCATTGAACTTACGCTTCTAATTCTTCACCATTACAAAGAGCTGCCATAAGTATTTTTGAACATTTTTGTTGGGGGTTTTTTCAGTTGTATCCAAATCTTTGTGACCCCATTTGGGGTTTTCTTGGCAAAGATCCTGGAGTGGTTTGCCATTTCCTTCTCCAGCTCATTTGACAGATGAGGAAACTGAGGCAAATAACCTAGTTATCTGGGTGAGTTATATGATGGTACCATTGGGAGAATTTGAAACCAGTTGATTTACCCAGAGTCATACAGCTAGTAAGTGGCTGAGACTGGATTTGAACTCAGGAAGATGAATCTTCCTGACTCCACGCTGAGGACTATCCACTGCACCACCTAGCTGCCCCATTTTTTTTTTTTTTAGCATATACATCATTCTTTTCCTTTTTTTGACCTGTTTGGAATAGGACTTTAGTAGTTTCATCACTGAATCAAACGGAATACAGTTTAGTGACTAAGGGTCACTGGCTGAGTTCACAGCCCCACCAACAACTTATCAATTGTCCTTTCTTCTCAAAGTCCTCCCAACATTTGTCATTTTCATGGTTAATGTCAGAAATACTACAAGTTAGAATGAGTTATGGTCAGCAAGGAAAGCTGAAGACAACAACAACAAAAAATTATTTTAAACTAGATTAAGTTTTTAAAAAAGGATAAAAGAAGGTATCAGGAAAACTGCTCAGGGTAAGGGAATGATGAGAATAATTGGTGTGGTTATTCTGCATATATTTATAAACATACTAGTTTTCTCCCCCTTTTCAATGTAAAAAATCCCTTGAAAGCAGAAATCATTTCATTCTTTGTAATTATATCCCCAGCACCTAACAATGACCAGCACATAGTAAGTGCTAAATACATGCTTGTTGACATTGATGGATTGACTAATGACAGAAAGAAATCTCCTATTTTACTCCTATCTTCTCTGCCGATGAGAATGAACTTTGGACTGGAAAAGACAGAACAAAAATGTCTAAATATTGAGTTACTTTTCCAAATTAGTCAGGCCCTGATAAGAGAGCACCTGATTGCCCTTGATGCGTTCAAGTCACCTGGTCCAAATGAACAACACATTGGTAAGTGAAAGGACTGGAAAATGTGATAGCTGAGCTTGAGCCATTGTCAGTGATCTCTGAATGAATGGGAGAGGGCTTGCAGAAATGTCCCTGGAGAAAGGAATTTGAAACTACAGGCAAGTGAGCTAGAATTCCATTCTCCACACCATTCTGCAATACATTACTAAAGGGATAGTTTGAGAACATCATGTATAAACGAATATGGTAATCAGTAAGAGTTAGTATTGCTTTTTCTAGAACAAGTTAAACTGGGAAGCACTTTTTTTACTTTATTATTCTTGGGGTTTTTTTGGATCTGCAGTTTCTTTTGCAACATGACTAATATGGAAATGTTTTGCCTGACTCAAATTCTTGCCTTCTCAAAGAGGGAAGAGGGGAAGGAGGGAGAAAATATAGAACTTAAAATTTTTTAATATATTTATTTATTTAACTTTTTACATTCATTTTCACAAAATTTTTGGGTTCTGATTTTCTCCCTATTTGTCCCCTACCCCCACCCCAAAACACCAAGCATTCTAATTACACCTATCACCAATCTGCCCTCTCTTCTAACATCCCTCCCTTCCCTTGTCCCCATCTTCTCTTTTGTCCTGTAGGGCCAGATAACTTTCTATACCCCATTACCTGTATTTCTTATTTCCTAGTAGAAGAACAATACTCAACAGTTGTTCCTAAAACTTTGAGTTCCAACTTC
>CM053769.1:579823907-579855522 GCA_028658325.1 Potorous gilbertii | reverse complement strand
TTTCTTCAGTGAGCTTTTGAAACTCCTTTTCCATTTGGCTAATTCTGCTTTTTAAAGCAATCTTCTCCTCATTGGCTTTTTGAACCTCTTTTTCCAATTGAGTTAGCCTATTTGTCCAGGTGTTATTTTCTTCAGCATTTTTTTGGGTCTCCTTTAGCAAGGTGCTGACCCTGCTTTCTTTTCTTGCATCTCTCTCATTTCTCTTCCCAGTTCTTCCTCCACCTCTGTAACTTGATTTTCAAAATCCTTTTTGAGCTCTTCCCATTGAATATTTATTTTGGATGTTTGGGATACAGAAGCCTTGACTTCTATGTCTTTCCCTGATGGTAAGCATTGTTCTTCCTCATTTGAAAGGATGGGAGGAGATACCTGTTCACTAAGAAAGTATCCTTCTATTGTCTTATTTTTTTTCCTTTTTTTAGGCATTTTCCCAACCAGTTACTTGATTTTTGGGTCCTTTGTCAAGAGTAAGGTATACTCTGGGAGTCTGTGAGATCTCAGTTCCTCCAAGATGGCACAATCAAGCGTGTACTGGTCTGGACGTAGAGAGGGATTTTTATGCCCAGAATCTTGGCAGATACCTCTCCCCAGCCACCTGGCCTCCAGTTTCCTAAGTCAGCACTGGGGGCTGATTTTCAGATAAGCTGGATGGGCAGGGCCACCATTCCGTGTGAGACAAAGACCAGCATGCCTCAGGGCCTCCACTCAGGGCTGAGGTAAGACTCTGCTCTTTAGTGCCCCCAGGGGTTTTTATGCTCCAACAATGGAACTTCCATATGGGCTGCTGTGCAGCTTCTGTGGCTGCTGCCTGCTGCTGAAGCTATGGGAAGGCCCTTCTCCCTTCCTGGCTAGCTAATAAAACCCTGTCACTGACCTATGGCACCTGTGGGCCAAGGGATATGAGGACCCACTGTTGCGACTGGAGATTCCACCCTCAAGGTGTCCTCCTCCCAGAATCTCATTGCCCTGCTCCACACGACCAAGGCTGGGCTGGGCTCCACGCTCACTCCATGTCCAGTGCAACCAATGTTTCCATGGGCCTTTCAGGTCACCCTGGGCTGGAAATCTCCTCCACTCTGTTGTTCTCCACTTCTGCTGCTCCAGAATTTGTTGAGAGTCCCTCTCTATAGGTATTTTGTGGGTTGTGTGGGGAGACCCTGCATAAGTGTGTCTTTCTAGTTTACCATCTTTGCTCCGCCCTCTGAACTTAAAATTTTTTAAAAAGAATGTTAAAAATTTTTATTTACATGTAATTGAGAATAAATTCAATAAGAATAGTAAAAAAAAACCAGATCATGCTATACAAACTTCATTTTTTTTCTTTGATAGGGTTACTACTTATGTCAAGGGAATATTATACAAAAATATACCTGGATTTAAACAAAGCATTTGATCAAGTGCTATTCTAGTGGAGAAAAGGATGAGATATTAGTCAACTGATAATATTGTAGTTGTGTGTTCAAAACTGGTTGATTGACTGGACCTCAAAGGTCCAAATAATGCATTGATGTCCACTTGAAAGGAAGTCTCTAGTCCAGGGCCCTATGGATCAGTGCTTCATGTTGTGCTACTTGACATTCTTGACAAAATTCTAGCAGGTATTATTGAAGGGAAGGCTAGTTAATGTCTAGAAAAGAAAATGATGATTGCAAAAAAGCAACATGGTTTTTTCAAGGACAAGACACCCAGATTAACCTCATATCCTTTTTGACAAGATTACTAGATTACATCAAGTTAATGTTGTAGTTTGCTTAGATTTCAGTAAAGCATTTGACAGTATTCCTCACAATCTTCTTGTGGAAAAGGAAGGGAATAAGTATTTATTAAGTATCTACTATATGATAGGTAATGTGCTAAATGCTTTACAAATATTAGTTCATTAGATCCTCACAACAATACTGGGAGGTAGGTGCAATTATCCCCAGTTAAGGTAGGCAGAAATGAAGTGACTTGCCCAGGGCACGGAGAGTAAGTATCCAAGGCTGCATATAAAATCATCAGTGTCACCTAGTAACCTGGGTGGGTTATATGATGGTATCATTGGGAGGATTTGAAACCAGTTGAGCAAATTAGACCCAGAAAGGTAGCCATTGATAGTTTACTATTAACTCGGCAGAAGATGTCCAGTAATCTGGATTTGGGAATCTGACCTTGACCCTGTGCTATTTATCATTTTCACCAATGACTTGGATAATAGACCACACACTTATCAAATGTACAAAAGGTATAAAGCTGAGAAATTCAGAAAGAGAGTGAACATGTTGGAATACACTGTCAGAATCTAAAAACATTTTAATAGGCTAAAATGTTGGGCTGAATGTGGTTCAAAACATCAGTTTCATAAGTAGAAGATGGGAAAAATATGACTAGATGGTGGTTCACTTGAAGAAGACCTGGTAGGTATACTGGACCTCAAATACAGTATTAGTCAGTAACAAGGCAGAAAAGCTAATTATTGGCTGAATTGAAAGAGACATAGTGTCAGGGACTAGGGCGATGATGATTTCGTATACTCTGTTCTGGTCACACCATAGAATAAATATGGTGATTAAATCTGAATACCACACTTGAGAATGGACAGTGACAAATTGGAGAGTATTCAGAGGGAAAAAACCAAGATGATGAAAAGCTTAGGGTTTGTGCCAAATAAGGATAGTTTATAAGAATTGAAAATGCTTGCCCAGTTTGAAGGCAAATTTGGGCAATTGATTATCATAGCTCAGATGCTATCTTTTATGTTTTCTCTGTCCTGACCCCCAAGCAGTGCACTATGTAGCTGTGGATCAATATTGGGAACATACAGGGAAACACAGAAATGTTGTACCATCTTTGGGCTATCTTTCCCAGCAGCCAGCAGTACACAGAACATACAAAAGAAGAAATAATGAAGAAGACCAGACCACTTCACTTGAGCTGTTTAAAGCACCCGAGAACCTCACCTGGCCATTCATTCCTAGGTATCTAAATGGCATTGTGAATAGAGTACTAGCCGTGACTTGCCAGTGACTTAATCTCTCTCTGCCTCAGTTTCTTTATCTGTAGAGTCAGATAATAACACTTATCTCGTGAGATTATGGTGAAGATCAAGTAATATTGCATGTGTAAAATGCTTTGTAAATTTTAAAGGCTATATGCCATTACTAGTTCTACACTCTGTTACACATTCTGGCATGAATTTC
Source organism: Potorous gilbertii (assembly GCA_028658325.1). Taxonomy (NCBI): domain Eukaryota; kingdom Metazoa; phylum Chordata; class Mammalia; order Diprotodontia; family Potoroidae; genus Potorous; species Potorous gilbertii. Next base: position 579,852,343 of record CM053769.1, on the reverse strand, counting down.
CCAAAGGATGAAGTCATTGTTGACAATCTTATGCCAAAGCTGATTGCAGTGCTGAAAATACTTTGTAAATGTTACCAATTGTTATTTTTGGTTTGATTTTGAATTGAAATGATTGCTCTGCAAGTAATAGGCTTTTTGAAAAATTACACTTTATTTATTTGAACATTTTTTGAGTTCCCAATTCTCCTTCCTCTAAATCCTCCCCCATCCACTGAGAAGGCAAGCAAAATGGTATCCATTATACATGTAATGTCATGTCAAACATATTTCCATATTAGTTATGTTGCAAAAGAAAAAAGTACAATAAGTAGAAAAAAGTGTGCTTCAATCTGTACTCAGAGCTCATCAGTTCTCTCTGTAGATGTAGGTAGTATGCAGCAGTGGATGGAGTGCCAAGCCTAGAGTGAGGAAGACTCACCTTTCTGAGTTCAAATTTGGCCTCACATACTTACTAGTTGTGTGACCTTCGGCAAGTCACTTAACCCTCTTTTCCTCATTGGTAAAATGAGCTAGATAAGGACATGGCAAACCACTACAGTATCTCTGCCAAGAAAACCTCAAATGGGGTCACAAAGAGTCAGGTGCCACTGAAAACAACTGAACAACATTACTGTTACTGTGTACAATGTTCTAGTTCTGCTCACTTCTCTTTGCATTAGTTCATCTAAGTCTTCCCAGGTTTTTCTGAAACCATCCCCTGAGTCATTTCTTGTAGAACAACAGTATTCCATTACAATCATATGCCACAATTTGTTCAGCCATTATTTCCATGCAGTTAATAGTCTTAGTTGCCTGGGGCCGCTGGGAGATTAAGTGATTTACCTGGGGTTTTACAGCTGGAACTTGTCAGAGATGGAACTTGAACCTAGCTTTTATTGATGAGATCAGCTCTCCATTACCTCCACACTGTCATCATCATTATTAATTATCATTAATCATAAGAATTACAATCACAGTTATATATTGTAATCCGAATTCTTATAGTAGTATTATTAAGTTGGTATATATAGAAGTCCCAGAGCAAATCCACCCATCTGCGTTCTCTTGTTTCTATACATGTCGCTAATGGAAAAGGTTCCCTAACTCTGAGCGTATGTAGACATTCTCTGCTTGACTTCAGGAGTCATCCTTCAAATCTGACTATGCACAGATATCTTCTGCCTTCTATGTATGACTTATCTATGGGTTGACTCACCTGAACTGATAAAAATTTGATAACATAAGTTGCCACATCTTCCAGAAAAAAAGAAAGCTGGTGAGTCTGTGGGAGGTACATCTCAAGAAGACAAGATGTGACCCCAGTTGGGATGTGGGAGTAGGAAAGATCCTTCTCTATCTTGGGTCATCTGAGACTTTTCCCAGAATGACTCCCTCCTACTTTGTATCGTAGCTGCCTTTTTGCTCCTTTTGTATTTCCTTTTCTCTAGTTATCAACCTGGTAGACATAGAAAGGTTTTAGAAGGTCTACCTGACCTGGTGACAAGGGTGATGTACACTAGAGGGAGTAGTTGTGGTTGCAGCATTAGTAACAGAATCAGTCTTGGAACAAGGAAAGTTGGCCTGAGGGAAGGTGATCCTATTTGATGGTTGATTGAACTGTTCTCAGTATAGACAAAATGGGTAATTTAAAGCTTTTCAAAAAGCATACATGTTGCAATGAGACTTGAATTAATTTCAGTCATTTTTCAGTCATGTCCAACTCTTTGTGACCCCTATTTGGGATTTTCTTGGCAAAGATACTGGAGTGGTTTGCTATTTCCTTCTGCAGCTCATTTTACAGATGAGGAAACCGAGGCAAATAGGGTTAAGTGACTTGTCCAGGGTTAGACAGCTAGTAAGTATCTGAGACCAGATTTGAACTCAGGAAGATGAGTCTTCCTGACCCACTGATAACCTAACTGCCCCAGACTTGAGTATCAGTCTCCTAATTGGTTGTACTAGAAGCAGTAAATTACTAAATTATGTTCTAATCATTTTGTTTAGTGTGGAAATAAATTACTTTTCTATGCCTGATTCACATATGTACATCAGTTACCTTTTTAGAAATCTCCTTCCCTTTGCTGGGCAGACCCCTTAGACTTTGACTATGTAACCAGTTTTATAATTAGCAGCTTTCTCCTGAGTAGCTGGAGTGTGGGCAAAGAGTCAGAGCAAAGAGCCAGCACTAAACCCACTTCCCCTCCTAAAAAGTCAAGTGAACCCAGAGCAAGCCCTGGTGCTAAGTATTAGACAGGAAATGAATGGTTCTGATCCCCAGCCCCCATGGCTTCAACCAGGCAGCTCCTGATCAGAAGCTCTGCTAAACTGATATAGAGACAATCAGAAATACTAAAAATCCATCATATTCTATCACATAGAGATATAATTCCAGCCCTTCGTCTATTAACTAGACATAATCCCACCTTCTAGAACAGGGATAGGGAACATCCTGCCATGCATATTCCTCTGACTTAATTTAATTTATTTCCATTACATTATTGTATTATAGGAATACATTCATTATTCTCTGGAGCAAGACCCCAGAAAGATTATCATTTGTGCTCTTAGTTGCAAAAGCCCAACATGGCTTCAATATTTTTTCTGTAATGCCCCAAAAGGCCACAAGAGGACAGAACTGCTCCATGAAAATAGACAAAAACAGTCATACTCTTTTTTTTTTTTTTAAAGGTTGCAAAGGAGTGGGGGGGGGTTCCCAAGAAAAGAATGAGGGAAGGAGAAAGGGAATAAGCATTCATATAACACTACATGCCAAGAACTCCACTAAACACGATAAATATCTGACCCTGAGAACAACCCCGCAAGATAGGTGCCATTCTCCCCATTTTATAGTCAAGGAAACTGAGGCAAAGAAGTTTGGTGATTTGCCAAGGGTCACACAGCTAGTAAGTCTTTTCCTTACTCCAGGCCTACCTTTCCATTCACTGTAGCACAAGAAAAGTCGTGGTAACTAAGGATGGGCTAAGGGAAGAGATAGGGATACAGGAGGTAATTTAGGAAATGTAAAAACAAAAGACATCTATAAACATGTTTTGAAAAGAAGAAAATGAAAAAGGGGAGAATTTCAAGAATACTCATGTTTCCAAATTTTGTGTAGAAATTAAAATACTTGTAACAACACATTCTGGCAGTGTATTTTTCCATGTTTCTAATACAAATAGCTGTTTTTGTTTTCTTTGTGGCTTGGTATTTCTTTAAATATAATCTTTTTATATATTTAGCTATATTTGACCTTCTGTCTTGACACAAAGTTGACACCCTCTGGATAATAGAGTCAGGCTCTTGACAGGCTCTAAAATTGGGTTGATTCTAATAAGTTTAAATTTAATAGGGACAAAATATAAAATCTTAAACAGGGTTCAAGAAAGTGGAAGCCTGGTTAGACTGCTGTTCATTCAGCAAAGACAAGGGGGTTTTAAAGGACTACAAGTTTAAAATGAGTCAGCAGTATGACGCGTCAGCCAAAAAAGTTCATGTGATCTGGGGCGGCATAACCCTGGGGAAAAAGGAGGTAACAGTCTCTCTCTACTCTGCCTGGTCTGACTATGTCTGGTTTATTGCAGTGGATTCCACGTGGCACATTTTAGAAAGATCATTGGTAAGCTGAAAAATGTCCAGAGGTGAATAATTGAGAAGGCAAAGTTTCCTCATCATGCCGTATTTAGATCTGTTGAAGGAACTGGGGAATGATTAACTTACAGACCTCTAACTTTTAAGTGTTTGAAAAGTTATTACGTGAAGAAGAGATTAGACTTGTTCTGCTTCACCTCTGAGGACTGAACTTGGAGCTACTGATGGAAGATGTAGAGGCAAATTTAACCTTGATGTCAAGAAAAAATTTCCTAAGAATGAAAGCTGCTGGGGTGGCACAGTGGAAAGAGTACTAACCCTGGAGCCAAGAGGACCTGAGTTTAAATATGGACTCAGACACTTACTAGCTGTGTGACCCTGGGCAAGTCACTTAACCCCAGTTGCCTGGGGAGAGGGGAAGAATGAAAACTGCCCCAAATTAGAATGAGTCCCCCACCAAGTTTTCAAACAAAGGTCATTTGTTTTCATCATAGTAGGGATTCTTTTTCAGATCTGGGTTAAACTAAATGGCCACTGAGTTCTTTTTCAACTAGAAATTCTGTGATATTGTCCATTTATATACGTCTATCTCTGTGTCTCTCCATGTATCTCTTTTGTTTTATATATTTCTACTTACGTTTCTTTTTCCATGTCTTCTTCCTTTTTCTCTCATTCCTTTTCCCTTCTGTTTTTCTTCCTTAATTGGATATAACATAGAATTGAAGGATACTTTTTATTTTATGTTAGATAAAGCTTTGTATTTCCTATTTTGAATTTTAAAAGAGTCATCAAACTAATGCATTATTGATAGAGTTGTGAACTGATCCAACCATTCTGGAGAGCAGTTTAGAATTATATAGAATTATAGCCCAAAGGACTATAAATCTGTGCATACTCTTTAATCCAGCGATACCACTGCTAGGTCTGTATCCCAAAGAGATAAAAAAGAGATAAGGACCTATCTGTCCACAAATATTTATGGCAGCTCTTTTTTTTTTTTTCTGGTGGTAAAGAATTGGAAATTGAGGCGTCCATCAACTGGGAAATGGCTGGATGAGTTTTAATATATGCTTGTGATGGAATATTTTTGTATTATAAGAAATGACAAGCAGGATGATTTCAGAAAAACCTGGAAAAACTTACATGAACTGATGCTGAGTGAAGGGAGCACAACCAGGAGAACATTGTACACAATAACAGCATTATTGTACAATGCAGAATTGTGAATGACTTAGTTCTTCTCAGCAATACAATAATCCAAGACAATTCCAGAGCATTAATGATGAAAAATGCTCTCTAGCTCCAGAGAAAGAACTATGGAGTCTGAAGGCAGATTTTTTTTCTTTTCTGTCTTTTCACTTTCCTTCTTTTTTTCTTTGTGTTTTAATCTCATACAAAATGACTAATAGGGAAATGTCTTACATGATTGCACATGTATAACCTATATCAGATTGCTTACCATTTCAGGGAGCGGGGAGAGGGGAAAGGAGGAAGAAAGAGAAAAATTGAAACTCAAAACTTTAAAAAACCCAAATGTTAAAAATTGTTTTTATATGTAATTGGAGAAGAAAAATATTATTTTTTTAAAAGGGCAGCCAAATTGTCTCGAAGAAATTTGTTTTATCCTTAAGACACATTTTGTTTGTGGTCCTTAATGGATTTTTCCCCCATGTGTATCCATGAGTTTCCATTTATAGGAAAATGTTTTATAGTCATGCTCTGGGAACGTAGAGCTTAAGATAGTATAATAGGAAGGGTCTTTGGAGATAACCGAGTCCAGCCCTCTCATTTTACAGTTAAAGAAAATGAAGTCCAGGAAAGTTAAGTGACTTATTCAAGGAAACACAAGTAGTATTGGAAATAGAACTTGAGATCAGACTAACTTTAGAGCAGGTACTACTGTACCATGTTGCCTGGACTTTGTATTTTCTGATTAGAGTTGAGTTAGATTGGATTTTTTTTCCATTTTTATTATATAAGATAGATATTGGGGATATATCTAATATAAATATATAGATATGGGCTACAGTTGGTATAGGTAGATATATGGAATCTGGCTCACCTCTGAAGAAAGGAAGCTGTGCCTGCACTACCCGCAGCCTAGTTGGGAGTGTGGGGTAAAGAACAGGATTCAGGATCATTGAGTCTAGGTGAATTCTTCTATTTTTGAGAAAGGTATCAAGTCTTTGATCCTCTTTGAAAATGAAGGATGGACAATAATATGCTAGAATTATATCTGCTACTACTTAAGTAGTTTGAGGGTATTAGTCTGGGTTTAGAATAAAAGCTGCCATCACTGATGGCTTTCACTGGGGGAGGGTAGCCACTTACTCATACTCACTAGTTTCACTCCCACCAAATACTAGTTACACAAAAGTCCATTTTGAACTTTTTTATCAAAGAAAGCAGCCAATTGGAGAAATTATATAGATAAGAATAAACAAAGAATCCCTGAGGTCAAAGAGCTCTTCAATAGGGAATTGAAGGTTTCAGCAAAAGCAAAGCCAGAGGGAAAAATCTTACCATGGGAATGTCCTCTATGGGGGTGCAAACACAGGAAGTCAAGAGAGACAGTGACGGAGCCAACTTCCCCATATAGCTGAGGCCCAGGAACTCAAGTGATTCATTCTAAAGTCCCTGCCTTGACTAGTCTCTGTCAAAGTAGAAGTCCCCTGTTGAAGCCTCTATCCAACCCATTGAAATAAGTGCCTTATAGATACAAAAGATGAGCCCAATTTTCTCTTCGAGTTCACATCCTCTAAAAGGTACATAGTGCAGATCATGAGACTGTTCATCAGGAAAACCACTCAACTTGCTTCAGTGGGAGTGAATATTATAGTTATATTTATTATCTGTCAATTACTTAACATCAATTGCTTAAGTACCCACCTAGTAAAAATCCCTCATACTTGGCACTGGCAAAGTAAAGGGAGGCAAGGATGGAATTGAGGTAAAGACTAACTCTTCTTCTCAGGAAGCTGACATCAAAACTGAGGTGATAAGACTCACATGGAATAATTTAAGGACCTTTTATAACACATTATGCAAAAGAAGACAATTAATAGAATACGTCAAACCCCTAGGTACATGAATATGATTCTTCATTCACTCTGTTTCCTTTGGTCTTCTAAAAGGAGAGAGTTGGGTAACTTGTGAAAAGGGGGGCAACTAGATGGTACAAAGGACAGAGCACTGCTGTGCTTGGAATCGGGAAGATCTAAATTCAACTCTACCTCAGACACTTACTAGCTATGTGACCCTGGGCAAGTCATTTAACTCTGTTTGCCTCAGTTTCCTCATCTGTAAAATAAGCTAGAGAAGGAGATGTCAAAACACTCCAGTATCTTTGCAAAGAAAACCCCAAATGGGGTCACAAAGAGTTGGACATGACTGAAAAACAACAATGCTTGTGAAGGATTTTAGAAGAGGGCACTGTAGAGATCATCTCATCCAATTTCTTCATGATACATGTGAACTGAGCCTCATAGAAGTGGAACAACTTGCTCAGATAATATTATTATCTAGGTAATAAGAAGCAGAAAAAGGTTTTGATGACAAAAGTTATGACTCTAAATCTAATGTTTTTTGTATTATCTATCCTGTGCTGTTTCCTTTCAGCTTATGCTATTTCTGCCCAAGAGATGAGTGACCCTGAAATCATTGAAGAAAGAATAACACCCATTGATCTTAAAGAGTGAGTTCCCAGAGTAGTGTTACAAAGTATATTTCTTTCAGGAGGTATTGATCCCCAGAGAAAAGACAAAGCACAGGTCTGGTTATTGATTAAAAGCCCCTCATCAACACTCTATTGCCTAGTGAGTAAGTTCCAAATTCATTGCTTGGCATTTGAAGCCCTTCACACTTTACCTTTTTTACCTTTACAACTTTGTTTTATCTTATTCCTCTTTCAGATAGATCATCTGGGCTCCACAATGCTCCGCTCTCCTATACTTTACCCTTTTGTTCAGTTGTTTTTCAATTGTCTGATACTCATTTAGGGTTTTCTTAGCAAAGATATTGGAGTGGTTTATCATTTCCTTCTCTGGCTCATTTTATAGTTGAGGAAACTGAGGCAAACAGAGTTAAATGACTTGCCCAGGATCACACAGTTAGTAAGTATGTGAGGTCAAATTTGAACTCAGGAAGATGAGTGTTCCTGACTCCATGCCTGGCACTCTGTGCTCTATGGCACCACCTAGCTGCCCACGTACTGTATTGTACTATACTCTACTGCTGGTCTGTGCTCCAGCCACATAGGACCAGTCAGTAAGCTTCATAAATATCCTGTACTTTTCTGTCTCTGTTCGCATTTTCCTCTAGTCCTAGAAAGCCCTCCTCCCCTATTTTATTCTCTTGAATTTTTCTGCATCCCTTAAAACCCAACTAAAAGCCATTTCATCCAGTCAACTATTGCTGAAATTCCCAGACTGCTAACAATCTCCTCCACACCCACTCCTGAGACCTCTTTGTACTTCTCTTATGTATATATAATAGTGTATACTATTGTTTTGTATATGTGTGTCATTTCCCACAATTGGGATACAAACTCCACAAAAACAGAATTCACATCTTTAATGCCTACTCAATGATTAACACAGTTGTTGTCCCTTGTCCTTCATTCAATGACATCAGGAGGGTGATGTCTTGACTTGCAAGTGACCTAGATTTAAATGAAGCAGGGCTGTGCAAAGTCAGCCTCTCTCTCTCCTCCAGTCATCAGAGTCGAGTGGCAAGACATAAGTCAAGTTGACTGGCGATGGCCCCAGATGCAGTGGAGACCATGACCTTTTTAAGCTAAGGTCTTTCCCAGGTCTCAGTTGCTCTGAGGCAACATCTACTTAGTAATTTAAGGCTAAGTGAGAATTGAGGCAAAAGATGGCTTAGTTCAGGGGTGGGGAACCTGTGATCTGAGTCCAAGTTTTACAGAACAAATCTTTCATTAAGGGGATTTGTTCTGTGAATTTGGATTCAGTCAAAGGACCTTGAAGTTGCAGGTTCCCTACCCCAAGTTTGACTTGATCTGGAAAAGGAACACTCTCAAAGTCTCTGGCCAGAACAGAAACAATTGTTATTTTGCTGGCACTCTGAGCCATAAAATCTAAACAATGAATAAGTGAGGCTTGGGCTGGAACCTGTTATTGGCCAATCAGGGAGAGACAGGGTGATTGGATTTTAAAGTCTTACTCAGGTATTTCCATTTGAATCCCAATGGGCTTTATCAAAATCTGGTTTGTCAGAGCTATATTTCTAGAAAACATCAAGGAAAGCTACATAAAAAAAAGAGTTAATTGTCCCAATTTAATGGGAAAAAAATAATAGCATAAATAAACGGAGAAGAAAAAGGTCTAGCCCCCACGAAGTGTGACAAAAACTGCAGAAAAGGCTCCCCATGTGCACAAAGGGAGGAAAAGGGGGATGAGGAGGGAAATAGCAGCATATTTTATCTTCATACCTACCTCAAAGCTTAATGTTGCTATTGATTGTCCTTAATTCTCAAATAGGACCAATGTGTGTGTGTGTGTGTGTGTGTTCGTCCTTCATTGCTGAAGACCATGCTATCAGAGAAATAATGACATGACTTGCACTTGAGTTTGTTTTGAGTGAGGGAGGGCTGTGTAGATCACCAGCCTCACTTCTCCTCCAGAGCCATCTGAATCCAGTGACCAGATATTCATCAGGATGACTGGAGATGACCCAGGATGAGGCAATTGGGCAAGGTCATACAGATAGTGAGTGTCAAGTGTCTGAGGTGAGATTTGAACTCAGGTCCTCCTGACTCCTGCACTGGTGCTCTATCCACTGCACTACCTAGCTGCCCTAATAGGACCAATGACATCACGAGGGTGATGCATATGAATTGTATTTAAGCGAAGCAGGGCTGCTCAAAGTCTTTAGCCTCACAGTCTCCTCCAGAGTCATCAGAATTTAGTGTCAAGACATAGGTCTGGACTCAGGCTTAACACCATGCTTTCCACATATAAGTCCTGAATCAATGTGCATTGAGTTAAATTTCCTGAACTGTGGGAGACTGGCACAAATCCAAAATGTCATTCACTTCAAAGGAGGCAGAGATCATGAAAGACACCTATATTAGTACAATGAGATTGCTGGAATTACCTAATACTATTGTTTTAATTGTATTGTTCATGGTCATCAACCAGTAATTTTTGAAAATCAAGATTGTTCAGCCATGAAACAAAACAATGCTTTGTCTCAGGGTTGATGTTGATATGGCATTGCTGGAAAAGTAGCTGTTGCTGCTGAGTGAGGAAAGGGAAGATTTTCCCTTCTTGATTATTGACTTTGTGGCTGCTTGATGTGGCTGCAGTTTCTCCATTTTTCTCCTCAGATCAAGCCCTTAATGCATATGCCTTTTAAATTTGCAATCAAGCAATTATAGGCACAATATATATATATACATATGTATATATTTATGTGAATGTATAGGGTGATTGAGATATGAAGATCAAGAATAAAATACAAATTTTATTTTTGTGATACAATTGAGTTCTCTGCACTCTTTTACCCTAAAAGGCTTGGAGTCAGCAAGGAACTCAGAAGAAAGGGAATAAAAACAATAATGTTTTGAATGGGGGCAGAGCAAAGATGGCAAAGAAAAGGAAGGGACTTGCCTGAACTCTCCCACATTCCCTTCCAAACAACTTTAAACTAATGCCTCAAAAATAATTCTGGAGCCACAGAACCAACAAAAGGATGGGGTGAAACAATTTTCCAGCCTAAGACAACTTAGAAGGTTGGCAGGAAATTTCTGTCACTTGGGGGTGAGAGTGGAGTTCAGGTCAGGCAATGACCCTGGTAAGTCAGCAGCTGTCCTTGGGGGCAACTGAATAAGCAGCAGCAGCTTCCAGAACTCCTCTTGGCCCACAGATGGTAAGGGGGCCAGACAACTGACCAGAAGGAATTTTAAGGGTACCTCTGCTGACACTGTATACAGGACTTGGTTGCATTGCCCATACATGAATCTAGGTCATAGTCCTGGGTTGTAGTCCCAGGGCAAGAAAGAGCTACTTCTGCTGCTATGGGGTAGTTGGGTCATAGTGCCAAGTTGGAAAAGAGTGCTTGTTGTTACTTGCAGCCTAGGTAAACACACCTCTCCTTAGATCATACCGCCTTGGTAGAACTAAAAACTTACAGATCCTAAGAACTAGCTCTGAAAATGACTGCACAAAGCATTAAACAGTGCCCCCTCCACCCTAGGATCAGAGCCCAACTTTGACATAAAGTTAAAAGCCAAGAAATAGGTTGAAAAAATGAGTAAATAGCACCAACAAAATGACCTGACCATGGAAAGTTACTATGGTGACAGGGAAGACCAAAACACAAACTCAGAAGACAATAAAGTCAAAACTGCTGCATCTAAAACCTCAATGAAAAATGTTAATTGATCTCAGCTCTACCCTCCCCCACACAGAATTCTTGGAAGAGCTCTGAAAGGATTTTTAAAAATCAAATAAGAGAGGTAAAGGAAAAATTGGGAAAAGAAATGAGAGTGATACAAGAAAATCATGAAAAAAGAGTCAACAGCTTGGTAAAGAAGACACAAACACACAAAAAAACTCTGAAGAAAATAATACCTTAAAAATAAAATAGACCAAATAGTAAAAGAGGCACAAGAATCCACTGAAGAGAACACCTTAAAAAGAAGAATTAGCCAAATGGAGAAAAGATGTTCAAAAATTCATTGAAGAAAATGGAAATTTAATGAAATAGAGGACTTTCAAGCATTCCTGATGAAAAGATTAAAGCTGAATAGAAAATTTGGCTTTCAAATACAAGACTCAAGAGAACCATCAGGTAAAGAGGAAAAAGAAATCATCATGAGAGAGAGACAGAGAGACGGGGGGGGGGGGGAATTGAGAGAGGCAGAGACAAAGAGAGTGAGAGACAGATTGAGTGAGAGGGATTGAAAGAGGTAGAGACAAAGAGAAAGAAAGAGAGACAGAGAGTGAGAAACAGAGAGATTGGGAGAAAAAGACAGGGTTTGAGAGAGAGGAACTAAGAGAGACAGAGACAAAGAAAGAGAGAGGCAGAGACAGAGAGCGAGAGAGAGACAGAGTGATTGAGAGAGAATTTGAGAGACATAGACTGAGAAAGACAGAGTAAGAGAGAGACAGAGAAACCTAGAGAAGGAAAATGGATTAGGTACAATTCTCAGTCACAACAGGTCACTCTTCAGGGCCCAATATTTTGCAGTTCTTACAATGAAGGGAATTAATATCACTAGACCCATTGAAAAACAACCCAAAATATCACTATATGAGTTTGTCATCTTGGATTGGGCTGATAAAGTTTTAAGATGTTTCTCTAAGGTTTTTACATAATGCTGAGCAAAAGGTGACATGGTAACACAGGATCCAATTTGTGGGAAGGAGAAGGGGGAAAGGGATGCTTCTTCCCCATTGTGACTAGTACCTGGTCACCAGGGCCTCCCTTTCCTCTCCATCCTTATTCCTAGAATACCAACAGCAGCCCCTCTTCCTCCCTCCAGCCCAAGACAGTCTGCCTACATCACACCTCCAGGTTTGGGAGCATACAATATGTGGGACACCTGAAAACAGCAGTCTTTTGGCAATGGAAGTGATGTGTGTATATTCTAGTCTCCCCAGCAGGCACCTCGGAGTCTTTGTTCCCTTCTGGATTGAGTTTGCCCTGATTCCTGGAATTTCAAGTTATGACTGGACCTTAGAAAGAGTTTTAGCATCAGACTCATATTGACAGGTCTGATATTAACTTTGGCTTCCTCCTAGAGTCAGGTACGTGGTACAGTGGAGAGTTAGGATGCTGGACCTAGAGTGAGGAAGACAAGTCACATCCATCTCAGACACTCACTATGTAGCACATCACTTAATTTCTGTCTTCCACAGTTTTCTTAAATGTAATATAGGGATGATAATGATACCTACCTTACAGGGTTGTCATGAAGACCAAATGCGATAACGTTTGTAAAGTGCTTAGAACAGTGACTGTCACACTGTAGACACTTAAAAATGTCAATTCCACCTTTTATTTTCTCCTTCATTATGCCGCAAAATCCTGTCAATGTTCAATCTCCATCATCTTTCTGCTGCTGGCTGACCAGAGGAGGCTCACACTGCAGTAGCAACAAGATGGGATAATGAAAAGAACACTGGATAGAGGGCACTTGAGTTGAAATCCCAGATCTGGCAGATAGTAGCTGTGTGACCAAGGGCAAGTCACTTTATCTCAGAGACTCTACTTATGAAATGGGTATAATATTCAAATCATCAGCTGCATAGAGAATATAGAGGGAAGCATTTTATAAATGTTAACACGTTATGTAAATCTGAGGTGTAACTCCTATCACTGGAATCAACACACACAGTCTTGATTTTCCCCTGGCAGCACCAGTCAAGGGTGGAACCAGTATCTGAGGGCTGTGGAATCTTTGAGAGATATTGCTCAAATCACACCTTCTAGCAAAAGTAACCACCTGCTCTGCTTCTCCGACATGACCAGGTCTGTCTAAAGTACAGAATGCTTTTGTAACTCATTTCTTCTGCTTTTATATGAATGGTGGAAATCATTAGTTTTGTGAAGTATTCAGAAAATGCTTGACAAGCATGTGGATTTGAGTATCTGGGGGTATTATATGACCCTCTTCAGAATTATTTCTAAGTTCTATCTCTACTTTCCTGGTCTTGAGTTAGTTTTTACAGCTGTTTTTCCATTTCCCTCCCATAGAGAGATTATGGTTTGGATCCAATATCACCTTTTTTTTTTCTCCTAAACTTCCATGTTTACTTAGGTTCCTTAAAAACAAGCTATCACTCTATGAACTGCCATTCAGAGATTCTGTTAGGCAGAAATGGAAACAGATCCACGTTGCACATCACAAAGCATAGGGATACTTTGAAATTATTTAGAAAAGCAGATATGTGAAAGGTGAAAGTCCCCTAGGGTCTCCGGGTTCCATTCCACTGGGAGATAAATGACATTAGAAATCTGGGTTCCAAGTTTCCCAGGGGCTTGGTTCTTTGAACTGATGGCCCAGTGACTCATGGTAGAATTTTCTAGACTTTCAAACTAGGCCAACAAGCCTTGTTTATACAGAGAGCTCCCTGGGGAAGTCACTGACAAAAGCAGTCTGAATAAGGATGTTTGGGCAGGTGAACTTTTATGTTGGCTCTTGAAGAGGAAATAGCAATATGAAGCCAAGTTATTTGGATGCAAAGAGATAATATAAACTGGGTTATCATACATGTATGGTAACTGGATCACAGAATCTCAAGTTGAAAGGGACCTTACGCTGGCGGTCATTTAATCTAACCTGTATCCAAGAATCAGCTTTGCAATATCCTCAGCGTGTAGTCATCCAGTTTTTGCCTAAAGAATTTAAGTGAAAGGGAATTTGCTAACTTCCCACTCTATTTTGCTGTTCTACTCTTGGACAGTTCTTATTTTTTTAAAACCAAGCCAAAATCTGCCTCTCTACAGCTTTCATCTATTGTTCTTAGTTCTTGGTTCTCTTTAGGGGATATCTGTGTCTGTATTTAGGCCCCTCTCTAACAACCCCTGGTGCTTTCCTCTTGGGGATTAGAGGCTGGGGTGGGGGAGCCTCTCAAGGTAGTATTCTAACACTAGAGAAGTGCAGACATCCCTGGGGAAGTTGGAAGCCCTTTGGAGAAAAGGGGAGGAGTTGGTTTGACTATGGGCTTGGAAATAGTCTCTTGCATTTTGTTAGGTTAAATAAAATCTGTCTTTAATATTTTGTCAGCGTTAGTTGTTGCATAGGAATTGAGACTGCTTTGTCTTTTGTTGTAGAGACCAAAGTCAAATTCTGGCACTTCCTAGAGAAACTCTAGTTGTAGGGAGAGAGAACAAGAGAGGTAACACAGAGAAGAGAGAGGACTACCACACAGACAAGTCCTAAATTCTCTGGAGAGAAGCCTGAGCAAACATGCAGCCCCTCCAGGGAAACACACAGCCCCTGAGAAGGCAACAGTGGATCACTGAGGACCTTCTACACCTACACAATTTACATGACTCAAAGTACCTTTGAAAGGTACGGTTGCAATTCTTGCATCTTCCATCTTGAACTAAATTGGTTTTTGGGTTGGTGTAGAATTCCTTCCAGACTCCACAGATGCTGCTTCAATTGTACACATTCCTAAATCTCTCAGGCTGACCACTTCATCTGTTGGCATTTTGGGGCCACATGGTTTCTAAGAGGGGCCATATGCTTCATCCACTTTCCAAGAGAGCCAAGACCATATCTATGCATGACTCCTCTCTCCTCTTAGACTGAGCCTTCAGTATTTTTATTTCTCTTAAGTCTGGTGTTTCCTTTTAAAAACCAATCCCAATAATGTAAGTCGAATGAATAAAATAATGAAAAAACATTTACCAAGTACTTGCATACAAGTCACAGAGCTAAGTGTTGGGCATACAAGTACAAATAAACAAGGCAGTCTCTGCCCTCAAGGAGCTCACATTCAAAACAGAGGGAAACAATGTATATAAGGAAGCAAGAATTGACAAAGGCAAGTCGTGGTTCAAGGTGAATGTGGTGACCTGGTTTGAAAATGTTAGGGAAATGTAGTAGTGAGCCCTAGATCTGGAAAGATAAAGTGAAAGCTCCCTTATGAGGGTCCAGGATCCCCAGGAGGAGAGTCTAAATTCCGTTGAGGGATTGGAGATGGAGTGACTGAGGAGGGGGCCAGAGTGAGGGTCATCAAGGCTTGAAGATTCTGGGAAGATAAAAGCTGACCAATCAGAGAGCAGGGTCTCAGAGGCAGGAGTTGGAGCATAATGGAATGAACACAAGATTTAGAGTTATGGACTCTGATGTGGAAGAGACCTTAGACTAAGTCTGCTGACCCATAGCTGAACAGGAATTTCTCTCCTCTCTAAGAGTCCTTTGGTATCTGCTTGAAGACCTCAGATAAGAGCGAATTTACTACCTTCTGAGGTAGCACTTTTGGATACCACTAACTTCTAGCTTGGGCAAGAGATTAGTTCAAAAACAAACAAACAAAAAACCCAGTTTGTTCTGCACCCAGTCTTCCTTTCTCTTTTCATTCCTTTTTTCTTCCTTTTTTTCTTCATTCTTCCTTCCTTCCGTCCTTCTTTCTCTCCCTCTCTGTCTCTCTCTGTCTTTCTGTCACTGTCTCTCTCATTCTCCCTTTCAAGACCTCCAAGAACATGTCTCATTGAAATAGCTATTGCCAGATCAGCAATATTAACAATAATCTTTCAAGGAAAAATAAGTGACCCAGAAAATGAACCTATTTCTATTTGTATTTCACTTTCTTTCTCATCCTTTCTTCCTCTTTTCCTCCCTTTTTCTCTCTCCCTCCCTCTTTCTCTCCCTCCCTCCCTCCTTCCCTCTCCCCTCTTCCTTCCCTCTCCCCTCTTCCTTCCCCCTCCCCTCTTCCTTCCCCTTCTCCCCCCTCTCTCCCCTCCCCAACTCCCACCTGAGATTTCAATGATATAGGGAACACCTTTCCCAATGCGGACCAGATAGGCACTTTCTCTGTGATTTATAATCATAGAATATAGCCTGGGACATTAAAAGTTTAAGTAGCTTGGCCAGGCTCATAGAGCTAATATATGTCATTGAAGACCGGTCTTCTCAACTCCTAGGCCAGTTTTCTGTATCTACTGTGTCACCCTGCCTCTTGCTTCTACCATGCCCATTCCTCTCACTGCTTGCCTGAGTCATCCAGGAGAAGGCATATTTTTACATACCTGGCTTAGACAGATTGACTGAGTGGGCGGTTTGTCTCATAGGTGTCGCTCTTTTGCAGTCTCTCTTATAAAAATAAACAGGATTATTTAGTGCTAGGAGGCAAAGTAAGTAATTGCTCAAGACAACAATGGTGTTTTTTTACTTTTTAAATCTCCTCATGAATTCTCCCAGGTATACCTCTCACCCAAGTTTAGATCATTTTCCCCAGGGTCACTGGATTATTGAAAAACAACATCTGGGTACAAATACTTAACCTCTTCCTTAAAATTGCCTTCCCCTCATGTATACTAGGTGTATTACTATTAAAAATAATAATATCTGGGAGATTAATTCAGTCCTTCATTTTACAGATGAGGAAACCAAGGCCTAGGGAGGTTAAATGACTTCTCCAAAGTCATATACAGACCACCAGATGGTATTTGAACTATGTAACAGGCCCAGGATTTTTTCTCCATTTCTTGACTCGATGCCAAAATTTAGACCTGCCCTATCAAGCTCATGTTGGTGGTACTATTTTGTCAAAGCTTACTAGCTGCTTCCAGTCAAGGACAACAACTGAGGCTTGGAAATTTCTGGGAGAATCTCTACCCTCCTACAAAGATGCTACAGAATCCCTTTGCACCCAAATTTTGAATTGGTCTTAATGGCCTAAGAATGCACTATTAAAATTCATCATAGATTTTTGGAGCAAAAAGGGACCTTAAAGACCAAATAATCCAAATTTCCCAATTTTACAGAGGAAGTTCAGAGAGGTGAGACTCAAAGTCACATAGCTAGTATAGAGCCCAGCAATGACTGTCAGTATAGAATCCTCCGGGAGAGATCTTTCCAAAGCTGTCCTGGAATGAGAACATTTAACCAAGAATTAAACAAGATTTTCACCATGAGAATGTAAGAACCATGAGAGCAGGGATTGGTTTTTTTTGCCTTTTCTTTGAATTCCTGGAATACAGTAAACATATTGTTTGAGTGATTGATTAACCAAAGAGTTTTGCAGACTCTCATGTTTCCTGCGTGTCCTGGCATGTATATCAACTAATCTGCCCAAATCATATCATATTTTATTGCATGTGCATATGCAGACTTTATGCTTTCCTATTAAGTAACGCCTGTTAAAGGGAAAAATCAAGGACAGAACTGTAACTAGGGTAGGGACATAAGATATTTTGCTCCAGAGTACCAGGAAATAGAGCAGAGGTTCCCAAACTTATTTGGCCTACTGTCCCCTTAAAAAAAATTACTCAGCACCCCTCCCCACCAGAATCTACTTTTTCAACCCTTTAACAATTTTTTTTTAAAAATTTACATCATTTCAAAAAGTATAAAATATTATTTTTAAAAAGTGACACACCTTAAATTTAATAATTTATTATAAATCAGTGGGATTTTTTTCCTGCATTGAAATTTTGATGATGCAATGTAACTGTATAGCATTGTATTATAAACAAGTCATTACATGTACATATTCCTGCCAGTGTTTGCTGGACTTCCCAACTATGTACAACAGGCTCTCCTGCCAACACTTGCTTGTTAAGACCTGACCACTGATTTGTTACAACTTGCATTTTGGGTGTTTATTTGGAAAATAATGTAATCACTATAACTTTAACTCTATTACACAATAGGTGAAACATACCAAGAGTTTTTCAAAATTTTCTTCTCTTTTTTCTTTATGAGTGGAATAGGTTTAGTGAAGACTTCTCAGATTGTACTTCTTCTCCCAGGGGTAAGAAAGACCGAGAGACTCAAGGTTATAATATCTTTAGAGTGGAATAAATCCATATAAGGATATAAACTATGTAATACATTAGGGTCTCAATGATTGGATAAAACTTTCATAACTTGTCGATGCCTTCATTTCAAAAGGGATTGGGTAGATTTTGCATCTAGAATGTAAGATCATATTCTCAGCTAATGAGGATAATGGTCAGTGGGGAGGGAGGGACTTGCTTAGGGTATATATATATATATATATCACTGCTTTTCCTTTGTCTTCAGCTTTTCCTGCTCCAGACCACCTGGGGAGGAATTGTCCTGCTTCTCGATCGAATAAATAAACTTTCTGTCATCACTTTGAAAGCCTCTGAGTAATTAATTTAATTAGGGAATCTTGTCATCCCACACACTTCCATGCCCTCTTATTTTATTCAATGCTCCCCAAATGCACCTGAGGCTACTATCACCCCCTCAATATGTCCAGCATCCCCCTCCACTCCACCCTCCCCCTACCCTGGGGCAGTATCTCCAACTTTGGGAACCCTGTGAATTCGAGGGTACAGAGAGCACTTGGTTCAAGAGGCAGCAACAATTGAACTCAGTACCTGGTTAAAATAGAAAGCTGCCAGATGATGTGATCCCTCTATTATCCAGGTAAACTTTGTCTTCACCTTCTCCGGCTTCTCCCTCATTGGGGTCTCCCAACAAGCAACATCCCAAAGTCTCTGTCTCCTGCTTTCTTCAAAGAAACAAATTTAAAAAAATCTAAGGTGGCCTTGTATCACAAGGACTAAGTTCTCAATCTAAGATTCCTCTTACACCTATAACAGAATTTGTCTCCCAGCTCCAGGTTAACAGAATTGTTACTTATAGCATTGTTCAGAAAAGTTTTCCTTAGGATAGAACATAATCAAGATGGCACAATGACCAATCATAATTCCTAAGGATTCATGATGAAACATGTCACCCACCTCCTTACAGAGAGGTGAGGGACTCAGTGAAGATTGAAGTTTAAAAACTCAAAACATAAATGCAACATGGCCAATGAGAAATTTTGGGTTGTTGAGGGTTTTTTTTGGACTCTTTGTGATTGTAAACAGGAACTTTGTTTGTCTTGATTTCTCAATATGGGGGTGAGGGTTGATTGAGGAAAGTGGGAGAGAAGGTTAATCCTTGTTTGAAAATGAAATTTAAGAAAAAAAAATATAATCAAGAACCATGTCTTGTTGTGATAATATATATATATTAATGAGGGAATCTCTACCTAAAGGAAATTGTCCTTTTTCATAGAAACACACATATAACATGTGCAATACTGTATATCTTCATTATTATGTCTAAATTTGGGGCCTCTGCAATATAACATTAGTGATATTTTTTTGTTCATATTTCTGAAATAAGGTCCAAATTCAAATATGTCCAAATTCAACATGATTATTGACTTCCTTTTGTGATATCAGCTCAAAATTTGAAATCTTGCTCAATAAAGTTGCTCTTTTGAGGTACTTTCATTGCACAGTGTTCCCTGCCTTTTCCTGTCTCATCTTCTGATGCAAACTATGTCTGAGAAACTAAAAAGAAAAGCAGAATGCAACAACTTGGAGAAATCACACTTTTTTTGCAAATGAATCCCACCTTCAGCAGCAGATCTCATTGAAACAGTAAATGCCAGATGTGCAATGTTAATTAAGCATGCAGAGATCTTTCAAGTGAAAACTAGTGGCAAGAAGAGGAGGCTTTTTGTTTGTATTTGAAATCTAGATGGGAAGCACTACATTCAAGTTGACTGACTTTGATTTGATCTACACGACCAGAGATATAATTAGAGAGGAGCAACAGGGATTTTGTTCCCAGGTGACCAGCATTAGGGTGGAAGACCTGCTTGCTCCCTATAGTGGTTCTCCAACCCACCATAGCCACTCTGTGGTCAGTCAATGAAACAAGAATTCACCAGGCATTTGTTAGGTGCTAGGTACAAAGACAGAAAGAAAACAGTTCCTTATCTCAAGAAACTTATATTCTAAAGAGGGAAACAACACATAGTCTATAGGTATAGGCAAAATATCTACAAAGCAAGGTAACTATGGAGAATACAGCACTAGCATCTGTGGGAACCACTCAAGCTTTATGCAGAAGGGGCCCTTTGAGTAGAGTCTGGAAGGAGACCAGAGGTTCCAAAAGGCAGAGGTGAGAAGGAAGAACATTCCAGACTTGGGCAACAACCAATATAATGGCATAGAAACAAGGGAGGGATTGTCAAATGTGAGGAAAAGAAAGTAAGTGTGGGTAGACAGTAGAGTAGACTGAGGGAAATAATGTGTAAGAAAGCTGGAAAGGTAGGATAGTCCTAAACTGTGAATGCCAGACAAAGGAGTTGCTTAAAGTTGCCCCTAGAGCTTGTGGAGGAGTGGGATGATTAAACCAGCACTTTAAGAAAATCTCTTTGGAGGTGGGGGGACAGGGGGGGATAAAATCTTAATTTTAAGTATGTGATTGTAAAACACCAAAAAAATAAAAATAAATAAATAAATTTTTAAAAAAAGAAAAAAAAAAAGAAAGAAAATCTCTTTGGTAACCCAGTAGAGGAAGAAGTAGGGAGGTCAGTTAGGAGGCTATTGTGGCTGGTCCTTTGTTTCTGAAGAGGACCCATGACATCAGAGTGATGTCTCAACTTGTTTGTGAATTGGATTTAAGTGAGGCAGAGTTGTCCAAAGTCATCAGCTTTTCTTTCTCTTCCTGAGTCATCCAAGTCCAGTGGTGAAGGTTCAGATGAAAGGTGATGAATGAGGGCCTGAACCAGGGTAGTCATGAGTGAAAGAACAGGATATACTTAAGAGATAACAGAGAAGAAAATAACAAGGTTTGGCAACTGATCAGATATGTGGGATGAGTGAGAATGAGGAGTTGAAAATGACACTGGAGTTGGTCTATTTCGTATGTCATCATTAGGATCCCCATCATCTCCTCCCATCTCTCACCACCCCCACCCCTTGCACTTCTTTTCAGGGGTTGCCCTGCATGACTGCACTCAACTGAGGTGAAGCATTTTCAGTGAACCTACTTGCCTTCCTTCTGCCTTTCTTCTCTGACTTCTCCTAAGAGTTGCCCAACATAACTATACTCCATCGATATCCAGCCCATTTATTTTACAAACAAGACATATGCGGTCCAAATATGGCAAGTGACTTCTCCATGTTTCCCTAGTGTATAAGTAGCAGAGTCCAAATCCAAGCCTGAGTATTTGGATTGCAGGTTCACAACTAAGGTCACAGCTAAGTAGATGGTAGGACATGGACTAGAACCTAAATCTTATGTTTCCTTATAGGCAGGAGTATGCTAATAAATGTTTAATAAATGGCTTTCAAAAAAAAATACTCATGATGCTCTTATAAGTTTAATCTGCATTAGCCATATTTTCTTCTTCACTTTAAGTCTAGACAATCAACAAACCAATCTTTGAAAACAAAGGGTGAACTACAAAGCAAGCCCTGATGTGTAGTGTTTGCTGATTCCCACAGTGTAAATATTCACTCTGCAAATTTAACAACAGACTCCAGCATAGCCCTACTTTTGGGCTATACCTTCTCCTGTACACTGCTTCACATACATGGATCTGGTAGGAAGATCAATGGGTTCCTCATTTGTTCTTTTTTTTAATCAGGTAAGACAAGTATTATCTCATTTAGGAGAATTAAAGAATAAGCATGATTGTTACACAAAACCTCCTTATAAATATTAGCATTGATAAGTAATGTCCCTTTAATCATAGATAATAAAAATTGATGTCCCTTTATCACAAAATATTCTTTGGCCATTTATCAGAAGAAATTAGTTTAATTACTTTTGGTAAGTTCTTGAGGAGCCCTTATTAAAATGTAGAGCCAGATTGTGGTTGTCGTTTTAATTTAAAAGCATTTGTAAAAATGATTGTTTCAGTTCTTATCCATTATTGTTTTCTTAATAACTGCCTGCCTGCCTAACTGAGTCTTGGGAAAGAAGATTTCAGGGAAAGAATGGGATTGATTCAGGCTGTTTCTGGGCCGCAACAGTATGCAAAGTGAAATGTGATAGAGAATTGGAATTTCTGAATATCTGGATGCTTGCTGTCTAGACCAAAGCTACAACTTTGCTTGGAGCAAAGGTGGATTAGCCGGGCCATAGAGGATAGCACTTCTTCTTTGACTGTAGTGATATTGAGTAGTTCCTTAGCAGGAGATGTAGCCTGGAGGAGTTGACAGGTGAGGAAGGATAAAGAGAGGAGGACGAATAAGACATCTCACAGAATAGGATTAACCAAAGACCATGAGTTATAGAGATGTCAGGCTAGACGATCACCTCAGGGAGGCACACTAGAGTAAAACCCTGATTGCCACACCCTAGTTCCAGCTCTGTGGGAGTACTTCCTCCCACAGTGACCACTCCACACTATGCCTTTATATATTTGGCTGGCTTGCACTGCCACACAGCACAACCACCTTCAGGTTGGTTGCCATAGCACCCTTCTCCAAGGACCCATCTTCCCCCAAACCTGATGAGGGTTAAGGCTAGATTCTCTGGGGGATGAGCCATCCCTGCTCCTTGCATGATGATAACTGCTATTAGACTAACTTCTGTGTTCTTTTCCCTTTAAATTAAATTGTCCCAGGGGCAAAAATTCCTACTTATGTCTCTCTGTAATCAGTAAGCCACTTTCCTAAATATAGCGTGTTATAGTGCTTCAATTCTCCACTAAGGTGAACCCACAAGGGAAATGAATTCATCATCTCAATTTTCCCTTGATAAATTTTAAACTTTTAAATTTAAATTTTATTTAAATTTTTAAATAAATTTCAAAATTTAAAATTACTGACAATCTTCTGATTTTTAAAAAGGGCCTGTTGAGCATGCTCTCCCCCACTGCTGTCCTAAGGAAGTTTAGGGACTGTGGGGATCCATTTAATGAAGTTCCTGGTATCAGAAGAATGGTTTTTTGCATGGGATACCCTTGTTTCTTGGCCTGATCCCAATGCCACTTACGTTGCTAATTGCCCACTACACTTAAGGGAAGTACCCCATTTCCCCACTTCTCACTGACAACAGTGCAGGAGTTGCTATTGTACATTTTTAACTTCCACAAAATAATAGTGTTTTAGACCTTAAGAAACCCTCTGGTTCAGCCCTCTTCCACTGACTTCTCCTTGTCTGACTTCCCTGTGCTCAGCTTTGCTGGAAAATGCCCTGGGAAAGGCCTTAGAGACTCAAGACTTCTAGGTCCTGTTCTCAAGCTTTTATCCTATTGAGAGAGACAATATGCAAACAACTCTATCTATATAATTGGGTAGGCAAAGGTAAGCATAGAGAGCAAGTGTTACTTATAAGGAAGACTGGGAAAGGTCTTCTTACAGAAGATGGGATTTGAGCTAAATCTTAAAGAAAACCAGACAAGCCAAGATGGAAAGAAAGGGGAGAGGAGAGAGCATTTCAGACATGGGGACAGTCAGGGAAAATGCATAGAGTCAGGAGACAGAGAGTCCTGGGCAAGAAACAACAAGGAGGCCAGTGTCACTGCAGAACCCCCAAGGGGATGATGGATTAAATTTGTTCAGCTTACCCCAGGGGGAAGAATTAGAAGCAATCAGAAGAAGCTGCAGAGATATTTTAACTTAGTTTGGAGAAAACATTGTCTAATGTTCAGATCTATCCAAAGAGATGTATAGACTGCCTTGAGTTGTAATGTCATTGGTAGAGTTCAGGTAGAACAGAGACTGGATAATTACTTTCCAGGAAACTGGAGAGAGATTTCTCTTGAATTGGACTAAATGATTTATGAAGTTTTTCTTTTGCAGCTCTGAAATTCTGTGAAGGTAAATAAGGTAGTATCCACATTTTACAGAGGAGGTCCCTGATGCCTATATATATGAAATGACTTGCCCACAGTCACTGAGCAACTTTTAGGCAGTGGAGGGGAAATAGAGTCCAGGTCTTTCAGCTCTTAGAACAGTACTCTCCCGCAATACCATGCACTTTTTGGGAAAACAAGGCAAATCAAAAAAAGATTAGATCATGTGATCATGGGGAAGAGGGAGATTATTTTTTTGATTATTTTTTTAATCCCATCACAAATTCTTCCATTTCTGTCATGATTGAATACATTATTTATGAGAGCCATCTGGCTACATGTTTCAGGGGAAAAGTAAGGAAACTTAAGATCTGGCAGCTAAATAAATGATGGAAAAGGCATATAATGTTCAGTGTCTCTCATCATAACCTCTTTCTTCAGGAATGATACATACTTCAGTGTGTAGTCACGGCCTCGCATCTGAGTTAGCTGGGGCAATCAGATCTGTTAACGCTACTTTGGATTCTAAAAATGCTTTTCACCCTCTGGCTCACATCCTGAGGGACTCTTTACCATCTGGAACATGACATGCCAACTGTTCCCAGGTACTATATACCCTCTTCAATATTATAGTCAAGAAAATAACCTCTTTAATTGCCAGAAGGCAGGAATGAAAAAAAAATAGAATAACTTGTCCTGCTCTTGTACTGCTAATTGTCTCCTTGCCTGGCATCATCATCATTTTCTTCCCTTGTCTGCCTTTTTATGTGCCCTGTTTGGCCACTTCTGAAAAAGCCTGTGCTTGAAGTTGCTACCTCCTTTCAATATCTCATATTTTCTTATCCCACTGTTGACTGAACTCCTTTCATATACCTCCTCCTCCTCCTCCTCCTTCTTCTTTTTCTCTCTCCCTTCTTCCCTCTCTGATTTTACAGATGAGAAACCTGAGTCCTAGAGAGAACGATTATATAATTGTTCAGGAAACAAATTTCTAAGTAATCAAATGGCATTAGAAGATCCCTGAGAACTGGACCTGTGGCACATTGTGACTTTGTATCACCATTGTCTACTGTTATAATTTTTAACAGAATAGATGTTTAATAAATGTTTGAGTTAGGTTTATTTGGGTGGTCCTTACTATACCACTCTGACTTGCTTATAAAAAAAAGCATCAATGACTTCTTCCTTATAAAATCTTGGCTACTCACTGATTTTTTTTATTATTGACCCATTATTGTTATATTCTCCAAGAAGTAGCCATTTCTAAGTTGTTTGGCTCTATGTTATAAAAATAACCTTTTTTTAGCAGAGGAGTAGGACGCCTCTAGTCTAACCTATGAGATATTCTGTTTCTGCTGTGTTGAGTCACACTTCAGAAAAAGCACTATAAATAGCAGAGGGAAAAAAATTGAACCACAGAACAATTCTGAGCCTTGTCTTTTCTACAAGGCAGGGAGGGCGACAGTGATTCTTAACTCTGACTTAACACATATGGTTTGTGTTTTCTATAACTATTCTCATTTACATTTGAGCTGTGAAATAAATGGACAATAAGTTCTGACGTCTGTCGTTTGGTCACATTTTTGAAATCGTTAATGTTCCAGTAGACCAAGGAGTACTTCCTATTAACTTATCAACCACAGAAAAGACATTTCCCTTTTGTCCTTGTTATGTTTACTGTAACTATGGAGACCCAAAATTGCTTGTGAAACTGATACTTGTGATTCAGGTTTAATACACAAATTTTTCTTTTAAAACAAAATCTATCAAAATATTATGACTATTACTTGGGGCTTCTCGGGTCACGTAAAATTAAAATTTTAGCCCAGTACTTGGATCAGAGGCTAAATCAGCAAAGACATTAAGATTGAAAAAGTTGTATTTGATTATCAGGGACTTGACTTATGCATAAATTTGCTGCATAATATCCTATATATTAGGTGATCAAAAAATACAACTGATTTCTCTTCAACTTCCTAGAAACATTCTGATTGAAATGGTGCCAAAGAAAGAGTTTAAAGGATCATAAATTTAGAGCTGGAAGATACCTTCCAATTCATCAAAATTAACTTCCTTCATTTTACAGATGAGGAAACTGAGGCCCAGAAAGGTTCAATGATTTGCCCAAGGTGACAGAGGTAATAAGGGACAGAGCCAAGTTTCAAATTTAGGCCCTCTACTTGCAAATCCAATCCTCTTTCTTGGTATCATTTTGAGGCAAAGTTACTTACATAATGCCATCAAGTAAAGAACCGGCAACCTTTTGCCTCTGAAACAGGGTTTTCTTTTCTGTCCCTGGCTGGCCAAGGATAAATTATCTTTAAGCAAAGAGTACTCAGTTCCTGCCTCTATGTAGAAGCTCAATTCTAAGAATCAAGCTGTACTCTTGAGAAGTGGACTATCTTAAATACTCTCCAGTATATTCATTTTTAAATTGCTAGCTTAGAGAAAATTGAAAACCCACACATTAAACATGCTTCATCTATATATCCATTATGAGTATCTACCTATACCATGATGAAGGATCTGTATATTTGGGAAGAGATATTTCACACTTGTAAAAAATATATCAGAATGATTGACAGATTTTTAAACTTTATTGTGCTATATAGACCTCATTTAGAAACAGTTTTGGAAAAAGTGGCTTTGTCACGTATGGTCCTCCAGACTCATAGGTATTAAATTAACTTCAAGGAAAATTAGTCTGTGCATAGTTTATTTTCCAGTCAAATAGGGTACTCGGTGCTTTGAATTAAGTCTACAAAGTAGCATAAACCAGAAGCCCAAGTCAAGAAGCTTTTAGCTCCTGAACCATATTTAACTTCTCTGGGACTTAAACTTCAGAGTTCATAACTTTTTATCACCAATAAAAAGTAGAATAAAGTACAAAAATAAATAGTTAAATGAATCATTATAAACAATGGTAAAATCAGAGTATGTGATGGGTCATAACTCTTTCCTGCAGGTATAATGAATAAACATGTTTATCATGAATTTATGAGGTCTACTGCAAATTATTTCCTCCACTGAAGTATGTTAGCAGCTGTTTTCCATTGTTTTCTTTCTCTAACAAGAACTGTCAGGAACATGGAATACATAAATTTGCCAGGAACATTTTCTGAGTTATAGTATTTTTATTCCTAGTTCTTTTTTCCTTCCTTTCCTTTCCTTTCTTTATGTCTTTCTTTTTCTTCCTTCTTTCTTTGTGACTTTGTTTATCTAACATAGAATTAGAGATTTAACAATATAAAGAGCCAAACCCAAACATTTACTTGACTCACATTAACTGGCATAATTTCAAATCTCTATTTTCCTTGGCATGTAGACATACATACAAATGCAAGAAACTAATAATTTTTCAGCTCAAAATTAAGTTAGCATATAGTTGGACCCAGCAAATTTCACTTGGTGACTTTGACACAGGAGAAGTTAAGTTCTCTGTGAGGAATGATCTGGAATTAGGGGTGGGGAACCTGGGACCTGGAAACTATATGTAGCCCTCTAGGTCCTCAAGTGCGGCTCTTCGACTGAATCCAAACTTTAATTTGTTCGGTGAAGTTTGGATTCAGGAAAAGGCTGCACTTGAGGACCTGAGGGCTACATGTGACCTTGAGGCCCCAGGTTCCCACTCCTGAATTTTAGATAATCCTTATATTTTATTTAGAATGCCATACCCCTTTGTAAGAACCTTAAAATTCAGCGAAGAGAATGTCAGCCCCTTGGAGGAAGAAGAGACACTTTTCACTTTTTGTCTACCCATCTTCAGAGTGCTTGTTGAAATTGAAACCAATCCTAGGTTTCTCTGAATTCTACACACACACACACCATCCCCCACATATGATTTCATTGGTGTGAGAATCCTAGCCATTCTCCCAAGAATCGTAGCAGTTGTAGCAGAGTGGCTAAAGCTAGTCAGGTTCCTAGGATCTTAGTTATCCAAACCCAGGGTCAAGTCCTGCCCCTGATACCTGCTGTCCATATGATTCTGGGTTAGTGATGTAGCCTCTCAGTGGCTCTCAGCAACTAAGAATAAAAGTTGAAGAACAGTTGCTGAGCTTGCTTGAAATAAGTGACTTTAAAGAAGGAACCCTGAGCCCTTTGTAGGCAAAAAAAAGGGCAAAGGAAAAACCTCATTCCGATTGCTCCTAAATAGGGAGGAGAATCATTTCAACCTTCAATTTCACTGAATTTTCCTCAAAATATATTGCCACTATAATCAAACCATGTATATATAGTCTTTCATCCAGCAATACCACTACTAGATCTGTATCCCAAAGATCATAAACAAGGGAAAAAGACCTATATGTACAAAAGTATTTATAACAGCTTGTGCTGACTAAAAACTGGAAATTGAGGGGATATCCATCAACTGGGGAATGGTTGAACAAATTTTGGTATATGAATGTAATGGAATATTATTGTACTCTAAGAAATGATGAGCAGGCTGATTTCTTATTTATTTTTCATTTTTATTTTATTTATTTATAAATGTTCTACAATCACTTCCTTAAAATTAAGATTTTATACCCCCACACCTTCCCCCCTACCCCCTCCCTCCCCATGACAGCATACAATTTTGTATAGGTTCAACATATACTTTCCTAT
>CM053769.1:579785935-579823407 GCA_028658325.1 Potorous gilbertii | reverse complement strand
CTACATTCTGCGAATGACTTCCATATTTCTTTCTCTGAGTGTGGAAGGCATTTTGCCTTAGAAAATCGACATTGGGATTTTTTTTTTTTCAGTAAGTTCTTGTGTTATTACAAAGTTC
The DNA here is from genome assembly GCA_028658325.1 of Potorous gilbertii. Taxonomy (NCBI): domain Eukaryota; kingdom Metazoa; phylum Chordata; class Mammalia; order Diprotodontia; family Potoroidae; genus Potorous; species Potorous gilbertii. The sequence continues at coordinate 579,823,289 of CM053769.1, read as the reverse complement.
CAAGTCTACCAGAAAAAACTCTCAGAAAATCCCGGAAATACACAAACTGATGCAAAGTGAAATGAGCAAAACCAGGAGAAAATTGTACACAGAAATAGCAACATTGTATAATGATCAACTATGAATGACTTAGTTCTTCTTCGCAGTACAGACAATTCCAAATGACTCATGAAAATCCATATCCATATCCAGAGAAAAGACTGCTAGGAGTCTGAATGCAGATCAAAGCATACTATTTTCACTTTTTTTGTTTTGTTTTGTTTCTTTTGGTCTGTTTCTTTTTATACAACATGACTAATATAGAAGTGACAGGGTATGGGATCTGGACCCCCAAAATGTAACCCAGCTACTGAATCTTCCCATACATCCCCATATAGATGCTCAATAATCCTTTCAACTGTCCTTTCATTGTGCCCTCCCCCCACCTCATTCTCTGTTGCCTCAGACTCAGTCCAGTCCTTCATTGTCTGTTACCTTCAGATCACTCCAGGCTACTCTGTTACCTTTGGGTCAACCTAGGCTGTTGGCCACTCCTTGATCACATCCAGATCTTTCCTTAGTCTTTCTGTATAAAAGTGTCCATCTTGTCCCACTTAACTTGCTCAGATTGTTATAATCCTGCCCTCTTCTATTGGTGACACAATAAATCTTGTCTCTGACTAAAAGAAAATTTGAGTGGTTGAATTCTTTCTAGACAGACTCATGCCCTTTGCCCCATATTTCAGGGTTCCCAGCACCCCTAGACCACAACAGAAATACATTTTACGTGATTGAACATAAATAACCTAAATCAAAATGCTTACCATCTTAGGGAGGAGGAAAAGGAGAAAGGGAGAAAATTTGGAACTCAATTTTTTTAAATGAATGTTTAAAATTGTTTTTGCAGTAATTGGAAAAAATAAAATATGATTTCATATACATATGTAATATATATGATACATATGACATGTTATATATTATATATAATATAGTCATTAGTCATAAAATTAAAGTCACCTTTGAGGGTGTTGATTGATTGAGTTTACCCTTGGTACATGGTTGGGTGAACCACAATATTCTTGTACTAGTTAACCACTGAGCTAAGAGGCACTGTCAGAAGATCTGTGTGCTCAAGAGATTAAAATGAGACCCCACCTGAAAGACATACCTTTAAGTGTTCACATAAAACCAAGATCTGAATGGATACAAAAAGGGAAGTGGGAGGAGAACAGGAAAAGAAACAGACTGGTTTGCTTCCATTTGGTTCATGTTTAGTGAAAGCACCATGTTTACAAAATGTTTTGAGATGTTCAGATAAACAAAATTTTACTTCTGTAAATTACATAGTTATCAAGGGCCATGTGTGGACTGAACTGAAAAAACTTGTAGAGTATCAGGGTGTCCCACATGTTACTTTTTATCATCTCAGTTTCTTGTGAGAATCAGGACTTGAGAGGAAAAAAAAGAAATGGAAATATGTCATCTGTGGTATGAGTATCGAGTCCTCTTTTGCATCGATCAAAGATGAAAATGATTTTGAGAAACAGGCTACAGTTTCAGAGAACTAATGATACATTCGAGTACATCTGCTTGTGTGCTTCAACTGTTTACAGATTCAAGTTTATAGTATATTTTTGAAGGGTATATACATACCCATCTTCTTACCATTATAAAATACATTTTTAAAAAATTGAAATCATTTAGAAAAAAATCACCTTGATTTTGCTCAGAAGCTGAATTTCTGTGAGAAAAGCAGAGGTTATAAATAAATAAGGGTGATGTATTTTTAGTTGCAATGCAGAGACTGAATGAAGTAGTCATTAAATGATTCTTTTGCAAAAATAGGGAACAAAGTGACCTGAAGGCAGAAATTTTAAAACAGGGCATGGACCATACTACATAATTAGTGCTGTTAAGGACAACAAATAGACATTTACCCCCAAAGTGGGGAGGCTCTTTTTGAAAGAATTAACTCTAGCAGGGAGTATTTCAGTAATTTTGATTGCCTAAACTTTCAGCAGGACAGCCTTTTCTTTCAGGGCCAGGCTGTTGCAAAATGAAACCAAGATATTGTTAAATCATCCTGTGGGTTAGAAACCAGAGGAAAAAGGTATGAAAAACAAAACGGAAAAAAAAGGGAAAAGGAAATACTCTAAACCAGAGGCTCTCAACCTATACTCTAACTTGAGAGTTCTTAATCTGAGATCTATGTACTTATTTGTTTGTTTTAATATTTGTATAATTTTAAAACTATAATTAATTTCATTTATAATTTTCATGTATTTTTACATTTAAAATTATTACTTTGAGGGTGGAGCCAAGATAGTGGAGTAAAACCAAGGACTTACTTGAGCCCTCCTCCAAATCCCTCCAAATATCTGTAAAAATGACTCTAAACAAATTCTAGAGCTACAGAACCCACAAAGTGACAGAGTGAAATAAATCTCCAGCCCAAGACAATCTGGAAGGTGGAGAGGAAGGGTATATCCCACCAGGCTGGGAGTGGAGCAAAGGCTGGCGTGGGCCATGCCAGCACAAATGGACTGAATCACTGGGTGCTGTGGCAGTTTGCAGACTTCTCAACCCATAAACGCCAAAAACAGCATAGAAGGTCATCGGGAAAACTCTGTCAAACCTCAGTGGAGGAGGGGCATGGTCCGACTGGGGTTCAGCCCCAGCCCCGGAAAGGTAGAGGCAGTGGCAGCAGTGGCAGCTGCTTTGGGAGCTCTGGGCCCACAGATATTGGGGGATCAATGGGCTATTATAAAACCCCTGAAGCCAGGAACAGTACACACCTCCTACCCCTACCCCCACTGAAGCAGAGTCTTACCTTGACAAAGAGTTAGAAAATCAAATATTTAGCTGGGAACATGAGCAAACAGGATACAAAAACTCAGATTATACAATCTTACTTTGGTGACAAAGATCAAAACATACAACCAAAAGAAGTAAACAAAGTCAAAGTTCCTACCAAAAGCCTCCAAAAAAAACCATGAACTGGTCACAGGCCATGGAAGAGCTCAAAAAGGATTTTGAAAACCAAGTAAGAGAAGTGGAGGAAAAATTGGGAAGAGAAATGAGAAAGATATAAGAAAATCAATAAATTATTATTCTGAGAAGACATAAAAAGTTTAATGACCTCTGATCTCAGTGATCTTGTCCGCTGAGGTCCTGGTAGATAGCTGATTTTCAAAATTAAAAGGGTACATAGTACATAAGGTTTTCTGAGATCAAGTCCCAGATAAATTTGTCCTAAATCTGCTAGAAGTTTGACAATATTTCTACAGAGTCTAAGTCCAAATGCTACTAGAATTAAGACCAATTAAGAGCTAAGGCACTGACACTTTCATAATAAAAGAGTGATTCATATCAAAGAAACTAATAAATATTGCTCATCAGTTGAGAAGTATTCAATGAGTACCCAAAGAGATAAAATGTAAGCCCAGTAGAATACTCTTGAAGGCTTTTTCATTGTTCATTTTCTATGTAGGATCCCTAGCACAACACCTTGCACATTGTAGGTACTTCATAGTGGTTATTGAATGATTTTTAATAGTACTGTTGTAATAAGAGGAGATTTAGTTTTATAAATGAGAAATGGAGGAAATTTATCACTGTCCCAAACCTGAAGATTGGTTACTAGGTATTCGGCAGAACAGCTGGACAGAGGACATGGGATTGTATTTATGCAATTTTCTGTTTACTCCTTTGGTTGTAATTCTTCCTTCCTCACCAGAGAATGAAAATAAGATTATAAAAGGAGAATCCTCAGGTGCTTCCTGTCTGAGGCCAATGTGTGACCTGTGGGGCCAGCGTGGGCCTGGGCTCTTTGCCTCAGTCTTTCTCCTTTCCTTACTACCTTGTGAGTTTTGAAAGATTAGTAGAACAAACCACTAGGAGGTCTAGGAGTGGAGTCTGGGTTTTATAGCTAGCTGGTCCAGCTTTGAAATCCCAGTGATCAAGGGGATACCTTTAAATCCCAAACTAGTGGTAGCTAGGAGCATCCAGTAGCAATATACAACTTCGTGGGAGAATTGCTGTATAGAAACTAGTTGAGTCTGAGATCATTCTCCCCAGAGACAGAAGAGGTAATAAAGGAGTTGTTTCCCTCCTAGATGTTGGGAAAAGGGAATATTTGTGCTTCTCGTTCTTGCTCCCTCCTGGAAGAAAATCACCCTTTGTATAAGCTAATTGATATTGATTGGTTACAGTAACTAGGGAGTTAGTCACTGGAAGTTAAGGGCAGGGGAGTGGAGAAACAATATGATTACAACTATATTTATGAATACACTTGTAAAAGAATCAATATAATGATACAGACCTAAATTATTACAGAAATATTGTTCATGAGTAAGCTGAGCCAATATAATGAAGATGAGAATACTACCTAAATCAATGCCATATCAATCAATCAAACTAGAAAAACAAATAATGAAAATTCATCTGGAGGAACAAAGGTCAAAATACTCAAGGGAAATAATGAAAAAAGTGGGAATAAAGGGAACTAGTCGTATCAGATCTTAAACTACATTTCAAAGCAGGAATGATCAAAATGATTTGATACTGACGAAGAAATAGAGGAGTATATCAGTAGAACAGATTCAATACACAGCATACCAAAACAAACAACCCTAGGAGTTTAGCGTTTGATTAAATCCAAAGATCCAAGGTATCTAGTTAAGAACTCACTATTTGACAAAAATTTCTGAAAAAACTGGAAAGATGTCTAGCAGAAACTAGGTATAAATCAACATCTCACACTATATATCAAGATAAGCTCCAAATGAATACATTACTTAAGCATAAAAGGTGATATTATAAACAAAGAAGAGGAACAGGGAATAAATTACCTTTCAGATCTATGGATAGGAGAAGAGTTTGGGAAGACTAAACAAGGGATAAAAAAGTTCTCAGGTGGTAAAATGGAAAGTTTTTAGTACATAAAATTTAAAAGTTTTTGCACGCATAAAACAATGTACTTAGAATTAGAAGGAAGTAGGGAATTGGAGAAAATCTTAATACATCTCTCTGATAAAGGATATAAAAGGAAGTGACAAAATACATAAAGAAAAAAGTCATTCTCTGATAAATTGTCAAAAGATATGAAAAGGCAGTTTTCAAAAGAAGAAAGCAAGTTATTAACAACTATAATAAAAATGTTCCAAATGGCAAATCTTTGATGAGCTGTAAAATAAAAAGCCACATTAATGCACTGTTGTCAGAGCTGTGAATTGGTACAACTCATTCTGGAAAGCAATTTGGAACTATGCCCCCAAAGCTGCAAAACTGTGAATATCCTTTGACCTAGCCATATCACTACCAAGCCTTTGCTCTCTCTTGAAAGGACCCAATTGTATAAACATATTTATAGCAACTTTTTTGCAGTCTCAGAGCACTATAAATCAAGGGGATGCCTAGCAATTGGGAAATGGCTAAACAAATTATGGTATATGAATGTAATGGAATACCTGCCATAAAATACAAATCTTTCAACAATATTACACTATATCCTTCATGGATTATTATTTCTAGGTAAATTTCCTCATAAGATCCTTCAAAAAAGAATTAGGGGAAACTTGTTGGACTGAATGGAAGAGTGAACAAAGCTTTGGTTTTCTAGAAGTTCCACCTTCAATTATAGTCATAGAAAAAATAAAGAAACTGAATATAAATTCAACTCCCATGAATAGGAGATGAAATTCTAGAGCAGAGGTGTTTCCGTTCTTACCTTTCCTTCAAAAAACAATTCAAATGCTATCTCCCACATGAAACCTGAACATGACCACCACCCCAAGTCAGAGAGAATCCCTCTTTCTATCTGATCTTTGTACCACTTTGTACTTCTTTTATTATGTTTTCACATTCTATGTTGGATTGTAATGATTTGTAACAACGTCGTAACATATAGAGAATATATATAGTATATGCTATTTATATATATATATATGTATATATATACATATATATATACATATATATATATGTATATATATATATATACATATATACTAAAGTGACAGTCTTTTTTTATTGTCGTTGCACCTAACTTAGTGTTTGCGTTTTTTTCACAAAGAAGGTACTTAAATTTTTTGTTGAGTGGGAAAAACTGCACACCACCTCCATCAAGAGGAAAAGATGGTTTTCAGCTGCCTTAGATACATTTGCCCTCTCCTATGCTACCTCCCTCCACGTCTTCCTTCCATTGTCTTGGTTACAAGCCCAAATTTTCACCCTTTGCTCTTCTTATTTTCAGTTACTACAGAAACTCTCAGTTGTCTTGGCAGTTCTTTAAACATATGTATTGTCTTCTCAGTTGGAGAATTTGTTGCTCTCCAAGCTGGATTTAGCTAAATCAGAAGGAAAAGACCAAGTGGTGTTTGCAATGAGGCTACTTCCAGAGATAAATGTTCTTAGCAATTTCAAGCTGAAGACTTCTGGTAAGATGACAGAATTGAGAGGTTGTATCTAAGCCCAGTCCTTACCAACTCAGTACCTCAAAAGAGCAAGAAATGCCCTCAAATAAAGTAGGAAAAATAACAGTAAGGGGAGAAGGAAGGAAATAATGTCTTACAAAGTAAATGCAACATAAAGAATAACAGTTGTATCACTCAGTAGCAAATCTTTGCTACACCACACACTTTGAGTTCTAGGCCCTGTAGCCCAAATTCCATGTGTTTTTTTTCTTGTTTTTCAAAGCCACTCTTTAGTAGTGATTCAGCCAGATACCCCAGTTCTCAGCTAGAGGATTATCAGGAATTCATCCAGTTCTAGTGAATTAGATGGAAAGGAAAGGAAAGAGAAAAGGAAAGGAAAGGAAAAAAGAAAAGAAAGGAAAAGAAAAGAAAACAATCAATCAGTCTTTCATAAAAGTCCTAGTCATTCAAGGTCAATACTAAATGCTTTCTGGAATAGAAAAGAAGAAAGTCCAGTGAGAAAATGAAGTGAGAGTTTAGGTAAAAGCCAGAAATTCTAAAATAAAAGTATCATATAAAGTTGTGTGCATGTGTGTGTATACACATAGACATCCATGCATACATATATTCATCAGTGAAAGACGGACTTGGAACCAAAAGGAGAAATTTGAGTCATTCCTTCAAAAGAAGCAAGATTTGAGCAGGACATTTGTAGATTCCACAAGCAAAAGAGATATAAGAAAGACAAACGTACAGCTGGCAAGAAAAGATAAACAGTAACATCAGTGTTTTCATGTACCTAGAGAAAGACAAGATTATTTTTTTAAACTTACATTCTTTAAAAGCCATTGAGACAACAAAGAAAAGCTATCAATTGGTAAACTTCAAATGCCATCAAAAGAATTAGGAGAAAGGAAAAGAGGTAGCAATGAATTAATAGTTCATAACCTAGATCTTAAATTCACTTATTAATGAACCAATGTTTTTAGGGGAAAGGAAAAACATAGAGGAAATTCTTTGAGGTAAGGAGAAGGGAAGGGAAGGTGCCTGGGCTCAAGAAGAGAGGGGTGGGGTGGGGTCTAACTGTTTCGTTTTCCTGCCTTGGAGGTTGACAGATCTGGGAAAGAGTACAGGAAGAGGCAAAGCCAGAAGGGAGAGTATAAATCAGCCCCAGTCTGTGGAGAGGGAATATTATAGTGACATTGTAATGCATATCTCTGAAAGTGGAGCTATGTGATAGTGACTTTACAATGGGCTCCATTCTGGAGGTATGGACACTTCAGAAGATCTCTATGAGCCTTCTATTATCAGGGGCCATGTTTCTTAGGATAATTTTCCAGCTCCAAAAGAGGCAAAGTCTGAGGGCAGGAAGATGGGGTAATATAAGTATAGTAGGGTGAGGTACTGGCCTGTGAATGGGTGTGTGATTAGTCAAAGTGCTTAGAGTTGGACTGGGTTTACTGAGTGAACTGGGAGCTCCTCCAACAGTATTACACTGTATCCTTCATGAATTAGTATTTCTAGGAATAAGGCTCCTCATTAAATCATTCTTAAAAGAATTAGGGAAAAGTATGTTTGTCCGTTGCCAAAGAAGATCATGCCATCAGAGAGGTAATAACATGACTTGCACTTGACTTTGTTTTGAGTGAGGAAGGGCTGTGCAGGTCACCAGCCTTACTTCTCCTCCAGAGCCATCTGAATCCAGTGACCAGATATTCATCAGGATGACTGGAGATGACCCAGGAGGAGTCTATTGGGGTTAAGTGACTTGCCCAAGATCACACAGCTAGTGAGTGTCAAGTGTCTGAGGTGAGATTTGAACTCAGGTCCTCCTGTCTCCTGGGCTGGTGCTCTATCCACTGCACCACCTAACTGCCCCAGGGAAAAGATTTAGCTTAGGAAACAACATGCACACTCAATTTGGCATGAAAATCTATCTTACACTACAGGAAAATAGAGGAGAAGGGAATAAATGACGTGTGGGGGGGATGATAGAAGGGAAGGCAAATGGAAGGAAGGAGTAATTAGAAGCAAATATTTTTGGGGAGGGACAAAGTCAAAAGAGAATAGAATACATGGGGGCAGGATAGGATGGAGGGAAATATAGTTGGTCTTTCACAACATGACTTTTATGGAAGTCTTTCACATAACTACACATGTATAACCTATATTGAGTTGCTTGCCTTCTCAGAGGGAATATGTGGGGAGGGAGGAAGGGAGAAAAGTTGGAACCCAAAGTTTTAAAAACAAATGTTAAAAATTGTTTTTATATGCAATTGGGAAATAAGAAATACAGGTAATGGGGTATAGAAATCTATCTTGCCCTACAAGAAAATAGAGGAGATGGGGATAAGGAAAGGGTGATAGAAGGAAGGACAGATTGGGGGAAGGGGTAATCAGAATGCTTGGTGTTTTGGGGTGGGGGGAGGGGAGATATTGGGAGATATTTTGAAACTCAAAATCTCGTGGAAATGAATGTTGAAAACTAAAAATAAATAAATTTTTTAAAAGAAAAAAATATTAGTAGTTGGACTGAGTAGAAGAATAAGTGAAGCTCTGGTTTTCCAGAAGTCCCACCTTAAACTAGGGTCATAGAGAGAATAAAGAAACAGGATATAAGTTCAAAGCCCATGAATGGGAAATGAAATTCTAGAGCAGAGGCATCAAATATGCAGCCCCGGGACACATGTAGTCCGCAACACTCCTTCGTGCAGCTGAATCAGATTAAAATGTAATTGAGATATATTTAACAAAAATAAATAAAAATAAAATAAAACATAGATGATATTACATTTTAAAACTAAGTCAATATGTGACCCACAGGATTCCTTATGTATAGATTAATGGTCCCTATTTTTTACACCAGATTTGAATATGACACCACTTCTATAGCATACTAGAAGGGGAAATGAATAGGGAAATATAATTAAATTTAAATTTCTTGGAAAACGGTCCTAAAAATATTTTCCAAATGAATAAAGTGAATGGGAGGAATCGAAAAAATTATTGTACTCCTATCTGGTCTGAAGAAGAGAAAGGTAAAAAAAAAAGCAAAATAGAGAGAATAACAAAATTAAGCTTGAGAAATTTGAATGTGGGCAAGATAAAGGGGGTGGTGGTGGGAAGAATACAGGGTCAGTTTCATGTAAGCAAAACAAACTACTGAAATAAAGGGTGGTTTAAAAGAAGAAATGGAATTTAATAGAGGGAAACAAAAACTTGTTGTTATAACCCTCCCTACATGTGAACAGATTAAACTCCCCAACATAATGAAAGAAAATCTCAGAATGAATGAGAAAACAAACCCCAATTTTTTGCTGTATACAAGAAATGAATTTAAATCATCATGATACAGAAGCAAAATGAGGTCTGGAAGCTCATATTGTTACCCATAACAATGAACAATATCATTATTAAATATGCATTCACTGAATGTCATAGTATCTAAGTTCTTAAGGGAAAAAAAAAATCACTGAATTACCCACAGTGATTATAAGAGAATTTAATAATCTTTCAGTGCTGAGTAAATCTAAGAGAAAGATAAAAATGCAGAAGTGAACATATTGGTGGAAAAATATATTTAAAATAACTTTCATAGTTCTTCCATGGAATAAGTATATTTCACAGCATCAAATGGCACTTTTACAAAGATTGATCATGGGAGAGGGCAGAAGTATATCATAAATAAATGTAAAAAAGCAGAGACGTTAAATAATCCATTATAGACTATAACAGCAAAAATAGTAATCCGTCAAGGAAACATGAGCTAAAGATGCAGATATACATGAAGCTTAAGTAAGAGCATCCTTGATCATTGGTTCTTACCTTAGGGTTAGATTTCAGGGGGTCCATGAAATTGAATGGGAAAAAAGTTCATCTTCATTTTCACTAACCTTTGGTTTCCTTTGTAAGTATATGTGTGTGTTAACACACACACATATATATGCATATATATCACAAATATAAATATATACAAATATACATATAGATTTTATTTTATATATTTAAAAACATCATTCTGAGAAGGGGTCCAAAGTCTTCATCAGATTGCCAACAAGGTCCTTGGAACAAAAAAACCCTGACCCAAATAAAGAGTAGGCAAAAGCATAAATATAAACAACAAAGAGTTATTTTAAAAGGAATGATGCCAGTGAGACAATATCCTAGAATTTATGGAATGTAGCTAAAGCAGTTCACAGAAAGAAATTTATATCTTTAAATACACATTGACAAAATAGGAAAAGAAAGGATTCATTCACTTACTATACAATTTTAAAAACTAGAAAATAAAAAATTAGGAATCAAAAACAAGAACAAAAATAATTTCTAAAATCTGAGGAGAAACTGATAAAATTTTTTTAAAAGGACAATTAAACTGATAAAACAAAAAGTTATTTTTTAGACTAATAAAACTGATAAACCATTAATTAAACTGATCCAAAAGAAAAGACAGATTGTATTTTAAAATGAACAAATAAAGCTAAATTCACATCAAAGAGAGAGCGGGAATAAAGAGAAATAATCAGAAACTACAATGTACAGTTATACTATATATTACTACTATATGCCAATAAAACTGAGAACTTAAAGGGAACATGTCATTTTCCTCAAAAATATATCAAAATAAAAAAAAACCCAAGACATAGAGATCTGAGATAGCCCAAGATAAATTGAGTAAACAAACTATAAATGTGGGGAGGGGAATCTTGATTAACATAAAACATCTGAATTTACAAATGGATTCTATCAAATATTTAAAGAGTAATAAATACATGTATTATCATATGTTTATGAAATAGATGTGCATCTATTTCATATATATGTATAACTGCAACATATTCTAGAGAAATAAAGGAAGACTTAACTCTGGAGAAGTAGCCAATGTTCATGATTGGGTGGTGCTAATATTGTAAAAATCATTAACCTAAATTAATCTACATTTAGTCCTTTCAAAATACCAAGGAAGATACATTATAAAATTAAAGAAAGTGATACCACAATTAATTGAGAGGAATACAAAGTTGAAAATTCCAAGGGAAATCGTGAAAAAAGTAGGAATGAAGGAAGAGTAGCATTACTAAATCCCAAAGTATTTCACATAATAGTAATCATTGAAACTATTTGAGACTGATCTAAAAATAGTAAAGTAGATCAGTCAAAGAGACTAGATAAGCAAATCCTATGTGGAAAATAGGATTATCAATCTGTCGTCTGACTTACACCTAGACTTTAACATGATTTCAAAAGGCTATGAGTAGACTAAACATTAAGACCTTAAGGGAGGATGGAAAACTAACTTTCCTACAGAAACTTTGTTGCCTTTAGAATGAACAATAGAAAACACCTGACCATTGTACTGTAACCAATTTTCCTGTTAATATGTTACTTATTTCCGGAATGTTCCAACTATACCGTACTCTGTACTACCACATTTGTCTTTCAACACACCACCCTCATTTATTCTTTGTCATCTCATCCATTTGTAAGTCTATAAATTGAGGACCTCTTTCTCAGTTCTGGAAAGAATTTGTCTATCAATTGATCCATAAACAAACATTTATTAAGTGCCTACTACATGTTGGACATTATACTAGACTCAGAACAAAAATGAAATAATCTCTCCTCTCTAGAAGCTCTCCTGTCAAGGCAAGCAACATGTATATATAAGTATATGCATAAATGCTTAATAACTATGAGGTAGTTTACGGAGGTAGGTTGCTTGCATTGGAAAGTTCTTGATGTTTTCAGCCAAGTCTTGGAGAAATTGAGGAGGATGCAGGGAGTGCAGTCCAGTCTGGGAGTGCAGTCAGTATAAAGCATAAAGAGAGTGCCACACATGAGGAACAGTAAGAAAAGGCCAACTAGTCTGAACTGTGACATACAGGAACAGAAGAAATCTATAAGAACCCTGGGAAAATCATTAAGGGACAAGTTGTAAAGCATTTCACTTTCTCTAGGCCCAGCTTCACACCTGGAAAATTCTGTTTCCCTTGAGCATGTTCTCACCATTAAAAGCTGCTTTAGTGAAAACAATCCATTTTAATATTTTTCAGTCCCCCTCTGTTGTCAGAAAAGTCAGTCTATACGATAAGCACGTACTCTGAAGCTGCTAAGCACTGGAGATACAAGAAGGGTGGAAGACAGTCCCTTCTCTCAAGAAAACTGTCATCTAATGGGGGAGACAACATGCAAACAACTATGTACAAACAAGATATGTACGGGATAAACTGGAGATAATCAGCGAAGGGGAGGTACTAGAATAAAGAGGGATTGGAAAAGGCTTTTTGCAGAAGGGGATTTTGCAGAAGAAGCCAGGGGAAGCAAGAGTTTGAGATGGGGAGGGAGATGTGTCTCTAGACTAATTTGTTTGTTTGTTTATAAATTACCTTCAGGCCCAGCTTTTCTTTAATTTATTTTAATTAATTAATTTTCTTAATTTTGAGGAGATTTAACTGAGTATTACCTTCAATTTTTCTCTTCTGAAATGTTCACATAGAATTATTTCTATAGACTCTATCTCAAAATGTGCTTGTCTTCAAGCTCTTTGGTTGCCTTGGCAACTCCTAAATGGTTCCATTAAGATTCAGGTTCCAGGAATATAATTCATCTTGTTAATATGCTCACTAACTTTGCAAAACTTAAAGCAGTATTTAAACATGTTAGCACTATTATTATTATTGGGAATCCTAAATATAAAGAAAAGTATCTTTATCTGACTTACTTTTCTGCTGGAGTTATCAAACTCCAACAGAAAACCAGTTCAGTAAACATTCCTGCTGGCTGCATATTGTATTAGAAAATCCCGTTAACATTATCTATGTCCTATTGTATTTTTATTTATTTTGTTAAATTTTTCCCAATTTTATTTTAATCTTGTGTTTGGTCCCACATGGGAGTATTGCTGGCAGCTGCTCCATGTGTAACACTACATGTGCAGCGGATACAGAGCTGGCCTGGAAGCAGTCAAGTTGGGCCTCTGACACCTTGTGGGCAAGTGACTTAACTCCAGTGAGTGCTTTAGCCACGTCTCTAACACCAAATCATAGAGAAGGTGTTGATCTGCATGGGTAGATTCTTCACTGGGCATTCCAGTGACCCTGGCCTCCTTACTTTTTATATAAGACACTCCATTTCCAGACTGAACTTTTTCACTGACTGCTCTCCATTCCTGGAACACTCTCTCTCCTCATCTCTGCCTCCTGGTTTCCTTCAAGTTCCCGCTAAAATCTCATATTCTTTGAGAAGCCCTTCTCAATTCCCTTAATGCTACTACCTCTCTTCTATTGATTATTTCCAATTTATCCCATATATATAAATATAAATAACTAAATATATATATATATATATATATATATATATATATCTTTTTCGTACATAGTTGTTTTCTTCTTGTCCCTGTTAGACTGTGAGTTCCCTGAGAGAAGGACACAGTCTTTTACTTTTTTTTGTATCTCCAATGTTTAACACACAGTGCCTGGCATACAGTAGGCATTTACTAAATGTTTATTGGCTGAATGACTAACATATCCCAGGTGTGGTCCATATCTTCTATATACAAGACCTTTTGAATGCTCAAATTCTTTCTCTTTATAAACTCAAAACCCCTTTAGCTTTTGGCTAGTCATACTGCAAGGTGCTTTAGCTTTATCTTATCTATGTACCCTTCCCCTATCCAGTTCAGAAAAAGATTTGGAATTTAAAAACTGGAGGAATTAGAAGGCAAGAGGGTTTTGGTGGCTGTTAAGAGCGTACTCCTTACATGGTGGATGGCCAGAATAGTCTAGCCCAGTAGTTGTCAAACATTTTAGTCTCAGGATTCCTTTAGCTCTTAAGAATTATTGAGGATTCCAAAGATCTTTTGTTTATGTGGGCTATATCTATCAATATTGCCCTATTAGAGATTAAAACAGATAAACTTAAAATATATTTTAATTTTAAAATAGCAATAAATTAATTATAGAATAGCATAAATAATACATTTTATGGAAAAAATAACTATGTATTCCAAAATAAAAAACTGAGTAAGAAGAGTGATATTGTTTTAAATATTTTTAGAAATTTCTTTTATGTCTGGCTTAAATTGAAGAAAGCTGTATTCTCATATCTGCTTCTGCAGTCAATCTGTTGCAATGCTGTTGTTTTGGGGTTTTTTTGGTTGATGTCCATGAAGAAAATCCTGCCTCACAGAGATATGTAGTTGTAAAAGGGAGAAGTATTTCAATATACAAATAATGTCTTGGTATTATTATGAAAACAGTTTTGACCTCATAGATACCTGAGACCTGACCTGAAAAGGTCGGAACACCACTTTGGTCTAGCTTCAGAGATTAAAATCAGAAAGTAGATAGATAGATAGTGTACTAGCAAGGTTGTATATGGATACCAAACCCAGAAACCAAGAAGCTCAGTTCAGTAAGACAGACCTGAGTTGATTTCTACTGTTGGTGCTAATGAGTTAGGTCCCTGGAGAAAAGAATTTATTGGAGATGAGAGGTTAGTAAACAAGAATGAAAAGATTAAGATAGGTCACTCTATCTCCAAAAGGGTTTTTGGGGTTTTTCCACCTAAGAAAGGTTTTTGCTGATCCGTGGCTGAAGAAGCTCCTTTTATAAAAAGATCAATAAAAATCCTCTGGCTTTGAACTAAAAAAAAAGACAGAACCCCATCTGTCAAGTATAGCACTATAGATAAGGGCTCTTGCTGAAGCCAGAAGTTGGAGGAAGTCCATAGCTACATGCCTACTTAGGCCTTGTCTGCCAGTGATAGGTAGAGACTTTGTACCAAGTAGAGCTGCATCCATTAGAGCAGCGTCTGATGGAGACCACATATCAAGTAGGGCAGCATCCAGCAGAGTATGTGTCTGGGAGAGATAAGTGGGGAGTAGGTCCGGTGGGAGCAGTAGGTTGACATTACCAGAAGACATCAGCATCTCTGTAGCATTGGAGGTAAGTTATCCCTCAACATGTATGCTTGTCCACATGTGTTCCCTACTTTTGTGTTTCTCCATGTATGTTACTTAAATACATCAACCCTTTTCTCTCAAGGTGTATGTATGTTTTGGGGAGAGCATACTCCAGATTTATTGAGGGAAATATTTTACTGCTGGATTTCTTGTTGTAGTATATTATTACATGACTTTGCTTGGAACTAATTGTGCTCTCTGACTGACTGCTAAAAACAGATACATTACTAGGGTTTTAGTGAGCTATGGTTTTAATGCAGGGGTTCTTAATCTTTTTAGTGTCATATATATTCTTTGCCATTTTTAGGAAGCACACAGATTCCTTTTTGGAATGATGTCTTTAAATACATAAAAGTCATAGAACTACAAAGAAAGCCAATTATATTGAAATAAAGCTGTAATTTTTTTTCCCATCCATGTTCATGGATTCCCTAAAATCTATTCATGGACCTCTTAAGCATCTAATGACCCCAGGTCAAGAACCTCTGTTTCGGTGGTTGTGGTTATGGACTCATAGAATACTCTGAATTTGAAGTAGCCTTCAGAGGAAGGAGCAATATCTTTGGGTCTTTGTCACATAGATTAAGTTAGCTTTTCCTAAGCCTTAAGCTATAGCAGACTAAGTTAGTTATTCCATAAGAGGTATGGACACTGACCCCTAGACTTAATAGCCCTAGTAGCCAAGACTCAATTCATCAACAGTGTTTTTTTAGTGACCTTAATACAAAAGCCAAAACATGGAGTCAGAAGCTTCTCTAAGGCTTGAACTTCTTTTGAATAGTGTGCCAGAATGACTAACATGGTAGAGAAATTGTGCCCAACTATATCAATAAGGTATCATTGATATATAGCTTTTCCTTTCTATAGATAAGTAAACCTCATTTTGCTAACTGCCAAATGTTCTACAAATATCCAATTTTGTTTCAGTCTCAAATCTGAACCACCCAAACAGCCTGAGTCAGACTTGGTTGTCCTACCACACCTTATTTGGGACATACAGCCTTCCATATGTCATTTTCTGTATGTGGTATACCTTAAATAGGGATAGGTACTGGACCAATGATTCAATTGACAGAGGGCACTCCCAAGTGAGTAATTTTCCTCTACTGATACAGGTTCTTACTTTCTCTCCAACTTATAATCTTTTTGTTGTTAAGGCAATCAGGGTTAAGTGACTTGCTCAAGGTCACTCAGCTATTAAGTGTCTGAGGTCACATTTGAACTCAGGTCTTTCTGACTCCAGGGCTAGTACCCACTGTACCACCTAGCTTCCCAGCAACTTATGATCTTAAAGAGTTGCCTAGAGCATTGATGGGTTAAGTGGCTTACCCAGGGTCACACAGCAAATATTTGTAGAGGTAGGACTTGAATCCAGGCTTTTTAGATTATTAGTGAAGCCTCTATGCTAGACTTCCCAAGCCCTCTCCTCCTCCTACTTTGTCAAGGGCACAACTATCATGCCAAATACCAACTGGGTATCATCCTTGACCTCACTCTTTCTCATCCCCTAATCCATGCCTAATATTTTGTAAAGCCCCTGTTGATTCTATCTTTGTAACTTCTCATGTATATTCCCTTTTTTCCTCTGAACTATCTTCACTCTTGTGTAGGTCTTCATCACGTCATTTCTGGACCATTCCAAGGACCTTCTGGTGGGCCTCCCTGCCTCAAGTCTCTCTCTACTCCAATCCACCTTCCACTCAACTATCAAAGTGATCTTCCCAAAACTCAGGTCTAATCATGTCAGCCCCGTTTGCAAACAACATTAGTAACTCTCTATCACCTCCAGGATCAAATATAAAATAATCTGGTTTTTAAAGCCCTTCATAACCTGACCCTTTCCCATACAGTCTTCTTATATTTTACTTCCCTTCACATTGCTATAATCTAGTGACATTTAGATCTAGTGATCTTTGCTGTACCTTACACAAGGTACTCCATCTCCTGACTCTTGGCATTGTCACTGGCTGTCCTCCCAGCCTACAATGCTCTCTCTCTTCACCTCTTCATTTTGGTTTCCCTTGTCCTTCAAGTCTCAGATAAAATCTCACCTTCTGCAAGAAGGTCCCCCTTAACCCTAGTGCCTTCATTCTGAGATTACTTCTAAGTTATCCTGTGTATATGTCTTGTTTTTTACATAGTTTTTCATATGTTATCTATTCCATTAGATTCTGAGCTCCTTGAGAGCAGAAGTTGTTTTGTGTCTGTTTTTGCTTTTTTTTTTTTTTTTGCATCCCTAATACTTAGCATAATGTCTGGAATATAATGACTAAGTGGTTTATAAATGCCTGCTGAGCTGACACATAATTGTTGGAAAAGCTATCTGTGAAATAAAATGGAGTAGCAAGAATTAGTACAGCAAGCTTCCCCTCAAAGCTCCTTCAAACAGATCTAGAAAATGCAGCAGATCAAACCCTGACTGGGAAATCCAAGATAAAAATCAGTGAGTCACTTGACCAACCCAGGTAAAAATAGAGAGTTAGACAGATATATGGACACAGGAGTTGGATCTGGCCAGCAGCATTCTGCAAGGAGCAGTCTAGTGTTCGGGGACTGTGCCCAAGAAGACAAGGTCCTAGACCTATATAGGGATCCTGTGTAGGGAAGATTCCAAGTGGCAGCATTATCACCCACTACCCAGTTCTAGGTTGCAGAGTGAGGGCAGACTGAGGAAGGTATGTGCACCAGGAGTAGCATTCTCAGGCAAGGAGTTGTTGGGGGTCCTAGCCTTTGTAATGAGCAAGGAGAAAGTTTAGAAACAAGTAGCAGCAGGTCAGTTATTCTGAACTTGCAAAACCTTTCAACAGACTAACAGTGATAAGTCCAATCTACTAAAAGTCAACTTTACACAAGCCAAGAGACTCAATTTGCAGAGCTCAGATCAAAATGAAAATGAACAGATTTCTCCCAGGATCATACCACTTTTGGAAGCAATAAAAACTTGCAGGCTCCCAGACTGAGCTGTGAAAGCAAGAGAAAGACAAAAAACTCAGACCAAACATCATCTCTCCTTCCCCAAAGTGAATAACTAACATTAAATCCAAAAGCAAGAAGTAGACCAGAAGAATGAATAGGGGCAAAAAAGAACCCAATCATAAAGAGCTATTATAGTGAGAGGGAAGCTCAAAGCACAAATACAGGAGAAGATAATGACTTTAAAAATTTACAAGTAAAGGCTCAGAGAAAAATGCAGATTGAACATAATTCCAATAAGAAATCCTGTAAGTTAAAGAAATGTTGAAAAAGGAGTTCAAAAAAAGAGTTCTAAAACTAAACAAGAGCTTTGAAAGAAAAATATGAGAAAGAGAATAAAAGACACAAAATCTTACTAAAGAATATAACTCCTTGAAAATTAGAATTGAATTTTCCCCTTTTGTTCTGATTCTTCTTTTATAACATGACTAATATGGAAATATGTTTAATATGATTGTACATGGATAAACTATATCAGATTGCTTGCTGTCTTGGGCAGGGGGCAGAGGAGGGAGGTAGGGAGAAAAAAATTTGGAAGTCAAAATCTAATAAAAGTGAATGTTGAAAACTATCAGAAAGAAAGGAAAAGAAAATTAGAATTGGTCAAAAAGAAGTTAATGACTTCATGAGACATAAGAGATAAGAAAGTAGCAGTAGGACCAGTCCAGACATTCCCTCCAGAAAGGCAGAAAGCCTAACAGAAAGAAACTAACATGAAATCTGAAGGCAGAAAGTAGTCTAGAACAAGATATACAAAACCTTCCCCAAGCAACAAATGCCTTAAAAGAATAAACTAAATAGAAGGTAATGACTTCATAAGGCAAGAAATATATAAACAAAGTAAAAAGCTAGAAAAAATAAAAGAAAATATAAGATATCTCTCAGCAAAAACAAGTGAACTAGAAAAAATTTAAGAATTAATTTACTACCTGAAATTCATGATAAAAAAAGGAACTAGATATCATTTTTCAAGAAATCTTAAAAGAAAACTGGAAAGGAAGGAAAAGAGGAACATATTTGTGGGGGGAAGAAAGGCTAGGGAAAATTATCTCCTATAATCAGGGTGCATAAGTAGAAGACTATACAAAGAAGAAAGAGGGGGTGAGGGAGTGGCTAACACTTGAACCTCATTCACATCTAAATTGATCAAAGAAGGGAAGATTATATATACATATATATATATATATATATATATATATATATATTATACACACACACACACACACACACATAGAGTTGGGTACAGAAATATATTCACTCAACAGAGAAACAGGAGGGAAGGGGAAGAAGTAAAAAAGAGAATTAGAGGGAGAGTAGATTATGGGAGAGATTAATCCTAAACAAAACAAACTCTAAGCATGTACAAAATACTTTTAGGTTTTTTTTAAGTGACAAACAATTGGAATCTGAAGGGGTGCCCATTAATTGGAAAGTGGCTAAACAAATTATGGCATATAAATGTAATGTAATATTATTATGCTGTTAAGAAACAATGAAGGGGATGGTTCCAGAGAAACCTTGGAAGACTTAACAGGAATTGATACAGAGTGAAGTGAACGGAAACAGATGAACAATTTATACAGTAACAACAATATTTTAAAGACAACTCTGGAAGATTTAGGAACTCTGATCAAGCTGATAAAACATGTTACCCAAGTATTGATGGAAAGGTGAAAGACGCAGATTGAAGAATGATACATACATAGATGCATACACATACATACATATATATCTAAATATTCATATATATGTCTATATATCTTTTTAAATATGGACAATGTGAAATTTGTTTTACTTGGTAAAATGGTTTCTAATAGGGCTTTTGTTTTGCTTTTGTTTTCAACTGGGGCTGCATGGGAGGGAGGGAAGGAAGATTTTTAGTGATAGAAAAAAATTAATTTAAAAAAAGGAAAGAAATCTTAAAATAGATACTAGAATCAAAGAAAAAGAAATTCCCAAGGAAAAAATCTTCTAGTAATAACCTATTTCCATCCCTCTGAAGATAAATTCCGCCCCCAATAAAAGAGAAGAAAATAAATTTCCTCTTGCATGGTTCCATATCTGTTATTCCTATGATATCCATGGGAGACTTTAACAAGTTAATTGGGCAATACTAATATATTTCATTTGATTCTCCCCCTTTAGCTTCACTGGGTACAGTAGTCCAGATGCTGAGGAATTAAGAAAACCTTTCCTTAGTCACTTTTGTATAGGGAAAGATGATTTTAAAAAAAAGAAGAAGAAGAAGAAATCTTCTGATTTCTTCTATTCACTGACCCATTATCTTTTTTAAGAAGTATCCAAAATTTTTTCTTTTAAAGTTATTGAAAACTTATAGTAAACTTGGAAGAATATTTTTGTTCATATACTTAGTTATCTATTATATTTATATTATTAGATGATCCATTAAAGATCACACTAGTAGATGCTAATGAGCAATACCATTAGAAAATGTGACTTACTCATGAATAGTAGGAGAAGAAAAATCATTAACTGGAAATAAATTGTTTAAATTGTTATAGAGAGATTGTCTTTTTAAGTTCCCCATTGAGCATAGTAATTATGCTAGTTTGAATACATTTGCTGTACAAGAAGTGACTGTTAATTAGTGCTTACATAATTCTTTTACTACTTCATGACAACCTTTAAAGGTACTTTCCTTAAGCATATGGTTTTCTGATTTAAGTGTAGTGGGGGACTGGCCAATAAACTCAATCTTTATGAGTCGATGTAGAGTGTATCAGCATATTTGGATGATGCAATTCTCCAAGAGGTTGGAGAACCTGCTTCTGGGAGAGTTGTGATGAAGTGTTATGGCAAATGCCTTAGGAAAAACTTGAAGCATGTGTAGACATTCTGCAAATGATTCCAGTCTGCTCACCACGTGAGAAGGAAGAGCCTTTTTGATTAGATGGTGGTATATTCCAAAAGTCTAGTCAAGCAGGTCTTGGCCTCTGGTTTGATTTCTTTCATGTTGACTTCTTATCAAACCATCTGCAGAAAGATGCTGCTTTAAGGGGAGAAGCCTCTAGCCTCTTCCCTACTGAAGACTAACATTTGGTCTCATGAATAGGGGCCTTAGTTCTTTGGCTTTAGAATTGTTCTTTTAGCTTAGGTGAAAAGAGATTATGAATTTTGAAAGGTCAGGAGAGTGAGCCATCCTGTAAAGTAGTTAATTTCATGGAGATTAGGCAATTTACCAAGCCTCTGCACCAAGGAAGGAAGGGAAGTCTTTCATCTCAGTGATAGCTGAATCAAGGATGTGTCAGTGCTACATTTGAACATGTACTTGGTAGGACCAAGGTTATATAGAAACTGCATCATCTCCCCAAAGACTGGGGTAGTAGAAGGGAAAGTATGTCCTCAAGTCATGGGGGCTGGAGATTGGCTATGGGGAATGTGCTTCTCTTCATCTTCAAAGTAAATATCCTTTTGTAAAAGTTAATTGATTAAATTGGTTAATTAAAAAGTTAATTGGTTAAATGGAATCGGAGCTCTAGTCAGTCACAAATAGTTAAGAGTGTGGGAGGAAATGCCACAAGGGATGTGGGGCTAGACTCAATGACAGATAATCCTGTCCCTCAGGAGTATCTTTAGAACGTGAAAGGGAAATCTACCTCTGTAATAACAAAGCCAGGGAGAGATTTCTTATATTAAACTTAAATACAAGTTTTATTCTTGCAAATCAAACATTAAATTAAAAATACATTTTAACTTCATAATTCATTTCACAGTTCCTATTTGTTGAATGGATGACCGAATTGTGTGATTAGGTTTATGCTATTTAAAAAGATACTGTCTTCTAATTTGAGTTAGCATATTATGTAAAGAATGATGATTAAGGAGTAAGTAGACATGAACCTTAGTCCTAATTTCACCATTAAATGAAAGATTTGATCTGAAGGCTGATTCAGGCAATGACATTTTCAAATCCATAGGAAGTCTTAATTAGTGACCACTTGGACCTTTGCCATTAGAAAATTCATTCATTCAACAAACATTTATTAAGCACCTACTATTTGCCAGGCACTTTGCTAAGTGCTAGAGAAATGAAAAGAGGCAAAAGACAGTCCCTGCCTTCAAGGAGCTTACAATCTAAGAGGGGGAAAGAATATAAAAACTAATATAATAAATAGAAAATGATTAAAATAGGGAAAGAGCTGGAATTTAGAGGAGTGGGAGAAGGCTTCCTGTAGAAGGTGGGATTTTAGTTGAGACTTAAAGGAAGGGTGTCAGTTGTGAAAGTAGAAGAGGATGAGCATCCCATGCTTGGAATCCAACCAGAGAAAGTGCCCAGAGCCAAGGGATGGAGTGTCTTGTTCATGGAACAACTAGAAGGCCAGTGTCACTGGATCAAAGAGTAAGTAGGGGAGTAAGGTATAAGAAGACTGGCAAAATAGAAGGGGATTAGTTTATGAAGGGCTTTGAGTGTCACACAGAAAATCCTGGAAGCTGGAGGGTTACAGGTGAAGAAGAGCCTGAATAAAAAGAAACCAATGAATAGCTATGCTTCAGGACTGTGGACAACTGATAGGTCAGCTACCAAACTGACCCCAGTTGTTACGAATGTTGCCGAGAAGTGGTGGACAGGTTTGGCACAAGCAGCAAGACGGGAGCAACAAGAGAAGACACTCTTGTCATGAACACTTCCAGGGAATCACCTCAATTCTGCTGCGCTCACAAGCAAGATGAGTAGATGCCTGCCAAGGACTGTACTCAGCAACTTAGGATAAATCATTCTTGCTTTTTCCATGGTGTAGTGTCCTGGCCATGGTCCTTACTCTCTGATCTTTTCCATGCCCCAGAAGCCATTATTGGCTTCCTTAGGCTATGAAAGGCAAAGTTTTTGCATTATCTTGCTGAGAACCAGGACTGCAGGATTCTTCTTGCAGTCTACTCATCACCTCCCCTCTTCCCTTTCTCTTTTACAATCTTCCTTTACAAGTGATCTTCTCCCATTACTCCTTAAGGGCAGAGGCTATCTTATTGACTTGTATCTGTATTACCAGGATTTAGCACAATGCTTAGCACTTAGTATGTCTTAATAAATGCTTTATCTAGCGATCTGGTATCTCTAGGTCTCAGTTTCCTTACTATGTAAATATTCATAGCAGTGTTTTCTGAGATATCAAAGAGCTGAAAACAAAGTAGAAGGAGAAAAGGCTACAAATTATGGTGCATGAATGAATAACAACAGATTCTGCTGGGCTCAGGTAAAGTTAGGCAACTCTCTCTCTTCCATGAAGAGGCTCCTAGCTCTGAACTTGGGAGACTGAGTTTTAGCACTAGTAAAGTTGGTTTTTTTCCTTAAACTAACTAGGTCTTTACAATCCTATCCTGAAATCCTTAAGAAAATCACTTAAAGTTTAGGTTTAACATATGTTCAGAGTTTCTTCAAAAGAGTCTAGAAAGCTACTCAATGGGTAATGTAGAGCAAGTATAGAACAGCTATTTATTTCTCCAACACAAGAGAAATGTTTAAGACACAAATGACTCAGAAGCATCCATTAACAAAGACTAGAGAAGCTACCACAGTAGAACTCACATGGTTGTCTCTAAGACTATAAATTTCCATTTCAGAATTACTGTTTAATCACCAAATTTCAAACAAAGAAGCACAATCATAAGAGGCATTCAGGGCTTGAAGCCCACGCTCAGGTTGCATATGTACCCATCGCCATATGTGAGTACCTGACATTGCTTTTGAGAGGGAAGAGAATCCCTTTTTCCCAAGAGAGAGATAGTTAGAGTTCTACACCACATGTTCTAGAAAGGTGAAGAAAAGAGGGTGAGAGTGGAAATTGTCCTTCTCTTTAAAATCTACCAAATATGCAGGTTCTTCTTGGCTCAGCAGCCAATACTCATTGACCTAATAGGGTAGTCTTCTTCACTGAGTGGGCATTACCTCACTTTAAGTGAGTATCTGAAAAGGCCTTAGCCTAAAAGGCCAATGTCTCCCTTTGCATCCTGGGCCATCTCCAGTCATTCTGATGAATATCTGGTCACTGGACCCAAATGATTGTGGAGGAGAAAGTGACCTGGTGACCTGCACAGCCCTCCCTCACTCAAAACAAAGTCAAGTGCAAGTCATGTCATCATTTCTCTGATGTAATGGTCTTCTTCAGCAACAAAGGACAAACACAACAACAAATGTATATGTGCAACAATGTTGTTTAATGTATACATGTATGTATATATATAACATGTCTTATTGACTTGTATTGTATAATATATATTGTATAATATAATATGTACACACACAAACATATACATATGCACACACACAAACCTGTAACTCCCAGTAAATAATAGAGGATTCATAGAAAGGAAGAAATGCCTTGAAACAGTAGAGAGCTATATCTGATCTGTAACTTACAGTCATAGAATATTACTGGAGGACGCTGAAAGGTTAAATGATTTGTTGAGTGTCACATAGGCAGAGACAGAATTTGAACCCAGGTCGGACTCTAAGGCAGCAGTTCACACCCTCTTCCAGATTGCTTCTTAATCTATGTACTAAGCTGGAACAAAATATGCAAAGAGTCTCAGAACATTAAATAAGCAAATATAACTTCCAGATGAAATTTAAAAAATTTTAAAAAACAAACAGATCTGGTGTACAAACGTGTCATTATTTTTCAATTAGATGGTTTGAAAATTTCTTTACAAGCATTAGTCAATTCAGCCTTTTTTTTGTCACCAGCTATTTTTGCAATCAATAGTTACTGTTATATGTGTGTGGGCAAGTAGGGGTATGGAAAATTTTTGTGAAGTTGAAAAAGTTGGAACCCCCTAGAAATAGATGATCTTTAACATCCTGTCTAAAATCCAGTTTTATGTGCCAGAGAATCCATGAAGCAAAATGATGGAAGTGTCATCCACATAAAACAACCTTAATGGGGAGTCAGATGAATAGCACAGATATGTTATTTAGAATAAACACTGCCATTGACATCACTTTTGAGTTATAACATTTGGATCGACTTCTGCTAATATTTCCATGAAGGTATTCTGTTAAAATTTATTTGGGAGATGAAGCAGATTTGTCCTGTTGAAAGACTTGCAAGCAGGCTTGTCATAACAAAGTTTATTGGCAAGTCTTTTAGATGTATTTCGATAAATCATCAGGCCATTTCCCTTTTCAACAACTTTGTAATAGTTCATTTAGCCTGTCAGGTTTCCTGTGTAATGTGCCTGTCCTACTTTTAGTGAGCTTTTTCTGTGGCCACTCATCTTCTTTGAACGGTTGGTCTCAGTTTCATGCTTTTAACAACTACCAGCTAACTTGCAAACTGGAGTACGTGAAGCAAAAAGAACTCATCACTTACTTCTTCCACTAACTCCAATAGTTCCTTGTTTGTTTTATTACGTAGTTCTTTCCACTTCCTTTTATTGCAAGTTCTTTTCATATATTTATTTCAGTCTAAATATCAAGGATTAAATGGCTTCCTTTTTTCCTTGCCCATCATCCATAATTTTGTTGTCCTTGTTCAGTAGTGTCTGATTCTTCCTGACCCTATGGACCATAGTGCCCCAACGTTGTCAGTGGGGTTTTCTTGGCAAAGATATTGCAGTGGTTTGCCATATACTTCTCCAGTGGCATAAGGCAAATAGAGGTTAAGTGACTTGCACAGGGTCACACAGCTGACAAGTGTCTGAGGCTAGATTTGAGCTTAAGTTTTTCTAATTCCAGGTTCAGCACTCTATCCACATAGTATTGCAAAAATGGTTTACTGGGTTCAATTCCCTTTCTATTGTCATCTATTAAAAACCTTTCTGTTGCTTTCCAGATCTGAAATCTTTCATTTCATTTAAATAGAGGAGGAGGGGGACCAGATCCTTATCTCAACCTGAACTGCTTTCTTCTTTACAGCTTTCACTTCGTTATTTAGTACATAGTTTTTGTTTCTATAAAACTAACATTTAAACTCTCTGAAGTCAATAAGGACATAGTTTTATGAATGATTCTATTTTTAAAAAAGGATTGCAATAAAGTAGGAGAGCTCTCAGGTTTTTAAACACAGAATGTAGAGGAAGAATATCCATTACTAGGAGATAGGAAAATGATCCTGACACTGGAGATTCCAGGATAGTATCTATGGTTATTTAGTTAATGAGACAATAGCTGTTTTGTGATTGGCTTGTTTCTATCTTCACTTTTAGACACCAACTAATCATCAAGTTCTGAAAGGGTTAACTGCATGCATTTTCCCCCTGGAGTTACTTTTGTCCATGGATAATAGAAATGCTCCAATCCAATTTTCTGTTTCTACGTGCCTGGTAAAGGTGCTCCTGTGCTGCTGGAGTGCAGAAACTGAGAAGCTTCCCAAAGTATATGTGTATTATGTGGGACTCTTTCCCTGTGTAGTTTTAAGAGCCTTAGACTCTTGGCACAGAAACCAGATGATCAATGAGTTCCCTAGCAGTGCTTACAATATCATAAAAGCCTGAGCTCAGGTGAAGACACATAACTAACAAAGGGTGAACAGGGCTTTGTCCCAGGTGCTGATAATCCTCTGACTTAATGCCCCGGTGAGAAGTAACCTTGTGTCATGCTTTATTGGCTTCCCTGACAGCATACATTACACAGCTGCTACCCCTAGGGTTTTGTCACTATAACACCCAATTCCCAGACCTACTTTTTCTATGTCACTTTCTCTACCAGCTCTATAAAGGACTGAATTGTGACCTCTCTTGGTGTGACTATACCGATGTTTGGACTGTTGTCTGAACTTCCACTGTGTCTTTGCCACCCCCTCCCCACCACTTTTTTTTGCCAGAGGTAAAATAATTTCTAATTACAACTCTCTGATTCATAGCTGCTGTTTTCTTTCCATTTCTTCTTGGCTAAACCCCACACTACTCCAATCTCGCCTCATCCTCTGAGAGATATCCTCAACACTTTAAAACATTTTACATGGTCTTGAAAACTCACAACACAGACTTCTGGGGGATGCAGTTCTAAATTGAACATGGTCCACTCCTTTACAACTACCTCTCTTAGTTGTTAACCACTATTTACTTCTCTGAAACTGCCCAGGATGGCAAAACAGAGGGAAGGGAACCCAACACATAAGCTATCTGTTCCTCTTGATTTTCTCCAGTACTGGCTTGAAACTATTTCCAGCAACATAAAGAGAAAAGAGTAAGGGGTCAGTCTCTATAAAATGTATATACTGAATGACTAAACAAAACATACCAAAATATATCCACACTTCAAATAACCCATGATTAAATGAACATGTAGTCCCTCCACTAACACAGATCACAATCCCTTCACTTTTTGGTAGGCAGAATTGTATGGCTATAAAGATTTTCAACTGATGGTCAATATTTCTGGCGATGAGCCTTTCCAAACTTGGTCTTTGGATGACAAATATAAAATCAGCTTTTGTGTTCATAAATGAAACCTTTCTAGCTTGTTGGGACCTGTTGAAGTTTGTGTTTCAGTGTTATTAACCTTCAAGAATTCAAGATTATTTCTCCATCACAATAAGGGATTGATAAGGCATCATAAGATAACTTATTATCTCTCCCCCGAAGCCTGCTCTCTTTTCTGACTATCAAATGACAGTCATTAGTGATATCAGTGATAGTCATGACTGGTACCAACCTTTACCCACTGTCCCATATCTAAAATTTTGGTGTTCTCTCTGACTTTTTGTCTCTTCTTACTACCCATATCTAATCAAGTTGTTGAGTTTATTCTACTTCCACAATATTTCTCAAATTCATGTCTTCTTGAGTACCTCTGTCACCACCTTGAATAGGTTCCCATCACCATCCTTCTGGATGATTGCATTAATCTCTAAGCCTTTCCCACCATCCTCATCTTTTGTCAGATTTATCTTCCTAACATTCTCCCATTTTTCCTACCTATCTGACCACTCTCTCTGTGTCTTTCACTAAGTTGTTTTCATCTTCCTATATCCCTACTCCCAAGTTCTTATCTTTGGCCCCTGTCTCTTCTTTCTCATATTCTTTCCCCTGGTGATCTTATCCATTTACATGGCATCAGTGATTACCAGTCTGCAAAGAGCTCCCACCTCAGTATTATACACTCCAACCTTTCCCATTGTTATTTCATCACAAATGAACTTCTCCACCGAGTTACCCCATCAATACCTTAAACATAACATATCCAAAACTGTACTTATCTTTCCCTCCAAATCTACCTCTATTCTTAACTTCCCTATTTCCTGTTTATAGCATGATCTTTCTTCAAATCACATAGGCTCAAGACGTCAGAGTTACCTTTGACTATCACTTTCCATGTCCAATTAGTTACAAAGTCCTTTCAAATCTATGCACAAAATATTTTACTCAGTCATACCCTTTTTTAAATTCTAACCGCTATTACTCCTGTTTAGGCCCTAATTATCTCTTGCCTAGATTATTGAATAACTTAACTATGTTCTCTGCTTCCATTCTCTCACCTTTCCTATGTCTTCACACTGCTGCCAAAGTGGTCTTCTAGTAGTAAAGGTTTAGGTCTGATTTGATCTTTCCTGTGTTCAAAACATTCCAGTGACTTCCCATTGCCTATAGGATGCAAAACAAACCCATAAACAAACCATTATAGCTCATTACCATAGTCAGAGACCAGGGCAGTTGAACTATTAAAGCAGGAAGATCATATTCCTGATAGGAGCCCTTGCAAGGGCAACAAACAATTCTTCCTTTCTGAGACTGTCTCGAGGGAGTCTTTAAAATACAAAAATTCCAACAACAGGTCAATAGTTCGTTAAATTGTGGTACATTAATGTAAAAGAATACTGTAAGATGATTGTGATGGAGAAGGGTGTAGAATACAGAAAAATTTAGTAAGATTATAATGTAATAATGCAAAGTCAAAAATAGGAAAACCATAAAAATGGAGTTCATAATCATAGGAATGAACATGAGGGACAAAGAATTTCGATAGGGTCTTAGAAGGAGGAACTGAAAGTTTTATGATATTCAATGCATTAAAATTATTTAACTTAAATATGGTTACTACTACTAGTTATCTAATATTTAATATTGTTTCTGGTAAAATATTTTTTTCAAATGGAGAGAGTCTAAGGCCTCTGGACTAGTATTCCCTAAATTCGTCTTTACACTTTGACCAGGAAGCTAATATCATCAAAAGGACAGAGAACAACAGAATGAATTGACCCTTCATTATGATAGAGTACTACAGCCCTGGTGAATCTGATTACCTGGGTGGCTTTCCGTATGTGTCTGTGTTTATCTTTTCCAAATGTTGGTCTTTGTACTTACTCCCATACATTTTATTCTATTAGACTAGATCTATTTAGATCAACTCTATCATTTAATGTGTTAGCAATACCTCCCAGCTTCCTGTCATCCTCAAATGTAATAAGCACCCATACGTGTCTTCACCAATGCTGCTGATACAAAAAATACTCAATACAGATCCAAGTAAACGTCCCTGGGAACCTATAGTAGAGACCGACTCTGTGCTGTTGTCTACCCATTAATGACTACCCTTTGGGTCCAGTCAATCAACCAATCCTACATCTACCTAACTGTACTATCTTTTAGTCCAAATCTGTCTTGTCCACAATCCACTGATTTGTTTCACTGCTCTGTATGTCTATTTCACAAGGGGGAGTTTCTACTTGGGAACTAGGTACTATTAAGATGGTTGGTTAGTTGATAGATATCCAAAAAAATTCATCAATAAAACATTTTTAAATGCGTAGAAGAAAACAAAAAATATTACAGATGACAACATATGGAAATAGAATAGTTTTGTTATTACCCTGTCAAATTATATGTGTTTTTATACACACACATATATAAATAAGAAGTTTGTATAAGAAATTGTGAACTGTTATGTATACTTTGTTTTTTATATGCTTCTTAAAATCAGACTGTATGTGACAATTTGCAGTTCCTTATACAAATCAATTTTTTGTTATTTTTATCTATTGAAACGTTTGTGTTTGTTCATGATTGTTAAATTCACATTTAAAAAAGAACATTTTTTAAAATAAAATTGCCTGAGACACCCACAAATGTGTCCACATGTACATGAACGTGCATGCACACACACACACACACAGGATAGCATAAGAAATGTTGTCCAATGCTTCGCAGAAATCCAGAAATACTTTATCTCCAGTATTCCCCTTATCTAGTGATCCTTTCAAAAAAGGAAATAAGATTAGCCTGTCACGAGCTATTCTTGATGTAGCCATGCAAGTTCTTAGTGATCACCACTTCCTTTTTCTAAATGCTCATGAGCAAATCTTTTAATAACATGTTGTAGAATTTGTCAGAAAATCAGATTAAGATTACCAGTCTACAGTTTGAATTAAATGTATACTATGTGTAATGCACTGGGCTAGGATATATAGATAAACATGAAGAATTTCTTTCTTTTACAATGCTTACATTTTTCTGGGAAGACGTAATAATTGATACAAGATAGGCTCTGAAAAGAGCAAGGCAAGCATGGATCATCCGAAGTGCTCTAGGAACATTTGAATTAGGAAAAGGGAGGAGATAAGGAAGAGAAGGGAGGGTACAACGATTGTGGGGATAAGGAAAGACTTCATGGCAGTAGCTGAGTTGAGACTTAAAGAAAAATAAGGATTCTAAAAGGTAGAGAATTGGAGGAAGTGCATTGCAGGCATGAGGGAAGATTTCCATTTTGCAGGCCATTCTGTTTGTCAAACAGAAATAAAGTAGCTGTACTTTCTCTCAATTATCTTTTGCTTTTCCTAATCTATTCCAAATAGCAGGTCCATACCGTCTTCAATTTTCCTTTGGTTCTTAATATAGCTTCAAAACAAAACAAACTCAGTTTTCTATTGTCTTTAATATTTATTGCCAGCCTCAGTTAATTCTGAGCTTTAGCTTTGCTGGCAGTATTCTCATGTCTATGGATTCACCCATTGTTACTTACTTTATTACTTGATTTGAATCATATCAGTTTGTATAAATATTTATCCCCTTCCCCCTAGCATAGCCCCTCCTCCACATTCCATAGTAAAGATAAAAATTATCCCCTTTCTCTTTTATACCTAGGGTCTAGCCTAGTACCTTGTATATAGTAGGCATTTAATAAATGTTTGACGCTGAAGTTGAAGTCTATATCAACCATTACATAACTGATTTGGTATGAACTGCTCGATTTCTCTGCCCCTCCTCTCTCCCAAAGTTTTCTGCTGTTTCCCAGAGAAGGCAGACATCTGTTTAAAACCAAACAATAAATATTTTGTTCTCGTTGCAGGTGTTCCCCTACAGGGCTCCTTCCTGCTTGACAATTTAGAGGGTATCCCTGTGGTCTACCCTAGTAGAATTCATGTCTAGGCCAAAATCAATAAAAGAAAAGAGTAAATGGTGTCCGATTTGCTCAGCTTCATGTTTCCCAAATGTCCTAGTTATAACAACAAAGCTGGGTACATAAGAAAAGCTGACTCATATTTCCTGCAAGTCAGCACAGATATCCATCCAAACTGTTTGAACCTTTGGACATTTCCAGAAAGAAGTCCAAAGTGTTGAAACAATTTATGAGCATTTGTTTTATTTTCTAAGAACATATGAACATCTGTTATAAGACTTCAGACAAAGCCAACAATTAAAGATGAAACTTCTATAATAACATTTTTCATTTTGAGTAAGTGTCAGCAATCTTTATTTGGTCAAAAATTAAAATATATTGCCTTTAGAAATAGACATACTACTCCTCTGCCTGCCCTATTTCAAGCCTTCCCTGTTAAGACAAATAAATTGTTTCTATATTGAAAATGATTCCCTTCAAAGACGGATTTTGTGTCCTGTTAAAATTATAACACCCAAACTCTAAAGACCAAATTCCAAAAGCACCACTTCAGACTCTTAAGTTATGTCTTCTTTTATTAAAATCTTGTTTGCAACTCAGGCTCTAGGAATTTGATAGATAGCTCAAAAGAAAGAGAAAGATCTTTAAATATAGAACAAAAGAAAATTAGTATACATTTATTAAGTGCCTACTATGTGCTAGGCACTGTGCTAAGCTCTGGGCATGGAAAAGGGTCAAAAAACTATTCCTGCTCCCAAGGAGCTCAGTCTAATGTGGGAGACCACAAACAAATGTATATAAACAAACTATACACAGGATAAAAGAAATTAAAGATAAGAGACATTTAAAAAAAAGAAATAGACTTACCATAGGCTTTACTGTAAATTACATTTTAAAATATATTGTATAGAAAAAATAATTTTGCTTTTAAAGATAATTAAAAGTTTGAAATATTCAATCTACAAAGAGTTGTCAATGAAGCTAAAACTACTAAATTGGAAACCAGAATGTCCTAAAGTAACTACCTTTGTGTTTTTGAGTACATGAACTAGAACTGAACAAAATGAAGTATCTGGGATGGTCTGAGATAGAGACAGAAGGATCTCAGATATAATGTGCCCCTACTTTGCCTACAAGCTATATTGTCATTTACATCTGAAGTCTGATTTAGTTAGATGCCAGGTTTAGAATGATGAAGGTATTACATTCTCTTTAATATTTCTCATCTCTGAAGGTTGTTTAGTGGATCTGCCTTTTGTAAAAAAATTAATCAATAGTATTTATTAACGCCTACTATGTGCCAGGCATTGTACCAGGTACTGGAGATACAAATACAGAGAATGAAACAATCTCTACTCACAAAGAACTTATTTTTTTAGTTTATTTTTTAAAATAAACCAACAATGATTCCCACCCCACCTCCTTTGTCATTGGAAAACAAAATAAACAATAAGAAGCAGCAAAAAAGGTAAAGAAAACCCTTGTAATAAATATTAATAATTAAGCAAAAGAAATCCATTATTTTATAGAGCTAGAAAAAATAACAAAATTTATCTGGAAGAACAAAAGATCAAGAATATTAAAGGAACTTATAAAAAATGTGAAGGGAAGTGACCTCGCCATACCAGACTTCAAACTGTATTATACAGTGGTAATCTAATTATAATAATTATATTATAATAATATAATCTAATAAAGCGGTAATCATCAAAACAGTCTGGTACTGGATAAGAAATAGGTGGATCAGTGGAATAGATTAGGTACATAATAAATAGTAATAAATGACCATAGCAATCTAGTATTTGATAAACTCAAAGACCCTTTGGGTCAAGAACTCACTATTTGACAAAAACAACTGGGAAAATAGGAAAACAATATGGCAGAATCTAGGTAATAGTCTAGATTCTGTATACCAAGATAAGGTCAAAATAGGTACATTTGGACATAAAAGGTGATACCATAAACAAATTAGGAGAGCAAGGAATAGTTTAATTGTCAGATCTATGGAGGTAGGAGGAATTTATGACCAAACAAGAGCTAGAGAGCATTATAAGATATAAAATGGATATTTTGATTATATTAAGTTAAAAAAGTTTTTGTACAAGCAAAACCAATGCAACTAAGACTAGAAGAAAAGCAGAACAATGGGGGAGAGTTGTGTTTTTTTTTTTAATAGCAAGTATCTCTGGTGAAGGGCTCAGTTCTCAAATAAAAAAAGAGCTGAGTCAAATTTATGAGACTACAAGTCATTCCCAATTGATAAGTGGTCAAAGGCTGTGAACAAGCAGTTTTCAGACAAAGGAATCAAAGCTATCTAGAGACATATGAAAGATAGTCTAAATCATCATTGATTAGAGGAAAGCAAATTAAAATAACTCTGAAGTACCACACACACCTATCAGATTGGTTAATGTAACAGAAAAGGAAAATGACAAATGATGGAGGGAATATGGGAAATTGAGACCCTAATGCACTACGGACGGAATGGTGAACTGATCCAACTCTTCTATAGAGAAATTTGGAAATATTCCCAAAGTGCTACAAAGCTGTGCATACCATTTGATCCAGTTATACCATCACTAGGTCTTTGTCTGAAAGAGATTTTTTTTTTAAAGGGTCAGGAGAAGGGACCTATTTGTACAAAAATATTTATAGTAGCTCTTTTTGTGGTGGCAAAGAATTGGAAACTGAAGATATGCTCACCAACTGGGGAATGGCTGAACAAATTGTGGTATATGACTGTAGTGGAATATCATTGTGCTATAAAAAAGTGACAAGCAGGATGAATTCAGAAAAATGTAGAAAGATTTACATGAACTGAGGCAAAGTGAAGTGAACAGGACCGGAAGAACAGTATACACAGTGTATAGTAACAGCAATACTGTAAGATGACCAGCTGTGAAAGACTTAGCTCTTCTTAGCAATATGATGACCTAAGACAATTCCAAAGAATTAATGTTGAAAAATGCTATTCACTTCCAGAAAAAGAAATGATGGAGTCTGAATGCAGAGCAAAGCATACTATTTTTCATTTGCGTGTGTGTGTGTGTGTGTGTGTGTATGTGTTTGCTTGGTTTTTTGGTGTGTCTTCTTTCACAACATGACTATTATGAAAATACGTTTTGCCTGATTGCACATGTATAAACTACATCAATTTACTTACCACGTCAGGGAGAGCAGAGGGAAGGAAGGGAAGGATCAAATTTGGAACTCAAACTTTTTGGAAAATGAATGTTAAAATCTATTTCCACATGTAATTTGGAAAAATAAGATATTTTAAGTAATCCTACTTTGGACATGTCCAAAATACATACGTGTCATTCTGCACCCTGAGTCCATTACCTCTGTCAGGAGATGGGTAGCATGCATCGTCATTGGCCCTCTTAAATTATGTTTTGTCATTTCATTGATCAGTATTCTTAGGAGTTTCCAAGTTGTTGGTTTTTTTCCCTTTGGAGGGGGAAGACAAGGCAGTTGTGGTTAAGTGCCTTGCCCAAGGTCACACAGTAAGTGTCAAGTGTCTGAGGCCGGATTTGAACTCAGGTCCTTCTGACTCCAGGGTTGGTGCTATATTCACTGTAGTACCTAGCTGCACCCCCAAGTTATTTCTTTATAGTTTTGTTGTTAATGTATAAATTGTTCTCTTGATTCTGGTCACTTTACTCTGTATCAGTTCATCTTCTTTGGTTTTTCTGGAACTCTCTCTTTCATCCTTTCTTACAGTACAATTCATATGCCACTCTATTCTTATGCCATCATTTATTCAGTCATTGCCTAACTGATGAATGTCCCCTTATTTCCAGTTCTCTGCTACTGTAAAAAGAGCAGCTATAAATATTTTTGTACATATGGGCCCTTTTCCTCTCTCTTTGATCTTTTTGGAGTTTAGTGATACGACCAAGGAGTGATATCACTGGGTTAAAGAGAATACATAATTTAGTGGATTTGGGGGACATAGTTCCAAACTGCTTTTTAGGATGGCTGAACCAATTCACAACTCCACCAGCAGTGTCTCTTTTCCTCCAACATTGGTCATCTTCCTTTTTGTCAATTTTGCTGATTACCACTGACACCAGTGTTAGGTGGAATCTTGGAGTTGCTTTAATTTTCATTTTTCTTATTACTAGTGATTTGGACTATTTTTTCATGCTTAGATTGCTTAGAATACTTTTTTTTCTATTTGGACATAACCGGAAGCAGATGAGGAAGTGATAAGTGACTTTCCCAGGGTCATACAACTAGTAACTGTCTGAGGTTGGATTTGAATTCAGGTTTACTCCTGACTCCAGAGCCAGTGCCCCATCCCTTGCTCCATCCAAGTGCCCCTACATTACTTTTTTAGAAAACTGCTTGTTCATATCCTTTGACTATTTATCAGTTGGGGAATAGCTTTGACTCATGTACATTTTAATCAGTTCTCTATAAATCTTGGAAATGAAATCTTTGTCAGAGAAACCTTCAGCAAAGATTTCCTCCCAGTTTGCTGTTTTCCTTCTAATTTTAGCTACATTGATTTTGTTTGTGC
The DNA here is from genome assembly GCA_028658325.1 of Potorous gilbertii. NCBI lineage: Eukaryota > Metazoa > Chordata > Mammalia > Diprotodontia > Potoroidae > Potorous > Potorous gilbertii. The sequence goes on along the minus strand of CM053769.1, from coordinate 579,787,143 downwards.
AAAACTTTTAAAATTTGTAATCAAAATTGTTCATTTTATTTTCTGTGATTCTCTTTCTCTTGTTTGGTCAACTCATATCCTATACCTAGATCTTAAAGGTTTTGTTTTCCTTGTTCTTCTAATTTATTTATGATGTGACTTTTTGCGTCTAAGCCAGGTATCCATTAAGAGCTTCTGGCGTGCCTTTGTAAAGGTGTTGGAAACAACACAGTTCAGCAGAAAGAGTGTTGGACTTAGAATCAGAGGACTTGGATTTCAAATTTCAGCTATGTCACTTACTGCCTTTGTGGCTGGCCTGGTTAAATGGGTAGCACTTAATGTCTCTGGGCCTCAGTTTCCTAATGAGTAAAATAAAAAAGAGTAAATGATTTCAAAGGTCCCTTTCAGCTCTTGATCTTATGAGGCTATGGTCAGGTTTTATTTTTTAAAAATTTATTGTAATATTTGAAATTGAGCTATCCCTTATTCGAAATAATCACAATTTCAGCTTGTGGAATTAAATATACTAAAATTTCAGTGTAACATTATTAATCAAATTTGGTTAAGTTAGGCTTGACTTGGTTCTTAGTAACAAGGGGTTGACTTACCCAAGTACCAAAAAAGCCTCAGTGTAAATTAGTCTGATCTATAAGGCCGTTCCTCTGGCATAGAGACCAAGGTCAGTTACATAGCAAAGCTCCAAAATACTATTCACAAACATGAGAAATTTCTAGTATAAAACTTAAGGTGCTTAGATTTAGCAGGTGGAGAGGATTAAGCTTTACAACATCTTGTTAGTATCCAAACACATTACACTTTACAAAATGAATGAATGAACGAAAATGTATTTATCAATACATTTGATAGTGTATCAGATACTGCTATTAGGGGCTTTTTTCCCTTGGAGAAATAAAATAATGGTGTTTTAAGATGTAAGAATATTTATAGAGGTCCTGGTATAATGAAGGAAATCTATTAGGCAAATTGGAATTTTTAAGATCTAGTTTTCTCCTTTTTCTGGAGGGAGGTATATTTTTAAAGAATGCTTTTTTATTTATTTATTTTAAAATGTGAACTAGGATTTTTATTTTTTTTAATTTTTTAATTTTTATTTTATTTATTTATAAATGTTCTACAATCACTTCCTTAAAATTAAGATTTTATACCCCTACACCTTCCCCCCCTAACCCCCTCCCTCCCCATGACAGCATATAATTCTGTATAGGTTC
>CM053769.1:579765934-579785435 GCA_028658325.1 Potorous gilbertii | reverse complement strand
ATTTCTTATGGCGCAATAGTACTCCATTACATTCATATACCATAATTTATTAAGCCATTCCCCAATTGATAGGCATCTCCTTGATTTCCAGTTCTTGGCTACCACAAAGAGTGCCGCTATAAATATTTTTGTACATGTGGGTCCCTTTCCCATTTTTATAATCTCTTGGGGATACAGTCCTAGTAGTGATATTTCTGGGTCAAAGGGTATGCACATTTTTGTAGCCCTTTGGGCATAATTCCAAATCATTCTCCAGAATGGTTGGATGATCTCACAGCTCCACCAACAATGAATTAGTATTCCAACTCTCCCACATCCTCTCCAGCATTTATCATTTTCTTGTTCTGACACGTTTGCCAATCTTAAATGAATGCTTTTTGTTATTTTTGTATCTGATTTCCTGTTTAATTCTCCATTGTAATACAGTAGTTAAGCAAAAATCAACTGATGAAGTCAATACTACATCTGACAGTACCTCCAGTCTTCTCTCTTTCTTGAGGGAGATTTTTGTTTCTTTCTTGGTTCTTTGGGAAGAAGATTGTTCCCTGAAGTTAATCTTAGCTCAGCTGCTTTTTAATGTTGTATTAATTTACATTATTGTAGTCATTTTGCATATCAGTACTTTGGTTTAGCTTTTTTGTTTTTTGCTTGGAATCACTTTATATACCTTTCCTTGTTTCTCTGGATTTCTCATCTGTATCACTTCTTATGGTGGGGTAATCTTCTATTGCATTTATATAATTTATTCAGTCATTCCTTAACCTTCTATTGTATTTATATAATTTGTTCAGTCATTCTCTATTTGACTGGCACCACTTTATTTTCAGTTTTATGCTACCACATAAAGTGCTATGAATATTTTGGTATATAAGGGACCTCTCTGTCTGTCACACACACACACACACACACACACACACACACACACACACACACACACACACACACACACACACACACACCCTTAAGATGTATACCCAGATTCACCATATTTATTGTATAAAACTTGGGTGTCAAATTCATCAATGAGCACCATTTGTTTCAGTAGAGATCAAAACTCACAGTTTGTCCTTTAGTTCTCTTCCTTTAATCCACTTTAGGTATTATCAAATTCTAAGATTTATTACAATACAATGAATATTTTAAAGTGGTAAAATGAGTCTCCCCCCAACTGGATTGGCTTTAGGAAAGAGCTACTTTGTTATTCATGAAGAACATTAAAGCTCAAAGTAAAATTAGGAAGCTTTTTAGATTTCTGCCTTGTCATTTAAGCACTGAGTTGATGACTTAATCTCTACTCCTATTACATATGATTTCAGTACTACTGAAGTCTATTTATGATAGGAAACACATTAAGTATAGACTGCACTTCCCCTATTGTCAGCAAAGCATTCATTCCTTAAATATTGAGACGTAGCTAAATGCAAGGTACTGAATGTGCTTGAAGATGATGGTATTTAAAGAGGGCATAGATAATGGCTTATTAACCTGGTGCTCCATGAATGTGTATAAAATTTTTAATAATTAGTTTAAAATTATTTCTTTTGTAACCTTATGTATTTAATCCATTTAAATTTTTTATTTTGAGAAGGCATCCATAGACTTCAGACTGCCAAAAGGGCCCATGGAACACAAAAAATGGTTAATAGACCTTGACACAAATATACCTTTGATTTACTGGTTGACCTTAATCCAATCATAAATGGTAATTTCTAAATTGTTTGAAAAACTAATGAGATAGCTGATAAATGCCCTTAGCTGTTTAAAGCACTTTACAAGCACTTAAGCAGCTATTTTCTAATACTTCATAAAATAATTCTCTAATAGGTGGTATTTTCTATTTAGAAACTTTTTACCATTTAAAAATGCACAGAATTCCAGTGCAGAACTTATGACAATTATTTACACAATAGGAAAACAATTGCAGTTTATCATTGCAGCTACCTCTGTTGCAGCAGTTCTATTAAAAACTAAATAAAATCCTCCAAATGCATTCAATATAAGCTTTGATAATTGGTGACTTCAATGCAAAGGTGAGCATAGGAGAGGACTGTAAGCTATATGATAGAAAACATGATTCAAGAATAAGAAATGAGCAGTCTTAAGTTTGTGGATTGTACAAAAACCTCATTTTAATATACATAAATCCTTTTTTTAAAAAAAGAGAACAATTGAAAGCTACTGGACAAGGTGAGCAACCTAAGCAACATAATGTCATAAAAAATGCAATTGATTATATTTTAATGGAAAACCAGTGGTTCCTAATGTAAGCCATTTCCAAATCAGCTGTTTGTATTAGAACACAGATTTGCTAGAACAAAGATCTAAAGCAAGGGCAAATTGGAAGAAATGACAAGAATGAGAAGGCAATTTGGTGTGGAATCAAGTAACTTGACTTAAACAAGTTATTGATGCTGAAAGACAGGCAGAGAACAAAAGAATGGATATCTACCTAAACTATTATCACAGTGTCTGGGACATAGTAAGTGCTCAATCAATGTTTATTGGTTTCCTAAAGAATTTTAACATAAATTAATTTCTGAAACAAGAACAAAAAAGCCTAGAAACCCTTTCAGCTAACAAACACTAGGTCTCTTTACCAAGGGTGAACACTGGAATGGAAAATGAACAGATTAAAATGCAAAAGTATTATAAACATTTTTATATCTTTTCTTTTCTTACATCAATGGTAGTTGAACCATCATTCTAAGGTTCTTGATGAGATACATGAGGAAGTAGGAAAAGCACTAAAGAAAACAAAGCTAGAAAAGGCAGCTGAAGCAGAATAGGAAGTTTATACTTAAGGTGATATAATTTCAAAGATGTATATAAAGAAATTCCCATGGTATCCAAAGAAAAGATGCCAAAGTCTTGGGGAAGATGATTAAGAGAATATTAGAAACCACTGATCTTCATGCTTACTTTCCCATTTCTATGAAAATGTCTATAAAAATAATTTGTATATATGCATTGAGGACATTTTTGATGAAAGTATGAAAAGGGGACAGGAAAGTTTGTTAAAATTATGTTTCATGGTAGTAGACCCCCCTTTTTTTTTACAATCATGCAATTGACTAAAACACATAAAAAACGAAATCTCTCAGTGTATTTGTTTATAAAAAAGTATTTGGTTTAGTGGAACAAAACATCACCTTAATGACTTTATTTTAACAAGGTGTCTCCCATGAATATGTCAGTCATCCATGATGCCTTCAGAAATATAGTAACAGAGGCAACTTCTTTCAATGACTCTTTTGATAATATCAGGCAAGGTATAAACCAAAGAGAGGTATTGTCATCAAAGATGTTTGCTTCTGTGTTGGATACTGTCCAATGCAGAGTCTACATGGAAGAAGATTTCCTGTTAGATGATATAGATGATCCTTTTTGTGAATGATGTACATATTGCACCAAGCCCACAGCATTACAGTCTCTTATGTGAGATCCAATCAATATTCACTAAAAAAAAAAGTTAGCCTCCATGCATGAAAAATCTACTGGATATGTAATGCAGATTGTTCTGATTAAGACATGCATTTGGAGGGGATAATCCAAATAACTAGTTCATAAACACACATATGTGTGATATATATTTGTCTTTCTATATATTTATATGTGTGTGTATATATATATATATATATATATATATATATATACATATATGTGTATCTTGAATAGACACTAAACATAGACAATGAACTAGTCAAAGAATTGGGGAGAGAAGGTTATATTGACTTTGGGAAATGGAATAATATTTCATTGAACCAAGCCTTCTTTCTGAAACAAAGATCCATCTTTTCATGGAATATCACAGTCTCTGAAGGAATATCATGGTTGAAAAATCACTAAGAAGAGCAATGATAGGTTCATGCCAGGCACAAATAGGTTGCAACACATTATCACAGAAAAATAACACAAGTAAAATGGTGTAAAGATCATAAGAGGAAAGTATGATAAAGTGGCCATATAGGGAGAACAGGGGACAAACAAGGGACAGTTTGTATGTTTCACTTATTCTCTTGCAACGTCAAGAGATCCAGGAAGGCTCCTGGAACGTTGGGTAGGTCCTCATGGTGAATGCTACAAGGATAGTAGAGCACTAGAGAATCTGTTTGCTTGGAATGAGTACCCACAGTCATTAGGTTCACAGATCCATTAAAATATCTAAGTAGAGAATTCCATTCTGTAAAGTATGTGCCTATTTATTGTAATTGCTGCTACAATACTTTATCTTGGTATGGCAGTCACTCTGGGTTTTCAAAGGTGATGGCTATAGAGTTCAAGCTCTGGTAATTTCTACCTCTGGAAAGACCTCTAGTACAGTCTGGCAACAATATATTTGCTTTCTGAAGACTTTCCTTGGGAAAGAAAGTATCATCATACACCATCTGGCTGTTCATTTTGTCATCAGTTCTTTGACCATGGCAACTTATGAAATTCTGTAATGGATTTTTAAAAAATCCTTTACACCTAGTTGACTGAAGCAGTGTTATTTTTCTGGGTAGTCAATACTTTGAACACCCAAATGACTCTTTCAAAAGGAGTGGGTGACCTTGGTTATAGACAGCAACAAGTGCTGACACAAATTGAAGAATGGATTTTATCTCTGTCCTTGAAGAAAAAGCCGCTGGCTGTTTTTTTAGCACGCTTTCACACGTGGGCAAAAAGCTGTCAGCAAATATCCACTTCCGTGACAAAACACGGATCACAAGCCTGGGGGTTAGTCAGGTTTCGGTTTTTTTTGGTTTGCTTGTTTTGAAACCTCAGCCTTGCAACATCTTAGAGGAGTCGCTTGAAGTACAGACAATGTAACAGTCAAGGGCTTAGAACGATGGGGAGGAATTTCCGAATCCTAACAGAAGTGGAGAGGAGTGGGTCCTTCCCCCCGACTCCTTCTTCTATCAGCCAAAATCTAGTATAAACTCCAAATCAAACAAAAACCGAAACAAAATCCCCCCAAAGCTCTCGACCTTGACGGTGCCTTTTCCCCATGTACTTTCCAGAGAAAGTCCCTGGATTCCCCACTCGGCACGGCTGTTTACGCGGGCTGGCACCGTGGGAGCGGGGTGGCCCGGGGGCATTCCCGAGCGCACCTGAGCGCCGGGCCGGGGCGGCGCAGGCGGGGCGGTGCCTGCACCGCCTCCAGGTGAGAGCGCTCCCGCACGGACGTGCCTCGGGTCAGCCCGACTTGGGCACGGGTGGGAATCGTCGGGGGCGCCAGGGTCTGGTCCGGAGAGCCCAGCTCTCCCGGCTCTCCCAGGGTCAGAATGGGGCGGGGCAGCCTCTCCCGCGCTCCCGCGGTCAGGCGGGCTGAGACTGGAGGTTTCCCAAACGACCAGAGTCGCGAGAGGGTTGGGCCGCTTCGGCCCCGCCCACTTTCTAGCCGCGGGGATTCGGCGGGCTCTGGGACGCGGCGGACACCTCCGCCCCTCGGCCTCTCCCCCGCCTCCCTCCGCCCCTGCCTACTCGTCGGGACCCGCCGGTTGGCCGCCCGCCCGCTCGACTGGTGGCGTCACTGCCAAGATGGCGACGGCCGCGGCGGCGGCGGCCGCGAAGGGAGGCGGAGGCGGAGGCGGAGGCGGAGGCAGCGGCGGCCGCGAGGGGAGGGGGAGTCCCGCCTGACGGAGCCAGCAGGCCACGGGCTGGCGGGCTGGGGTTCCGCGGAGGGCGGAGCGCTGCGCTCGGGATGATCTAAGCTGGCTCGGAGCTTCGCTTCGGCCCCGCGTGCCCAGCTGCGGGGAGGAGGGGACCCCGGCTGCGCCGCCGCGGTGACTGGCCCGGCGGCTGCGGAGCCCCGAGCGGTGAGTGCCGGGTGGCGGAGCGGTGACATGTGGAGCTGTCACTGCCGGGGACGGCCGTGCGCGCGTGCGTGTGTGTGTGTGCGCGTGCCCGCGCGGGGGGCCGCCCGCCGGGGGGAGGGGGCCGCCAGCCGGGGGGAGGGGCGGCCCAGGGCTGCTCGGCCCCAGCCCTCGGGGGCTCCGGGTCACTCTCTGTGGGCCACTTCCCCGGAGCCGGCGGGCGCGGAGACACTTGGCGCTGTGCTCGCGGCCAGGCCGCCCCGCTCTCCCTCCTCCGGACGGGGCTGGCGGGTCCCGCGGGTGACCGGGGGCGACCGTGGGGGTTTCGCCGCTCGCGTCCGGGCAGGTGGGGGCGGGAGGAGGGAGGGGGGGAGTGGGGAGGAAGAGATGGGGGAGGGGAAGGAGAGGGGGGAAGGCTCCCGAGCTGGGCTCCTGACATCTCCGTTACGTAAGGCTGAGGTGGCTCCGGGGGATCCCACCTGCTCGGCTCGCGCGAAGCCCCGCGGACTCGGGACGAAGGGGCCGGCGAGCCTGTGGGGGCCCCGGGGATGCTGCTGCCGCGGCCGCCGGGGGGGTGCGGACCTGCCCGCTTGGGGTGGTGGAGGCTGCGGCTGCCGCCCTGGCACCGCCGCCCCCGATGTTGGTGTGTGAAATGGCCATGCCCACCCTTGGGGGGCAGCCTCCCTCCGCTCAAAGTTTATCCCTTAAGAAAGAATGAGAACTGGTTCGGATAGCGTTTCCTGAGCCCCGCTTGTAGGGTGACATTTGGACGTGCTCGTGATGAAATCGCGTGTCCAGAAAACTCGGGCCCTTCAAAGTGGCAGTTCTGCTTTGAGTTGGGGCACAGTTACCCCGTGGGTGCTGGCAGCTGTAATGGCCAGGAGAGGTGAAGGAACGTTAGGTAGCTGCTAATCCCAATGGGAGTGGGAAAGGAGCACACTCGGGGGCTAGGGAGCCCTTTCCTTAAAGGAGCATTTTATGCTTTTGTTCTGGGTGGGCTCTTTTTAAAGTTGTATTCTTCCTTCGGCAAAAACTCAACAATTATAAACAATGTAGTTCGCTTTACACTAATGTGTTACGAATATACTATTATGACTCCCAAGATAACGTTGAAAAAGTGGATCCTGGGGAGCCCTAGGTTTTTGTGCTGGCATTCTTTGTAGATAATGAAGTCTGTCCACTTTATCTCAATGTAATCAAGAACATTTAGGGAGCTAGTTTTTGTAATTCAAAGTATGAAGAAATCACCAAACATTTGTATCCTCCACCTGTTAGGGAAACTTTATCTTGGAGAGAAATTTAGTGTTTTGGATTAGCTTCTTTCTAGTTTCCCTTTTGAATGGCTGTTGGCGATAAGATGCTACACAGCAGAATTTTCTGAATGGCAAGCAGAAGTGGATTGTCTTTATCCAGGGCACCGTTACTTTTTGTGGGTTTTGTTATTATTACAGGAAAGTAAATTGAGCAAGAATCCAACTAAAGAAGGAGGGGAAATGAGTATTTATATTCTGATTTGCATTATTTTAGACTTTAAAAAATTGTTTCTGAAAATAGTACAATGATGGGAAACATAAATATTTTCCAAATCCACCTTTAGGTGCCGAAGCTTTTTTGGGAGGTGGACCAGGAAAGAGAGTTTGGTGTTACTTTCTCACCCTGTGTGTAGTATTGTTTCAGGTAGTTATTGAATTAGATAGGATTCTTGGGTCTAGTGTTTTATATGAAAGTATAAGAAGTAGTAAAAGTTTGGATTAGATCAGCATATAAAGAAAAATAAAAAATTAGTCCTCTCTGAATTTTCAGATGCACTTTGTGTGACTGGCAATGTATGACACTGTTAGAACTTTTTTATCTTTTCTTGAAGGAAACTTGTCTTTGCCATCCTTTTCTATGATATACAGTCTATGTATTTGAAAAAGACAGATATAGAATTTAGTGTAACAAAATTCTCTTCCCCAACCCCAGTGGTTTTGTTTTACTGCTCCATGGAGATCTTTAAAAGATAAACTAAATGTGTCCCAAATCTTGGATTCGGATTCTTTGGATCTTTAAAATGAGTTGCATAGCAACTTTTAATACGATGATACTGCAAGTGTTCCTTAGGTTTCTAATGGATTTTTTGCCTTTTAAAAGGTTGTTGTGAATTTATCAATGATAACTTATGTATCTGAATCTTCTATTAGACATGTTATCTACACTTTGTATCTCACCCACCTAGCAGAATATCTCACTCATACTAAATGCTTTTTTGTTTTGTTTTTGTTTTCTTTTGGATCTGCAAATTCATTCCTGTGGGAAACTTCCAGCATATAAGTTCCCTCCACCAGGGCAAATCAGCAAAGCGTCAGTAGCTTACACTCTTAAAAGACCTGCTTGGGGCACTGGGAAGTTCAGTGACTTGCTCAGTGTCACCGAGCCAATAGGTATCTGAGATGGGCTTGTAAATCTGTGCATTCTCTGTCCCAAGATTTCCCACTCTCCACTGCATCTTGCTGCCTCTCACTAGGCACCGAATGCATGTTTATTCACTGAATGCATGTTTATTCACTGAATGAAGTGGAATGGAGAGAAAGGAAGAGAAAGGTTAGAGTTTTGTCTCTAATGTTTTTGTAGACTGTGTGATGGTAGGCAAGTCCTTTCACCTCAGTGCTGTAGGCAGTTTTCAAAGACCATTGTTTGCAGAGAAGATGCTGACCTACACTGATAATGGGAGTTTCCTTACTAAGGGGTTCACATATCAGTGAAATCATAGGTTCATTCCCTCTTCTATTAAATTGAATAAGAATGCTTTGAATCAGAGTATAAAAGACTAAAAATATTCAGAAAACTTCTCATAATTTGTACCCAAAACAATTTTTTTAAATGTTGCTTATCTGTGATCTAAGCTTGTGAACAATTAATAATTAAAACTACTCGCTGAGCTATGAAGAGCATCAGTCTCAGGGTTCCATTACCGTTCATAGTCAGAGCTGTTATTCACTTTCTCTTGTACACACATCCTTTTTCCCCTCATGTAGTGGACAAATGCATAGAACCGTGGCACAAGTTTCCTTTCTATGCTCCGGAATCAAGCACCTTCTCTGATACTCCACTTTTAACTTTTACTTCATTTCCCAGAAGTATACATGTCTCCTTTGATATACTTGCTTCTTCTGTCGTGGTACTTTTGCCTAGTAAAGGCAGGATCATCCATCTCTTAGACTTTACTTCTGAAAGAACCTTAGAGTTGTGTCACCCTTACCTTCCATTTTTATAGTTGGAGAAAACTGAGGCTCAGTACAAGTAACTTGCCCAACATCACACAGCTATTAAAGAGCAGAACCTAGAGTTTATTCCAGGTCCTTTGACTAAAATTCCAGAGTTCATTCTTTTGTGTCAGGCTGACTCCGTGTCTCTCACTCTCTTTGTTCCACGACTAAAAAGCCGTGCTAGTGACACACCTTTGTCAAGGGAGGGGAAAGCCTTAAGTCTGAAAGGAAATTAAAGTGAAAAAGAACCAGCATCATTCACTTCTGAGGAGCTTGAAAAGGCCCAGTGACTTTTATTCAGCATCTTTATCTACTTCCTCGTCTCTGATGAAACCTTTTCCCCTTCCTGAGGCATCAGCATTCCTCATGAATAAAAAACCCAATTTATTCAATCTTTTTAATGATCTTAAATGACAACTACTATGGTAATGTTATTTTCAACTATTTTTCATTGCAGATGTATATTATTCCATCTCCCTTATGGGATTAAATTAGCTATTTTAGGCAAGGTTGAGAACCTAACAAATAGTGATAACATTCTTTCTGTCTACAGTTACAACAAGGTAGCTTTAAAAATGGACTTTTGGAATACAATCCATTTGTCATTTGGATGCTGCCTATATTTATAAAAACCTATCTATGCTCATCATGCACTTGGCACCAGGCTAGTTTTAAAGTGCTTGACTTTATCCTCATGAATCTCCTTATCTGTTCTTAAAATGATGTGAACGTATGATAACGGGGGAGAAGAATTAAACCACTAAGAAAAAAGAAATGGAAAAAATAACACAGGAGATTTCCTGCTAGTACTACACATCAGTTCTAATGAAAAGTGTGAGTGATAAAAATTTTGGCAGGGGATATCACAGTTGTGGTATTTTGCTTTTTATAGACTCATTCCTTGTGATAAATGTATAAACACATTTTAGATCTGTATGCAGGTATACACATATATGACACACACACACACACACATACACACACACACTTATTCAGGTTTTCATATAAAGATTTGGACCTCCGTTATATACTGCAATTTTGCTCTGACTTAGGTTTTTTTTATGATCAGTACTGTTGAATTGTCACTGTTGAAATTAAAAAAAAAAAACAATTAAGATCTACCTTCATTCCCTTCCTTCTTCCCTATTCCTCCCCTCCTTAAGAAAGTAAGAAAAACAAAACCCCCAGGTTACAAACATGTTTCAAACAGAACAAATTCCTGAATTGACCCTCTCCAAAGCTATCGTGTTTCAGTTTGTGCTCTGAGTTCATCACCTCTCTGTCAAGAGGTAGGTAAAGTATTTCATCATGAGCCCTCTGGAATCATGGTTGGTCATTGTAACGATCAGAGTTCTTAAGTCTTTCAGAGCTGATTGAGAGACTTGTTTTTGTGAGATTCTTCCAGACTCCCTTGAATATGGTCCATTGGTAGATCTGTTATATTGAATTCGAGACTGTCACTGCCAAGAGCCCACCATTGTCCAGGACACCTGGGCTCAAAATCTCAGTGCTATCCTTGACTCCTCCCTCTCACTCCATTTATCCAATCCATAGCTAAATTTTGTCTTTTCTACCTTCACAACATTTTTAATGTCTCTTATATAGCCTCAGCCCTAGTTCAGGCCTTCATCACATCTTTCCTGGGTGATTGCATTAGCTCTCCAACTGGTGTCTGTGCCAGCCTTGACACTCATCTACTCCATAGCCAATATAAATTTTCTAAAGTGTAGATTTGCCTATGAACTCCAGTGGCTCCCTATTACTATTATAAGATCAAATGTCAGACTAGGATCAAAGTCAGACTCTTCTGACATTTAAAGTTCTTTATAATCTGATCCCCCTTAATTCTATGGTCTTCTTACATTTCTCTTCCATGTCACTAGGATCCAGCAATGCCAGCCTACTTGCAGTTCCTCAAGCAAGACTCTCCATCTCCTGGTCTCTGGACCTTTGCACTGGCAGTTTCCCATTCCTGGGATGCTTTGACTTCTCACCTCTACCTCTTGGTTTCCCTGGTTTCTTTAAGATTCCTCTCAAATCCCACCTTCTATATAAGGCCTTTTCTAATACCACCAACTGCTAATGCCTTCACCTCTCAGATTGTCTTCTATCCAATCTGTATTTTTTATATACCTAGTTATTTGCATGTTGTATATTTCATTAGAATGTAAGCTCCTTGAGGACAGGGACTGTTTTGACCCCTCTTTGTATCCTTAGTGCTTAGCACAGTGCCTAGCATGTAGTAAGTTCATAATAAATGCTTGTTGACTGTACTGCAGCCGATTGTTTCCTAGTGTAGATTTCAGTGTAGTTATTTCAAACATTAGATTATCAATTTCACCATATCCCAAGACAGTGAGGAAATCTGTCAAATTCTAGGAATTTGTTACCTTAATACATAATATTACAATGTTTCTTAGTTTCATGTTTATGAATGCTGAAATGCTCTGACACCATAAAAGCAATGTTTTTATAACATTGAGCTTAAATTCAGTCCCCTTACCTCATTTAAAAAAGAAACCAATCTAATTAATATCTGAATATCCTTCGGATTCGAAAGCTTTTTGTTCTTTACAGTTTAGGGCTGATGCCAAATGTACTGACTTTATGACACAAACCTGCCTAGGGTCAAGTACTAAGGGTTTTTGAAGCATTTTGTGTTATATTAAGCATTGATAAAGATGTTTGACAGTGTTAATAAAATAATTTCTACAGTATTGTACTTATCCTGAATGGCCTTTAGATTTTCTGTCTTTACCTTCTAAGCAACAATCTAGAGATTTCTCCATTTTGGAATTGCTCTCAGGATTGTTAAATTTCTAGTTCAAATCATCATTTCACGAGATACTTTAGCCCAGCTCACCTCACTTCTGATTCTCTTGACTTTCTAGACTTCTATACCTCTTTGCCTGCAGTCTTTGACTTTTATCTTTCCATTTTCCCAACTTCCCTATATGTGTTGTCTTCCTGTATTAGAATGCAAACTTCTCAAACATAGGGGGATATTTGCCTCCTCTGCACTTAGCACAGTGCTTGGCACATATCCCTTAATAAATACTTCATCTCTCTCTCCATCTGTCTATCCTTGGAGAATGTCTTGGGGGTGTAGTCAAGATTATTACAAATATTCTCTAAGACTTTTTTTTTTACCTTTATGTTGATATCAAAAGTCACACCAGGATTTCAATAATATAGATACCAACAATACAGATGTTCCTCAATTGGGGAAGTAACTAAACAAATTGTGGTACATAAACGTAATAGAATATTATCGTGCTGTAGAAAATGATGTATGTAATGAATACAAAGAAACCTAGAAAGATCTATGTGAAATGATGCAAAGTGAAGTAAGCAGAGGCAGGAAAACAATATATATATATATATATATAGAAGCTGTAACAATATAAATGGAAAGAACAAGGATGTTCCCAAAAAATCAAAAGTAGTTGTGACAAAATTGTAAAAGTCAAACAGGGCTTGAAGGAAGAAATATGAGAAGATATACCCAATCAACCACTTTTGTGGACATAAGAGGTCTACAGGTGACACATTACCCATATTTTTGGACTTTTAATATATCAATCACTTCTGACTTTTTTTCTCTCTAAAAATACTATTTGTCCTATGGGATGGCTTTCTGGGATGGGAAGGGGGAAAAATACATAGGATTCTATGGTGCTATAAGAAACAGAAAATATCAATTAAAAACCTTATTTAAAAATAAAAAAAACAACCACATTTGTGTTATTATTAGAAAAAATATACTGAGTACCCCCTGAACCGGGCACTGGTAAGAAACTTTGTTGAGAGGATATTTCTTTAAATTATTTGTGATTTTGTAGGTAATTCTTTCATCAGTACAGATCCTTCAGACAGTTGATAATTATATAGGACTTACAGGGTTGGCAAAGAGCTTTATATCTGTTATCTTATTTGATCCCTCACAACAACTCTGTGACATAGATATTATAGGTATTATATCCTCAGTTTACAAAAGAAGAAACCAAATAGATTGTATAAGGTGAGAATTTTTGTTGACTGCCCAAATTTATCAACTACTGGCCATCTTATAAGTTAGGAACCTCTAGCTAGACTGACACAATCATAAACCCATACTTGAAACTTTTCCAACTTAGTAAGACCTGACAGAACTTCATTCACTCCCCAAGTATGCCCTATGAGAATCCACAGTAATCTTCATGCCTTGAGACAGTGAAGTGGGACGTTAGAGTGTACAGAGACTTAAGAAATAAAAGATACGTTTCTTGGCCTTGAAGAACTTAAAATTAAATGTTCAAAAGCACGGTAGACCAACAAGACCTTAGAGATAGTCTTTTCCAACTCCCTCTTTTTACAAAGAAGAAAATAAATGAAGTCCTTGAGGAGAAGTTAAGTGGTCTACCTGAGGTTACACCAATCGCAAAAGTCAGATTTAGAATTTTAACCTAGGTGTTTTGATTTTTCAGTCTTCTTTTTACCACATGGGACTTCCTCCAGTCCGATTGGGGAAATAAAATACATACTAATGAAATTACTTAAAATTATACCTATAATAATCAATTGATATAATATTTGATAGTTTAAACTTTAGTTCATAGTGATATGACAACTCATGATACTAGATTGATCAGTAAGGTTAATCTGGGAAGGCTTTTAAGAGGAGTTGAGGCTGGTTGTCTCCATAGTGCCTTGCCTGTGAGGGAAGCTCAGGTTGGTGAGTTTCTTAAGTTTGGGAATTCTGGGGTATATTAGGGTTAAAGTAAATTGGGTAACTACTAACTTCAAGCACAAATATTGTGATCCTCCAGTGGATTTCTGTACCAGTTGATACTAGAATTGGGTCCTGAGTGGCATCTGTACTTCTAATCTAGGGGAGATATGATAACTAGACCGAAAAAAAAAGAGTAGGTGGTTGGGGAATACTCCCTTTGAGACAACAGGAAAGAAAGGGAAGGAGTATGTCTCAGAATGATTGTGATATAAAAACTAAAGTCATCAATAACAGTCTAAGTAAGCTAGTTTCCTATGTTTGTGTGTATTTTTATGTCAAACTCAATACATTTATCATAAAAGACCAGTCTTGGTACAAAGTAATCCAAGGTCTTCAGACTTGTATGTGATTAATTTTTATTTTTATAAATTTGTTACATAATTGAGCATGATACTTATTCAAATTTTTTCCTTGCCCAAAAATAGAGAACAGATGGCTAGATATGTTTATATGTCATTTTTCTGACGTTTGTGAGAGAAAGAAATTGAGTTCTCATATGTCCCTGAATGTAATTGATATTTCCTGGGTTTTAGCCAGAACAGTATTGCTTCATTTGGTTGAAGGTTGAAATCTTTATGGTTTTGACTAAGATCCATGGTTACCTCAACACTGTTTTTAAGTACATGTTTAGTAATGCAATTTAGTGAAGCATTAAGATATTTGGGAATGCCATGTCAGAAAAAAAAGCCTGATAAAATATTATTTATTGTTATGTTCAGAACACTAGTGAATACTGACTCATTATGATGATATGGGTTCTGCTACCCAAATGTGAATCCGTGAAAGAAGAAGCATTAAGCCCTTACTTCAGGGTCAAGCACTGAAATCTATAGTCTGTTGAGGGTGACCATTCAAATAGAGAATGATATCCAGGGAGGGGCACTTGGGTTGGGAAGGTTATAGGATGGTGATTAGGACCATAGGTGAGTAGATTGATCTGGGGAAAAAGAACGGGGAAAGTATGTCTTTTCGTCAAGTTATGGGGTAGACAGTGGAGTCATGAGGGAAGTGAAGTGAAATCAATCATAATTGGGGCTGTCATGAAATGATAAAATGGTCAGAGAGAGGCAGTTAACAACACTTAAGTAGGAGGGCGAAGGTGAATTAGGGATAGAGATGTAAGTATACTTTTTCTGCTGTTATACTCAGTATTCCCAAGTTTCAAAGGTATAAAATTGTAGTCATTTTAATTGACTGATTTAGAAGAGATAAACTCATAGAAGTAATCTCTCAGTTTTTAAATCTGGGTGCTGTAAAATTTGTTGGTAGCCATTCTTCATGTTCTGTAAGGAAGTCATTACTAAAATTTAGAATGATAAGTTTTATTTTGGTGAGTTTTATTTCAGGAGGAAACTTTCCTTCAACAGGTTTGCCAATACTAAGTAAGTCTTACACATCAGCAGAGGAGAAGTTAGACAGTTATGTGTTACTTACCTTGGAAGACATTAATTAGCTTTATATAATTCAACAAATACTTTCAAACACATGAAGTTGTCTAGGCACTGGAGATACAATGTTAAAAAGCAACATATGCCCTTCCAATGGTTTATATTCCACTGGAGGATAAAACATAGTATGTAGATTGTTGTTCATTCTTTTCAGTCGTGTTTGACTCTTCATGAACCATTCAAAGATGCACCTAATTTTTGCCTTCTTGGTATCTCCAGCACTTAGAACAGTGTTGAGCACGTAGTAAGTACTTCATAAGTACTTGTTGACTTGACTAGATTCTGGAGTAGTTTGCCATTTCCTTGTTCAGTTCATTTTACAGGTGAGGAAACTGTGGCCAACAGGGTTAAATGACTTGCCCAGGGTAACCCAGTATCCAAGGTTGGATTTGAACTCAGGTCTTGCTGACTCCAGGCCCAGTACTCTATCCACTTTACCACCTAGCTGCCCATTAGTTTACAGATCAGTAAATACAGAGAAATTTGAGGAGGAAGAAAGCTGTTAACCCTTGGAAGGCCTGACTGCTGAACTGAGCAATAAGGATGAGGATTCTGAGAGGTGAATTTGAAGGTGATTTTAGGGTTGGGGACAATGTTTTTCAAGTTCTGGGTGACATGTAACGTGCACAAAGGAGAATTATGTTTAGCAAGTATGTCTAGTAAAGTTGATTGAAGCCAAATTTGTGAATTTTAAATATCCAACTGAGAAGTTTATGTTTTTATCTCAGAGGCATAGGGAACCACTTGAAAATTTTTGAGCTGGGGAGTGATATTGTCATACCCATGCCTTAAAAAGGCTATTTTAATTTTAAAATTTCAAACTTAATTTAAAAAGACAGGGCACCTCCTGATTATGTGTTCAACAGTTTCTGGAGGACATTTTCTCATTTGGATCATTAGAGGAAGTCCTCTTGCTTGGACACTTCAGTCATCTAATTTATCTCCATTAGATTTTTTTCTTCTGGGGTCACTTCAAAACAAGCATACATTAAATTATATAAAATACTTAAAACTACATTAAAAATACATCAGAAGCTCATTCTTTGAATAATCTCAAGGCTATGATTATAAATATAATCCTCCTATCAGTAGGAGTTGTAGTATAGAGGGTTTGTTTTATCTTACAGGTAATTCTGCAGCCACTGGAGGTTTCTAAACAGGAGAGTTACCAAAAGACTCATGATGGAAAATACTATCCACATCCAGAAAAAGAATTATGGATTCTGAATGCAGATTGAAGCAGACTATTTGCTCTTTCTCTTTTTCATTTCTTCTTTCTTGTGGTGCCTCCCATTGGTTCTAATTCTTCTTTACAACATGACTAATGTGGAAATATGTTTAATATAAAAGTATATGTAGCGTCTATGTCAGATTGCATGCCATCTTGGGGAGGGAGGAAAGAAAGGAGGAGGAGAAAATAAAGAACTCAAAATCTTACGGGAGTGAATGTTGAAAACTAAAAATAAATATTTTTTAAAAAACTAAATAAATAAACATGCTTAGCTTATCTGTAACCTAGGCTGAGTAGTAACTAATGAAAGTTTGGGACACCTTGTACTACTTGGAAACTTTTTTTTCAGTTTTACAGATTTTTTTTTAAGGGTCTGACTTTTGTGACCATGAGCATGTCCATACAATTTTTTCCCTATGCTTTATATTATGTAGCTTTCCCACTCATACTTTTTTCACTTAAAACCCTTCTGTGATTTTTTCTTTATTTTTTTTGTTATATAGTATACCTTTAAAGGTATACTTGAACTAAACTTAGTAGGCTCTAAATTTTATGAACCTATGACTGACTTTTGTTACCATGAATCTCTGCTCTGCTAGTACCAGCAGGAGGTATGATTTCTATAAAGAAATTCATTTGTTTTAACAATTGAATGCTATGTCCATAATATTTCTCTGTTCCATTACTTTTATTCCTGATACTCCTTTTCTGCATTAGAGTACCTTTGCCCTAAAAATCCATCCTTCATATTGTGGCCAAAGTAGGATTACAGCTAGAAAGGACTTTAAAAGTCATCTGATCAAATTTCCTTATTTTACAGATAAATAACTTGAAAATCAGAAAAGTTTAGTGATTGACACATGTCTACATTGTTAGTGACAGAGCTGAAATGAAAATCTAGGACCTCTGACTCAAAACCCGGTGCTTTATTCTATATCCTGTCTTCCTTATATGCAGACCTAAGTCTTATCTCCTCACTTTCCTGCTCATTTATTTATTTATTTAAGCCTTTAATTTTGTAGGCATGATGGAAAATATTTTACAGAGACACATGGTAAACGTAGACATGGTCACACTTTTGAAAGTGTAAACAAACTAACCAAATAACCAGCTGTACTATCAAGGCTGTTTTCGTACCATCACAGTACCTTCTAAACATTAGCCTAGGTTACAGATAAGCTAAGCATGTTTATTTATTTAGTTTTTTAAAAAATATTTATTTATTTTTAGTTTTCAACATTCACTTCCATAAGATTTTGAGTTCTTTATTTTCTCCTCCTCCTTTCTTAACTCCCTCCCCAAGATGGCATGCAATCTGACATAGACGCTACATATACTTTTATATTAAACATATTTCCACATTAGTCATGTTGTAAAGAAGAATTAGAACCAATGGGAGGCACCATAAGAAAGAAGAAATGAAAAAGAGAAAGAGCAAATAGTCTGCTTCAATCTGCATTCAGAATCCATAATTCTTTTTCTGGATGTGGATAACATTTTCCATCATGAGTCTTTTGGTAACTCTCCTGTTTAGAAACCTGCAGTGGCTGCAGAATTACCTGTAAAATAAAATAAGCCCTCTATACTACAACTTCACTCCCATCAACATTTCTCGCTCCCCATTCATACACTCTACATTTCAGCCAAACTGAAAAACTCAGTGATCTTTATCTCATTTTCCGTTCCCTTATTTCCATGCCTTTTTATCAGCCCTCCCCCATACCTGGACTTGATATTGTCCCCTCAGTTTCTTTAAGGACAAACTTAGATGCCACTTCTATGAAGCCTCCATTGATTCTTATGATTCTTCCAAAAGTTTCTCGTGACTGTTCTCTTTGATTTTTGTAATTCATCCATCACATTTTTACCTGATGTTCGTGTATGTTTTTTGTGTATGTATCTTACCACTCTAGGAGGTAGCTAGGTAGTTCAATAGATAGAGTGATGTGCCTGGAGTCAGGAAGGCTTGAGTTCAAATATGGCCTTAGACACTTACTAGCTGTGTGACCCTGGACAAGTCACTTAACCTCTGTTTGCCTTCATCCACTGGAGAAGGAAATGGAAAACCACTTCATTATCTTTTCCAAGTTCAGGATCTTTGCCAAGAAAACCCCATGAACAATATGGTCCCCAGGGTCACAAAGATTTGGACACAACTGAACTACAACTTTCTACTCTTCAAGAGTACAAGCATTTTGTGGACAAGGACCATACATTTTCATCTTTGCATCTTCAATGTTAAGCATAGTGCCTTGATATATTAGGAACTTAATAAATGCTTAGTAAATTAAAGTAAATTATTTTCCCTTTCATGGATGTCTTTTTTTAAATTATGAGCTTATCAACAAACTCAAATGTTACAAGATACAAAGAACAGGAAAGAATATTTTATAAGAAATTGAATTTCTCATATACATATAAATCTAATATCTACCAAGGTAGTAACAAAGTTATGGTATTTATCTTTCTTTCGGTACTTCCTTTTTAATCCGTATTAAAAATATTTCATTAATGCTTTTTAAATGTCTCTTGCTATCTACCAAATGACTTTCCCCTTTTCAAATAGAAGCCCTCATTTATTATAAACATGTACAATGAAGCAAAACAGATCAAAACATTGGCCATGTCTGAGGATATATAATATTCTGTACCTTATCATTTCTCTGTCAAGAAGGATGAAGTATGGTTTATCCTTAGTCTTTTGAAGTTGCTACTTTGGTAAAAATTGAGAGGTCTTTCAGAATTTCCTCTTCTCGCATTATAATTAAACTCATCATGTAAATTGTTCTTGTTCTGTTCATTTCATGTTATATTCATTTGTACAAGTCTTTACATGTTTCTCTCCAACAGGCATCATTTCTTTTTTTTTTTTTTGATTTTGATTTTTATTTAACTTTTTACATTCATTTTCACAAGATTTTGGGTTCCAAAATTTTCTCCCCATTTGTCCCCTCCCCCCTCCCCAATACACTGTACATTCTAATTACCCATATCACCAATCTGCCCTC
>CM053769.1:579716289-579765434 GCA_028658325.1 Potorous gilbertii | reverse complement strand
AGGTCCGCCCAGCTAGTGCTTGGGGTCTGAGATTCAAAAGCTGCTCCCCAGCCTCAGGGCTTTTGGCAGCAGGCCTGACTGCTCTTCAATGAGTGGGGACAGGGCCGCCTCCCAGGCTCAGTTCCCTCAGGGGGTTTATGCAGAGATCTTTTGTAATGGAGCTGAGGTGGAGCTCCTGCCTGCTCTGGGAGGCTCTGGCCGAGCTGCCTCTCCCTCTGGCCGAGCTGCCTCAGCCTCTGCCGCAGCAGCTGCTTCCCAGGGGGTCCGAGTCCCGGAGATACCCCGCTCCCCTCTCAGCCCGTCTCTCTCACTGACCTGTGAGTCTGTGGGTGGTAGGACCTTCTCGGCCGCCAGAGATCACAGTCCCGGAAGCCTGCTTGGGTCTGCTTGCTCCTCTCAGTGCGGTGCGGCCAGGGTAGGGGGAGGGGAGGGCTCCTCTCCCGTCTGGGGCACGATGGGCCCCTGGGGTCGGTTTTTCAGGGCTCTCTGCAACGGAAATCTCCTTCACTGTGTTGCTGCACGGCTTCCACTGTTCCACAATTTGTCAGGAGTTCTTTTTAGAGGAAATCCATGGGCTGTGGGTTCGGAGCTAGTAAAAGTGAGTCTTTCTACTCCGCCATCTTGGCTCCGCCCCCCCAGGCATCATTTCTTATAGCACAATTAAATTTCCTTATATTCAGATACCATATTTTGTTCACCCATACCCCAATTGATTGCTACCTATTTTGTTTCCAAATCTTTGTTACTACAAAAGTTGCTACTTTAAATGTTCTTGTTTATATGGGTACTTTTTTTCTACCCTTGACCTCCTTGGGTACATGTCTGATAACCAGATAGTTTTAGTGAGTTTGAGGGAATATTAATAGTTGAATCAATCAACAATTCTTTCAACAGTTCATGAGTATGCATGTCTTCTTAGAACATCTCTAACATTATTTTCCTCTTTCATCACTTTTGCCAGACTTAATTTTCATTTGTTTAAGTGATTTTGAGTTTTTTCATGTGGTTGGTAGTTTACATTTCTTTCTCTTCTTCCTTCCTTCCTTCCTTTCTTTCTTGAAAACGTCTTGTTTCTATTCTTTGCCCACTTATCTTTTGAGGAATGGATCATGAATTGAGAGCTGGAAGGAATCTTGGAGACTGAGAAGCTATTGAGTTTAACCTCCTCCCTTATTCTTAAGTATTTGTATCAATTTTTAAAATACTTATATATATATAAAGGAGAAGTTTGTTGTGAAGATTTTTATCCAGTTATTTTCCTTGTCACCCTATTTCTTTTGGTCATGCAGTAACTTTTCAGTTGTATACAATGAAGCGGGTCCACTTTATCTTTTGTGATTATCTTTATCCTTTGTTTAGGTAAGAGTCCTCTCCTAAGCTAGTTGTGAAAGGCGTCTCTAACTTGTACTTTTATTATGGCCTTTTACATTTAAATAAAGTATGCATTTGGAATTTATTGTACAGTATGACAAGAGAAGTTGATCCAGGTGTAGGGAACCTTCAAGTGAAGGAAATCATCAAAATGAAAGGGTTTGTTCTGTGAAGTCTATATTCAGTCAAAGGGCTGCACCTGAGGACCTAGAAGGCCATAGGTTCCCCACTCCTGGTTCTTCCATATTGCTTTCTAGTTCTCCTACCAGTTTTTATCAGATAGGGAGTCCTTAATGAAATAGTTGGTACCCTTATCTGTAACAGAAACCCAAGAGAGAGTAACACCTAGAGGAGCTTCCTAAGGATTCCTTCCACGAAGGAAGAAAAGACCTTCAAGCAACCAGGAGGTATGAGTTTACCATTTGACAGTGGGAGCTCTATGAATCCACTCTCCTCAGGGACCTTGTGTGTTCAATACAAGACTATGCCTTCAGTTGGGGTGAAGTTTTCTTTAATAGTTACACTTACTATATCTACTTACTGTAGGAAAACTCTGTCTAAAAGTTTGTTTGTTCTGTCTGATAATCAATGGAGAGCACGTTGTGTGGGAGCTCATGAGCAACAGAACTAGAAATCTTCAACCTCAGCCCTTCAGGCTTACCCCTACAACTTAGATCCCAGAGGGGGAGAACTAAGTAGCTACGCTCTGGCCCCTTATCCTACCAGTTCAAGTGGGAGATAGGTCTTGTGTGACCAGTATGTTCCATTGATTACAATTTTTTTTCGTTATTACTGCTTCATGGTATAGTTTAAAATCTGATACTGCCAAGCCCCCTTCCTTCTTTCTTTTTTCGTTATTTCTTTTGCAGTTCTTGACCTTTTGTTCATCCAGGTGAATTTTGTTTTTATTTTGTTTAGAGCTTTATGAAATAGCACCTTGGTAGTTTGGTATGGCACGAATCTATTTAAGTGGTATTATAATTTTTATTGTATTTGCACAGCCCAAACTTAGCAATATCTCTTCAATTATTTTTCTTCCTTCATTTCTTTAAAAGGTATTTTGTAGTTTGGTTCACAGAAGACCTAAGTGTATCTTAGTAGGTAGACATTAGATATTTTATATGACTCTATAGTTATTTTGATTGGAATTTCTTTTTCTATCTCTTGCTGCCAAATTTCTTTAGTAGTAATTCAATCCTTTGTTTTGTTGGAGGCTAAGAAAGAATGAAAGAAACAAGGAAATGAAAGAACAAGCTCGAAGACTAGATTATTCAAAATCTCTTTATAGATTCTTACAGCTAAAGTTCTCTGACCTTCAAATATCTGTTTGTCTCTGAAAAGAATGATTAAAACGACTCTGAAGTCACTAGAAAGATTTGGAATACTTCTGCTTACCCCTCAGAACGTTTCTATTTCTTTGTATACTTTGTTATCTTGGAATCAGTAGTACGTCTATGCCCATTTTGGAAGACTTGGAGCACAATTTTAGTATTTGAAATTATTTTGGAGGTTTATATTAAATGTATTTGATAAAATTGAGGTCATATCTATGATTATTTTATTCTGTCATTGATCAAGAATGCAGTTTCAATTACAATATTGTTTTGTGGGAAAATATGTCCTAAACAATGATCCTCCTTAAATTGGGTTTCTGGAAATGAATTAAGCAAAATGTGGGGGCTGTTTATATAGAAAATTTCAGGTCTTTTAATTTGGGCTAAGTAATCATAATTAGCATTTATAACGTAGCACTTTACAAAGTCCTTTACAAATGCTAGCTCATAATCATCACAGCTGAGAGGTGAAGAAAAAGGCCAAAAGAGATTATAATTTACCAGAGTCACTACAGCGCTACATGTCTGAGGCAAGATTCAAGTTCCGATCTTCCTGATTCCAGGTCCAGCTCTACTGTGATACCTAGCTACCTCTTTACTTAAAGGATTATGAACTTTACACAAGTAATTCACTTCGTTGCAATACAATATTCTTTTAACGTATTTAAAATAGGATTTAATTTGTGATATTGTTTGTAAGGTAACTTTCTGAGATATCTTAAGTAGGGTAGTGCATAGACGGTTGGGCCTAGAGTTAGAAGACATGAGTTCAAACTTGACCTCAAAACTACAAGCTGTGTGACCCTGGGCAAGTCACCTGATCTGCTTGCCCCGGTTTCTTCAACCATAAATGGGAAATAATAATAACACTTTTTTCCCAGGGGGTATTTTAAGGCTCACATGAGATAGTATTTGTAAACTATTTAAAACAGTGCCTGGCACATGGTAGACACTTAGTAAATTCTTATTTCCCTTCTTTCACTTATATTACATTTCTTATAGTAATGGATTAAAAGAGCATTTTTTTAAAGCAGTAGTGAATTTGAAAGCCATATATAAAATATGACTGTTGGGATACATGCTTGTATAATATTACACATATTATTATGTATTATGTTACTTATTGTATAGTATTGTGTATTATTATATATGTTATATATAATATATTATTGTATCATACAACAGACATAGCAATTATTTTAAAAAAAGAAAATTATAGTGGTTGGTAAAGGAATTTACATTTATTTCATTTGTTTGGTGGGGGGAATGAGAGGAGATGGAAAAAACCAAAAATGTATCTAACAAGTAGATGATCATATGAAATATTTAGGAAATGAAAATGATGGGAACTATCTGATTGACTGAACAACCAAGTAAACAGAATTGAATACCTATTTGAGGTGAGGGTGGGGGGGCTTTTCTATGATTGGTCTCAGTTTTATCTTAGTGGTTTATAGTTGTAAAATTTGAACCTGAGATGACTTGTCATGTAAATGAGAGTGGCAATATTTTCTGTAACCAAATATTTATTCGTGAAAGTAGCTGGCACAGATTGCTGATAACCTATGTGAAAGAAAAGGCATGTATGTATGACTCTCTGTGAGAGGAAGAAAGGGAGATACAGGGGAAATAAAGAAACAAGAACTCTTCATACAAATTTTATTTTTAGCAGAAGAAAGAACATGTAGATAAAACTGGGGGTTTCTTTGGTGGCAAGAATTTATTAAAAATATATGCTGGGCTGGGTGATATAAAAACAAAAGATAACAACAGAAATGTGTTTTTAAAAATATATACTGATCCTTCTTTGCTTAAGTGGGAAACTTCGAGTATGAAACATTGTTTTGTTAGTCTGTTGATGCGTTGCTGAACTTTTTTTCCCCTGCTTCTTTTCTAGGCTTACACAGGGATGGCTTATTGAATAGGGGAAGGAAAAGAGATACGTTCAAAACTGAATGTGTTATAAAAACAAATGATAGCAATAGAAATTTGAAATTTAAAACATATATGCTAAAAACTAGATATGACAGATCAAAAAAAGAAGTAAGAACTTTGCAGAATGGGAGTGGCAGTAAATGAGAAATTGTTTCCCACTTAAGCAAATGTTAAATGTTAAGTAGAGAACAATCTATAGGATCATAGATATTGGATGTCTATGAAAGACCCATAAATGGCTTATTGAACAACAATTAACAAACATTGATTAAGTGACTCATGTGCAAGGCATTGTGCTAGTCCAAACTTCTTACTTGCAAATGAATAAACTGAGTCTCAGAAACAGGTTAAGAAACTCGTCCAGGTCACCTACAGGATATTGCTTTTCAGTTTGGTTGTTGTAAGCATTCAGAGTAAAGGAAAGCTCAGTTGTGAAACTTTTTCTGGGAAGATGTATTGTAAGGAGAATTCTATTATCCTTCTTAGAATTAGTTCTTAGGATCCATGGTCATGGGAATGCCTAGTTTCCAGATGTTAGATAGTAACTTCCAGAATAGTCTCAAGGATCCAGACAGTCCTACTGAGGCTGTGTAAATATTACATAATGTAATATTTACTACTCTTGCGCAGAATGATGATACTGCTTAAAGTCAACCTGCAAGCTTAATTGTTGGCAAGATGCCTTCTTTGTCTATTGCCCTATAAAAGCAAGAGGACAGTGCTCGGTGAAGGGGAAAATCCATGGGGAAATCCATGGGGGAATCCATGGGAGAAACCACAGAGAATCCAGAGGGAACCCACTTGCCTCAACCTCCCATTGAGGCTTGAGGTATTAAGGGGAGTGCACAAGTGTGCCTGTCTCAATTGACCCCTCACATAGGGGTACTTCCCCCCTTCCCCCCTCACATACATCCTCGAAGGCCCCTGGGAGAAGGCTTATTAGGGAATTCTGTAAGACCTGGTTCTCTCATCAACCATATGAGAATACTAGACTAGAATAAAGCTGATTATTAATCCCTCCGAAGTGGTCTGCCTCCCCGACCAGATCAAGAGTGAACCTGTTAGAGCCTGGGGACTGAAAACTCTGTACCTCCTGTGTGTTATCTGTGAAGCAGAAGGTTTCCTGGGAGAGAGAGCCTTTTGTTCATTGGAAACTGTGACTCGATGTTTTGACACCAAGGTTAAGTTCCTTCTTGGAGTTGGGGAAGGTAGGGAGAAGTAGGGGAGATAGATACCTTCAGGTTTTCATGCACTACAATCACAGTTACCTCAGGAGTCCTGTGGGGTGTGGTTTTCTGAGCCAGGCAACGCAGGCCTAACCCCTAAGTATCGCATTACTATTTCTGTTCTTCATCTGGGATCGCAGAGCTATATGAGGTCCTGGGTCTCTGGGAGTTAGAGACTGGAAGGACCCGCTCTCTCTTGGTACTTTGTTTTTGCAGGACTTTAACCTTTATCAACTGATTATTCCTCTTACTAGGGCAGGCAGATTCCCTGTTAACATCTGATGTGGCAAAATTCCTTTTCCTATGTTCTCATTTTTATTTATCTCACTCTTCATGGACCACATCCTCTTTTATTCTCCTGTACCATTGTGCCCCCTAGAACCTCCACTTTAATGTTAACTGTTCCTTTTATATTGAATCTTTTCATCATATATTCTTTTCTTCTTGCCTTAAGGGAAACTTGGCTCTCTTGAGAAGACCCTGTAGTTGATTCCCTGCCCAGTACTGGTTGTTCCTTCCATCTTCCTATCCCCTCCAAAAGAGTGGGCCAGAAGGAATTAGCACAGTCCTTGTTTCCATTCCCATTTGCCATCTATCTCTATAATACCTCTTTCTAAGATCACTCTAACCATCTTTAGCCACCAGATTAGCCACTACTGCTCATTCTGGCAGTTATATGATTCACTCTGCTGAGAAATGCTAGGGAAGTAAAAAGTGCTCTGTGGTTCTCAGGAAGTGGGTAACCTTCTACTCTGACGTATGTATACTTCTTTCTGGGTGGCTGCTACTCATTTAAAGGAATGTGGTGTATGTGTGTGTGGCATTTACTCAATTAGAGCTAGCTGTAAACCTCCATCTGCTGAAAATGCTACCTTTTCCCTACACTGGATCTATTTTACTGAGCCCTATACACATGACCTTTGCATAGTGGAGTTACCCTGAGACAGAGAAGGATATGACATATCTCTCAGTCACTACAAATAAGAACTGAAGTTGGTCTCAAGGCAACAGAGAAGAAAGTAGAATGGAAACAGCAAGTGGCCCTGCATTGTGGCCAACTCCCCAATCTACAAGTTGTGAACCAGCAGTTGGTGATTCCTGCCAGCAACAGGGCATGGAGCAGAAACAGAATGGTCATAGGAGCTAAGTCCGTATCACGGGTTCTTCCCAGTTCATGCTCTGTACTACGAAGAAGAACCATGACCCAGATTTAGAGTTGCTTCAGTCTCAGAAGACAACTAGGTACTACAGTGGACAGAGTGCTGGAACTGAAGTCAAGCAAGATCTGAGATAAAATTTGTACTCAGACTCTTACTAGTTGTGTGGCCCTGGACAAGTTACTTAGCCTTTGTCTACCTTAGTTTCCTTATCTGTAAAAAATGGGCATAATAATAGCATCTCCCTCCTAGGTTGTTGTTGTTTGTTTTTCATTCTCTAAGAGGACCATGACATCAGGAGAGTGATGTCATGACTTGCAAGTGAATTGAATTTAAGAGAGAGAGAGAGAGAGGTGCATAGTCACCAGCCTCACTCTCTTCTCTGGAGCCATTTGGGTCCAGTGGCAAGATACTGATCAGGGTGACTGGTGATGGTTCTGGATGTAGTGGGAGACCTTGGTTTTTTTAAGCTAAAATCTTTCCCAACTCTCAGTTTGTCTGAGGCAACACCCATTCAGTGATTAAAGATAGGTAAGAAATCCATGGTTGTTGTGAGGATCAAATGAAATTGTGTGTGTGTATAAAACATTTACAAACTTTAAAACTGTATATAAAGGCTGATTGTAATAGAAGGAAGAAAATAATGATGATAAAGCAGAGGTGGCCCTTTTTGTCAAAGCCAGTACTTCCACTTGTACTCTTGATCCCATCTCTTCCCATTTCCTCCTAGAGTTTTCTCCACATGATCATTTTTTCTCATTTTCAATCTCCTTATTCACTGAATCTTTACCTACTGCTTGCAGACTTGTATATGACTCCTCTATTCTTATAAAACCTTCACTTGACCCCACCATCCTTCAATCTACTGTCCTATGTTTCTTCTCCTTTTTACTGTCAAACTTCTAGAAGGAGTCATCTACAATTTGATTTTTGACCATAAAACTCCATTAAACCTGCTTTCTCCAGTGGTCCCTTCCCAATTCCTGTAGCTTTTGACACTGTCAACACTGTCAACCTCTCCATTTTTTTCCATTTCCTTTCCTTTGACGTCTAATGACACTTTCATATAGATTCTCCTTTTAGTTGTCTGACCACCTCTGTCTCCTTTGTTGAACCAATATCCACATACTTCCCCCCACCTATGAATTCTATTATTATGCACTCTGTGATATCATTAGTTCCATGGTTTCAGTTACCATCTATATGGATGACTCCCAGATCCAGTCTTAGCCTCTCTTCTGAGCTTCAGTCAGATATTACCAACTTCCTATTTGGACCTTTTATACTAGATATCCTATAATAGATATCTCAGACTCAAGATTTCCAAAACATATCTCTTCTTTTATATCTACCCATTTTCTGAACTTCGCTTTTTTCTGTTGAGGGTGCTTCCAGGTTCCCAACTTAGGAGTCATTATCAGCTCTTCATTCCAGTCTCTTCATGCGCATACCTCTTTCCCATCTACCAACTATTTGTCAAGTCTTATCAGTTCTACCTCCACAATATCTCTCATACCCATCACATTCTTGAATAATGGCCTCCATCCTAGTTCAGGCCTTGACTTCCTTTCTGGAATATCGTAGTAACCTCTTCATTGATCTCCCTTGTCTTTTCCTTCTCCAGTTCCTGTTCTGGATAGACAAAGTGATTTTCTACGGAAATGATCCCGTATCATACCACTCAAGAAGCTCCAGTGACTCTCTGTTATTTCTCTCTTTGACATTTTATGATCTAGTTCCAGTCTACCTTCCTAGCCATACGTTACTTTCATTCATGTATATTGTGGTTTAGCCCAACTGGCCTTCTTCCTGTCCCTTGCACGTGATGTTCCTTCTCCCACATCTGCCTTTACAAAGACTCCTTTATTCCTGGGATGCACTCAGTTTGCCACCACCTTTAAAAATCTCTAGTTTCTTTTAAAGCTCAGCTCAAGCATCACCTTCTGTATTGATGTATTTCTACACTCAACCTTATATATTTGTGTTTAGCCCTCTTTTGTTTGTTTCAGATATAAGGTTCATTTCACGACCTCTCCTACTTCTTCCTCCAAGTCTGTATGTTCTTCTCAGACATCCAAGTTACGAGAAGTTACAAGTTCTACCTCTTTCTAAGTCCTTTCTGCACCAGTGTGTAGTTTCTTTGACCACTCTTTCTTTTCTGCTTTTAGAACTTTCAGAACAGAACTAGTCCATATAAGCTTCAGTATCCTCTGAAGGTATTAAGGATTTTTTGAAGGTTCTACAGGTATACTTGTTTCTTTCCTGCTGTTATGATGTTAGTATTTTGTTAATATTGGAACGTTATATATCATCATGTAGGTCTTTCCAATTTTTCAGATAGATTTACCTTTTTCCCTCTGAATTCTTTTTTGTATTTCCAAGTTCCTACTTAGCCTTTTTCTCAGGAATACGTAAAAGTTCTCTATTCCATTAAAGGAGCATTTTCATCCACTTCCTTCCAGTTTCCCTCAAATGCTGCTCAGCTTTGTAAAGTATTTTTCTTGGTTATAAGCCTATTTTTTCCACCTTTTTGTAGACTTCATTCCCAGATCTTCTCTTGTTTATAACAGAAGCAGCCAGGTCTTGTGTGATCCTGACAGTGCTTCCTTGGCACTTGAGCTGCTGCATTCTAGACACTTGCAGGGTTTTTTCTTTAACAGAGCTCTGTCAAGCCGAGTTGTTCTTTAATGTTCCTGGAACATTTCTTTTTGGACCTCCTTTGAGTAGGTGATTGACAGGGACACCCTAGCTTTTCTTTGTCTTTTGGTTCCAAAAGATTTCAGCAGTTTTAATTTATGATTTCTTGATAATGTTGTACCCCAGGCTTGTTTTGAGTCATCATTGTTAGAGAGTGATGATTCATAAATTGTATCTCCTTGATGTGTTTTCCAGGACAGTTTTTTCTTATGGGAGATAGTTTACCTTTTCTTCTCTTTTTTCATTCTTTTGATTTTGTTTTTAATGTTTCTTGCTGTGTTTTATAGAATTATTGGTATCTATTTGGTCTGTTGTAGGTTTTTTGTTTTTTTGGATCGTTACTTGAGTCAGGTTTACCACTTTCTCTTCAAAGCTTCATTTACCTTTCAATTATTTTCTCCAAAGCATTTATCTTACTTAATTTCCTCTAGGCATTTATGAAATCCTTGTGAATTTTTTTTTTTCTTTGAGCCTCTGCTTGTATTTTTACAGTTACTCGTTCTGTTTAGGCCAGCCTTTTTTTTTTTTTTTTTTGGCAGCTCTAGAACTGTAATTATTTTTTATATTGATTGGTGTCTTAGTTCCTGAATTGGGAATTTGTGCTAGGGCCAGATTTGGCCCCTTGCTGTGCTTTGGGGTGAGGTGGTCAGCCCTACTTAGTCTCTCCCTGTGACACCTGTGTTCCTGGGCTGATCTCTAACTCTCTTCTCCATCCCATCTGACTCCCATCAGGTCTCCCTGAGTGTTTGCGGTCCAAACTACTGGATCTTCAAGGTTTTCATTGGTTTCTCAGAGTGTGTTAGGTACTTTCCTTGGAGACCCTAATCAATCTAGTTGTTCAGTAGCTGTTGAACTGCTCCTGGTAATTTCCAAAATGCTATGCATTTTCTGATCACCCTGCCTTGAGTTTTTATCTGGAAACTCTTCATCCTTGTTGCCTCTGGACATAGCCTTGTATCACATATTGCTGGGAAGCTCCTGGATTATTTGCTTATACTGGTGCTGGCTTTGCAAGTCGCTCCTTTCTTTAATACTCTAGACTGCTGGCTGATTTTTTGTATGGTTCTGGAGGGAAAGAAATCATTTACTCTAATTTTTCATTGGAATTATGGATCATTATTCTATCTGGTGCAAATTTCAAGTTTTTGCTATAGTAGGTATAGGAAAAGGGATGATCTGCCTCTATTCAGGAAATCATTTTATCTGGAAGCTGAGGCCTTTCCTTATCCCCACTTCTATTTACTGGAACCTTCTCTCCTCTACTTCTCCCTCTCCCAATCATCTTATATTTATGCACACTATGTATAGTCTGCCCCACTCTGTCAGGACCAAGGTTATTACATCAGGGTTCTCAAATACCCTGTGGGGTTAGAGTGTCTCTCCTCTGCCATTAACTCAGGCCTTCACTGGTTGAATTACCCTTATTGTAGGGAGCCAGTCAATAGTATCTCAATTCCACTTAGCCAATTAAAATCAAATACTTTTATAAAGAGATGCTATAGCAATACTACAGCAAGAACAAACCTGCAAACATTCCCCTCCTCCCCCAACACCTCAGGAGCATAATTCCTCCAAACCATCTAGGTCTGGAAGAGAGGGCGATTAGATTCAACACTTAGTTTATATACCCTAAATAGCATAGGTCCCACTAAGTTCTTGTCCAGAGGTGGCATTGCTGTTGGATGATGAGTCCTTTTGCAGAGCTGGAGTCCTGAAGGTTACTCCCAGAGATTGTTCCTTGCTTCTCAGGGCATTGGTGCTGGGCTACCAGCAGTACTTGTCTTTGATTCCTTGTGTTTCATGTTCCTGATTCAGATCAAAGATTATACTTTTATTCAGTACAGAAAACAAACAGGCTAAGGAAGCCCTATTTGTTCGGGGGAGGAGGACATATGGTTGTAGAGGGGAAAGGCCCCATGACCCATTCCCTTACAGCAAATAGAGTTTCCCTACCAGACACCATTATCCATCCCACCAGTATGTGGCTAAAGACAGTGAGGTCTTTAGAAGAAAGCTGCCAGAAGCTGACTTGTGCCTTTGTGAAGATGCTGACAGTTCTAACTACACATGCAATGAAAAAGGCTCCTCCTAACTGGCTAACAGGAACTGTAACAGCATGTCTATTCATGTGCCAGTCTGTCCAAGACACTTACTTTACATATCTTCACAATTCTCCTGGAAGTTATCTTCCCAGTGTCTTCAATGTGAAAAAACACCACCTGCTCCCTAGTATCTTCCACTGGAGCAAAAAGATGGGAACAGCCAGCCCCCTCTTCCATCACATAGGAATTTATTTGGTACATACTTTGTTTCTGATAGAATGTAAGCTCCTGCATGGCAGGGACCATTTCTTTTTTTTTTCCCTTTGTATCTTTGGAGTATAACACAATGCCTGGCAGATAGTAAATCCTGAATGAATATTTGGTGGTTGATTTAATTTGAGACTTTAGTCAAGTTGGGCCTGTACTTTAAGCCTTTCCCATTTAATAAGACCTGCTAGAGTTTGTATTACACTGGCGTTAGCCTTCAGGAATTCATCATCGCAACACTAGAATTAGACAAGAGAGTAGATTTTAATGGAAAGTCTAATATCCATTAAAATTTTTGATTCATGTCTTTTGTCATTTATTTGTACCATGAAGACAGTGACAGATTAAGTCCAGTTGTTTATGCCAACTTTATGCATTAAAAAAACTCTTTAAAAATATGTGTACTTCCTCTCAGAAAATTGCCTTATACCATTTCAGAAGTATATGTACTTTATGTTCTCAAATGTCCTCATATGACTACTTTTTTCCCCTTTTTTGTAGAGGGTGTGGTATAATCTCTAACTATTCTGGTCAATGACTCTCATTTTTCTTCCTCTTTCCACTAATTGACTTTTTAAAAGTATTTTTTAATGGGTGTGAGAGTTGCCCTTTGTTGAAGTTTGGATTTTATATGAGATATTGTGTGTTAAAATGTTTTCATTTTCAAAATATAAATGTGTGAGTAATAATGCCACACATTTATAAAATATAAATGTGTGAATAATAATGCCATACATTTATGTTTTTGAGATACAAAGCATTTGCATATACATTAGTCAAGTCAACAAGTACTTATGAAGTGCTTACTATATGTGCTTGGCACTGCTTCAAGTGCTGGATATACCAAGAAGGCAAAAAATATGGTCCCTTCCCTTGAGGAACTCACATTCAAATGGGGGAGACAGCATGCAAAAAGTTGTACATACAAGATAAATACAGTGGAAGGTAAATGGAAAGTAAGCTTTAGAGAGAAGGAGACCAGGAAAGGCCTTCTATTGAAGGTGGGAATATGAGCTGAGCTTGAAAGAAGCCAGGCAACCAGAAGGCA
Organism: Potorous gilbertii; assembly: GCA_028658325.1. Lineage (NCBI taxonomy): Eukaryota > Metazoa > Chordata > Mammalia > Diprotodontia > Potoroidae > Potorous > Potorous gilbertii. The sequence continues at coordinate 579,752,357 of CM053769.1, read as the reverse complement.
GGAGGGAAAGCATTCCAGGCATGGCAGACAGCCAAAGGAAAGACACAGAGTAGGGAAATGTTTGTGGAATTTTATCATGTATCTTCTCTAGTTAGAGCCATATTTACAGTGAAATGTCCTTTTTAATAAATATCATTATTGTCAACATTTTGACTATATACTAAATATGTTTTCTTTGCATTTATTAACAAAGAAATTAGTCATTGCAAATTTGATAAACTTTTTAATATGTAACCTTTAGACATGTTAATAGTTCTTGGCAAGACTTCATTTAAACTTTGTTATTCTTTTCAGATCAGAATTTTTCAAAGTCTAGAGGCTATAGCATTCTGAAGTTATATCTGGTACCACTTAAGAAACAGAGACCTTCAGTGATACGTAAGTGTTTTCCTATTTTTATTGTAGATTGCTTCTATTAACTGTCTTTTATATTCATAATGAATTACAGCAAAATTAATTAGTTCCTTCAAATAGCCATAAAAGGAAAGCACATCTGCCACTATGTTTTCATAACATTTTGTAATGTGATAAGAAAATAAACTGATGTATTTAAAAATAATTGCTGAAGTACTTGGGGGTCAGTATATATTCAATCAAACTTCTTAGAAGCATCATAGTTATAATGATATAGTTGTACTATAACTACAATGATAACTTCTTCCTTTAGGAAGAAGGAACTCTGAACTGGAAATTGAAAATACCCGATTCTTCCATTAAATAGCTGAATGACTTGGAACAGATCCTTTAACTTTTCTGAACCTCAGTTTCCTCATTGTAAAATGAGGATAATAAGACTTGTATTTTCTCTGTTTCAGGATTATTGTGGAGAAAAGGCTTTGTAAACATAGAAGTAATTTATAAATGTGAGCTATTCATTTGCCTGTTTAGCCTCTCTATATTCAATTTTTTTTTATCTACAAAGTAAGAGACTAGATATTCTCTTAGGTCGTTCCCAGCTCAAAATTTTAGTTCTCTTGTTCAAGACTTACACCATGATTATATAATATTTCACAAATGAGAGGGCAAATGTTCCATAGAAAGGAAGACTTGAATCAAAAATATCTCTTCCAGTCTTCACCAGTTAGAGATTTGTTGTTCCTTTTTAAAACAGGAATAGCCTCAGGGAAGGTTAAACCTAAAAGTCAGTCATATCATAATTTGAATAACTTTATTCAGATAATCAGGCTCTTTTCAACACCTAAATTGAGATTATCACCCTTACAGAGTGAGAGTTGGAGGTACCAAGAAAATGAATTGGCATGGATATGGCAATGAAGCAGGGAGCTTTAGATTGCCATGAGGCACGTGGACAGTACCAAAGAGAAACATCTACTTCGCAAATTTACTGAGGGCCATCTTGGCCAGCATTAATTTTAGGGCCATTAAATTTGATTAGGCTTCTAAAAACCTCTATTTCCTTTGCCTATACTATACTATCAGAATTCATACCAAGGCATATATGTGTGTGTGTGTGTGTGTGTGTATACACACATATATGTATATATACACACATGTATATATGTATGTGGATTATATATAATATATACACATATATAGTAATTTATGATTATAGTAAGTATCCTGAATCATTGCTGAAAGATTTAGTTATGTTATAGTAAACTTTTATTGTTTTTATTGAAGGTGGAAAGCAAATTAATAATACATCTCTAGGGAGAATAGTCAAAATTAAGTATTTCTGGATAAACCAGAGATTTCAATGAACTAAATACATACCCCATTTCATAATTAATACAGTTACCAAGTTTTTTCTTTAATTTGTAAGCATTTCATTTTGTAAGCACTAGGCATATACAAAATAGGTACGAGGTCATTTGAGGGAGAAAGCTTTATTAAGTAAACAGGGATCAGAAAAGGCTTCATGTTAAAGGTGACATTTGAGCTGAGCCTTGGGGGAAAAAAGAAATTCTAAGAGGTAGTAGAGAAGAGGAAATGCATTTCAGCCTTGGGAGACAGCCAGTGTGAGGGCATAATAATGGATGATGAATTTTGTGTGTGATGGACAGTTTGACCTGGCAGTTGTGTATGTGAAGAGGTGTAACCAATGAATCAGTAATGCTAAGTGCTGGAGATAAAAAAAAAGGTAAAAGATGGTCTCTGCCCTCAGGGAGTTTACCCTTTAATGGGAGAGACATCAAGTAAATGGGTACATACATACCGTACAATAGGTACAATGCATAGAGAGTAGATGAAAAATCAATCTTAGGAGGCAGGCAGAGTTCAAGAAATAATCTCCTACTGAAGATGACATTTGATCTGAGTCTTGAAGTTAGTTATTCAGTGACATTTTTAAAGCAATTACACCAATATAAATACAAAGGAGGACAAAAGACAGTGCCCATCCTCAAGGATCTCACAGTATAATGAGGGAGACAGCAGGTAAACAACTGTGTTTATATAAATAACAAGCTATTTGGCTTGATAAGTAGGAAATAATCAACAGAAGGAAGGTACCAGAATTAAGAGCGATTGAGAAAGGCTTCCTATAGAAAGGAGAATTTTAGTTAAGACTTCAGGGAAGCCAGGAGGCAGAGATAAGGAGGGGAGATCATTCTATGCATGAGGGACTGCCAGTGAAAATGCCCAGAGTTGAGAGATGGAGTGCTTTATTTGAGGATGCCAGTCTCAGTGGATCATGTGACAGGTATAAGGTATTAGAAGACTGGAAAGGTATTGGGGAAAAGATTATGAAGGGCTTTGAATGCTAAATAAGGATTTTATATTTGATCCTAGAGTTGATAGGGATCCACTAGAGTTCATGGGGAGAGGGAGAAGGTGACATAGTTGGACCTCCACCTTAGGAAACTAATTTCATCAGCTAAGTGGAGGGTGAATGGAATGTCCCAACAACCTTGAGAGAAGAGGGTGATCCACAATGTTGAAAGTTTCAGAGAAGTCAAGAAGAATGGAGATTGAGAAAAGGCTGTTGGATTTGATAATTAAGAATTCATTGGTGACTTTGGAGAGAGCCATTTTGGTTGGAAACCAGACTATAGAAAGTTAAAAAGAGAGTGAGAAGAGAGAAGGCATTTATGGTAGACAACTCAAAGAAGTTAGATAGAAAAGGCAGGAGAGAGATAGGATGATAGCAGGGGTGAGTGGATCAGGTGAGGGTTTTTTGAGAAGGGGAGAAGCATGAGCAAGTTTTTAGGCAGTAGAGAAGCAGTCACTAGAAAGGGAGAGATTAAAGATAAGTGAGAGAGTGAAGAAAGCAAGGTAATCTAAGATGAGATGAGAAAGAAGAGCATTCCAGGAATGGGAGGAAGCCAGAACAAAGGACTATGTGAGAGACAGCAAAATGGGCCAGTCTGTGGAAGGGGCCTTGTGAAGAGTGTCCCGGTGGTAATAGGGAGCCACCAGAGTTTATTCAGTAGGAGGTATAACATGATTAGTTCTAAGATGAAGGAAAATCACTTGCACAACTGTGTGGTTGTTTAGAGTAAAGTAAGGAGAGACTTGAATCAGGGAAGCCACTTGGAAAGCTAATGCAGTATTACTGGTACTGACTTCCTGACCTGGGGCCATGGCTGTGTGAATAGAGAAATAAAGAACTCCCTGTGTGTGGAAGGAAAGTGTTAAGGTAGAAGTAACATGTTTTGGCAACTGAATTAGATATATGAATTATAGCAATGATAGCTGTCACCTGTACGGCAGTTTAAGGCTTCCTGAGAGCTGTACATCTATGACCTCATTTGGTCCTTACAACACTGTGCAAGAGGTAAACACCGCTAGTACTGTCATTTGACAGATAAGGAAAAGAGGCTTAGAAATTAAGTGCTTTACCCAAGGTGGTATGGCTGGTAAAAGACGAGGCAGCTAGCCGTGGATAGAGTGCCAGACTTGGGCTCCTTTCTGACTTCAGCACTGACTAGCTGTGGGGCCCTGGGCAAGTCACTTAACCCTGTTTGCTTTGGTTTCCTCATCTATAAAGTGAACTGGAGAAGGAAATGATAAACTGCTCCAGTCTCTGCCCAGAAAACCCCAAAGGGATCATGAAGAGCTGGACATGACTAATAAGGAACTAGACAACAAAGAAGTGACTTAGTTGGGATTCAGCCCAAATCCTATCCACTGTGCCACTTAGGTGAAACTGAGGAATGTAGAGTGACAGTGAGGTTATAAACCTAAGGAACAACAGAGGATGTGCAGCAGAGGATGGTAACAGGCAAATCTGAAGAGAGAAGAATTTGGGAGAACATAACAAATTCTGTTTTGGACATGTTTGAGGTGCCTTCGGAGCATCCAGTTTGAAATGTTCAGTTGGCTGTTGGTCATAGTGGGATTAAAGTTCATAATAGAGACTAATACACATAGATCCGGGAATTAATCTGCTTAGAGTGATATTTGAATGGGAACTGATGAGATCACCAAGTGAGAGAACATAGAACAATTGTGGAGAAAATTTGTCACAATACCTCAATAATTTTTGTTAAAATCACCAAAAATATAGTAATAAATGGATGTTTTTCTTACCATGGTAAATAGTATCTATCTAAAACCAAGCATCAGTATTTTATGTAATGAGGTAAGTTAGAGGCCTTTCCATTAAAATTGGGGTAAAGCAAAGATATCTGTTGTCACCACTGTTAGGTAATAATGCTAGAAATTCTAGCTTACAGCAACAATAAGACAAGAAAAAGAAATGGAAGGAATAAGCATGGGCAAAAAGGAAACAAAATTATTGCTTTTTGCACATGACCAATGTTTTTCATATAGAACCTTAGAAAGTTAACTAAAAATTAATTGAAGTAATAACTGTAGCAAAGTAGTGTGATATAAAATGAACTTAGGTAAATCAGCAGCCTTTGCATATATTATTAACAAAACCCAACAGGAAGAACTAGAAAGAGAAATTCCATTCAAAATAGCTAAAGAATCTATAAAATATTTAGAAAACTTCTAACCAAGACACACTTAGGAATCATAAGAATACAAGTGTCTAAAGCTCTCTACACAAACAAATATAGACTTAAATAAGCAGAGAATGATTCGTTGCACAATTTTACCTAAATTAATTTACTTATTGAGTGCCAAATAAATCAGACAACCAAAGTATTATTTTAGAAATGTAGAGTGACTAAATTCATTTGGAGGAACAAAAGGTAATGATTGTCAAGGAAAATAATAGTTAAAAAAGTGGGAAGGTAGAGGTCTGTCTGTATCAGATTTCAAATTATACTTCCAAATTATATTATTATATATAATTATATATTTTATATATATCAAAACTCTTTGGTACTGGTTAAAAGATAGAAAAGAAGGTCAGCAAAATATAATAACTATAAAATAGACATTGGAACATACTAGTATATCAGTAAATCTTAACTACTGCAGCAAATACTCATTATGTGATAAAATTTACTGGGAAAACTGGGAATCAGTCTGGTAGAAATTAGTTTTAGACTAGAATCTTATACCATATACCACAATAAGCTTTAAAATGAATAGATTACAAATATCAAATTAGAGGGTGAAGGAAGAAAATACCTATTGAAACTATGGATAGGGAAGAGTTCATGACTTGATAAAAGATAAAGATCTTAAAAGATAAAAGGAACAACTTTGCATAAAATTGAAAGGTTTTACACAAACAATACCAGTGCAGTTAAAATTAGAAGAAAAACAGTTGACTGAGAGTTACTACAGTTTACTACAGCAAGTTTTTCTGATAGTGGTCTGATATCTATCTGATATACAGAACTGACTCAAATGTAAAAATGAAAGCCATTCTACAAAAATAAATGGTTAAAGGATATGAGCAGAAGAGAAATTCAAATTAAAACAATTCTGAGTTTCCACTTTAATACCACTCTGATTGGTAAAGATGATGAAAAAAGAAAATGATAATTGTTAGAGGGGCTGAAGGAAGACAGGCACACCAGTACTGCTGTTATTTGGTCCCATCCTTCTCTAAAACAACTAGGAACTGTTCCTCAAAAGTAACTAAACTGCATATGTGTTAACACAGCAATGCCACTCTTAGGCCTGTACCCCAAAGAGACCAAAGAAAGAGGAAAAGGAGCCATATGTACAAAAATATTTATAGCATCTCTTTTTGTTGTAGCAAAAAACTAGAAACAGGGGAGACCTATTAACTGGGGGATGGCTGAATAAATTATGTATATACATGTAATGCAATCTAATAGTTCCATAAGAAATATTGAAAAATTTCAAAGAGACCTGGGAACATTTGTGTGAACTGATGTTTAGTGAAGCAAGCAGAACCAGATAACAACTTATATACAAATAACATTGTAATGAAAACTTACCTTGAAAGGCTTAAGAACTCTGACCAATGCAATAGCCAATCATGACTCCTGAGGACTTACACTAAAGCATGCCACCTGTCTCTTGACAGGAGGGTGCTGAACTCAAGGTGCAGAATGAGACATACATTTTTGGACTTGACAAATATGGGAATTTGTTTTGCTTGACTGGGATTATTTGTTACAAGGATTGTGTTTGGCCTTTTTCACAATGTGGAGGACTTAGAGAAGAGCTATCTATAGTGTCTCCATCCTTCCCTCTGCCCACCAGAAAAGAAGAAAAGACATTAAAAAGATCCACTGAAATTTAGGAAGGAATTTTAAACGGAAATTTAGAAAGAAATAAAGACAATCAGAATAGCTTTTAAAGTAGTGTTGGATTTATTTTACACATACACAGGTGGTGGTAGTGGTGAGGCAGTTGGGGTTAAGTGACTTGCTCAGAGTCACACAACTATTTAGTGTCATGTATCTGAGTCCAGATTGAACTCAGGTTCTCTTGATTTCAGGGCTGGTGTTCTTTCCACTGTACCACTGAACTTCCCTTTATTATATAAATATATATGTATATATATGTCTTTAGGGCAAGCTATATATAATCAAAACTTACAGTTTCACATATAATCTTTTTCTCTTCTAATTTTATATGTAAATATTCATATTTTCGGTATCTCTGAAGTTTAGAAGTAAGAAACATTGTGGGGGAAAGATAGTATAGAGAAAAAAGAGCGCAGGATGGAGGCTTGGGGAATGCTCACAGTGGGAATAATGTAAAGGAGAATGAATTAGCACACTTAGATTTGGAGAGAAGAACCAAGAGAAAATAAAAAACAGTGGAAAAAGTATACAAGGAGAGAGGGTGCTCAACAATGGCCAGTATTGCAAAGAGGTCAAGAAAGATGAAGACTGAGAAAACAACATAGGGAAGAGGTTTCACAGAACATGTTCTGCTTAGCCCCAGAAGTCAAATCAACATGCATTTAATAAGAGCTTGTGATGTTCCAGGCTCTATGCTAAGCTCAGGAGACACGAAGAAAGGCAAGACAACAGTTTCAATCTTTAATAAGAAGTTTAGGAAGAGGAAAGTTTTTGGGAAATGATAATCAGCTCAGTTTGGGGCATGTTGAGTTTTAAAATATCTACAAGATATCCATGTAGAGCTGCCCAGTAGATAGTTGGAAGCAGTATATCCTAGACAGTATTTCTAGTGTACTAAAAAACCTAGTAATTTTTACTAAAGTTTGTTTTAATTCTTATAAATCTTTCATTTTAAAGTATAATTCCTCATTTTCAGTTTCTATACTGGTAAGCTATCAAAAAAACCACTTAGTAATACCATTTGAAAATAAATTTTAATGTTTTACATGATTACACCTGTATAACATATCAGATTATTAATTGTCTCATGGAGAGAAGAGAGAGAGGGGTAGTTGGAACTCAAAACTAAATTAATTTAGTTAATTAATTAATAAAATTAATATTCAATGAATATTAAATATTAAAACATAAGAAAATAAAGTTTAAGTATTGAGATTTTTTTTCCTCTTATCTTTTCAGACAAGATATCTAGGGTATATGCCAGTCATTGATAGTTTGATAGTAAACCTAGGCTTAAGTAATATTAAGTTAGAGTCTAAATTTCAAAAAGTTCTTATATCTTGATAATTATGATACATAAATATATTTTCAGATTTACATGTACATGATACAGTGCAGGGTGCTATAACATGGATATTAAACTAACATAGACCCTACCTACATAATCACATAGAATGTTGATGTGGACATGTGTTTGAAACAAACATAACTACAATGAAGAGAGCATGTAAAAATAGAGCCTTGAAGAATGAGTATTTGGCTGATTTGGGTATTCTGCAGTGAGCATCATTGCCTTAGTGGAGATGATCTGGCACCTGAGTCATCTGAGCCAGCATGCTCCAAGAATAATCTTCATTTGTTTTGTAAGGTGAGGTTGACCTCTTATGCTGAACCATATGCTGCTGATTCTTTAGAACTTTGAGAATTGTGCTGTTGTGATGAAAAAGTAACACTATGTCCCCTAATGATAATTCATTTATATACTATTTCAAGTTTATAGGTATATTCCTCAAAATAACCCTGAAGTTGATAGTGCAAGTATTGTTTCCTCATTTTAGAGATGAGGAAACATATAACAATATAGGGAGAATGCAGATTTAACATACAAATGAATAAATGTACACATGTCAATTCTATCTGGTATGATAAGTAAAGTAATACCATACATCTTTAAAAAATTATTGGAATTAATTGAAGTCTTTGTCAGTGATACTGGTAAGTTCTATCACTTGAACAACCCTTGTTTGAGTTGGCTATCACTTTTCACCTCCTTCAGAATTTATTTTTGCAAGAAGTGTGGAGAATAGGTAGGAGGGCTCTGGACTTGAATAATGTAGAGCATGATTTCATCTGTATAGCTCCCAGTGAGAAAACTACCTCTACCAATGTAGCTTTGGCAATTTATCACATCAGTGTTGTCTGGAACACTGAGAGGTTAAGTGACTTGCTTTTTATCACAACCATATATTAGAGGTGAAACTTGAACCTGGGACTAGCCCTCTATGCACTTTGCTACCTTTTTGAACTAGAAACCTTAGGAAATACTATGAATTCAGAATTCCTGGTGGGGGATGTGTGTCAGAACTCTCGCTATGATCCTAGAGATAAATAACTATGCAGGCACTGAAGAACACTTTCCTGTTCTACTACAAGTGATTCTCTTGACCACTCATTTGAGTATTATAAGATTTAGAATAAGAAGGGAAAATAGGGTAGGCCAACATCTTCATTTTACAAATGAGGAAAATGAGATCCGAAGGTGTTAAAGGACTTGCCTGTTCTCATACAAGTAGTTATTTGAAAGCTGGGGTTTTAAACTCAGGTTTCTGAACTCAAGGTTTAGGTGGATGGATAAATAGTAATTATGAAAAAGAAAATGGATTTTAGTGACTGCAAGCTCAGCATGAGTTGCTAGTATGAGTGATATGATAGCCAGAAAAACTAATGTAGTCTTGGATTGCATTTAAGAGGGGCAGTTTCCAGAAAAAGGTGATAGTCTTATTGTACTCTGCCCTAGTCATACCTCATCTGGAATATTTTGTTAAATTTTGTGTGCCATAGTTTAATATTAACGTTGATAAACTGGAGAGTGTCTAGGAGAGTACATCCAGAATGATGAAGGGTCTTGAGTTTATGTCATATGATGGTTGGTTGAAAAAAATGGGGATATTATTTAGCCTAGAGGAGAGAAGACTTAGTGGGAAACATGAAAAGTATTTGAAAGATTGTCATGTGGAAGAAGTTCCACAGAACACATAGAAGTCAAATCAACAAGCATTTAATAAGAACTTGTGATATTCTGGGCACTGTGCTAAGCCCTGGAGACACAAAGAAAGTCAAGAAATAGTTCCCACTTTTAATAAGAAAGTTAGGAAGAGGGAAGTTTTTTGGGGAAAGATAATCAGCTCAGTTTGGGGCATGTTGAATTTAATAGGTCTGTAAGACATCCAGTTTGAGTTGCTCAATGGACAATTGGAGATGTGCGACTAGGTGTCAAGAAAAGAGGTTAGGCCTGGATAAGTAGATATAAAAATCATCTGCCTACACATGATAATTGAATCTATGAGAAATAATAAGAGCGTCCATCAGAATGATACAGTGAGGAAAGAGAAGAGGGCCTAAGACAGAACTTTGGAGGATACACACAGTTAGTGGGCATAACCTGGATGAAGATCCAGCAAGAGAAGATGGAGTAATGGCCAGACACACAGAAAGACAAGATGGAGAGTGGTGCAGTGAAAACCTAGAGGCAGGAGGGTATTAAGGGAAAGAGGTCAGCTGACAATGTCAAAGGCTGCAGAGACATCAGGAAGAAGAATGACACTTGAGGAAAGACCATAATTTTATTGTTGTTCAACAGCGGTCAACAGATTCTTCTGTCTTCCACTATCTCTCAGAGTTTGTCCAAGTTCATGTTTCTTGTTTTCATGATACTATATCTGTCTATCTTTTCCTCCGCCATCCCCTTTTCCATTTGCCTTCAGTCTTTCCCAACATCAGGGGTTTTTTTCCCCCACGGAGTCCTGTGTTCTCACCATGTGGCCAAAGTATTTAAGCTTCAGTATTCAAGTTCAGCTTTTAGAACTGACTGATTTGACCTCTTTGCTATCCAAGGACCTCTCCGAAGTGTTCTCTCCAGCACTACAATTTGAAAGTGTTAATTCTGTGGTGCTCATTTTTCCCTTCAACTTTCACAGCCTTCCCATTGTTACTGGAAAAGCCATTGGCAAGGTGACATCTCTACTTTTTAATTTGCTGTCCTGATTTGCCATAGTTTTCCTTCCAAGGAGCAAGTATTTTTTTATTTCATGGTTACAGTTGTTGTCTGCTGTGATCTTTGAGCCCAAGAACATAAAATCTGACACTGCTTCTGTCCCTTCTCCCTCTGTTTTCCAGAAAGTGATGGGACCAGTTGCCAAGATCTTAGGTTTTTTTCTGTTAAGCTTCAAGGAGCCTTTAGAGTTTTCTCTTTCATCCTCCTCAAGAGGCTTCTTAATTCCTTCTCACTTTCTACCATCAGAGTGGTATCATTTGCATGTCTGAGATGGTTGATATTTTTTGTGGTAACTTTAATTCCAGCTTTTGATTCATCCAGCCTGGCATTTCTCATGATGTACTCCGCATATAAGTTCCATAAATAAGGTGACAGTATACAACCTTGGCATTTGTGCTCCTTTTCCAATCTTAAACCAGTCAGTTGTTCCACATTCAGTTCTAGCTGTTGCTTCTTGGCCTATATACAGGTTCCTCAGGAGACAAGTAAGATGATCTGATACTCTTATCTCTTTAAGGACTTGCCATATTTTATTGTAGTCCACACAGTCAAAGGCTTTAGTGCAGTCAGTGAAGCAGAAGTAGATTTTTTTTGGAACTCCCTTACTTTCTCCATAATCCATTGAATATTTGGAATTTGGTCTTTAGTTCCTCTGCCTCTTTGAAAACCAGCCTGATCTTCCAAAAGATGGGATGGATGGAAAGTGCTATCCATATCAGAGAGAAAACTATGGAGTCTGAATGCAGATTGAAGTATACTGTTTTCACTTTGGGGAGTTTTTTTTGGTGGCTTTTCCCTTTTGTTCTGTTCCTTCTTTCACAGCATGACTAATGTGGAAATATGCTTACAACCTATATCAGATTTCTTGCCATCTTGGGAGAGAGGGGTGATTGAAGGGAGGGAAGGAGAAAGAAAAATATGAAACTCTAAATTTTGTAAAAGATGAATGTTGAAAACTGTCTTTACAAATAATTAGGAAAAAAAATATTATTTACCAAAAAAGAAAGAAAAAAACCAGCCTGCTCTTTTGGTAATTCTTCGTTCACATATTGCTGAGCCCTGCCTTGCAGAATTTTAAGTAAAGCCTTGCTGGTATGTGAAATGAGTTCAATTATTCAGTAATTTGAACATTTCTAAGCAATTAAAAGATCGTTGTTAACTTTGGGGAAAGAAGTTTGGGTTCAGTGATAGATTCAGAAGCCAGACTGCAGAGAATTAAGAAGACAAAGAGAGGAAAAGAAGTGGAGATACTGGTTGTAGATGGTTTCCCCAAAGAGTTTAGACATGAACAGGAGGAAAAGTAGTAGCTTGCAGCAATAAAGTGAGGATTTTTTTGAGGATGAGGTGATGTAGATGTATTTGTAGACAGTAGAAAAAAGTCAGTAGACAAGGAGATAGTGAAGATTAGTGAGAGAGGGGGCAGTCTGTTGGATAAGATGAGATTGTATATGTAGAGGAGTTTGCTGTGGCAAGAAGGGCCATCCAGTGTGCGACAGAAGTGAAATATAGTGGCACACTGCATCTGAGTGATATGAGGAAAGGCAAAGGGAGGAGAGGGAACTTTTAGCAAGTACCACATTTTTTCCAGTGAAATATGAGACAAAAGTTCTCAGCCAAGAATGTGGGAGAGGAGGAACCATGGGAGGCTTGAGGAGGGATGAAAACATTTGGAAAGGATTATTGTGACTGTGATAGTGAATCTGTTAGGGAAATGTAAAAGGATTTTCTTGTCACAGTGAGATTATGTAACAAATTTGTAGTGGAACCAGTATGATTTTATGATTTTTTTCTAGTTTCTTTTGGTAGTACATGAGGAAGAGAAGTCATCAGATAATGTGAGTAAGCCAGGGCTGAGCCTTGGCAGGCCAAGAGCTTGTTAAGGAACTCAAGAAAAGAACAGTATAGTGTTGACATGGTTCAGCAAGTGTTCAGGATGGGAAAGGGAAGAGAGTGTGTAGTCTGGGCAAAGGGAAGGCCTGGGAAAGAATTGAAGGTCATAATAATAAAGTAGCACCATTGGGGATTACAAGGTAAAGGTGGAATGACAACAGATTGGGAATTCCATTTATGAGCATGAAAGACGAACACTTATAGTTAATGGTAAGATGGAGCGTATGTGATCATCACTGTATAGCTAAGAAGGGTGGAGGAGTAGGTCATGGGAAATGATGAAATTGAAAAATCGGGAAGTTAAGGTGTTTGAAGGAGTGGCAAATAGATGTGTATGTATGTGAACACATATATACATACATAATACATATATACATGCACACGTATGTTAAAGTTCCTTAGTATGAGGGCAGACATTGAGCAAGAGAAAAAGATTGTGATCTTTGAATCACTGAATTCTTTGAAGAAAGAATGAGAATGTCCTAGAGGTCAGTAAATAACAGCTATCATAATCTTGATTAGGTAGCAACTATGGATTTAATGGACCTGGAAGGAGGAGAGGTTACTGAGTGATGGTGTTAGAAAGAGTCTGGAAGTGGCAGTGGGGAGCAGAGTGTTCCAATTCCCTTGGATTGCCTTGAATCACTTGGATTCCCAGTGATTCTCAGGTATGAGTGAAAGAATTTTCCAGTGCTGAAAAGAGTGGTCAGGGGAAGCTTTGTCCTTAGGTGGGAGCTAGGTCTCATCAAGTGTAAGAAAATGGAAAGAGAAAGGAGAAGGTTTAAGATGAAAGCAAGTTTGCCACCCATGGAGTAGGTATTCCAAAAAGCACGATGAAAGGGGTAGGTAACTTTAGAGTGGGATATTGAAGGCAAGTGGTTCGGTTAAGAAAAGAATGGGAATAAGGCAGTAATCAATGGAGGACTGAAAATAGGATTTAACAATAGTTCAGAATCACATATGAAGAAGTGAGGTTCCCTGTTCATTTAAAAATGCTAGATGGTTATCATCAACCTGAGGTTTGGCCTCAGATTGCAGTCCTTCCAGGATGTCAGAGCAGTGAATGCCTGGAAAGGGGGTGGAGAGATTGAAGCTCAGACTATATAATTGATGCAGGTGGAGCCGTAGGAAGTTGCAGAGGGTGCTGAGAGCAGGGTGTGATGTAGGGCTGCCAGCTGAGAAAGAAAAGCTTGCTGCTCAAAAGTGAAATGGGCTGTCTCAAGATGTCATGGATTCCCCTCTTTGGGAGACTTCATGTTTGAGTTGACCTTGATGGCCCACTCTGGTCCCTTCCAATTCTCAAATTCTGTGATTCTGAATCCAATGAACTTTCCCTTGCACCATCCCAAGTTTGGAATTTATCAAAATTATATAGCTTCTCGTAATTAGTTACAGAGCAATTAGAACAAAAGTAAAGATATTGGAGCTAGGTGGAATTCGGAGGAATGATATGTAAGAATTGGATAATTATTGCAACACGGTCTATCTGTGGCTTTTGTTTTTGTCTTTTCAACAAAAGTGACCTGCTGATTGGAGAATCTTAGATTTAAAGCTGGAAGAAGAATTAGAAGGCCACCTAGTTCAACCCTCTCACTTCACAGATGAGGAAACTAAGACTCAGAGAGTTTAAGTGACTTGTCCAGAGTTACAGACCTAGTAAATGTCTGAGGCAAGATTTGAACTTAGATCTTCATGACTCCAAATCTGGTTCCTCATCTTCTATTAGAAGCAATCAAACTCCTACTGGCCACACATTGATTTAGAAAACCACAAATTAACATTATCTATGTTTTATTCTATTTTTGTTTATTTTGTGATTTTATTAATTTCCACAAATTATATTTTAATCTGGTTCTGTCTGCACTTGGAGTTTTGTAATTTGGCTCATAGGCAGAGTTTGACACCTCTGCCCTGTACCATGGGGTTTAAACTAAAATTTTTGCAAAGCATTTGACAAAGTCTACTCTGCTCTCATTATAAATGTAATAATTTGTGGGTGAGATGATTGTACAATTAAATGGCTTTAGAACTGGTTTCAATAGCTGGACCCTAAGTAGTTACTAATGGATCAGTGTCAGTTTGGAGGAAAATCTTTCTTTAGTGGAGCACTCCAAAGATCTATTCTTGTCTTTGTGCTGTTCAACAATGTTACTAATAACTTGAATTTAAGCCATTGAAAGTTAAATTTATAGATGAAAGGAAGCTGTAAAAGAGAGCTGACATTGGATAATTGAGTTAGGATCCAAACAGATCTTAGGCTATAACAATTGTTTGAATCAAGATGAATTTTGGTAGAGGAAAATATCAAACTCCACGTGAATTACTTAATTTTACAAGCATGAGATGGGGGAATTATGGATCGACAATAATTTCTGTGAAAACTGTATGAAGAATTTTCATGGAGTGCAAGCTTAGTATGAGTCAACACTGCCATAGTAGCCAAAGAAAGCTGCCATCGTCCATAACAGCCTTTCCTAATGGTTTAACACCCCAAACAAGTGAAAGAGTTCCATGTATTCTGCCTTAGTCAGACTATATCTAATGTACTGTGTTCAGTTCCAGGCACCATGTGAAGTACCTTATTAAATGTTTTCCTGAAATTATATTTATAGTATTCCTCTCCTCTATCTATCTAGTAGCCCTATTCAATAGGAAAAGGGGTCTGTTTGGCATTACCTATGATAATCTATTCTAGAATTTCACATGGAATCAAAGTCAAGCTCACTAGTCTGTATTTTACACACTTCATTCTCTTCTGCTTTTCAACACTCAGGACAATTGTCCTTATTTGCTTTAGTCATACCTCTGCAGTTCCTCCTGATCTTTCAAAAATTAAGAGACTGACTTCTTTTAGTATTATAGGATGCATCATGAACACATCAAGAGCAGCCAGGTGACCTGGCTGTAAGCAGTGAGGCCTCTCACTATATCCTTATTTAAGAATGTGTAAAACGAAAAACAGTACTGAAGGTGGGCTGAGAAGCAGTCATGTAGGAGAAAAGGACCTGAGGAAGAAGGGGGATTGGCTCCTTCATGAGAAACTATCTCATTCTAAAATCCCTCCCCCACTACTTGCAGCCGTCCAGAAATATTTGGTTTCAGCTGGAACATATCTCACAATGAATGGTTCCCCATTCAGAAACTAACCCAAACAGTTATTTATGAATTCCACTAATATCTAATGGAAGTAGTAAGCATGTATGAAACAAGAAACAAATATACCGTAACCTTATATTGAGTACATTAACCTATTATATTTTAGTGATTCTAAAGGTGACATGTTAGTGAGCATTTCAAGTAAGACTGTTGTATATATTTAAAATAGACCAAGGACTTTGACTAATTTGATTTCTATAATACCCAGCTTTATGAAATTCAGATAGTATTTAATCTTTTTGTGGCTGATAGTAGTAAGACTTTAGTTGTACCAAATATATCTAATACAAAGTACAAAATTCTGCATACTTGAACATCTAAACATGCAATATTTTTATCATTTGAGGAGGGGAAAAAAATCATAGGTCCATAAAACTTGAAGGCTTAATCTAGTTCAATTCCCTGTTAAAGGAGGAAGAAACTCCTCCTTTAACATTTATATATATATATATATATATATGAGATATATGAAATCTTGTATTGTTTAACCTCAGAGATAAGAGTTCCAGAGCACAGATCAACTTCCACATGTCCTCATCATTCCTTTCTTTGCATTCTCTAGAGCAGGGATGATTTTATTTTTGTTTTTGGATGACCAGTGCCTAACACAATTCTTCAGGAAATGTTTAATTGAATTGACTCCTCAGAAATGTATAGCTGCTGTCTGCTATCTGCTGTCTACTCTGTTCTTCCCCACAGTGGGCAAAGATGAATCAATTTGTGACAGAGGGTAGATTTTTTATTTTTAGAAACATTTGCAAGACTGTGTAAGATTCAAATATTATACTTTATCCTTATTAACTCTAGGAATTTTGAATGGCAGCATCTCCTCTATTATTGTTGACATTGATTAATACAGAATGAGACAATGAAAACTCATTTAACTTATTTATGTGAATGCTTTCTAGAACTTTTTACATAAAATTCATCAGATAATTATGACTTTGGGGGTACCCACTAGAACAGAAGCATATAGAATAATGACCGTTGAAAAAGGTTGAATGAATTTTTAGTTAGCAGAGCCTTCTCAAAATGCAGATATTTATTGCTCCTTAGTAGTATCAGTTTAGGAAGCAACTCTAAAGTTCTTAAGCACTAATTAATAGTACCTCATATAGGGATTTTTTTTCTTGTTAGAAATGATGCACAAGAAATACAAATCTCTAAAGGAAATTGTCTTGACGTGGAAAATTCTGCACCAGTTTCCTAGCAAACAATGAGGATGTTTACAACTATTTCTGAAACTTAAATTAATTTTCCATAAATATGTCATAAATTAAGGGATCTCATTAACTTAGCCTTAAAGGAGTCATAGAACTTCAGAACTGGAAGGTCCTTTAGAGACCATTCAGTCCAACTATCTTCATTTTAAAGAATGGGATCAAAGGGTTAGTTTTTATAATAATGATATAAATAAGGGGCTTCACTATAAAATATATAAAAATTCACTATAACATTTTTGCTCAGAAGGATTTTAGTCTGCTGGGATGAGAAAGGATAAAATGGAACTGGAAATGTGATTTTATTGTACAGGGTACCTTCTGCAGTGTCTAGTCAAAAGAGTTGCCTAGGGCATTGAGAGGTATTTTGCCTTGCCAAGATTCATAGTGTGTATCAGAGGAGGGAGGTCTGAATCTGACTCTGAGACCAGCCCTATAGCTTGCTGCTTCACTATGTTGTACTCTACCTAGGAAGGATATTAAATTTCTTTTCCCTTTGCACAGTGGAGATTAGAAGATACAGTTGTATTGCAATTTCTTCTGGTTGAAGAGAAAAGAAACAAATGACGTTAGATAACTGACATAAGAGGATTTTGCTATCAAAGTATTGATAAATTCTGGTTATTAACTATGAAAATATAGAGCCAGTGTTTATTACTGAATGTATCTGTCTGCTCTGAGCTGCCCTTGTATTTGTACAATACATTTAGATTTACCTGATGTTGCACAGAATATTAATCTCTTCTATTTTCTTTTCAGATGTGTCCTTTTGTAATGGAAGATGATTGAAAATAAGGGACCTCGTGTGGCTGACTATTTTGTTGTAGCAGGTTTGACTGATATTTCGAAGCCTCTTGAAGAAGAAATTCACTTCAATGATGCATGTCATAAAATAGCTAAACCAAAAGAACCTATCACAGATGTGACAGTTATTATTAAATCTCTTGGTGAAGAAGTACCAAAGGGTTATACATGTATAGATGTTACCCCAACTGGATTGTCAGCAGATCTCAATAATGGAAGCCTGGTTGGGCCACAGATCTATCTTTGTTATAGAAGAGGAAGAGATAAGCCTCCACTCACTGATCTGGGGTATGTGTTTTTAAAAAGTATTATGGACAGCCTCAGAAATGCATGTTGTAGAATTTTAAGTATTTTACTAATTAATAGGTGAATTGGTGGGAAGACTTTCTTTCATATCTCATTGACTGTTTTTATGGCATTTTCTCCTTATTCATCGCCTTATTCCCTTTTATGTCATTTGTTATCATCCCTGGGGTTAGAGAATAAGCATCTGATTAGCTAATGTACACTAAGGTGTTAATGGTTATATGGTTATCTCTCTTGTTTTTGAACTTTGAAAAAGGACTACATACCAGTTGAATATGGTCTTAATTTAATAATAGTAGAATTTGAGCTATTGTTGGCAGAAGTTTATTCTGCCACTGTGGAATAATTATTCCGCCACTTCACTGCCAGTCTTTGCTTTGAATTAGTGGTGAGCAGGTAAATACTCTGAGATAACCTTGTATTAGATGGGAGGTGAAGGGGAGCTTGATAGTAGCTATCATTAAGTATTAGAGAGGCTTGCTTGTGAATAAGCAATCAGCTTTATTTTATTTGGCCTCCAGGGAGGTCATGGTGGTTGATGAATTTAATAAAGAACTTCCTCACAATTAGAGCTGTGCCAGAGTGGGACGGACTTTCTTGATAGGTCATGAGTTCCCGTCATAGATTTGTAAGTAGAGACTTTATGTGTACTGAGATCTGGACCTGGGTATATAGACTGCGCTAGGTAATCTTTACCAGGTTATCTTCCAACTCTGAGATTCTCTTTTTCTCTTGACTAATCTTGCTCAATCTCTTGGACTCAAAAAATTTCTTTATAATACAAATTAAAATTTCCTTGATTACTAATGTTGAATGTGAATGTTTTCCCTGAATATTTTAATGGCTAATGTTTTCTGAAGAAATGAGAATGAATTAAAGGCTTCCTTAAGTTCATTTTTGCTTTATGACTCTTTGGCCCTATACCGTTTTTGACAAAACAATTAAATTGAGCAATTATTGGTCTTTTACTCTGTGCTTTATGATTTGATTATAAATAGTTTCAAAATGGCAGCTATTGCTACTTTGTTATATATAAAATGTTAAACATTTAGCAAATATGTCTTTATTAAAGTAAATCAGTTATTCATATTCTTGCCACTTTGAAGAGCCAAGGACCGGTGGCCTTAGAACCTCAGGAAAACTCTGCTTTCATTGAGTCCCCCAAACAGAACTCTGTGATTCTCTTTTGTGTGGTACACTTTTCCTTATTTACCTTTAGAGGAGAAGGCTGCCCTCTATTCTTTTAGGAATGAGTTATCTCCTTGCAACTCTGGAGAAGAGTTTTTAGTTATAGAGTGTAAAAGTAGTGAAACTAGAAGAAATTAATCAGTTAACATATATGTGTAGTGCACTTAGATTTGGGGGTTTGGGCCGATAGAGTAGATGCAAATAAATATAAAATACTGCTCATGCCTTTAAAAGTTTACACTATAGTTGGAGCAACAAAATATGAGTACATGAAAGGTTATGTGCCAATATAAGAATTAAATAATATTAGATAGTAGCCTAAGATGTCAATAGGCATATGGTTCTTCAGAAGTTTATATTATGTCATATAGAGGCAGCAGAGTATAGTACAAAGAGCCCTGGATTAGGAATTAGGAATTGCACATCTATTACTTCATCCGTCTGGCCTCAGTTTCCCCATCTATAAAATGAAGAAATTGGGCAAGGGGATCCTTGCCCTCATGTAATTAGGACAGGGCTAAAATTACACAGAAATATTTATGGATGCTTAGGTCCCAGGTGAAACTCTTCTCCATCCCCTTAACTTCTTATTATTTATAGGGTGCCAAAGAATAAGTGGCATTTCTGAAAGCATTGTACAGCTTGCCTCCTTGTACAAAAGCCAAGAACTTACTCTTTTGTGGAATCATTTGAAGAGAGGAAGAGGAGATTCATCCTTTAACTTCCAACACTCTCATGTTTACTGTTCTATCAATAGTTCACCTAGTCAGAGACAGTGATGAAAAAAGGAGTGGGTTAGTTGAGGGTGGGGACCTGTGGCCTTGAGGCCACATGTGACCCTCTAGGTCTGTAAGTACATTCATTTGATTGAATCCATACTTCACAGTTAAGTTTGAAAAGGGCTTTAAAGAAGGAAAACGATATAGTATTTGTTTGGTAATTTAATGGCTATGATAACCTCTATGGCTATTCCCTCTAACAGTAGAGTCACAATATAGCTATACTCTCTCACACTTTGCAATTTTTACCCATCTCTTCTTAGAAATCTTCTAAAACACACCCACCCAAATGTCCTGTAAGTAGTATGAATTAATTCCCTTAAATTAGAGTTAAAATCTAATGCTTTGGTTCTTAATTACTGCTCTTGTTATTTTGCTATTGTCCTAAAATATATTGATTTTAGACTCATTTTATAATTTCATTCTATTTTCATTTTCTATGTGAGGAAACATTCTTATCTCTACAATTTCCTTAAAATTAAAAGTGAAATAATAAAATTTTGTTAATTTTTCTGGTTTCATATATTAAAGGTTCAAGGTACTCTGTTTATGGAAGGTTTGCTTGTGTTTAATTTTTAGGGTCTTATATGACTGGAAAGAAAGAATAAAACAAGGCTGTGAAATTATTCAGACTACTCCACATGGTCGCCCTGCAACGATTAGTGGCAATACCTCATCACAAAGAATTTATGTCACTTACAGGAGAGCCTCTGAGAGTATGACACAAAATACGCTAGCTGTCACAGATATCTGTATTATCATACCCAGTAAAGGAGAAAGTCCACCACATACATTCTGCAAAGTTGACAAGAATCTCAATAATAGTATGGTAAGTATCTCTTTTTGTATCTCACTAATGTTGACCATTAGACAGCAAATCATTTTGACCATAGCAATCCATGTGCAATTACCTATGTTGATAATCATATGGATCTTTTGAAACCCTGAAAAAATTGTCTTTAGATTTTGTTGATATAATCAACTATTGCTTTCACTTGAACATTTACATACTAACATTATAAAATGCTTCTTGAAGGCTTGTGGTATTTTATTTTAGGGGAGTAACTAAATTATGGTCTAAGGAAGAACTTCTCTAAAATAACATCAAAATTTCTTTCTTTATACCACCAAATTAAACATACAAATTCTCTAACAATGCTAACATACGAATTAACACCAGGTCAAAATCTAAGAGAATATTGAAAAGTCTTACCTTCTGTTTTTTGTTTTTTTTTAAAAAAAGGAATAGTAGTAAACTTAAGGTTTGTTGGTTTTTGGTTTGTTTTTTGTGAGGAATTGCTAGTGTATTAGTCACAATCAGATATTTCTCTTCTCTGTACCTAATAAAATGAGTGCCAGCAAGAAGGATTATCTATAACTCAGAGATAACAGAAAAAAGGAAGCACCAATAACAGTAGTGAGAACCCAAAGCAAATTTTATGGACCTAAACGTTTTTAAAACAACAAAATGGTTGCAGTAGTAGATTTGTAAGTATTACACAATTTGTCATGTAGTCATGGAAATGAAAGGTCTTTCAAGAGTTCAAAACTTTTTGTAAATATGTTAGGGGAAAATACAAAGAGAATGAATCAATTGCAAATAACAACAAATATTAAAAACAAAAATTGTGATCAAGAAGATAGCAGTAGTCACTGACCCATAATACCTACTTTCTTTATAAAATGTTTACAAAACTGTTACCATCAGTGTTAGTTATTTTAAGAAAGAATAACCTCAAATGGTTAACCATCTAACATATGGCCTAAAAAAATTAAAAATTACAGAATTGTTCTCTATAGGCAAGTGACTGTTTTATTCAGATGATTTTAAAAAATCAGCTGCCATTAATACTCCATTCCTGGGATACTCCATTTTATTATGCTGTGTGCATATTGTCTTGATATGACGGATCTTGAAATCTTGATAAGGAGGGACATGGTACTTTTTGTGTTCTGAGGATGACCAGTTACAATGCCAAGAGCTTTAAAAATACATGTAGTAGAAATGGTAATTTAAACTCTGCTAACGAATAACTGACAGATTGTGAAACATGTATATTCAGAATGTATAATATCATGCAAAATGTATATTTTTTTCATTGTAAGTTTGTATCTGCTCTGTGGCTGCCTTGATTCAGATTCAAAGTGAATTGTTTTCTTTGTTGACGAGCTATTTCTGTAGACTCCATCTCTTTCACCACTTTCTCTGGTCAGGGTTCAGCAGTTTATCAAAAGTATTCTATAGATTTGCTTAGGACATTGAAATACTCCTTGTATGAAATGAACATATGCGTACTTTGTTTTCTCCAATCTGATCTCAAAGCAGTTGGCAGAGAGGGTTCACATCGCAAAAAAGTGAATTCTATCAACTCATTTTGTTTGAATTTCCATCTGTTAAGTTGTTTTTTTCATCGAGTGGGTTGTTCCCAGGAAGGCCCTATTCTATGTCCTACCCTGTCCATTGTTAAAGAATCATTTATTCATTCATTTCTTTAATTTTTCCAGCTATTTATTGTTATTCTGATCTATTATTGCCCTTTCCCAGGCAGTATATCCATTTTTTTTGGCTTTTTGTTTCCCTCCAATCTGGTGTCAGGCTTTAGTATAAACTAAAAATTGCCCTGGTTTTAGAGAGAAACTATAATTTCTAACCAGCAAATAGCTGTCAGATAGTTAGATCTTTTAGCAGCTTTTGCTACCGCTGACTTTGAGGAGAGGTTGGTTTATTTTAGATATTTGGCAGAACTGCCAGGAATTTGTTCATAGTGGCTATTTTTCCTACCTCTCACAGAGGAGCCAAAAAGTAGTTTGGGTAGACTTTCATTTTATTGAGTTTCTACTTTGTGGGGTTCCAGGAAGTTCTGTTTTGTTCCACATTTGTCCAATGTGTATGACATATGCAATCACAACTCAGTTATTTATTTCCTTTTCTTTTGATCTCAGTCATCACTGGAAGAAAGTTAGTTGCTTTTATTGTGATTATAATGGCAAAGCTTTCTCTGGAGAAGATAGGAGATGAGGAATACTGCAAAATGCTGCCAGACTGAGATAATATATTGATCAATTGCTATTTTCCCACTTTAAATCTTTGTTCTAAGAGATGTCTCCCTGGATATGGGATGGAGAGTGATATGTTCAGAAATGAAGGTGGTATAAAAACAAAAGATACCAGTTTTTTTAAAAGCTTGCTGTTAATTCAGGTTTATTACCTCTTGCCTACACTATTGCAGTAGGCTACTGCTTGTTTTACATGCATCAAATCCTTCCTTTCCCCATTCCATTCTCAATAAAGTGATAATCCTGAAGCCCAGTCTGGTTGTGCCACTTTTGCTCAAGGTGCTCCAGTGACTCCCCATTAAATACAAGATCCCCAATAAAATACAAGATCTTTAATTGAGTAATTTGTCCCTAATGTACTTTTCTAATCTGCTTTCATATTATTCCCTATCATGCATTCTGTGTTGCAGCCAAACTATCCATTCTTTGGACACTACATTGCATTTCCCACCTCATTGTCCAGGATTTCCTCTGCCTAGAACATTCTGTCTCTTCATTCTACTACATAGCTGACTTCAAGGTTCAGATCATGCACTGCCTTCTGTTTGAGGTTCTTCTTGACCCCTGACTCTCACACCTTTCTTCATATATATTTCATATTTAATTATCTGTGTATATGATTTAGTAGATATGGCACTAAATTTAGGGACAGGAAGACCTGGGTTCAGATCCAACTTCTGATACTTATTCTGGTGTCCTATGGAGCCAATGTGATACAGTCGAAAGAACATTCAATACGGAATCCAAGAACTTGAATTCTCTCCCAGCTTTGTGTTAATCCCACATTGCCTGTGTTAACCTTGGGCAAATCATTCAACTTCTGTGCCTTACTTTCCTCATATGTAAAATGAGGGGGTTGTATCTGATGATCTCTAAGATACCTAGTAGCTCTAAATCTATATTCCTGTGAGTCTGTGTTTATTTCTCCCTTGTTGCTTAGTCGTGTCTGAATCAGTATGACCCCATGGACCACAGCATACCAATGGTATTTTCTTGGCAAGGATACTCAGGTGATTTGCCATTTTATTCTCCAGTGAATTAAGGCAAACAGAGGTTAAGGATCACACAGCTATTAAGTGTCTGAGGCCAGATTTGAAGTCAGGTCTTTCTGACTCCAGGCCCAGTGCTCTATCCACTGACCCATCTAACTGTGTCTTATTTCTCCTTAGTAGAATGCAAAATTGTTGAGGGCAGAGTCTTTTTAGTTTTTGTATCTCCAGAATCTATTACAATGACTGACATAAATTGCACATTTAATAAATTCTTGTTGAATTGTAAGTTTAAAATAAGTGGTAAATATTAAGCAAACTTAAAATAGAAATTTTGGGGGGAGGCTATTGTACCTGGATGCCTAAGCATCTCTTTTGTAAATGAGCTGTGATGCTTTACTAAAAGAGAAATATTCTCAGTTTTGTTATTTTGGTGCAGTTTCATTTGAGGGGTGTATTTTAGCCACTGACAGATATCCCAAGTTGAAAAGCAGAAGTTAATTCTACTTTTCATTTCATTTTCATTCTCTTGGTAGGAATTGAATAAGATGTAACCAGATAATGTTAGACTTAAACTGAATGACGAGCTCATTGAAGTATATATTTCCTGTAATGGGGCATATTACAGTGCATTCTTACTACTTCATCCAGTGCCATGCTTGTCCATGTCCTTCCAGTGTTCCAGAGTACCTTTTCTTAGGTCTTTTAACATTTCACAGACTCTAAGACAAGACTTGGGCTGACTGGCTATCATCCCTTGCTCTCCCTTTATGACTGAGCCATTTCCTTTTCCAATCATGCATTTCCTAGATCATGTCTGTCACCACTTCTTGCACATAGTTTATCATTGGTAACGTATTTTTACTATTACATTTCAGCCTCACACATTTGTTACCTTGCTTTTCTGACCATGGTGTTATTTTAGAAAGATTTTAGTTAAAAGTGATGGTAAAAGTTTTGATGTTTAAAGGAGATTTTCTAATTATCTGGAGAAGTCATTCATGTGAGCATCTCATTTCCCAGTGAAGCCAGATAAATGAGGTACTGACATAGTTCCATCAGCATCTGTATGAGGGAAAAGAGAGTCACTGACTTTCCAGAGACTGTGGAAAGGTTTTCTGTACATACTGCTCTTTTCTTCTCTCTTTGCCTGGTTTCTAATAATACATTTATTTGAATAGTAGCTTATTCTTTCCATCTGGCTAAGTTTCCTGAAATAACTTTTCTTCTTTTCCCTTAATTTGCTGTTTGAAATTAATGAAAAATATTTAATGTATGTCGAGCCCTGGGAGGGGAGGGGGGGAACAGAAAGAAAATCAAGACAGTTCCTACTCTCAAGGAGCTCACATTCTACCTCCAGGAGGACCTTGTAATTTGGAATTTCCCCCGCAAAGTCATTAAGCTATGCATACTTTTTGACCCTGTTATAGCACTACTAGGTCCTTAGGGGATGATGATGTAATATGGTTGGAGGAAAGAAGGTTTCAAACCACTGCTGTGGGCAGTGTAATGCTGTAGTGATGCAGGGTAGAGTGTGAACTTCTTGAAGACAGAGACTGTCTTTGCTTCTTTTTGTACCCCTAGCATTTAGCACAGTGCCTGGTACAATATAGGCACTTAACATGTTTATTGTTATTATATAATATTATAAATATAGTTATCTAACTAGGAAGACGAAAAGTAATAATGGCCCATTTGAGACTAGATGTCATAAATTTTTAGTGAACTCAGGCAGTGTGATTGTGCACCTTCCAGTAGAAGTCTTTTCTTCATTGCCTCAGGACCCTACCCATAAAGGCTGTGCTGGTAGATCACAAGTTGTAGCAGGTCCTAAAAACCTGGAAAAGCTTAGGGCAGACGTCATAAAAGATTGTGTGCTTGTTATCTGAAAAGCCACTTAACTCACTTTCTCATTTTTATAAAAAAATTTGATGGTCATTTTTTTCTTGTATTTTTTGGGGAAATTACTGGGGAATTACTGCCTCCCCCCAAATAAAACAAGAAAAAAAATCCTTGAAATAAATAGTATAGCCAAACAAAACAAATTTACATAGTAACCTGTTCACAAATGTATGACTCCTTTTTGCATGATGAATCTTCATGTAATTTGTTTAGCTATTCCTCAATTAACAGTCATTCTCTTAGTTTAGAGTTCTTTGCTACAACAAAAAGTGCTGCCAAAAATATTTTTCTACCTATATATCCTTTTCTTTTTCTTTGAACTCTTTGAGGTATAAATTTAGTAGTGGTATTACTAGGTTGATGGAATGCGTGGTTTAGTACATTTTTGGCATAATTCTGTTCAAGGAAGTTGAAGAAGAACCTATCCTAACTGCAGATTATGGAATTGACCCCAAACCAGCAAAGGGTGTATGTGTAACAAATATTTTTTCTAAAAACAAGTTCAAGGATCTCAGATTAAGAACTCTAACTTAGCAAAAAAGAATACATTTGTTAAACACAAGGCAAGGCTACGTGATAGAAGATTTATCTCAAAAAGAGTTTCAGGTAGCAGATGGCTTCCTCATGCTTAACTCTGTTCCTGAACACTTAAGTGTGTGATGCCTGGTCAGGATTTCACGCTAGGCAGAACAAGTTGAGGTTCTTGAAGGAGTACAGTAGTCAAGGCAGAGTGTCTGTGATTTGAGGCATGCCTGTTTTACATTTTACAATCTTTTTTTCCCCTGTTCCCACCTAGTTAAATTCTTACTATGCCCACTGCCTTTGTACTTACCTCTGTACAACAGTTAGGTATTAATGAGAGTCAAAGTAGGCCTTGACCAAAGCCCACTACCACAACTGGTAGTCCAGAAATTCTGGATTAATTCACAACTTTATGAACAGTGCATTAGTGTTCCTATGCTCCTTTATCCCCTGTAACAGTTACCATTTTACTTTTTTTGTTTTAAGAAAATTTTTGTTTTGCCAGTTTGAGTGAGGTACAGTTTTGTTTTAATTTACATATTTTTAATTATTAGTGATTTGGAGTATTTTTATATGGTTATTGATACTTTGGATTTCATTCATTGAGCAATGCTTCTTTCTATCCCTTGACCATTTATCCTTATGGGATGTTCTTATATATTTGAATCAGTTTCCAAAGTATCTTGATATTAAATCTTTATCAAAGTAACTTACTGTATAGGTTTTTCCCAGTCAGTTCTCTTAGCATAAAGAAGAAGGTGGTGAAAGAGATGGAATATGATGAACACCAGTGACTAATAATTGAAGAATTTTGCTTCCATTTCGCTGCTCTTCTTTCTCCCCGTCTATACCTTTTTGTTTTTTAACTCTTAATTCTCCCTTCAGGATCTACCTTCCAAAGCAGACGTTCATTTTGCTTGTCACTGTTATGTCCTTGGTTTTATCCTCCCTCTTAACCTCACCTCTATCCACGTCTTTCCCTGTTAAGTTTGATGCATTTCTCCACCAAAGTGTGTGTCTGTCTCTCTCACTGTGTGTGTGTGCAAGTGCGAGTAAGTTTCATCTAATGATCTTCTAGTTCCATCACCTTCTTTATTCTTTCTACACTAGTGTCTTCCTTTACTTTTCCATCTTAAAACCAATGAAATAGAACCACACCACCTCCAGGTAGATTGGAGACATTAAAGTTCTGAAAGAACACTTGCTTTTCTTCCCCTAATTAGAATGGTTAGTTCTCCATCAGTAAGTCATTAAACAAGCATTTGCTGAATCTTGAAGAATACCAAAGAAAGTGCAAATTAGGGATAAAGGAGATGAACATTTCAGGCATGAGAAACAGCTGTTAAGAAGGCATTGAGGCCCATTTTTATGGCATTCTGTATTCAGCTTTCTTGATTCTTCTCTTGTGGGAGGGAAGATGAGGGGATCTGGAAGTAGATTGGAAGAATTTCTGCAAACTCTTTAGGTACAGAGCCTCTCCTGTACATGGAATGGTAGACAGATAAAATTTCTGTACCCTCTTATGTATTTGTGGATCGGGAAGGAGAACAGATAGATTCCTGAGAAACTAAAATCACAGGGAGTGTTACCCAAAAGACCTCAAGAGAGTGTGCTAAAATGGAAGAAAGATAGTGATAATGAAAGAGTTATGGAAAAATCTCCTAGTTAAAAAACTGAATGAACTCAGTCCCCAGAAGAAGGGTTTACAGAAAAGAACAGACCAAAAGTTTCAAGTTAAACCCTTAAAAGTGCCTTTCATCTGCTAAAAAATTTTATGATCTTAATTATCTAACTCACCATAGTCTACACTGAATAAAAATTATAAATATTCCAAATATGAGAAGAATTTTTTTCTTAGAATTCTACACTGATTCATCCCGAGGAAGTCAAGTCAGAGAAGAAATCTTTTAAATACTCTAAGTTTGGGAAAACCTTTATAAAGCTTTCAGACTTGAGAGCCCAGTGCTATCATACTTGTGAAGCATTATAAGCATTATACACATCCAAGTGTGGGGAAGATCCTGACTGAAAGTGATGCTTAAGAATAGAGATCCCACACCAGAAATGAGGAGAAAGAGCCAAAGACCAGGGTATTAATGGAAAGAGGGCTGTACTTGGAGCTCAGGTAGCTCTGGCCATTACTAGTTATGTGACACTTAGCTGGTCAGTATCTCCAGAACTGTCTTTTCTCATCTTTAAAATGGGAGGTTGGACTAAGTGGGCTCCACAATCTTCCTAACCTCTAAACCCTATGACAAGAGTGCAGGAAAAGCTTCACTCAAGGCAGAAATGCCGTTACCAACCATGACATTAATAATCAACTAATGTAAAAATGTAAGAGATTTGTCAAGACATGTTATTGAATATGGTAAAATTGTTTTTATTTGGATAATGGGCTGTTTTATTGACTTCACTATTCAGCAAAATGTCCTCTGTCTCAAGTTCTCAGCATCTAAATAGCACATATGCCTGGTCTTGGAAGACTAAAGACCTATCACAGGTTCAAAACCTGTTACCTCATTAGCTATATTTACTGAATTTACTATTTTTTTTTCTCAACAGTGAGGTGAAACCATAGCATTGGGAAAGGAAAAGATTTGATCTCAGTCTACCAACTGATTTCCTCTCTTTCAGCTCCCCTTTAGAGACTCTAGGCCTGCTTTGATTTTTCATTGCTTATACCTCCTTTCTCTTCAATACTCTGTTGTCCTGTGGGTTTATAGGGAGGGTTCCAGGGTGCATTGTGGGCTTCTTTCCTTTCTGATTGTCTGCACTTTAGAAGGACAAGAAGTGAAAGTTCACTATTATTGTGCTGTAAGAAGGAGAAGGAAGAGGATTCCCAGTAATGGCAGTCTTTAAAGATCATGATGGGGGAACCTCTGCTATTCATTATTAGGTCATTACCTTCCCACCAATCTGTAACACCTGTAGTTGCCACTCTATCAGTATTTTAGTACCAGTATCTGTGCCCTTTATGTTTTTCAACTTTTTACTTGTCATCCAGTATTATTGCTATTTCTCTCCCAACTTCTCTCGTTTCTGTATATTGAGGAAAATATAGAACGTTGAGTTTAGAGGAAAAAATTGAGGACTTGAATAGAATTTAATCAGATCACTCTTTAAAGTGTAATGGATGAATTTGGAATCAGAAAAATCAATATTTTATGATATTAAAAAACTAAGAAATTCATTTTGGTCTTTGTGGCAAGATATGCCATTAGTTGGAGTAGAGAAGAAAAAAAGAATGGGTGCTGGTGATGGTGATGGTGATAGTGCAGTATACATGTGGTGCCAACAGAAGCGTGGTTACCATGGAACTTCAGGCTGCTGCTGTGAGACTTGCACAGTGTTGTGGTTGAATAGACTTCAGAACCAGTGCTGATTGACTTTTCAGATTTTGAAGTAGGCATGCAATAAAGAACTGAAAAGTGTGTGGGCAACAAATTCTGAGTTAATTTTCAGAAAATGTTGAACCATTTAGACAAAAGCTATCCATGATCACTAAAGAAGAGATACTGTGGCTCAGGTGTGCAGTGGAGATGAGACAGATCTCTTTTGGAAATCAATACCAGAAAATGTTCAGGCAAACAAAAAGATTTATGTGTGCCAGGGTAGAAAATAAAAACTATTGTCAGCTCTTTTGTGTAAAATGCAGAAAGGACTGACAAGTTGAAGTCAGTTATTGGAAAATTAAAACAGCCTAGGTCTATTACAGATGATGTAAATGCTTTATCAGTGATATATAAATCTAGTTCACCAGAGAATCATTTTTGGAATGGTTCTTTCAAAACTTTATTCCCGAGATTAGAGATTTTCAGGTTAATCTACTGAGGCTGGGAGAAAAGGATGTAAAAGCAGTGTTACTCCTAGACAGTTCTCCAGCCCATTCTTCAGCTGAATCTCTAATTAGTAATGATGAGAGCATCAAATGTGTCTTCTTCCCCCCAAATACTACATCGTTGATCCAGCAAATGAATCAGGGTGTGATTTTGAACTGCACACGACTTTGTAGATGGAAGCAACTGGAAGAGAGTCTGGTAATCTTCTAAGAGTGTGATGAAGAGCAGGAAACGAGGAGAAAAAACAGTTGCAAAAAATCAAAGCTTATAAAAAGTGCAATTTCTAACTGGGCAAAAAGTGGGGCTGAAGTAAAGCAAATGACGATATCAAATGCATGGGAAAATTTACTGTACAAAGAAGAACTAGAATATAATATTCAAGGCTTAGAAGATGGTGATTATAGAGAAATTCTTGATCAATGCGGTGACCTGGAGACCAATTTGGATGATGTCTGGGTATCGTTAACTGGAGATGATGAAGCATGTTGCTTACCCACACCCCCTCCTCACCGCCCATGGAAGATGTTACCCCACAAGAAGGGGTGGTTGAAGAGGAAATAGAACAACATTCAGCAAAGGTTAAATCACCCAGAGTTTGAGAGAGCTTGGACTGTCGTCTTGGCTTCGTTGATGCCGCTCCAAAGCTCAAAGATTCTATTTCACACCGAAGAGATACAGTAAGAACTAATAGTAATGATGATTAAACACCAGTTCCGGGTAAGAGCCTGCCAGAAAATGGGGAACTGTTAAAAAACAAGGGTTTGTAACATTAAAGATTCCTTTAATTTGCCTTCAACTTCTTATATGTCAAAAGGCTTGTGTTGGATCATCTGTTTCACACAGCAGGCTTGGTGTGAATTGTAATTTTTTTCATTAACTTACCTCACTACCTATGAGTACCCCTTGAGTACCCCTTTGTATCTTTAGTTTAGATTGTGTAGTGTAGTGCTTGAAAGTAATAAATTTGCATTTCTTTAAAAACGTTCTCCAGTTTGGACATTTATTGCTTCAGAGTGGAGGTTTTGTGATGCTAGAAAAAAATGCATTGAGGAGCATAATGTGGGAAAATCTTTAATCCAAATCCCATTTCCTATAAAGATCATACACAGAGATCAGGAGAGAGAATTGTTAGTAAGTAAATGTGATATAAAGATATGCTAGTGAACATTTTTTCACTTGAGACTTTTTAAAATATGTATTTTATATATATTATGTGTATATCGTTGTGGGTTGGGCACTGGGAGAGATGCAGATTTATATAAGACAATGTTCCTGCCCTCCTGGAACAGTCAGGTAAGGGCATAAGACATACAAATATCTAACATAAAATAATAAATACACAAGCGACATGCAAACAAATGAGATGCAGAAGGGGAAAGGTCATAATTGGGAGAAAAAGTTTCATGGAAGCCTTCATGTCATTTAAAATTAGATTTTGAAAAATAGTTAGCAATTCAACAGGTAAAAGGGATATCTAGATTGCATAGACAGTTCCCTCAGGCCTTGGGAACAGCATGAGAAAGTAAAGGCACAGAGGTGAGAAAGCATAGGCCAGGTGGGGAGCCTGTAGCCTTCTAGGTTCTTGGGTATGGCCTTTTGACTGAGTCCAAGTTTTACAGACCATATCCTTTTATTAAAGGGATGTGTTCTATGAAGTTTGGATTCAAAGGGCTGCACTTGAGAACCTAGAGGGTTACATGTGGTCTTGAGACTGCAGGTTCCCCATTTCCATCATAAGTCATGTGTGAGAATGGCAAGTAGCCTTATTTGGCAATATGTATAGCCAAACACACACACACGAGAGAGCACTTCTGAAAGGGAAAAATGTGAACCAAAGCTAGAAAGATAAGTTGGTATCATTTTGTGGAGAGCCCTGAATCTGAATACCAGCCTTGAAGAGTTAGGTGTGGAGCATCAATGTCAAGTCAACAAACATGAAGCACTGACTAGTTGCCAGACACTGTGTTAAATGCTGAGGATGCAAAGAAAGACAAGAAATAATCCATACTCTCAAGGAACTTGAAGCCTAATGGGGGAAACAATAGGCAAACAACTGTATTCAAAAAGGACAAATAGAATATAATCTTAGAAGGCATGATGATCAAGGGAGATTGGTTGAGGCATATACAGAAGTAGAACTACATATACCATGTGTAACTTACTATGCTGTACCTGGTTGGGGAGTAAAGGAGAGAAATTCCTTTTCCCTATTATTTATTTCAGGATGCAAGGGAAAAGCAAGTCCTCAAGAGCTGACAGTCCCAGAGTACGTTCAGTTTGCCTTTTTAAGGAGGGCAGCTACTCCTTTAACCAAGGCCCTCATAACTCTATGCCTTCCTTCAGTTGTTTCCTATTATCTAGATAGCTTGTCTTTATATATCTGTTTGCATGTTGTTTCCCTCATTGGATTGTGGGCTCCTTGAGGTTAGGGATTTTTTTTTTTTTGGTATCCCTAGTGTGTCTGGCATATAGGTGATTAATAAATATTGATTGAAATTTTTTTTAAAAAGGCATTGAAGAAGGAGATGAAGTGTTATATATGAATAACATCAGGGAAACCCCAATGCAACTGAATTATAGAGTCTGAGAATGGAATAAAGTATAAGATTTTTCTGGTAAAGGCAGGAAAGGACATAGTTAAGGAAGGGTTTCAAAGACAAATGAAAGATTTCATATTTAAGTAAGGAATCAACGGAGTGTATTGAGTAGGGAGGTGACATGGCCAGATCTCTGCTTTCAGAAAATCATTTTGAAAGCTATGTGGACAAATAGGGAGAAAATTGAGGTAGGAAGAAGAATTAGGAGACTCACAATAGTTTACAGCAGCTTTTTTTCTGGTGGCAAAGAATTAGAAATTGAGGGGATGTTTGTCATTAGGGAATATCTGAACGAGTTGTAGTATATGATTATATGTAAAGGAATACAATGGTTATATAAACAATGACAAGGAATGGTTTCAGAAAACCTGGGAAATCTTAGATGAACTGATGGAAAGCAAAATGAATAGAACCAGGAAAACATTGTACATGATTAAGAGCAACATTTTAATGATGATTAACTGTGAAAGATTTAGTTATTCTGATCAATACAATGATTTGTGACAATTCCAAAGGCCTCATGATGAAAAATGCTATCCACCTCCAGAGATTCAACTGATGAACCTCTAAGTATGTATTGAAACATATTTTTTCACTTTCTTTTTCTTTTTTTTTTTTGGAACATTGTTAATATTGGAATATGTTTTGCATGACTTCACATGTACAACAGATATCAAATTGCTTACCTTCTCAAGAAAAGTGGTAAGGTGGGAGGGAGGGAGAAAATTTGGAACTGAAAATTTTTTTAAAGTCTTCAAAAATTAAAAAATAGTTCTTCCTCCTAATCCCATCACCACCACCAAAAAAAATAATCTAGGCAAGAAGTGATGAAGTTCTCTGGTGGTTACATAAGTTGTAAAAGGGAACATATAAGAGAGATATTGTAAAGGTATAAATGACAAAATTTAACAACAGATTGGACATGTTGGGTGAATTAGAGTGAGGAATCAAGGATGACTCTGAGGATGTGA
The DNA here is from genome assembly GCA_028658325.1 of Potorous gilbertii. Taxonomy (NCBI): domain Eukaryota; kingdom Metazoa; phylum Chordata; class Mammalia; order Diprotodontia; family Potoroidae; genus Potorous; species Potorous gilbertii. The sequence continues at coordinate 579,718,481 of CM053769.1, read as the reverse complement.
GCCTGTGTGACTAGGAATATGGTACTGCCTTCACCAGTCACAGAAGAGGGAAGAGTTTGAGGGGAAAGAGAAGTTTTATTTTGGATTCATCAAGGTTAAGTTGCTTAGAGGACATCTTATTAGAGATGTCCAAAAGTCAGTTATACATGTAATCAGTTACATACATATATAACTTTAACTCAAGAGAAACACTATAGCTGGATATTTAGATCTTGTATCATTTTAACAGAAATAATAGTTGATCTGGAGCTAAGAAGATCACCAATTGAGGTAGCATAGACAGATAAGAGGACCCAGGACAAAATGTTAGAGGATACTCACAGTCAGTGAGCATGAAAATCCAGCAAAAGGTACTGAAAGGGAGTAATCAGACAGGTAGGAGGAGAACTAGGAGAGAGCAGTATCACAAAAATCTAGAGAGTATATGCAGAAGAAGATGATCTACAGTGTCAAATATTGCCAAAAACCAGTGAGGATTAGGATTGAGAAGAGTTCGTTGAATTTGGCAATTACAAGATCAGTAACTTTGGAACAGTTTGGGTGGAATGAGAAGACTGAGATGCAGAGGATTTAGAAGAGAGTGAGAGGAGAGGAAGGAGAGGCATCGAGTATAGATGGGCTTTTCCAAGGAGGAGATGCTAGCGGGGATGCCTGGGTCAAGTATGGGTCAAAGAATGGAAGAGATATGGGCTATGAGATATTTGTGGACAATAGGAAAGAAACCAGTGGGCAGAGATTAAAGATAAAGGTAGAGATGGTGGTGGGAGTGATATGCTGGAGAAAATGGGAGGGGATGGGACCAAGGACATATATTGAAAGCTTACTGTGGCAAGCAGAATTACCTCTTTGTATGAAATGGTTAAATCAGGAAGATAGCAGGACAAGATGTCTGCATAATCTGAAATGAAGAAGGGAGAAGAAGGAACTGTCAGTAAAAGCCTTCATTTTTTTCAATGAAATATGAAACAAGATCCTCAGCTGAGAGAGGACAAGGTGTGGAGGGTACCACAGGAGACTTGAGGAGGATGGAAAGGTTTGGAATAGCTACTGTAGTGATTTTGAGGTCTAAAAGGACTACATTTTACAGTAAGACCTTGATTAGATTGTATAACAAATTTGTAATGGACTCAGTCTACATGATTTCCTTATTTTCTCCAGTTTCATTCTGCAGCATGTGAATAGGAACAAAGGAGGTAGATGATGGGAGTAACCCTAGGTTGGGGATTGGTAAAGTATGATCATTAGTAGGACAAGGGGCCAAGCAAGTAATTCTAATGTGGAAGATAGTGTAGAGTTGAACTGATTTACTGAGAGGTTGAGATGGGAAAAGGAGATGAGTGCAGCTAGTACAGCATTGATGACTTGGGGAAGAACTGAGGGGTAGAAGTGGGCTTAGTGAAGACTAGGATTAGGGTTTATAAAGCATAAGGGAAGATGGAATAATAAAAAGCTTATGATCAGATAAAGGAATTTCAGAGTTAATGAACATGTAAGATACCACTTTCAATGATGGCACGATCACTGTAGGTATGACTGTCTCTGAGTGAGGCTATGGTGAAGTTCATGGGAATTCAGCACATTGAGGAACAAGAAATCAGGACATTTGAGGAGCATCATTGTGTATATTGCAGTTTCCTGGTAGGAGAGTTTTTCAAATAAATGTACCTTTCTTAGTTTCTCTTGGTTTTTCTGTTTGCTTTTCAACATTGCTACTCAGATCTAGTCTTTTCATCAAAAATGCCCTTTATTCCATTAAATATTCATTTTTCCTGTTGTAGAATTATATTCAATTTTTCAGGATTAAGTTTATTCTGAGTTGTTAGCCTTCTTTGCTTGCCTTTTCAAATATTATACTTCAAGGACTTATTTCTTTTGTAGTAAAACTGCCAGGTCTTGTGTGATCCTCATTATGGGTTCTCTGGTACTTAAATTCTTTCTTTCTGGTTGTTGGCAGTATTTTTTCCCCTCTGCAACTTTTAGACTTTAGCTAAGACATTCCTGGAGCTTTATCTCTTGGAGTTTCTTTCAAGAGATGTTCCAAGAATTCTTTCTATTTCACTTTATCCTCTGATAATATATATAGCTAGTTTTCAGTTATGATTCTTTTTATTATTTTTTTAAAAATAAATTTATTTAACTTTTTACATTCATTTTCACAAGATTTTGGATTCCAAAATTTTCTCCCCATTTGT